>CM057341.1:473266705-474466705 GCA_030015575.1 Agapanthus africanus
GCTACCGGCGTATTGACGATTCTTTAGAGTCCTACACAGAGGTTTCTTGGCTCAGGCAAAACGGAGTAGAGGCACATATGTGATATGTACAGGACCGAGGATAATGCGATATGAGATACCGTATTATATTCTCGCGATATTTAGATATGAACCGGGTCATCGGATTAAGTGTTGATTCGATGAATTGGTACATGATAAATTAGTCGGTTATATCCGATATAGCCGGATCGTCGGATCAAGTGTTGATTCGATGATTTAATGTATAATAATATATATGATATATTGTATTACATTATCTAATATTGGCTCGCTTTATTATTTCATTTTCTTACCGGATAATACATTGATATATATGCGATATATGTTAATTGTATTATTTTCTTTTGTTGCAAATATATAATATATATGTGATATATATTATTGTGACATGATATGATTAATAATGGAACTTGATTAGTGGAGATTAAGCAAGTTTAGGGTTTGATTAGGGTTAGCTCCTTCTTGCACCATCTAGAAGCTTTCCTTTTGTCAAGTGTAAGATATTATGGTTGATATTATCTTATGACTCATTATCTAACCTAACCAAACCCTAGCCCTAGTTTATTCTCTACAAAGGTTAACCTTCTCATCCTTGACCATGGTTCCATAATCAATCATATATTCTTTTCTATTATTCATCACAAAAGGATTAACTCTTTTTTCCATCATCTTCTTCTCTCTTTAGCTTTGAGAAAGCTTACTAGTTATTCATTTTGTGATGATTTCTTGTGAGAAAATGATATAAAAAGATAGCATAAATACTACTCGATCATCCTCATCTAATCTAGCCCATTAGATTAGGGTGTTCACCTCATTAGAGTGAGAGAGCTTGAGTTATAGCAATTTCGACGTAGATCATCGGAGAAGTGAAACATTACAAGCTAGCATGGATCGTTTGAGTCGTGGAGCCTCTCTTGAGTCCGGGAGATCGTGGATTGTGGCGAAGGGACTTCTAATCGGAGCTTATGAAGCGAAGGAGCGGACTACAAAGGTTGTAATCTCTCACACTTAGTAGTAAAGATATTTACTTGCATGTTAAACCCTAATAATCTAGCAAAGATCCCAGCTTTGGGTTGTTTGGCACGTCTAAAATTTTATTCGGGCATGTTTGATGCCTTATGAACCCTCACAAGAGTGCCTAGGAACCATACAGTGGTATCAGAGCCTAGCTAGAGCATTAGGCGACGTGTATACGAAGTTAAAACTCCGATCGAACCCGATACGACGAAATAGAACCCCTCTCTGGAAATTTTGTAAAAATATGATTTTTTCTGCATTAAAAATACTCAAAAAAATCAGCAGGGAATTCTAAGAATTATCATGAAATACGAGCCCACAATTCCATGAAGTCACCACGGAACCGCGGTGGGAACCTGCTTCCCGCGGCGGTTCCGCGGCCGATCTTTAGGATTGTGACACGTGTCTTCAGAGTAATATCCGTAGGTGCTTGTTGCTGCTTCTGGGTATTTTTAATCTGTCTCAAGTGTTGAGTGTTCTGGGGTTTATTTTGTAATCGTTGATTCGATCGGAAAATTTAATTTTGTTATGTTTTCCGGATATTTAGAAACTGTTAAAAAGTTCGAGCGGATATCATTAACTCACTTTTTCCCGGCACGAAAAACTTTCAAGTGTTGAATTTTTATCGGGTTTAAATCTTTCGGAAAAATGTGCAAGTAACGCGGTGGACCCTCTAGAAGACAACAAACCTTAACTCGATTATGTGACCGTCTTGAACTGCCTCTAAACCTTAAGGCTTGGGGCAGTACGGCTGCCACATGTGAGACGTTGGCTTGACCCTTCTACGGCTGGATCACCGGTACTGTGTCATATTCTGGGATTATTTGAACTCCACTCAAGTGTTGAGCTATTTAGGAAATTTTGGGTATTTGATTATCTGTTCGGAAAGTTTAATACTGTCTATTTATCTGGAATGTGATACAATATGTGGAATTCATATAGTTAGGCATGAAATGCGAAGTATGTGATATTTCGGATTTACGATGTCTAAAGTGATTGTGGATTCCAAATATTGTAGTTTTACAATTTCTTTTCTGTGACCGTAAGTGTAGTATGTAGTTGTATTGCCGGTTTTCGTTGCTATACGTCAACGACGATCGGTGTATGCATACTTACTTACGTTGATGATATGTGATATTATATGTTGCTGTGATATGTTCTATTGGATCGTCGTGTTATGAATAGCCGGGGGTTTTATGTGAGATGAGGGTTTTTATATTCATTCATGTAAAATTAATTTGTATGTAATATTCTTTTATTGGGGCACTTCCGGGATGAGGTTGATGTCACCAGTGTATATTATTTATTTTTCCGCATTAGGTAGACCCAAGGAGGGGAGCACAAGTAACCGGGTTCTAGGTTCCAGTGGGAGGCCATCTCGAGGAGTCGAGATCGGGTCTCCTAACCCTTGAATTGGCAGTGTTACTTGCCGCTCTCGTAGAGGTCTTGGGATGTGGGTTTGGCTATTCATCGCGACCGTGGAATCCGTGTTTTATACAGGCTCGTATCAAAAACACGGACATCCTAGTATATCCAATATTTCATATATGTTCTTCTGCTGCAATGTTCTGTGATGAGATCATATTACTGCCTGAGACGAATGCTTATACTATATATATATATGCTGATATATAAATATTACTGCTTTCGCTTCTTCTGTGATGCTTAGGAAGCATAAGCTGATGGGATTTTATTAATGAGATTAATAAAAAGAAAAGAAACCTAAAAGATGTTGTAGAATCAAAACTTTATAAAAAAGGGTAGCTACAGTTTTGCTTTGCATAGCGGTATATATGATATACCCTGCACCTTATTCGATGAGGAAAGAGCCGAGATCCCTTCACCGGGAGTGACCTCTTTAGCGAAACTGGCAGATGCTACAAACTCGCGGTTTAGTTTTTGACAGCTTATATAGTTCTTGCTTTGTACAGCGGTATATATGATATATCCTGCACCTTATTCGATGGGGAAAGAGCCGAGATCCCTTCACCGGGAGTGACCTCTTTAGCGAAACTAAAAAAGCCTAAAATCCACTCCTTTAAAAAACACTCGATTCTACGACGATATCAAGTTCATTGCGCTCAGGGTTTTCTGAAAAACCTGCGTAGCCCTTCGTCATTTTAGATAAAGACTATTTAGTATTCGTGCTGCGTTTGTTGGCCTTTGTCAAGGCGTAGTGTGCGGTAGCTAACTGTTACTTATCTGTTTAAACATGTGATGTGATTGGATTAGGGTATTCGTACGACCTTGTTGGCCTTTGTCAAGGGTCGTGCGGGTGGGTTTATTTCAATCAATAAATGACGGGTTGAACTTGACTGGCTTCCTATGGTTTGTTGGCCTTTATCAAGGTCATAAGGGTTATGGGCAAAATATTATCGGGAATTTCCAGTGTTGAAATTTGCAATGAGATTGCATACCTCCTATGAGATAGTTGGATCCCGATACCCACTTCGAGTAAGAGTTACTCCTGGGAGAGTTTTACACAGGACAATTAGCCGATCAAGTAGGTGTCTAGAAAAGTGTTAACGGGGTTACGCCTCTGGGAAAACGAGGTTTACTTTAATTAGGTCCGTGCGAAAGCACGGGGAATCTCCCTCAAATACCGACACTGATCTGGCTGAAAGATTGACGAAATTGTAGGGTGTAATTAATCCCGGCTAATCTTACCTTTTAGGGTTTGAAGGAAGATTTGATAAAAAGAGTGGGAGACATCCTGATTAGATAAGATAATAACCAATCTAATTTTGCAAGAGCATACGCTAAAGTGTTTTCTTCTCTCTCTCTCTCCAGGTAGCGACCATGTCAGGCCATAATCAAGATAATAATATGGATGTATTGACTGAACCCGCTTATTATACTGAGCAGGGGAACGTTGGACCCGTTCTTTCTTATAAGAGTTATAAGACTGAACAGGGAATAGGAGAATATCTGGATTCTCAAGCCGCCCAAAAGAACTTGCATGTTGATGCATCTTCTTCAGGTGTGTTAGTTATTGAGAACTGTTTCTCAGTTCACCCTACGTCCTGAGTATTAGATACCGGATCAGGATCCCACATATGTAAATTGTTACATGGGCTACGGAAAGGTAGAGAACTGAGAAAAGGTGATCTTTCCATACAAGTAGGTAACGGTGCAAGTATTGTAGCCAAAGCAGTTGGCGAATATCACCTAGTATTACCAAGTCGTAATACACTGATTCTGAATGAGTGCTATTATATATCGAACATGATGTGCAACATTATATCAGTTTTTTTATGAAGTAAAGAAGGATATAATTTTATAGTACAGGATAATGTTATGAACATATTCCTAGATCAAAAGTTGATTGCATCAGGCTCGTTACATAATGGCATATTCATTCTCAATCAAAATACAGTTCTCAATATACAAAACACACACAAGAGGAAAAGTTCAGAAATGAACGAATCCTACTTGTGGCATTGTAGACTTGGTCATATCAATGCGACACGACTGGCTAAGTTACATAAGGATGGATATTTGAATCCGTTCGAATTATCATCTTATGATACTTGCCATTCATGTCTCAAAGGCAAAATGACCAAAGCTCCGTTTAGTGGACACGGAGAAAGAGTTACGGAACTCTTAGGACCGGTACATAGTGATGTATGCGGTCCTATGTCTACGCATGCCAGGAACGGTTCTTCCTACTTCATTACATTCACTGACGATCTCTCAAGATTCAAATATGTGTTCCTGATGAAAAACAAGTCTGAAGCTTTTGAGAAATTCAGAGAATATAAGCATGAAGTAGAGAACCAAACGGGCAAAAGTATTAAGATTCTTCGATCTGATCGAGGAGGTGAATACTTAAGCAATGAGTTCGTAGATTATTTAAAAGAGAATGGGATTCTCTCTCAGCTTACTCCTCCTTATACACCACAGCACAACGGTGTATCGGAACGGAGGAATCGCACCCTATTAGATATGGTGCGCTCGATGATGAGTACAGCTGAGTTACCTATTTCCTTCTGGGGATATGCACTGGAGATAGCAGCATACCTATTGAATCAAGTTCCAACTAAATCTGTACCTACCACACCATATGAGATATGGAGTGGGAAGAGACCATGTCTTAAACGAGTTAAGATATGGGGTTGTCTGGCCTATGTCAAAAGGCAAAATCCAGACAAACTCGAGGCACGATCAGTTCTATGCAAGTTTGTGGGATATCCTAAACATTCACATGGATATCTTTTCTACCATCGCGAGGAACAAAAGGTGTTTGTTTCTCGACATGCCACCGTTTTAGAAAAGGAATTTCTTGCAAATGAAATTAGTGGCGAAGAGGCAGAACTGGAAGAAATTCCAGCTACACAAACTCAAACTGAAACTGAAGATTTGGTGGAACCAGAGGATTCAGTAGTACCCGACGAACCCCAGCCTCTCCGCCGATCTAGTAGGGTTTCTCGTCCACCTGAGAGATACTACGGTTTTCTCATTGATGGTGGAAGCGAGGATTGCATCTTGGAAGATGATGACCCGACTAGTTTCGAGCAGGCCATCACGAGTGGTGACTCTGTGAAATGGCTGGATGCAATACGATATGAGATGGAATCCATGTACACCAACAAAGTATGGACTTTGGAAAATGCTCCTGAAGGAGTTAAACCCATTGGGAGCAAGTGGATCTTTAAAAAGAAATTTGGTGTAGATGGAAAAGTTGAGACTTTCAAAGCTAGACTGGTAGCAAAGGGTTTTCGTCAATGACCAGGTGTGGATTATGACGAAACCTTTTCTCCAGTGGCTATGCTTAAGTCCATCCGGATCTTACTTGCCATCGCTGCATACCATGACTACGAAATCTGGCAAATGGATGTTAAGACCGCCTTTCTAAACGGTGATTTAGAAGAGTGCATGTACATGACTCAGCCAGAGGGCTTCGTAGATAGTGGGAGCAGCGGAAAGGTGTGCAAGCTGCTTAAATCCATTTATGGGTTAAAGCAAGGATCGCGGAGTTGGAACATCTGTTTTGATATTTTAGTCAAAGAGTTTAACTTCATCAAAAATATAGATGAACCTTGTATCTATAAGAAGGTAGCAGAGAGTAAGGTTTTCTTCTTCGTATTGTACGTGGATGACATACTCTTGATAGGAAATGATATTCCTATGCTGCAATCAGTTAAGCTCTTCTTATGACAAAGATTCTCAATGAAAGATCTAGGTGATGCCTCCTGCATATTGGGAATCATGATCTATAGAGATAGATCTAAACGGATACTGGGATTGTCCCAATCCAGGTACATTGACACCATACTAAAGAGGTTTAGTATGGAAGAATCCAAGCGTGGGAACCAACCCTTGATCTCTGGACTCACTCTCTCCAAAGAGATGTCTCCCAAGACTGATTTGGAGAGAGCTCGCATGCAAGGGATACCCTATGCTTCGACAGTAGGCTCTATCATGTATGCGATGCTATGTACCAGACTCGATGTAGCATACTCACTAAGTGTAGTGAGTCGGTATCAAGCAGATCCTAGAGAGAGTCACTGGACAGCTGTGAAGAACACTCTCAAGTACTTGCGAAGGACTAGAGACATGTTCTTGGTGTATGGTAACGGAGAACTCCAGGTGGAGTCCTTTACCGATTCCAGCTTCCAAAGTGATAAGGAAGACTCTAAGTCGCACTCGGGATTTGTCTTTACCCTCAATAGAGGGGCGGTATGTTGGAAGAGTTCCAAACAGGATACCGTTGCAGACTCGACGATGGAGGCTGAATACATCGCTGCCAACGATGCTGCCAAAGAGGCTGTCTGGATAAAGAAGTTCATTTGTGAACTTGGTGTGGTTCCATCCATTGAGCATCCAATACCTCTGTATTGCGATAACAATGGAGCTGTGTGTAGGGTTCCTAGGCACTCTCAAGAGGTCTCACAAGGCATCAACCATGCCAATTTCAAAATTTTACGGTGCCGAGAAAGCCTAATACGGATCGTTGGCTAGAAGTTTAGGCGACAAAGCAACTAGTTAACTACTTTAACTAAGAGTACGGAAATACAACCTTTGTAGATCCGGTCCTCCAGCTCCACGGCTCCGTGATGAAGTCCTCTCCGCTGTCCAAATGAAATCCCGGGCTCTAGCGTCGGCTTCATCGGAGAAATGGGCGGGCAAGGTCGTCGGCTTCGTGCCGAAGATGATCTACGTCGAGGCATCACAAGATCAAGCTCCCACTTTACCAAGTCATGAAACTTGTGAAGAAAACACACTCTACTACTTGGCAAGAGGTAGAGGATGAAGAAATAGGAGGTGGGTTCACTTTAGAATTGGATTTCTCACTCATTTCATCAAGTTGCCATTGATGGAGGCATGCTTTCTTCAAGTGAAGAAGAAGAAGAAGAAGATGAATATTATGATAAGTTAATCCAAAAACAATAACTAAATGAATACTTATCATAATCATAACCATGGTCAAGTGTAGAGAATAAATCATGGTTAGTGGGAATGGTTAGGGTTAAGCATGGAGACAAAATGGTCACTTGGTCAAAGCTTCATGAAGCTTCAACATGCATCCAAAGAAAGCCACCATTTTGCATTATGCTAAATATTTTTCCAAAAAGAATAAATAGATAAATAAATGAGAAAAGGAAATGAAACCCTAACCACTTAAGTAACCATGGTTTAATTCTTTACACAAACCCAAACTAGCATGTATCATCAAAGATGATACAATCTTGTGCACAAAAAAATATATCATATATATAATGTGCACAAACAAGTGAGAAAATCCATTTAAAAGTGAACCGATACTAGTTAATGCAAAGTAATATATCAAATATATAATTATGCATCAAATCATTAAATCAACACTTGATTCAATGATCCGGTCATGTCGCACACAACCGACTAGTATACAATGTATCGGCTTATCGAATCAATCCTCGATTCGATAACTAGGTTATATCGCATACAACCATTCGATACAATCATCACGAGAATAGAATACGGTATCACATACACGCATTATTCTCGGTCCCCCACATATCTCATATGCTCTCCTATTTCGTTTCGCTTGAGCCAGGAAACCTCTGTGTAGGACTCTAAAGACTCGTCAATATGCCGGCAGTAGGTGATGATCATATCAAACACCCACAAGCCGCAAGCGGTCTGCTAAACGTAACGGCCACCCGGGTATTGAGCGATCAGAAGATCGACGAGCAAGCCCGCTCACACTCCTGTGAATCCAACCAGTAACACTTACCGTACAGTCCGGTCTGATCGTCTGATATGTCGCATATCTCGCCTAGGGGTGGTAAACGTCAGACCCCAATAGCTCGATAAGTCGTGTCGATATGAGGTCTATAACAATTCGAGAAACTACTGGTAACACTTACCAGTAAATCTCAGCAACCCTGGCCAGGGATTTCCTGTTATAGCCAATCGAACACTGCGCAACATCAACCCCCTATACCGGGAGAGACGAATCCCCTCCTATCGCTCATTGCCTCCATGTGATTCGGGACTGTACCCAAAAACCACCATTTTGCACGCCCTCTTGGACGTGGTAAGATGGAAATCAAAGCACAGTGCGAACCACACAAGACTCTATGACGATCTCGGGTCAACAGACTACTCTGTACCAGTGTCACCAGAGAACTGCCATCTGACGTAAGGTATAATACCATCTGGGAGTTCTCGGCGAGTCCGTCCAGTGTACCCAGTCTCTACTGAGCACCCGTATATCTCCTCTGATGTCAAACACCAATGGATATGGGATCATCCATCGCCCATCTGTATGGGTCGAGAAGGTATACGCTAGTCTACTCTGGTATATCGATGCCCCGTCTCGATACACCCACGACTAGGGACTTTGAAGGATGTACTTATGGACTACCATGTCCCCACTTGTATGATCCGCATCATAGTCCAGTTAGTCAAGTACACATCCTAAGGGCTTTACCAACATGTAACAGAGAGACAATCAGTATACACGTTAAGGTAAAGAGCAACCAGATAGCATACTATCATGTCGAGCAAGAAAGTCCTCCCTATATATGTCCAAGCAACCACTACAATATACATCCTATGTATAGTAATGGCCTCTAGGGCATACATATAACTAACACTGTGGCTTTGGCCAAGGAACCCAGGTCCCATCAGAAGTCCAGACATATTCTGAGGCGGTATCACCTGATCAGGGAGATAGTTGATCGCCGGGAGATCGAGGTCAGGAGAGTAGATACGAAGGACAACACTGCGGATCCACTCACGAAGGCCATTCCCCAGATACAATTTGAGAGATTATTCGGGATGCTAGGTATGGGATACTACAGCAGCTGGCCTTAGTGCAAGTGGGAGATTGTTAGTTATGTATATGCCCTAGAGGCCGTTGTTGTACATATGATGTATATTATAATGGATGCTTGGATATATATAGAGAGGACTTTCTTGCTCGTCATGATAGTATGCTATTTAGTTTTCCTTTATCTTAACATGTTGACTAGTATTGGTTTACTGTCTTTCTCTCACATGTTAGTAAAGCCCTTAGGATCTGTACTCGACTACTGGGACTATGATGAGATCATATTAGTGGGGCCACGGTAGTCGACGAATACATCCTATAAACTATTCCTAGTCGAGGGTATATCGAGACAGGGCATCGATACACCAGAGTAGACTAGCATATACGCATCTTGACCCATATGATGGGCGATGGATGATCCCATATCCATCGGTGTTTGACAACAGAGATGGTGTACGGGTGCTCAGTGGAGACTGGGTACACTGTACGGACTCGCCGAGAACTCCCAGATGGTGATATACCACACGTCAGATGGCAGTTCTCCGGTGACACTGGTACAGGGTAGTCTGTAGACCCGAGATCGTCATAGAGTCTTGTGTGATTCCCACTGTGCTTTGATTTCCACTTTACCATGTCCAAGAGGGCGTGCAAAACGGTGGCTTTTGGGTACAGTCCCGAATCACATGGTGGCAATGAGCGATAGGAGGAGATTCGTCTCTCCCGGTATAGGGAGTTGATGTTGTGCTGTGTTCGATTGGCTATAACTGAAAATCCCTGGCCAGGGCTGATATAGAGATTTACTGGTAAGTGTTATCAGTAGTTTCTCGACCTGTTATGAGCCTCACATCGACACGACTTATCGGTTACTGGGGTCTGACGTATACCACCCCTAGACTAGATATGCGACATATCAGACGAACAGACCGGACTGTACGGGAGTGTTACTGATTGGATTCACAGGAGAACGTACAGGCTAGCTTGTTGATCTTCTGATCGCTCAATACCTGGGTGGCTGTTACGTTTAGCTGACCGCTTGCAGCTTGTGGGTGTTTGATATGATCATCACCTGCTACCGGCGTATTGACGATTCTTTAGAGTCCTACACAGAGGTTTCTTGGCTCAGGCAAAACGGAGTAGAGGCACATATGTGATATGCGCAGGACCGAGGATAATGCGATATGAGATACCGTATTATATTCTCGCGATATTTAGATATGAACCGGGTCATCGGATTAAGTGTTGATTCGATGAATCGGTACATGATATATTAGTCGGTTATATTCGATATAGCCGGATCGTCGGATCAAGTGTTGATTCGATGATTTAATGTATAATAATATATATGATATATTGTATTACATTATCTAATATTGGCTCGCTTTATTATTTCATTTTCTCACCGGATAATACATTGATATATATGCGATATATGTTAATTGTATTATTTTCTTTTGTTGCAAATATATAATATATATGTGATATATATTATTATGACATGATATGATTAATAATGGAACTTGATTAGTGGAGATTAAGCAAGGTTAGGGTTTGATTAGTGTTAGCTCCTTCTTGCACCATCTAGAAGCTTTCCTTTTGTCAAGTGTAAGATATTATGGCTGATATTATCTTATGACTCATTATCTAACATAACCAAACCCTAGCCCTAGTTTATTCTCTTCAAAGGTTAACCTTCTCATCCTTGACCATGGTTCCATAATCAATCATATATTCTTTTCTACTATTCATCACAAAAGGATTAACTCTTTTTTCCATCATCTTCTTCTCTCTTTAGCTTTGAGAAAGCTTACTAGTTATTCATTTTGTGATGATTTCTTGTGAGAAAATGATATAAAAAGATAGCATAAATACTACTCCATCATCCTCATCTAATCTAGCCCATTAGATTAGGGTGTTCACCTCATTAGAGTGAGAGAGCTTGAGTTATAGCAACTTCGACGTAGATCATCGGAGAAGCGGAACACTACAAGCTAGCATGGATCGTTCGAGTCGTGGAGCCTCTCTTGAGTCCGGGAGATCGTGGATCGCGGCGAAGGGACTTCTACTCGGAGCTTATGAAGCGAAGGAGCGGACTACAAAGGTTGTAATCCCTCACACTTAGTAGTAAAGATGTTTACTTGCATGTTAAACCCTAATAATCTAGCAAAGATCCCGGCTTTGAGTTGTTCGGCACGTCTAAAATTTTATTCGGGCATGTTTGATGCCTTATGAACCATCACAAGAGTGCCTAGGAACCCTACAGCTAAGGCATAGTGTACGGTAGCTAATTAGTATTTATCTGCTAAAACATGAGATGTGATTGAGTTAGGGTAGTCGTACGACTTTGTTGACTTTAGCCAAGGGTCGTACGGGTGGGTTTAATTCAATCGGGAAATGACGGGTTGAATTTGGCTAGCGCTTATGATTTGTTGACCATAGCCAAGGTCATGAGTTGCTAGGGGAAAAATTATTATCAGGAATTTCAAGTGTTGAAATTTGCAATGAGATTGCATACCTTCTATGAGATAGTTGGATCCTGATACCCACTGCGAGTAAGAGTTACTCCTGGGAGAGTTTTACACATGACAATTAGCCGATCAAGTAGGTGTCAAGAAAGGTGTTTACGGGGTTATGACTCTGGGAAAATGAGGTTTATTTTAATTAGGTCCATGCGAAAGCACGGGGAACCTCCCTCAAAGTACCAACACTGACCCGGCTGAAAGATTGGCGAACTTGTAAGGTGTAATTAACCCCGGCTGGTCATACCTTTTAGGGTTTGAAGGAAGATTTGATGAAAACAGTGGGAGCCATCCTAATTAGATAAGATAATAACCAATCTAATCTTGCAAGAGCATACGCTAAAGTGTTTCCTTCTCTCTCTCTCCAGGTAGCGACCCTGACGGCCTTAATCAAGATAATAATATGGATGTATTGACTGAACCCGCTTATTATACTGAGCAGGGGAACGTTGGCCCCACTCCAACTTATAAATGTTATAAGTCTGAGCCGGGAATAGGAGAATATCTGGATTCTCACGTCGCACAAACGATGAATAAGCATGCTGATGCATCTTCTTCGGGTTTGTTTGTTATCGAGAACTGTTTCTCAGTTTACTCTACGTCCTGGGTATTAGATACCGGATCGGGATCCCACATATGTATTATGTTACATGGGCTACGGAAAGGTAGGGAACTGGGAGAGGGTGATCATTCCGTAAGAGTAGGGAATGGTGCAGATGTTGCAGCCAAAGCAGTTGGCGAATATCACCTTGTATTACCAAATGGTAATACATTGATTCTGAACGAATGCTATTACATTCCGACCCTGATATGCAATCTTATATCAGTTTCTTTATTAAGTAAAGAGGGATATAGTTTTGTAGTACATGATTATGTTATGAACATCTTCCAAGATCAAAAGTTGATTGGATCAAACTCGTTGAATAATGGCATATACGTTCTAAATCAAACTACAGTTCTTAATGTACAGAACACACACAAGAGGAAGAGTTCAGAAATGAACGAATCCTTCTTGTGGCATTGTAGACTAGGTCATATCAATGCGACATGACTAGCTAAGTTTTATAAGGATGGATATTTGAATCCATTCGAATTTTCATCTTATGACACTTGCCAGTCATGTCTCAAAGGAAAGATCACCAAAACTCCATTTAGTGGACACGGAGAAAGAGTTACGGAACTCTTGGGACTGATACATAGTGATGTATGCGGTCCCATGTCTACACATGCCAGGAATGGTTCTTCATACTTCATTACATTCACTGACGATCTCTCAAGATACGGACATTTGTTCCTGTTGAAACACAAGTCTGAAGTTTTTGAGAAATTCAGAGAATATAAGAACGAAGTAGAGAACCAAACGGGTAAAAGTATTAAGATCCTTCGATCTGATCGAGGAGAAGAATACTTAAGCAATGAGTTCCTGGACTATCTAAAAGAGAATAAGATTCTCTCTCAGCTTACTTCTCCCTATACACCACAACACAACAGTGTATCGGAACGGAGGAATCACACTCTATTAGATATGGTGCGCTCTATGATGAGCACTGCCGAGTTGCCTATTTCCTTTTGGGGGTATGCGCTTGAGACAGCCATATACCTTTTGAATAGAGTTCCAACTAAATCGGTGCCTACTACTCCATATGAGATATGGAATGGGAAGAGACCATCTCTTAAACGAATTAAGATATGGGGTTGTCCGACCTATGTTAAAAGACAAAATCCGGACAAGCTCGAGGCAAGATCAGTTCTTTGCAAGTTTGTGGGATATCCAAGCAATTTGTACGGATATCTATTCTACAACGGTGAACAACAAAAGGTGTTTGTTGCTCAACATGCCACCTTTTTAGAAAAAAGGAATTTCTTGTAAAAGAAATTAGTGGCGAAGAGGTAGAGCTGGAAGAGGTTACAGCAGAACAAACTACAACTAGAGATTTAGTGGAACCAGAGGATTCAATAGCTCCCAACGAACCCCAGCCTCTCCGCCGATCTAGTAGGGTTCCTCATCCACCTGTGAGATACTACGGTTTTCGCATAGACGGTGGGAGCGAGGATTGCATCATGGAAGATGATGACCTGACTAGCTTCGAGCAGGCCATCACGAGTGAGGACTCTGTGAAGTGGCTGGATGCAATGCGATCTGAGATGGAATCCATGTACACCAACAAAGTATGGACTTTGGAAGTTGCTCCTAATGGGGTAAAACCCATTGGGAGCAAATGGATCTTTAAGAAGAAACTTGGTGTAGATGGGAAAGTGGAGACTTTCAAAGCTAGACTTGTTGCAAAGGGTTTTCGTCAACGACCAGGTGTGGATTATGACGAAACCTTTTCTCCAGTGGCTATGCTTAAGTCCATTCGGATCCTACTTGCCATTGCTGTATACCATGACTATGAAATCTGGCAGATGGATGTTAAGACCGCCTTTCTAAATAGTGATTTAGAGGAGTGCGTGTACATGACTCAACCAGAGGGCTTCGTAGATAGTGGGAGCAGCGGAAAAGTGTGCAAGCTGCTTAAATCCATCTACGGGTTAAAGCATGCATCGTGGAGTTGGAACATCTGTTTTGATGTTGTAGTCAAAGAGTTTGACTTCATCAAGAACGTAGATGAATCTTGTATATACAAGAAGGTTGCAGAGAGTAAGGTTGTCTTCCTCGTATTGTACGTGGATGACATACTCTTGATAGGAAATGATGTTCCTATGTTGCACTCAGTCAAGCTCTTCTTATCACATAGATTCTCAATGAAAGATCTAGGTGATGCCTCCTGCATTTTGGGAATTAAGATCTATAGAGATAGATTTAAACAGATACTGGGATTGTTCCAATCCAGGTCCATTGACACCAAACTAAAGAGGTTTAGTATGGAAGAATCCAAGCGTGGGAACCAACCCACGATCTCTGGACTCACTATCTCCAAAGAGATGTCTCCTAAGACTGATTTGGAGAGAGCTTGCATGCAAGGGATACCCTATACTTCGGCAGTAGGCTCTATCATGTATGCGATGCTATATACTAGACCCGATGTAGCATACTAACTAAGTGTAGTGAGTAGGTATCAAGCAGATCTAGGAGAGAGTCACTGGACAGCTGTGAAGAACATTCTCAAGTACTTGAGAAGGACTAAGGAGATGTTCTTGGTGTATGGTAACGGAGAACTCCAAGTGGAGTCCTTTAGCGATTTGAGCTTCCAAAGTGATAAGGACGACTCTAAGTCGCACTCGGGATTTGTCTTTACCCTCAATGGAGGGGCGGTGTGTTGGAAAAGTTCCAAACAGGAAACCGTGGCAGACTTGATGATGGAGGCTGAATATATTGCTACCAACGATGCTGCTAAAGAGGTTGTCTGGATGAAGAAGTTCATCACTGAACTTGGTGTGGTTCCATCCATTGTGTAAGTCCATGTCATGCACCCCACGTGTTCGCGGGGAGGCGGAATATATGAAAAACAATTATCAAAGCTTCATAACACGGACTTGAGCACAAGGATCGTGTCTAAACCATTACTAGCTGTCACGACCCGAAAAGTACGGAACATGACCGGCACTTAAATTACGGACGTCTCGAGGCGTACGTAATCTAAGTAAGACAAAACCCAGAAATCAAAACCAAAGAAGCAGTAGAGTGAAGGAAAAACCAACTTAAAGCAAGTAGTTTTAATAGCATAAGCCAAATTATGCGTTTTTAAAAAACATCAAGTATTTCCTGAAAATTTCGGTAGAGTCTCCTTTGTAAATACTGGCCCCCAAACGGGATACAATATGAATAGTATACGAAATGAATAAAAAGGCATCCCCAAGTGGGAGCTAGCTCTTCGTTAATCGACGGTAACAACCACGCAAGCAATATAATATACAACGCCAAGGGCGAGGATCAAAACTCAAAAGAAACTCAAAACAACAAGAAAAAAAACATAATAATACAACGCGCGACTCTAAGGTCGAAAGAATAACAGGTCTAGTTTCTATCTCTCACAATTATACAATCTGGTTGATGGAGTTTCTAGATACAACTGAAATAATAATAAACAATGGTGGTCCTGATGCAAAGAGCCCACCTGCCAAAGCAATCACCCGGAAAGAACAGTGTGCCGGCAAAGCCGCAAAGAACCTGTACGGCAAAACCTGCAAGGAACTGTGGCACAACGGAGGTGAGTTGCTAACTCGTGAATAGAAAACATCCACAGATAGAAATCGCATGTATGACTCAATCCTAGGTCATACGATCATAATATATCCTCAAAAAAATTCCTGGTCCAGCTATGTATAGTGTAATATTATATGCTCGTGTCAGTGCCTCAGATAGCAATATATCACATGTATGAGGTATGAGTGTAATGTAATGAAATGAGTGAGACAACTATTTTCTTTAATTTAATAGGATTTCTGTATGTATATAAAACGAGTATCCTCAATGAAATCAACAGAGAAATTCGTGTCAAGCATCGACACAAAACATAAATCCCAATATCTCAATATCTCAGGTTCCGGCTGCCCGGCCTAACCTGTATCATCAAATCTCAATGCCTCAGTGTCTCAAATCTCAAATATCAATATCTCAGGCTCCGCAGAACGGATCAGCCTATAACCATCTCATGACTCCGGCCAGTATCCTCCGGATAGCCGACGAGTCCAAATAATATCACCGGTAGGTAGTGCTCCCCTGCCAGGCTCATTGAATACAACTCGAACTTCTTGCCCCGGGGTACCTTACCGGGCCCACCATGTACCCGAGACGGTTCATCCAACTCCTCGAATCGGGTCTCGAAATCCAACAGCAATCATGAAAACTCAAGATGGACGACTCATACATCATTGGAAAACCGCGCTTTTCATTTTAAAAAGAGAAAGAAGTTTATACATAATCTTGCGGTTTTCCCCCAAATCCAGGAAATCTCATGAAAATCCGAAATCCAATCATCAATAGCAAGTAAACAGTGAATAATGATATGCATGAAGTAGCAAGTAAACAGTGAATAATAATATGCATGAAGTAGCAAGTAAACAGTGAATAATAATATGCAAGAAGTAGCAAGTAAACAGTGAATAATAATATGCATGAAGTAGCAAGTAATAACTGCAATGTCTAAACTAGCATATGAGGCAAGTACACTAATATCATGTCGAAACTATCAGCTAACAAGCTATATCAATGAAATAATCTTCTCTAAAGTGTAGGTGACATAGCAGTTACCGATGATGATGTGTGTGAGCCGGCAAGAAATTGTACGTGGAACATACGCATCATCGGTAATGGTGCTGGTGTCCTAACATCATGATATTAATAATGGTATATGAAAACACAATACAAGCATGCGATGCGAAGCGAATCGCAATAATGTGCGGGAGCTGAAAGATAAACACCTATGATAACTAAACTGCATTTATATAAATATAAGTCATACGATGGTGCCATTTGAAATAACACGAATTGTGGTGTTTTGAAAATAAGGGCTATAGTGTTTTAAAGAAAAGATACGTCCTTTGAAATATCCGTAGAATCCATCGGCCTGTCTTTTAAAATACCCATGATTCGTTAGTTTTTGAAGTAGGTAGGAATCGAATCTAGTCTAACAACTACACTAAACTATAAGGCTGAGCTAACAGGCTAAACGAAAGGTAAGGAAACCGCCTAACATTTGAGTCGATACATATATATATATATATATGTTAGTGTATATGCCCTAGAGGCCATTACTGTATCATACTGGTTTGTATATTACTTAATGGAAGCTTGGGATATTCACCTTGTATATACAATCTTGCTCAAAATAGTAGTATGCTACTTGATTTGTTTCTACTTCAATGTGTACATGTGTTTATTTTTGTATATCGCCTATACACATTAGTAGAGCCCTTAGGATCTTTGCTTGATTACCAGCGATGTGATGGCCGTCACACTAGTGGGGCTGGGTAATCTATAAGCACATCCTTATGCAGGTCCCTGGTCGCAGGACTATCGAGACAGGGCATCGATACTCCGGAGTAGACCAGCGCATGCGCTTCTCATCCCAGTGTGGGAGACGGTCTGTCCCACAGCCGTCAGTACGTCGTACTTGAGATAGTATGCGGGTGCTCGTTAGGTTACGGGTACACTGGATAGGACTCGTCGGGAACTGACTAGTTGGTATTATACCTATCGTCAGTTATCAGTTCCCAGATGACATGAGTACAGCTTAGTCCGCTGACTTGACACTGTCACTTCGCCTCGAGTGTGTTCCCACTGTACTTTGATCACTACCCTACCACGGCTCAAAGGAGTCGTGCAAACAGGTAGTGGTTGGGTGCAGTCCCGAAGCACTTGGAGGCAGTGACGGTTAGACAGGATTCGTCTCTCCCGGTATTGGGGGTTGACATCGCGCTGTGTCTAGGAGAGCCATTACACGAGTAGTCCCTGGCCAGGGCAAACGAGATATACTGGTAGGTTTCCAGTGTTATCTCAGGATGTTTTGGGCTTCGCTCCGGCACGACTTGTACCGCTATTGGGGGACTGACGTTTACCGCCCCCTAGGCCCGCCATGCGATGTATCAGACGAACAGACCGGACTGTACGGAGAATGTCACATTCAGGCTCAGTAGGAGTTCGGATGGGTTTCGCCTCGTCGGTCTTCTTGTCGGCATTACCTGGGGACCGTTACGCACAGCTAGTGCCGCTTGCGGTCTGTAGTTAAACCCACTGCCAGCGTAGTGTCGAGTCTTTAGAGTCTCACACAGAAAGCTTTTCGCCTTTAGGCAAAAGAGTAGAGGTCGCATGGTATTGCGACAGGTCGCATGGTTTTGCGACAAGGTTCGGTCACATCCATGCACTTGTGCACGTACAGTGTCCGGACAGTTTACACTAGCGGGCTTTGGTTTAAGCCAGATCCTAGTGTACCTTTTGGGATTGGATTTATCCAGTGTGCATTCGTGTTCCTCGGAACGCGGATGCGGGTGTGTATGCACAGTTGACAGGGAGGCAGAGGTAGCGGATTCTCATTAGGGTTGTTGACAGTTGACCGTTGACTATTTGACTTTTTGCTCAACCCTAATGAGAATATGATATGTGATTAACTATTATATTAATTAAGTATTATGGTGACATGGTTGTTGACTTTTGTTGACTTTATTGACTTGTTGACTTTTGTTGACTTGTTGACTATGTTGACCGGTTGACTAGGCTTGACTAGTTGACCATCATGATAACCATAGCCATCATTTCATGGCAAAGACTTTTACTTGCTTGCTCATTTGTGTAAAATGAGTGCATGAAATGATATGGTTATGGTTGCTTCAACCATCACATAAGACTTTTTTTAGTATGATGAGTTATGATTACTTTGGATTATGAGAGGGTGAAAGACAAAAGAGAGCCTCATTCTTTCTTGCTCATTCTCTCTCTTGTTCTTGAGCTCTCCATTTTGCTCTCACCCTCAACCTCTTCCTCTCTCTCTCTTGATTCTATGGTTCTCTTGTCTCATGAGTTGAGAATCAAGAACCATAGATAAAATCCCACACAAAGTATTCTCTACTCATTCTAGTTCACTAGGTTTAGCAAACCAAGTGAACTAGTTTCTTCAAAGAACGAAGAAGGAGCTAAAGGTTGGAGCTTTCAGGTGGATCTATCTTCGGCGTACGGAGACGACGAGAAGAAGCCAACCGGACCACCATCGGAGCTTGAAGGAAGAAGGAGTTCAAGACAAGCAAGGTATAACCCCCTAACCGAGTAGCTAGAAACTCATAGTTAGGTTGTTAGATAGATGTTTAACCAAGATCCGGGTTTTAGGTCCATGTTACCACCTCCGTAAAAATCATTTTTTACCAAATTCCGCATTCCCGAAAGTACCGGGAGAGGTAGCATGGACTTACAGTGGTATCAGAGCCTAGTTAAACTCTATCTAACAAGTTAGCAAGTAACTAGAAGATCGATCAAAGAAAAAGTCCCAAAAACGAACCCATGAATTTTCAACTTTCTGTCGATTTCAAAAGTACTGGAAAAATTTTTTGGAACACACCTAAAATCGACTCAGGCTTTTTTAAAGAAACTGGAAAAATTTGGGCCCCTGACTCGATCAAAGCGCCGCGTTTCCGCGGCGGGAGCACGCTCCCGCCGCGGAAACGCGGCCGAGTTGACTCGGTCAAGGGTTTTCTTTTTTTGCAGTTTACTCATTAGGGTATTTTTGGATTTTTAGTATATATATTTTCAACCCAGATTTTCCAGAACGAAAATTTTATTTTGGGGTCCCGAAAATCCGTATTTTTGATCGAACTTCTAAAAGACTTAAGCTAACGGGTTTTTCTGTAATGTGATATTTGTATTGAACGTCTACCAATCGCTATATGTCGATTGGTGGGGGTTATACAAATCTGTGATCTGTATTGTTGCTGGAATGTGTATATGAATATGTTGGATTGTCGCGGGTGAATAGCCGGGGGTTGTGAGACGAGAGTTTTCTTTTCTTTCAATTCATGTAAATTTGTAAATTGATGTAATAATTATTTGTATGGCCGCACAACCGGGTCGGGGTTGTAGCGTCATTGTATAATTTATTTTTACTGTTTTTGCTCCTAGGATAGACCCATGGAGGGGGTGCACAAACTACCGGGTATACCGAAGTGTCGAGTGGCCTACTCATGGAGATGAGGGAGGTTACTACGCTTCGGGTACTTGGCGGGTAGTTTGCCGCACCCGTAGGGGTCTTGGGTGGGGTATTTGGCTATTCACCGCGACCGTGTAATCTGTTTGTCGTTACAGGCTCGTGCGAATTACAAATTTCTAGTATATCCAATGTATTCATCTGTGATCTGAAATGTTTATCATTGCAGTATATCTATATATGATATTATTTAGGCGTTGCTTATGTTTTACAGACGCGCTAGCCCAACCCCCGCTCTGTCGTTAGTTAAGTAACCTAACGGGTAATGACGGGGCCCCGTGGCGAATGCGAATGGCATAAGCGTACGTCATATTTTGGTTGTTTTCTGCAATGGTAGGATTATATGATGGGACGCATTAAAAGAACTAATGCAAGAATATCACGCATTAAAAGAACTAATGCAAGATAATAAACCAAGTTAAAGTCGTTGGAACACTTTCGAAAAACCACTCGGTTCTTTTCAAAACCAACTTTTAAATGCGGAGCTTGAGCCACTCCTTTTAAAAGCTATCTCGTTCCATCGACCAAATCAAGTTCACTACGTTCACGGTTTTGCCAAAACCATTCGTAGCCCTCCGTCGTTTCATATGAATATTCAATAGTATTCAAGCTGTGTTTGTTGACCTTCGTCAAGGCATAGTGATTGGTAGCTATTGGGTATTCATATGTAGCATAGATAGATGCGTTGGTTTGGGACATTCGCATTACCTTGTTGACCTTCGTCAAGGGTATATACGGGTGGATTCAAATTAACCTGGATAATGACGGGCAGAACTTGACATGTGACTTATGATTTGTTGACCTTCGTCAAGGTCATAAGAGCATGGGGCAAAAATCCACATCGGGAGTTTCATAAGTACTGAAACTTGCTAGATTTGCATACCATTTAGAGTGTGGTGATTCTGGTAGGATTCCTTCAGTTTCGTCACGCAATGATATTTGGATCCCGAACCTACTGTGAGTATATGCTACTCCTCGGGAAATTTCTCACTAATCGACCAATGCTATAAACCTAGTAGGTGCCTAGAAAGGTGTTAGCGGGGCTACGCCCCCAGGGAAAAGAGGTTCTCTAATTAAGGAACTTCGCGAAAGCGTTGGAAAACCTCCCTCGAAGTACCGACACCGGCCTGGCTGAACGGTTAAGCAAGTATTGTGCGGTGGGATTGATCCCGGCTAATTCTTCCTTTATGGTTTGAGGAGGGATTCGAGAAACAGTGGGAGCCATCCTGTTTAGACAAACTAAAAACCACTCTAAACTTGCAAGAGCATCATGCTGAGTGTTTCTTCTTCTCTCTCCTAATTGCAGCGACCAATCGACATGACTGGACTTAAGTTACTCCTAGATAAAAACAAACTGACAGGGCCAAACTACAAAGATTGGCTCAGGAATGTCAAGATAGCAATCACTTACGACAAGCTGGGGTATTTTCTTACCACCAAAGCTCCCCCTGTCCCTGGTCCAACTTCCAGCGTCGCGGATAAGGAAATCCGCAAGACTTGGGAGATTGATAGCGCGAAGGCCAAATGCCTCCTGCTTGCCTCGATGGACAACGAACATCAGAGGAGGCACGAGAATATGGACATGGAGTCCATATTGCTTCATACAAAAGAACTGTATGGAGAGCAATCTCGTATCGCAAGATACGAAGCGTCGAAAAAGTTATTTTCGACAAGAATGGCCGTCGGATCATCAGTAGCCGAGCACGTGCTAAAGATGATCGGCTACATTGAGGAGCTCGCGGACCTAGGGATCACATTGGAGGGTGAGCTATATACGGATATAGTTCTCCAGTCCCTTCCTTCCACTTACGCCCAGTTTATACTGAACTTCAACTTACAAGAAAAAGAGGTTGAACTTTCAGAGCTCCTCAACATGCTGAGGAGCGCAGAGGGCACCCTACAGAAAGGTAGGGATACATCCACTTTGTTTGTAGGAGGATCATCTTCTTCTAGGTCCAAGGCGAAAGCCAAGGGAAAGAAGAAGAAGGCCCCCGCCAAACCAAGGGGCGGTGTTAGTAAAGTGGATACGAAGGGAAAAGGTAAAGCAACAAAGATAGCGGGGAAGCTTGTGGATAAGGAAGAATGCTTCTATTGTCATAAGAAAGGACACTGGAAGAATGATTGCAGGGCCTGGAAGGCCAGAACACAGGAATTGAAGCAGGTTGCAGCTTCAGCTTCAGGTGTGTATGTTATTGAAAACTGTCTTTCAATAAACTCTACTTCCTGGGTATTGGATACCGGATCAGGATCTCATATCTGTAATTCTTTGCAGGCGTTGAGAAACCGTAGGGTTTTGAAGGCAGGTGACATGACCCTCAGAGTTGCGAACGGAGCTAGCATGGATGCTAAAGCCGTGGGGGACTATCACCTGGGAATGTCAGATGGACATGTTTTGGTTTTGCGTAATTGCTTTTTTGTACCCAACGCAACTTGTAATATCATTTCTGTATCTTTAGTTTCTAAAGAAGGTTATGAATTTGCGTTTGTAAGTAATGTTGTAAACATTCACCTTAATCAAGTTCTGATTGGGTCAGGTACATTGAGTAATGGTATATACGTATTAAACCAACCGCAGATTTTCAATGTCCAGAATACACACAAAAGAAAGTCTCCGGAAATGAATCAGACTTTCTTGTGGCATTGTAGACTGGGTCACATCAATAAGAGAAGGTTGACGAAGTTACATACAGAAGGGTATTTGAATGCGTTCGAATATCAATCGTATGCCACTTGTCAATCTTGTCTCAAAGGAAAGATGACAAAGACTCCGTTTACTGGACATGGAGTAAGAGCGAGCGAGCTCTTGGGACTCGTACACAGTGACGTGTGCGGTCCAATGTCTACACATGCGCGAAGCGGATATTCTTACTTCATTACTTTTACGGATGACTTCTCAAGGTACGGTTATGTCTTCTTAATGAAACATAAGTCCGAGGCCTTTGGAAAATTCCAGGAGTATAAGAATGAAGTAGAGAAACAGACCGGCAAAAGTATTAAGATTCTAAGATCGGATCGAGGTGGAGAATACTTAAGTGCCGAATTCCTGAATTACTTAAAAGAGAATGGTATTCTCTCTCAGCTTACTCCTCCATACACTCCGCAACATAACGGTGTATCGGAGAGACGGAACCGAACCCTATTGGATATGGTTCGGTCCATGATGAGTAACGCTGAGTTACCGCGATCATTCTGGGGATATGCACTAGAAGCAGCTGCATATCTCTTGAACAAGGCTCCCACCAAGACTGTGCCTACCATCCCATATGAGATGTGGACTGGGAAGAAACCCTGTCTTAAGTATCTTAAGGTATGGGGATGTCCAGCTTTTGTAAAAAAGCAGCATGCGGACAAGCTTGAGGCACGTTCAGTACAGTGTAAGTTTGTGGGTTACCCAAGGAACTCCAGGGGGTATCTTTTCTATTCCGCTGAGGAACAAAAGGTTTTTGTTTCTCAGCATGCCCGCTTCTTGGAAACTGAGTTTTTGGAAACCCAGATAAGTGGGAGCACAATAGAACTGGAAGAAGTTCCAGAACCACAGACTGTTACTGAAAGCTTAGTGGAACCAGAGGGTTCAACAGAACAGGACATTCCTACGCCGCTCCGCAGGAGTAGTAGGCAGACTCATCCGCCCGAGAGATACTACGGTTTTCTCATAGACGGGGATAGAGAGGATTGCATCATAGATTATGATGAGCCTACTAGCTTCCAGCAGGCCGTTCAGAGCGTTGACTCAGTGAAATGGCTGGATGCAATGCGGACCGAAATGGAGTCCATGTACACCAACAAGGTATGGACGTTGGACATTGCTCCAGACGGGGTAAAACCCGTAGGATGCAAGTGGATCTTCAAAAGGAAGATTGGTGTAGATGGACAGGTTGAGACCTATAAAGCTAGGCTGGTAGCAAAGGGTTTTCGTCAAAGACCTGGCTTGGACTATGACGAGACCTTTTCTCCAGTAGCCATGCTGAAATCCATTCGGATCCTTCTTGCCATTGCTGCCTTCCACGATTATGAGATCTGGCAGATGGACGTAAAGACCGCTTTTCTAAATGGAAATTTAGAGGAGTGTGTCTATATGGACCAACCAGAAGGTTTCATTCAGAGTGGGAGCAGCGGAAAGGTGTGCAAGTTGCTTAAGTCCATCTATGGACTAAAGCAGGCATCGCGGAGTTGGAATATCTGTTTTGATGAGACGGTCAAAGAATTTGGCTTTATCAAAAATCCAGATGAACCATGCATCTATAGTAGATTTGTAGCGAGAACTGTAGTATTCCTCGTTTTATACGTGGATGACATTCTCTTAATAGGAAATGACATTCCTATGCTACAATCTGTCAAGGGGTTCTTGTCACACAGGTTCTCCATGAAAGACCTGGGTGATGCCTCGTACATTCTGGGTATCCGGATCTACCGTGACAGATCCAAGAGGATATTAGGACTTTCACAGTCCAGGTACATCGACACCATACTGAAGAGATTCAGTATGGAAGATTCCAAGCGCGGTAACCTACCGGCTTGTCACGGGATCACCCTCTCTAAAGAGATGTCTCCCAAGACTGATTTGGAGAGGGATCGCATGTCTATTATACCCTACGCTTCTGCGGTAGGCTCTATAATGTATGCGATGTTGTGTACCAGACCAGATGTAGCTTATGCACTGAGTGTGGTAAGCCGGTATCAGTCAAACCCTGGGGAGAAACACTGGATAGAGGTAAAGAACATTCTCAAGTACCTGAGAAGGACTAAGGAGATGTTCTTGGTGTATGGCGGAAAAGACCTCCAGATCGAGGCCTTTGCTGACTCCAGCTTCCAGAGTGACAAGGATGATTCCAAGTCCATGTCGGGTTTTGTCTTTACCCTCAATGGAGGGGCGGTGTGTTGGAAGAGTTCCAAACAGGAAACCGTTGCAGACTCGACGATGGAAGCGGAATACATCGCTGCATCTGATGCCGCAAAAGAAGCTGTCTGGATGAGGAAGTTCTTGAAAGAACTTCAGGTGGTTCCGTCCATTGTTGATCCAATACCTCTGTATTGCGACAACAACGGGGCTATAGCTTTAGCGAAGGAACCCAGGTCCCATCAGAGATCCAGACACATCTTAAGGCGGTATCACCTGATCAGGGAGATCGTGGATCGCCAGGAGATCGAGGTTCGGAGAGTCGCTTCAGAAGATAACACTGCAGATCCATTCACCAAGGCCCTGCCCCAGACTCAGTTCGAGCGGCTGATCAAGATGATAGGTCTTCGATACGCCAGTATATGGCCTTAGTGCAAGTGGGAGATTGTTAGTGTATATGCCCTAGAGGCCATTACTGTATCATACTGGTTTGTATATTACTTAATGGAAGCCTGGGATATTCACCTTGTATATACAATCTTGCTCAAAATAGTAGTATGCTACTTGGTTTGTTTCTACTTCAATGTGTACATGTGTTTATTTTTGTATATCGCCTATACACATTAGTAGAGCCCTTAGGATCTTTGCTTGATTACCAGTGATGTGATGGCCGTCACACTAGTGGGGCTGGGTAATCTATAAGCACATCCTTATGCAGGTCCCTGGTCGCAGGACTATCGAGACAGGGCATCGATACTCCGGAGTAGACCAGCGCATGCGCTTCTCATCCCAGTGTGGGAGACGGTCTGTCCCACAGCCGTCAGTACGTCGTACTTGAGATAGTATGCGGGTGCTCGTTAGGTTACGGGTACACTGGACAGGACTCGTCGGGAACTAACTAGTTGGTATTATACCTATCGTCAGTTATCAGTTCCCAGATGACATGAGTACAGCTTAGTCCGCTGACTTGACACTGTCACTTCGCCTCGAGTGTGTTCCCACTGTACTTTGATCACTACCCTACCACGGCTCAAAGGAGTCGTGCAAACAGGTAGTGGTTGGGTGCAGTCCCGAAGCACTTGGAGGCAGTGACGGTTAGACAGGATTCGTCTCTCCCGGTATTGGGGGTTGACATCGCGCTGTGTCTAGGAGAGCCATTACACGAGTAGTCCCTGGCCAGGGAAAACGAGATATACTGGTAGGTTTCCAGTGTTATCTCAGGGTGTTTTGGGCTTCGCTCCGGCACGACTTGTACCGCTATTGGGGGACTGACGTTTACCACCCCCTAGGCCCGCCATGCGATGTATCAGACGAACAGACCGGACTGTACGGAGAATGTCACATTCAGGCTCAGTAGGAGTTCGGATGGGTTTCGCCTCGTCGGTCTTCTTGTCGGCATTACCTGGGGACCGTTACGCACAGCTAGTGCCGCTTGCGGTCTGTGGTTAAACCCACTGCCAGCGTAGTGTCGAGTCTTTAGAGTCTCACACAGAAAGCTTTTCGCCTTTAGGCAAAAGAGTAGAGGTCGCATGGTATTGCGACAGGTCGCATGGTTTTGCGACAAGGTTCGGTCACATCCATGCACTTGTGCACGTACAGTGTCCGGACAGTTTACACTAGCGGGCTTTGGTTTAAGCCAGATCCTAGTGTACCTTTTGGGATTGGATTTATCCAGTGTGCATTCGTGTTCCTCGGAACGCGAATGCGGGTGTGTATGCACAGTTGACAGGGAGGCAGAGGTAGCGGATTCTCATTAGGGTTGTTGACAGTTGACCGTTGACTATTTGACTTTTTGCTCAACCCTAATGAGAATATGATATGTGATTAACTATTATATTAATTAAGTATTATGGTGACATGGTTGTTGACTTTTGTTGACTTTGTTGACTTGTTGACTTTTGTTGACTTGTTGACTTTGTTGACCGGTTGACTAGGCTTGACTAGTTGACCATCATGATAACCATAGCCATCATTTCATGGCAAAGACTTTTACTTGCTTGCTCATTTGTGTAAAATGAGTGCATAAAATGATATGGTTATGGTTGCTTCAACCATCACATAAGACTTTTTTTAGTATGATGAGTTATGATTACTTTGGATTATGAGAGGGTGAAAGACAAAAGAGAGCCTCATTCTTTCTTGCTCATTCTCTCTCTTGTTCTTGAGCTCTCCATTTTGCTCTCACCCTCAACCTCTTCCTCTCTCTCTCTTGATTCTATGGTTCTCTTGTCTCATGAGTTGAGAATCAAGAACCATAGATAAAATCCCACACAAAGTATTCTCTACTCATTCTAGTTCACTAGGTTTAGCAAACCAAGTGAACTAGTTTCTTCAAAGAACGAAGAAGGAGCTAAAGGTTGGAGCTTTCAGGTGGATCTATCTTCGGCGTACGGAGACGACGAGAAGAAGCCAACCGGACCACCATCGGAGCTTGAAGGAAGAAGGAGTTTAAGACAAGCAAGGTATAACCCCCTAACCGAGTAGCTAGAAACTCATAGTTAGGTTGTTAGATAGATGTTTAACCAAGATCCGGGTTTTAGGTCCATGTTACCACCTGTTCATAACAGAATACTGCATTTTATACCGCCCATTCTTACGCTCGTGTGTTTATAGGTAGGTGCTTTTTATCCGTGTTTATCACATATTTGCAGAATACAGGTTCTCGGTTCTAAAACGGTGAAATTCATGGAAAACACGACAAAATCCGGGTTCCTGCCAACCACAGATAAAACACGGTCTCCGCTCTTCATCCGTATGTTACCAGATATCAGTTAAGAGACAAAATGTCAAATCAATGTCGCTTTCATGCACAAGGCTCAATGGTAGCACAAGATCCAAGAGATCTACGCGGAGCTCGAGGCAATCATTTCAAATCTTGACAAAAAGTCCACCTTTTCTCAACAGAAATTCTGGAAGAAATGTGAAAGTAATTTCAGAAACTACATGTACCAGACAACACGGGACACCAAACCAGGAAAACACCAGAAAACCCACTGCCCAACTCACCAAGATGGCCGCGCATGCGCGGCCAATAGGGGGTATTGGCCGCGCTTGCGCGGCAAGGTGGGGCCCACTCTCTGACGAATTTCAGGGTTATTTTTGGTACTCCATCTCTGGTCTGCTGGTTTCCCTAGAACTCCAACTCCCTGCTTATAAATACAGCAGAACTCAGCTCAACCAAGGGGATTCATTGTATTCTTTTGTTTCTCTTTCTTTTGTAGTTTTAGTTCTTTTTCTTCTTCTTCTTCATTCCTCTTCCATGAATTGTAGTGAGAGCTTTTTGTGGAGATGAATAAAGATGAGGGTTTTGTATCATTCTTTTGTGTTTCTTCTTCCCCTTGAGATTCTTGCTTTCTCTTGCTCATTCAACCTCTTTATTGAGCTTGAATGGGTAAGGGTTAGTTATTGATCTCAAAGGTCGTATTTTCTCCCGGGACTAGTTCTTCACTTCACGTGCGTTCTCTACCCTTCCCTTGATCTTGCAACCTCTTCATTGAGCTTGCAAGTTTAAGGGTTGGCTATTGAGCACATGCTTGGCTTGGGTTCTACTTCCGTGTTCTTTTCTTGTTCTTTTTATTACTCGCTTTTTATTACTTGTCTTTTTATTACTTGCATTCTATTTCATGCAATTTTATTCATGCTCTTTATTACTTGTATCTTTTCTTTTCTTTGTTCTTTTATTTTTGTTCTCTTTTGTTTATTTTGTGAATGTTGTAATTATTGTTGTTGTTAAGAATTAATACGGTTTTATAAGTTAACATTTCCTTCTCATTTCCTTTTCCCGTTATTTTCCTTTTGAACTCCGTCCAAACCATACGCAAGCGCTCCGTTAGGCACCGTACCCTGACAAGGTAACGGTGATTCCTAACCACGACCGGTTGCGTTCGGTTTGGCCGGAGGCGAAGGCAAGAGACAAGAACGGAAGGACAAGGGTAAATAAGCCGGATTCCTCGAATACCGCGCTTAAATCCCCTAATCCACGTTGTTGCCGATTGCTTAGCTTCAATTGGTCAAGACTCGGCTCAAAGGTTTTGAGTACGGATTTCTTAGCTTATAATTTCGTATTTTCTTAACAACTTTATACTTGCAGAAAAACACATAGGTTAGAATCAAACTCATACAGATTCTTTATTGACTCGTCTAAGACAAGAAGTTAAGATACCACCATCTCCCTGTGGACCGACCCGTGCTCAACCGGCTAGCTGCAAAGCGACACCGTCCTGATCGCGGTTACACTTAAATTCTTTCATCCGACACGCCATCGGCGTGCGATCACCACCTCCGTAAAAATCATTTTTTACCAAATTCCGCATTCCCGAAAGTACCGGGAGAGGTAGCATGGACTTACAATATATATATATATATATATAATAGTCTGTGATCCCGCCTCAATAGTATCACATACGATACAATATCTATAATATGACATCCTCTAGTCCAGAGTGCGGATCTATCATCTGTAAGTGCACGGCAGCGCCCCGGCCGTCTGAACGAGGCCAAAATGCGGAAACGATACTTTTCTTTAACTTTTAAAACTGGCGCTACCGCGGACTAAAAATCCGGATCGGGCCATTAACCTACTCCTAGCTAACTAGAGAAGGGTTAGAGAGATATACCGAGCGATCCTTGTCCTTCGGTCTTCTCATTGTCATCCCGATCTCCCCGTGGAATCTCCGGTCTTCATCTCCTTGTCGGAAGGGCACCACATCGCCGGGTTCTTTTACGGGCTCCCACCTCTGGACCGAGGCAACTCAGGCACGAAGTTGGCGAGTCGACGTGTCCAAGAATGCTGTAGGCTAAGTGGAGAATGGTTTTGTCTCATGGGGTTATATGAAGTTGCCATATGAATGTCAAAGTGGAAGAATGAAGTTTTGGATGGTGCTATGGAATTTTGTGTGAGCAAAAAAGATAAAAACCCCTCACACAAAATTTGGACAGCCTTCACCAAGGAATGGTCGGCCATGTGGAGAGAGAGGAGGGAGGTCAATAATGCAAGAGTCAATAATGAGTGATGATGAGATAAATATGATCACAACCAAGTCACCACTCCATCAACCCTCTCATCACCAAAGTCAAGCAATCATTAACCAAAAGAAGTCAAATGATGGTTGAACCATCATGAAGCAATAATTTACAAAGACCACCCTCCACAATGCTAATTTGCACATTTGCAAATAAGTCCTCCTCCACCAATTTTCAGCCAAGGAAAGAAACAAAGGAAAATGTCCGAAACGGAAAGCAAACTGGCAACTTCAAAAAACTGATCCCGTAATAAATTACAGGAAAATCCCGCGACTATATATACATACCCGCATTTGTATTGCAACCGAATACAAATGCAATGAGACAAAATCTATACTGTACAATACTAGGATCCGGCTTAAACCAAAGCCGATCATGATCCGTGCAATACCGCACGTATATGATCGAACCCTGCCATATCTCCATACGGCCTCTACAGCGTTTCGCCCGAAACTTGAGAAACGGTCTGTGGGGGAATCTAAAGACTCGTCAATACTTTGGTTGTGGATTTAACCACTAGCACGTCAGAGATATTAGCCATACGTAACGGGCTACCAGGTATTGACCAAAAGAGACATCGATGAGCGAACTCATCCTGATACTCTACTGAGCCTGTCAGTGAAAATATCCGTACTGTCCGGTCCGTTCGTCTATGAGCATCGTATGGCGGGCCTAGGGGGTTTGTAAAAGTCAGACCCATAAAAGCGGTACAAGTCGTGTCGGAGTGTAGTCCAGAACACCCTGAGATACTACTGGAATACCTACCAGTAAATCTCCTGCCTTGGCCAAGGACTTCGTGTAATGGCTCTCCTAGACACAGCGCGACCTCACCTCCAATACCGGGAGAGACGACCCCCTGCAGATCCGCTCACTGCCTCCATATGGCTCGGGACTGTACCCTACTAAAACCTGTTTGCACGATTCCTTTGAGCCGTGGTAGGGTAGTAATCAAAGTACAGTGGGAACTCACACGAGAAAAATGACGATCTCAGGTCGATGAACTAACCTGTATACATGTCACCAGGGAACTGCTATCTGACGTCAGGTATAAGACCAACTAGCATGTTCCCGGCGAGTCCTGTCCGGTGTACTCATAACCCAATGAGCACCTGTATACATCTTAGGTGAACCAACTGACACCAGTGGCTTGTGAGACCGGCCACCGCCCCTCGTCGGGGTCTCGACTGTATACACTAGTCTACTCTGGAGTATCGATGCCCTGTCTCGAAAACTCCCACGACTAGGGACCTTTTAAGAATGTGCTCATAGACCCCAGCTCCCACGTATATGATCGCCATCATACTGCTGGCCGTCAAGCAAGAATCCTATGGGCTCTATCAACGTGCAATAGTGACCTGTAAGGTCACCTGAAATAGTACACGATGATAAAGATAAACCAGATAGCATACTATCATCTTGAGTAAGACTGTTCTAACGGTATAGGTCCTCTCTCAATCATTGCAATCACGTACCTGTGATCCAATAATTGACTCTGAGGACACTATCTCCAACAATCTCCCACTTGCACTCAAGGCTAATTATTGCGATGTCGCATACTCACAGCCCGTGTGATACCGAACACCCAACTCCTCTACTAACCAGTCTCATAAAACCCGCTTGCGAAACTAATGCGTTCGAGGATTAGCCTCAGTGAGTGGATCCAGTCTAATGTTTCTTTCTATGTCTCTTTTTATCTCAAGTTCGCGGAGAAAGCCATCTCCCGAAATGAGCAATATCTGTCTTAGAATGTGTCTGGATATCTGATGGGACCTAGTTCATAAATGAACTCCAAATCCAAACTTCGTAGACTGTATCGTCAACTGCACTTAATTAGTATCCTGCGCCATGCCTCCTTCAGTATCCGCCTGGACCACCTGTCCATAGTACTGCCCCTCGTCAGAGGGAAAACTATAACTCTGACAGTCACTCTGCCGTCCAGGTCACCTTGGAAGCCTGGAATGATAACCGTCTCCTGAATGAGGCTGATGTTATCATATCCCTAGAACATCCACTTATGATCTAAAACTGCTTCCGAATGTTTCTCCAGGATAGGATCAATATCAACTTATTGCATCTACTGCAAAAACAATATCTGGTGTGGTACTTGACATCTCATGATTGACTCAATTGCCTAAACAAGTGATCTGCCAATCATGCACATCCTGTTAGTGTATATGCCCTAGAGGCCATTACTGTATCATACTAGTTTGTATATTACTTAATGGAAGCATGGGATATTCACTTTGTATATACAATCTTGCTCAAAATAGTAGTATGCTACTTGGTTTGTTTCTACTTCAATGTGTACATGTGTTTATTTTATTATATCACCTATATGCATTAGTGGAGCCCTTAGGATCTTTGCTTGATTACCAGCGTTGTGATGACAGTCGCACTAGTGGGGGCTGGGTAATCTATAAGCACATCCTTATGCAGGTCCCTAGTCGCAGGACTATCGAGACAGGGCATCGATACTCCGGAGTAGACTAGCGCATGCGCTTCTCATCCCAGTGTGGGAGACGGTCTGTCCCACAGCCGTCAGTACGTCGTACTGGAGATAGTATGCGGGTGCTCGTTGGGTTACGAGTACACTGGACAGGACTCGTCGGGAACTGACCGGTTGGTATTATACCTATCGTCAGTTATCAGTTCCCAGGTGACATGAGTACAGCTCAGTCCACTGACTTGACACTGTCACTTCGCCTCGAGTGTGTTCCCACCGCACTTTGATTACTACCCTACCACGGCTCAAATGAGTCGTACAAATAGGTGGTAGTTGGGTGCAGTCCCGAAGCACTTGGAGGCAGTGACGGTTAGACAGGATTCGTCTCTCCCGGTATTGGGGGTTGACATCGCGCTGTGTCTAGGAGAGCCATTACACGAGTAGTCCCTGGCCAGGGCAAACGAGATATACTGGTAGGCTTCCAGTGTTATCTCAGGGTGTTTTGGGCTTCACTCCGACACGACTTATACCGCTATTAGGGGACTGACGTTTACCGCCCCCTAGGCCCGCCGTGCGATGTATCAGACGAACAGACCGGACTGTACGAAGAATGTCACATTCAGGCTCAGTAGGAGTTCAGATGGGTTTCACCTCCTCAGTCTTCTTGTCGGCATCTACCTGGGGACCGTTACGCACAGCTAGTGCCGCTTGCGGTCTGTGGTTAAACCCACTGCCAGCGTAGTGTCGAGTCTTTAGAGTCCCACACAGAAAGCTATTCGCCTTTAGGCAAAAGAGTAGAGGTCGCATGGTTTTGCGACAGGGTTCGGTCACATCCGTGCACTTGTGCACGTACAGTTTCCGGACAGTTTACACTAGCGGGCTTTGGTTTAAGCCAGATCCTAGTGTACCTTTTGGGATTGGTTTTATCCAGTATTCATCCGTGTTCCTCGGAACGTGGATGCGGGTGTGTATGCACAGTTGACGGAGAGACAGAGGCAGAGGATTCTCATTAGGGTTGTTGACCGTTGACTATTGACCTTTTGCTCAACCCTAATGAGAATATGATATATGATTAACTATAATATTAATTAAGTATTGTGGTGACATGGTTGTTGAGGGGTTGACTTTGTTGACCGGTTGACTAGGTTGGACTAGTTGACCATCATGATGACAATGGCTATCATTTCATGGCAAAGACTTTTTTACTTGCTTGTTTCTCTTGTGAGAAATGAGTGCATGAAATGATATGGCTATTGTAGCTTAAACCATTTTACACAATACTTGATTACTATTTTGTGATGATGGTTTTGGATTATGAGAGCCAAGAGAGAAAAGTCTTCTCTCATTCTATCATTCTCATTCTCTCTCTTGTTCTTGAGCTCTCATCTTCCTCCTCTTGCTCTCCCTCTCTTGAGTCTATGGTTCACTTGTCTCATGTGTTGAGAACCAAGAACCATAGATAAAATCCCAACAAAACTCTTCTCTACTCACTCTAGTTCACAAGGTTTAGCAAACCGAGTGAACTAGTTTCTTCAAAGATCGAAGAAGGAGCCAAAGGTTGAAGCTTTCAGGTGGATCGATCTTCGGCGCAAGGAGACGACGGGGAGAAGCCGATTCGGACAACCATCGAGGTTTGAAGACGAAGGAGTTCAAGATAAGAAAGGTATAAACCCCCTAACCGAGTAGTTAACAACTCCTAATTAGGTTGTTAGTTAGATGTTTAACAAAGATCCGGGTTTTAAATCCATGTTACCACCTCTAAGAAAATTGTTTTTTATCAAATTCCGCATGCCCGAAAGTACCAGGAGAGGTAGCATGGACTTACAGTGGTATCAGAGCGTAATTAAACTCTATCTAACATGTTAGCAAAGTAACTAGAAGATCGATCAAAGGAAAAGTCACGAAACGAACCCGAGTTGTCAAGTTTCTGCCGATTGTTATTCTGGTCAAAAGTTGATAATTTTCATCTTAAAAATCGGCTCTGGCTTTTGTTTGAATAACCACCAAATTTGGTCCCACGAACCGTTCAAAGAGCCGCGGAAACGCGGCGGGAGCACGCTCCCGCCGCGGTTCCGCGGCCGAGTTGACTCAGCCGAGGTCCAAATTTGGTGCAGAGTATTTCTGGGGTTGTTTTGGGATTTTTGGAATATGTATTTTCTGCCCAGATTTTCCAGAACGAAAATTTTGTATTTGGGGCCTATAAATCCGTATTTTTGATTGAACTTCTAAAAGACTTAAGCTGACGGGTTTTTCTATGATGTGATATTTGTATTGAACGTCTGCTAATCGCTATATGTCGATTAGTGGGGGTTATACAAATCTGTGATCTGTAATGTTATTGGAATGTGTATATGAATTCATTGGATTGTCGCGGGTGAATAGCCGGGGGTTGTGAGACGAGAGTTTTCTTTTCTTTCAATTCATGTAAATTTGTAAATTGATGTAATAATTATTTGTATGGCCGCACAACCGGGTCGGGGTTGTAGCCGTCATTGTATAATTTCTTTTTACTGTTTTTGCTCCTAGGATAGACCCATGGAGGGGATGCACAAACTACCGGGTATGCCGAAGTGCCGAGTGGCCTACTCACGGAGTTGAGGGAGGTTGCTTCGCTTCGGGTACTTGGCGCGTAGTTTGCCGCACCCGTAGGGGTCTTGGGTGGGGTATTGGCTATTCACCGCGACCGTGTAATCTGCTTTTCGTTACAGGCTCGTACGAATTGCGGGTTCCTAGTATATCCAATGTGTTCATCTATGATCTAAAATGGCTATCATTGCAGTATATCTATTTATGATATTATTTAGGCGTTGCTTATGTTTTACAGCCGCGCTAGCCCAGCCCCCGCTCTGTCGTTAGTTAAGTAACCTAACGGGTAATGACGGGGCCCCGTGGCGAATGCGAATGGCATAAGCGTACGTCATATTTTGGTTGTTTTCTGCAATGGTAGGATTAAATGATGGGACGCATTAAAAGAACTAATGAAAGAATATCACGCATTAAAAGAACTAATGCAAGAAAATAAACCAAGGTTAAAGTCGTTGGAACACTTTCGAAAAACCACTCGGTTCTTTTCAAAACTAACTTTTAAATGCGGAGCTTGAGCTACTCCTTTTAAAAGCAATCTCGTTCCATCGATTATATCAAGTTCACTACGTTCACGGTTTTGCCAAAACCATTCGTAGCCCTCCATCATTTCAGTTAAATATTCGGTAGTATTCAAGCTATGTATTTTGACCTCACGCCAAGGCATAGTGATTGGTAGCTGCCGGATATTTATCTGTTGCATAGATAGAATGCGTTGGTTTGAGACAGTCGTACTGCCATTTTGGCCTACGTCAAGGGTATGTACGGGTGGGTTCAAATTAACCTGGATAATGATGGGAAGAACTTGACATGTGACTTATGACATTTTGACCTCACGCCAAGGTCATAAGAGCATGGGGCAAAAATCCACATCGGGAGTTTCAAAAGAACTGAAACTTGCTAGTGTTGCATACCATTTGGAGTGTGATGATTCTGGTAGGATTCCTTCAGTTTCGTCACGCGATGATATTTGGATCCCGATCCTACTGTGAGTATATGCTACTCCTCGGGAAATTTCTCACTTAACGATCAATGCTACAAACCAAGTAGGTGTCTAGAAAAGTGTTAGCGGGGCTACGCCCCCAGGGAAAAGAGGTTATTTAATTAAGGTACTTCGCGAAAGCGTTGGAAAACCTCCCTCGAAGTACCGACACCAGCCTGGCCGAACGGTTAAGCAAGTATTGTACGGTGAGATTGATCCTGACTAATTCTTCCTTTTTGGTTTGAGGAGGGATTCGAGAAACTGTGGGAGCCATCCTGTTTAGAAAAATTAAAAACCATTCTAAACTTGCAAGAGCATCAAGCTGAGTGTTTCTTCTCTCTCCTAATTGCAGCGACCAATCGACATGACTGGACTTAAGTTACTCCTAGATAAAAACATACTGACAGGGCCAAACTACAAAGATTGGTTCAGGAATGTCAAGATGGCAATCACTTACGACAAGCTGGGGTATCTCCTTACCACCAAAGCTCCCCCTGTCCCAAGTCCAACCTCCAGCGTCGCGGATAAGGAAATCCGTAAGACTTGGGAGATTGATAGTGCGAAGGCCAAGTGCCTCGTGCTTGCCTCTATAGACAACGAACATCAGAGGAGGCACGAGAATATGGACCTTGAATCCAAATTTCTCCATACAAAAGAACTGTATGGAGAGCAGTCTCGTATCGCAAGATACGAAGTGTCGAAGAAGTTATTTTCGGCAAGGTTGGCCGTCGGATCATCGGTAGCGGAACACGTGCTTAAGATGATTGGCTTCATTGAGGAGCTCGCGGAACTTGGGACCACGTTGGAGAATGAGCTCTATACTGACTTGATTCTCCAGTCCCTTCCTTCCACTTACGTCCAGTTTATACTGAATTTCAACTTACAAGAAAAAGAAGTTGAACTTTCAGAACTTCTCAACATGCTGAGGAGTGCAGAGGGCACCCTACAGAAAGGTAGGAAAACATCCACTTTGTTTGTAGGAGGATCTTCCTCTTCTAGGTCCAAGGCGAAAGCCAAGGGAAAGAAGAAGAAAGCCCCCGCCAAACCAAGGGGCGGTGTTAGTAAAGTGGATACAAAGGGAAAAGCAAAAGCAACAAAGAAAGCGGGGCAGCTTGTGGATAAAGAAGAATGCTTCTATTGTCATAAGAAAGGACACTGGAAGAATGATTGCAGGGCTCGGAAAGCCAGGACACAGGAATTGAAGTAGGTTGCGGCTTCAGCTTCAGGTGTGTATGTTATTGAAAACTGTCTTTCAATAAACTCTACTTCCTGGGTATTGGATACCGGATCAGGATCTCATATCTGTAATTCTTTGCAGGCGTTGAGAAACCGTAGGGTTTTGAAGGCAGGTGACATGACCCTCAGAGTTGCAAACGGAGCTAGCATGGATGCTAAGGCCGTGGGGGACTATCACCTGGGAATGTCAGATGGACATGTTTTGGTTTTGCGTAATTGCTTTTTTGTACCCAACGCAACGTGTAATATCATTTCTGTATCTTTAGTTTCTAAAGAAGGTTATGAATTTGCGTTTGTAAGTAATATTGTAAACATTCACCTTAATCAAGTTTTGATTGGGTCAGGTACATTGTGCAATGGTATATACGTATTAAACCAACCACAGATTTTCAATGTCCAGAATACACACAAAAGAAAGTCTCCGGAAATAAATCAGACTTTCTTATGGCATTGTAGACTAGGTCACATCAATGAGAGAAGGTTGACGAAATTACATACAGAAGGATATTTGAATCCGTTCGAATATCAATCGTATGCCACTTGTCAATCCTGTCTCAAAGGAAAGATGACAAAGACTCCGTTCACTGGACACGGAGTAAGGGCGAGCGAGCTCTTGGGACTCGTATACAGCGACGTGTGCGGTCCAATGTCTACATATGCGCGAAGCGGTTATTCTTACTTCATTACTTTTACGGATGACTTTTCAAGGTACGGTTATGTCTTCTTAATGAAACATAAGTCCGAAGCCTTTGGAAAATTCCAGGAATATAAGAATGAAGTAGAAAAACAAACCGGCAAAAGTATAAAGATTCTAAGATCGGATCGAGGTGGTGAATACTTGAGTGCCGAGTTCCTGGACTATTTAAAAGAGAATGGAATTCTCTCTCAGCTTACTCCTCCATACACTCCGCAACATAACGGTGTATCGGAGAGACGGAACCGAACCCTATTGGATATGGTTCGGTCCATGATGAGTAACACTGAGTTACCGCGGTCATTCTGGGGGTATGCGCTAGAATCAGCTGCATACCTTTTGAACCGAGTTCCCACTAAGACTGTGCCTACCACACCATATGAGTTATGGAGTGGGAAGAAACCCTATCTTCAATATCTGAAGATCTGGGGATGTCCAGCTTTTGTCAAAAAGCAGCATGCGGACAAACTCGAGGCACGCTCAGTACTGTGCAAGTTTGTAGGATACCCAAAGAACACTAGGGGGTATCTTTTCTACCACGCAGAGGAACAAAAAGTCCTTGTTTCTCGTAATGCCCACTTTCTAGAACACCAGTTCTTGGAAAAGGAAATTAGTGGGAGCGCAGTAGAACTGGAAGAAATTCCAGAACCACAGACTATTACTGAAAGCTTAGGGGAACCAGAGGGCTCAAAAGAACACGACATTCCTACGCCGCTCCGCAGGAGTAGTAGGCAGTCTCATCCGCCCGAGAGATACTGCGGTTTTCTTATAGACGGGGATAGAGAGGATTGCATCATAGATTATGATGAGCCTACTAGCTTCCAGCAAGCCGTTCAGAGCGTTGACTCGGTAAAATGGCTGGATGCAATGCTGACCGAAATGGAGTCCATGTACACCAACAAAGTATGGACATTGGACATTGCTCCAGACGGGGTAAAACCCGTAGGATGCAAGTGGATCTTCAAAAGGAAGATTGGTGTAGATGGACAGGTTGAGACCTATAAAGCTAGACTTATTGCAAAGGGTTTTCATCAAAGACCTGGTTTGGACTATGACGAAACCTTTTCTCCAGTAGCTATGCTGAAATCCATTCGGATCCTTCTTGCCATTGCTGCCTTCCACGATTATGAGATTTGGCAGATGGACGTAAAGACCGCTTTTCTAAATGGAAATTTAGAGGAGTGTGTCTATATGGACCAGCCAGAGGGTTTCATTCAGAGTGGGAGCAGCGGAAAGTGTGCAAGTTGCTTAAGTCCATCTATGGACTAAAGCACGCATCACGGAGTTGGAACATCTGTTTTGATGAGACGGTCAAGAAATTTGGCTTCATCAAAAATCCAGATGAACCATGCATCTATAGTAGATTTGTAGCGAGAACTGTAGTATTCCTCGTTTTATACGTGGATGACATTCTCTTAATAGGAAATGACATTCCTATGCTACAATCTGTCATGGGGTTCTTGTCACACAGGTTCTTCATGAAAGACCTCGGTGATGCCTCATACATCCTGGGGATCCGGATCCATCGTAATAGATCCAAGAGGATATTAGGACTTTCGCAGTCCAGGTACATCGACACCATACTGAAAAGGTTCAGTATGGAAGATTCCAAGCGCGGTAACCTACCGGCTTGTCACGGGATCACCCTCTCTAAAGAGATGTCTCCCAAGACTGATTTGGAGAGGGATCGCATGTCTATTATACCCTACGCTTCTGCGGTAGGCTCTATAATGTATGCGATGTTGTGTACCAGACCGGATGTAGCTTATGCACTGAGTGTGGTAAGCCGGTATCAGTCAAACCCTGGGGAGAAACACTGGATAGCGGTAAAGAACATTCTCAAGTACCTGAGAAGGACTAAGGAGATGTTCTTGGTGTATGGCGGAAAAGACCTCCAGATCGAGGCCTTTGCTGACTCCAGCTTCCAGAGTGACAAGGATGATTCCAAGTCCATGTCGGGTTTTGTCTTTACCCTCAATGGAGGGGCGGTGTGTTGGAAGAGTTCCAAACAGGAAACCGTTGCAGACTCGACGATGGAAGCGGAATACATCGCTGCATCTGATGCCGCAAAAGAAGCTATCTGGATGAGGAAGTTCTTGAAGGAACTTCAGGTGGTTCCATCCATTGTTGATCCAATACCTCTGTATTGCGACAACAACGAACCCAGGTCCCATCAGAGATCCAGACACATCTTGAGGCGGTATCACCTGATCAGAGAGATCGTGGATCGCCAGGAGATCGAGGTTCGGAGGGTTGCTTCAGAAGATAACACTGCAGATCCATTCACCAAGGCCTTTCCCAGACTCAGTTCGAGCGGCTGATCGAGATGATAGGTCTTCGATACGCCAATACATGGCCTTAGTGCAAGTGGGAGATTGTTAGTGTATATGCCCTAGAGGCCATTACTGTATCATACTAGTTTGTATATTACTTAATGGAAGCTTGGGATATTCACCTTGTATATACAATCTTGCTCAAAATAGTAGTATGCTACTTGGTTTGTTTCTACTTCAATGTGTACATGTGTTTATTTTATTATATCACCTATATGCATTAGTGGAGCCCTTAGGATCTTTGCTTGATTACCAGCGTTGTGATGGCAGTCGCACTAGTGGGGGTTGGGTAATCTATAAGCACATCCTTATGCAGGTCCCTAGTCGTAGGACTATCGAGACAGGGCATCGATACTCCGGAGTAGACTAGCGCATGCGCTTCTCATCCCTGTGTGGGAGACGGTCTGTCCCACAGCCGTCAGTACGTCGTACTGGAGATAGTATGCGGGTGCTCTTTGGGTTACGAGTATACTGGACAGGACTCGTCGGGAACTGACCGGTTGGTATTATACCTATCGTCAGTTATCAGTTCCCAGGTGACATGAGTACAGCTTAGTCCGCTGACTTGACACTGTCACTTCGCCTCGAGTGTGTTCCCACTGCACTTTGATTACTACCCTACCACGGCTCAAATGAGTCATGCAAACAGGTGGTAGTTGGGTGCAGTCCCGAAGCACTTGGAGGCAGTGACGGTTAGACAGGATTCGTCTCTCCCGGTATTGGGGGTTGACATCGCGCTGTGTCTAGGAGAGCCATTACACGAGTAGTCCCTGGCCAGGGCAAACGAGATATACTGGTAGGCTTCCAGTGTTATCTCAGGGTGTTTTGAGCTTCACTCCGACACGACTTGTACCGCTATTAGGGGACTGACGTTTACCGCCCCCTAGGCCCGCCATGCGATGTATCAGACGAACAGACCGGACTGTACGGAGAATGTCACATTCAGGCTCAGTAGGAGTTCAGATGGGTTTTCACCTCCTCAGTCTTCTTGTCGGCATCTACCTGGGGACCGTTACGCACAGCTAGTGCCGCTTGCGGTCTGTGGTTAAACCCACTGCCAGCGTAGTGTCGAGTCTTTAGAGTCCCACACAGAAAGCTATTCTCCTTTAGGCAAAGGAGTAGAGGTCGCATGGTTGGGCGCATGGTTTGCGACAGGTCGATGGTTTTGCGACAGGGTTCGGTCATATCCGTGCACTTGTGCACGTACAGTGTCCGGACAGTTTACACTAGCGGGCTTTGGTTTAAGCCAGATCCTAGTGTACCTTTTGGGATTGGTTTTATCCAGTATGCATCCGTGTTCCTCGGAACGCGGATGCGGGTGTGTATGCACTGTTGACGGAGAGACAGAGGCAGAGGATTCTCATTAGGGTTGTTGACCGTTGACTATTGACCTTTTGCTCAACCCTAATGAGAATATGATATATGATTAACAATAATATTAATTAAGTATTGTGGTGACATGGTTGTTGAGGGGGTTGACTTTGTTGACTTGTTGACTTTGTTGACCGGTTGACTAGGTTTTCGACTAGTTGACCATCATGATGACAATGGCTATCATTTCATGGCAAAGACTTTTTTACTTGCTTGTTTCTCTTGTGAGAAATGAGTGCATGAAATGATATGGCTATTGTAGCTTAAACCATTTTACACAATACTTGATTACTATTTTGTGATGATGGTTTTGGATTATGAGAGCCAAGAGAGAAGAAGTCTTCTCTCATTCTATCATTCTCATTCTCTTTCTTGTTCTTGAGCTCTCATCTTCCTCCTCTTGCTCTCCCTCTCCCTCTCTTGAGTCTATGGTTCACTTGTCTCATGTGTTGAGAACCAAGAACCATAGATAAAATCACCAACAAAACTCTTCTCTACTCACTCTAGTTCATAAGGTTTAGCAAACCGAGTGAACTAGTTTTCTTCAAAGATCGAAGAAGGAGCCAAAGGTTGAAGCTTTCAGGTGGATCGATCTTCGGCGCAAGGAGACGACGGGGAGAAGCCGATTCGGACAACCATCGAGGTTTGAAGACGAAGGAGTTCAAGATAAGAAAGGTATAAACCCCCTAACCGAGTAGTTAACAACTCCTAGTTAGGTTGTTAGTTAGATGTTTAACAAAGATCCGGGTTTTAAGTCCATGTTACCACCTCTAAGAAAATTGTTTTTTATCAAATTCCGCATGCCCGAAAGTACCGGGAGAGGTAGCATGGACTTACACATCCCTCTCCCCTTTAGTCTGTAAGACACCTTTAGAGAGGGTGACTCCATCACCTGCATGTATACTACCGTGCCAGGGAGTCGTCCATTCTAAAACACCTTTAGAATGCTGTCTAAGTACCCAGATTGGGAAACTACCCAAATCTAGATTTAAAAACATAAATCTAGTAACCGGAATGTCTGATATTATATCTATATCCTATGTGGAGAAACCACTGTGTGACAACCAAAGTATAACCGACCGTAGTATAGGAATGTTCACTTCCTACTCTGTGTATGTCATTCAAATACCAGGACATAACACCCTACTACCTTCTTAACAGATCCATCCCCTATTCTGATGAAGTCAAACCTATGACTGTGACATCAGAAATAGATGATCTATTTTCGCTATATCTGCTTTAGTCTATAAATAGACATAAGCTACTTGTCCACTATACTTCCGCTGCTCCCACTGACTACGACAACCCTTTGGCAGAGTCATATAGAGGTGCACTTCTAAAGCTAGTTCAGAACGACGCTATACTCATCCTCCTGCCAGGTCTCATAGTCTGGAACAACAGCAATGGCAAGTCTGGGTAAATAAGAACCTCCCTGCCACCGTCTTTGAGTCTACCGGAGTACCTCTCGGGTGCCTGAGGTTACCTACCATATTTGCGGAGTGGCCAATGGAATATCAAACCAGATTGAACCTTTAGGTTCTTATCAAATTTCAGTAATCGTTTGCGGTTCTGGAATCATTCCCAGTTCTACCATACTCCCACTACTGTTTTCTGAAAATAATCTATTTTTATTAAAACTGTGGCGAGTCAAGAACAATATCACTATTGACTCTTCCAGATGGTAGAAAGTCAACCCTCGTCATAGCCCGGGTCAACCCACAAACAACCATTACAGAAACGTGCCTTGAGTTATCCAGAGTCTGGTTTTAAGCATAAGCCGGACAACTCCCCGTACCTTAACATCATTAAGATATGAACTGTTTTATATCCAATACAGAAACAGAAACACTGATTTAATTGAACCAGATTCAAATCATGCTACTGTCTCCAGTGCATGTCAACTAAATGGAAAGAGGCCGATCAGCATTACTCAACTTAGGAGTGTTAGTTGTATGTATGCCCTAGAGGCCAGTATTGTACAGATTATGTATATTATATTGGATGCTTGGACATATATAGAGATGACTTTCTTGCTCGACATGATAGTATGCTATCTGGTTGCCATTTATCTTAACATGTACACTAGTCTCTTTATACTGTCTTATAGTTACATGTTGGTAAAGCCCTTAGGATTTGTACTTGACTACCTGGACTATGATGCAGATCATACTAGTGGGGACATGGTAGTCCATAAGTATATCCTTCAAGGTCCCTAGTCGTGGGTATCTCGAGACGGGGCATCGATATACCAGAGTAGACTAGCGTATACGCTTCTCGACCCATGTGATGGGCGATGGATGATCCTATATCCATTGGTGTTTGACATCAGAGATGGTATACGGGTGCTCAGTGGAGACTGGGTACACTGGACGGACTCGCCGAGAACTCCCAGATGGTATTATACCTCACGTCAGATGGCAGTTCTCAGGTGACACTTGTACAGGTTAGTCTGTAGACCCGAGATCGTCATGGAGTCTTGTGTGATTCCCACTGTGCTTTGATCTCCACCTTACCACGTCCATGAGGGCGTGCAAAACGGTGGTCTTTGGGTACAGTCCCGAGTCACATGGAGGCAATGAGCGATAGGAGGGGTTTCGTCTCTCCCGGTATTGGGGGTTGATGTTGCGCAGTGCTCGATTGGCCGTAACAGGGAAGTCCCTGGCCAGGGCTGATCAGAGATTTGCTGGTAAGTGTTACCAGTAGTTTCTCGACCCGTTACGAGCCTCACATCAGCACGACTTATCGGGTTATTGGGGTCTGACGTATACCACCCCTAGACTTGATATGCGACGCATCAGACGAAGAGACTTGACTGTATGGTAAGTGTTACTGGTCGGATTCGCAGGAGTGTGAGCGGGCTAGCTCGTTGATCTTCTGATCGCTCAATACCCGGGTGGCCGTTACGTTTAGCAGACCGCTTGCGGCTTGTGGGTGCTTGATATGATCATCATCTGCTACCGGCGTATTGACGAGTCTTTAGAGTCCTACACAGAGGTTTCCTGGCTCAAGCGAAACGAAATAGGAGCGCATATGAGATATGTGCAGGACCGAGAATAATGCGTGTATGTGATACCGCATTTCATTCTCGCGATATATGTTTCGATTGGTTATATTCGATATGAACTAGTTATCGAATCATTGATTCGATAAATCGATGCATTGAATACTAGTCGGTTATGTGCGACATGACCGGATCATTGAATCAAGTGTTGATTTAATAATTTAATGTATAATTATATATTTGATATATTACTTTGCATTAACTAGTATTGGTTCACTTTAAACGGATTTTTCTCACTTGGATTGCACATTGTATATGTGATATACTTTTGTGCACTTTTTGTATCATGTTTGATGATACTTGATCATTGTTAAGTGTATAGAATTAATCCATGGTTAATATGATAATTAGGGTTTTGCATTTCCATTTATTTATTTATTTATTTATTTAAAATATGTTATGATAAGAATGGTGGCTAAGTTTGTTTTATGTTGAAGCTTCATGAAGCTTTGACTTTAGCAACCATCCTTATCTTCATGCTTAACCCTAACCCATCAAGTGACCATGGTTAATTCTCTACACTTAACCAAAGTTCAAGTTATGATAAGTATTTTGATTTATATTTATTTTTATCATAAGACTTATCATAATCTTTTCTTGAGCTCTTCTTCTTCTTCTTCTTCAAGCTTGCTACTCCAATGGCAACTTGAGCTTTAGTGAGTTAAATCCAAATCCAAAGAGAACCCACCTCCTATTTCTTCACCCTCTACCTCTTGCCAAGTTGTTTTGGGTGTTTACTTCACAAGTTTCACAAGTTTGTGAAGTCGGAGCTTGAGTTTGTGCAACCTCGACGTAGATCGTCTTTGACACAAAGCCGACGAGCTATTCCGCTTGCTTTCCCGATGAAGCCGATGATCGAGTCGAGGATTCATGATGGACAGCGAGGACATGACGTTGCGGAGCCGTGGAGGTGGAAATCCGGATCTACAAAGGTTGTATATCCGTATCATAGTAGTTAACTGTTAACTAGTTTTCTTTTTCGCCTAAACATCTAGTTAAAGATCCGTAGTCTAGGGTTTCTCGGCACTAAAAATTTTAATATGGCATGCTCGATGCCTTGTGAGAACCCACTAGGGTGCCTAGGAACCTTTCACTGGTATCAGAGCCTAGCTAGAGCTTTAGGCGAAGTCCCGACGCAGTTTGACGTCCGAACGAACACGAAACCCAAATACTTTAGAGCTCTCTGGACATTTTCATAAATCTGGGAATTTTTGATATTAAAAATGTCTAAAAAATTCAGCATAGAATTCTAAGCATTACTGTGCAAAACGATTCTCTTAACTGTTCATTCTGCCGCGGAAGCGCGGCATAATCATGCTTTATGCCGCCCTTCCACGGCCACATGGTGACGTCAGCCCTATTTGAAAGCACAGTAATACCTGATAAATTCCACTGAGTTTTCTGGATATTTTTAAATTAATTTAAGGGTTGAGTGCTCTGGAGTTATATTGGGAATTGATGAATTCGATCGGAATATCAAACTTTGTCTAAGTGTTTTTCCAGATAACTGTAGAATATGTTAAAGAGTTCGACCGGATATAAATACCCAGGTTTTCCCCTGCCGGAATAATTCCAAGTGTTGGATTATTGTGTGGTTAAAAGTCGTTCCAAGTAGTGCAAGTAACGCGATGGTCCCTCTAGAAGACACAAACCTTAACTCGATTATGTGACCGTCTTGAACTGCCCTTTGAACCTTCGGGTTTGGGGCAGTACGGCGTGCCACATGTGAGGCGTTGGCTTGACCCTTCTACGGCTGGACCGTTGGTACTGAGGTATGAAGTGAATGTCTTTGAACCTATTTCATGTGTTGATCGGTGTCGGGAAAACTTGGGTGTTCGAATGTTCGATCGGAAAGTTTGATATATTCTATTTATCCGGAATTGGATACAATAATTGGAATTCACAAAAGGTTATGAGATAACTGAATGAATGTTATAGATCTAGCAGTTTAGTTTCACAAGATATCGAAAAGAGTTTTCGATGATGGGACTAAAATGCGGGATTTATAACTATTAGGCATGTGATGTCTAAAGAGATTGCGGATTCCAATTGTTGTAGTTTTACACTTTCTTTTCTGTGACCGTAAGTGTAGTATGTTCATATCGCCGGTTTCGTTGCTATACATCAACGACAATTGGGGTATGCATACTTACTTACGTTGATGACATGTGATGTTATGTGTTGCTGGATATGTAATATTGGATCGTCGTGTTTGAATAGCCGGGGGTTTTTATGTGAGATGAGTGTTTTTCATTTTCATTCATGTAAAAACTTGTATGTAATATTCTTTTCTTCGGGGCACTTCCAGGATGCGGGAGTTGTCACCCTTTGTATATTATTTACTTTTCTGCACTAGGATAGACCCAAGGAGGGGAGCACAAGTAACCGGGTTCTGGGGTCCAGTGGGAGACCAACTCGAGGAGTCGAGTCCGGGTCTCCTAACCTTAGAATTGGCAGGGTTGCTTGCCGCTCTCGTAGGGGTCTAGGGGTGTGGGATTGGCTATTCATCACGACCGTGGAATCCGTGTTTTATACTGGCTCGTATTGAAAACACGGACGTCCTAGTATATCCAATATTTCATATAGTTATTCTGCTGCGATATCTGTGATGTGATTCTGTGATGGATATAGTATATAGTATATATGATATATTATATAGACGTTACTTATGTTTTACACCCGCGCTAGCCCTGCCCTGCTCTGTCGTTAGTTACCTAACCTAACGGTGCACGAGGGGACATCGAGGCGAATGCGGATGGCATAAGTGTACGTCATATCTATCTGTGATGTTTAGGTATTTAAATGATGGGACTTCATTAATGTGATTAATGAAAGATAAGAAACCTAAGATGTTGTAGAATCAGATTTTAAATAAAACAGGTAGCTACAGTTCTTGCTTTGCATAGCGGTATATATGATATACCCCGCACCTTATTCGATGAGGAAAGGACCGAGATCCCTTCACCGGGAGTGACTCCTTTAGCAATAACTGGCAGATGCTACACATTCGGTTTGGTTTTGATTGCTTTTAAGAGTTTTTGCTTTGCACAGTGATATATATGATATATCCCGCACCTCATTCGACGAGGAAAGGACCGAGATCCCTTCACCGGGAGTGACTCCTTTAGCAAAACTAGAAAAGCCTCAAAATCACTCCATTTCAAAACTTCATTTTGATTCTACAACGATATCAAGTTCATTACGCTCATGGTTTTATGAAAACCTGCGTAGCCCTCCGTCATTTCAGATAAATTACATATAGTATTCGTGCTACATTTGTTGGCTTTCGTCAAGGTGTAGTGTGCGGTAGCTATGTGCTGTTTATCTGCTGCATATGATGCGACTGGATTAGGGTAGTCGTACGGCTTTGTTGGCTTTCGTCAAGGGTCGTGCGGGTGGGTTTAATTCAGTCAAGAAATGTACGGGTTGAACTTGACTGGCGGGCTGTGGTTTGTTGGCTTTCGTCAAGGTCATAGCACGCTAGGGGCAAAAGCATATCGGGAATTTCAAGTGTTGAAATTTGCAATGAGATTGCATACCTTCTATGAGATAGTTGGATCCCGATACCCACTGCGAGTAAGAGTTACTCCTGGGAGAGTTTTACACATTGCAATTAGCTGATCAAGTAGGTGTCTAGAAAGGTGTTAACGAGGTTACGCCTCTGGGAAAATGAGGTTTACAGTAATTAGGTTCGTGCGAAAGCACGGGGGACCTCCCTCAAAGTACCGACACTGGCCTGGCTGAAAGATTGGCGAACCTGTAGTGTGTAATTAATCCCGGCTAGTCTTTCCTTTTAGGGTTTGGAGGAAGATTTGATAAAAAGCAGTGGGAGCCATCCTGATTAGATAAGATAATAACCAATCTGATCTTGCACGAGCATACGCTAAAGTGTTTTCTTCTCTCTCTCTCCAGGTAGCGACCATTTCATGCCTTAATAAAGATAATAAAATGGATGTATTGACCGAACCCGCATGTTATACTGTGCTGGGGAACGTTGGTTCCGTTCTTTCCTATAAGAGTTATAGGAATGAACAGGATATAGGGGAATACCAGGATTCCCATGCCACCCGAATGAAGAAAGTACATGTTGATGCATTTTCTTCGGGTGTGTTCGTTACTGAGAACTGTTTCTCCATTTGCTCTACGTCCTGGGTATTGGATACCGGGTCAGGATCCCATATATGTAATCAGTTACATGGGCTAAGGAAAGGTAGAGAACTTGGAGAAGGTGATAAAGACATTAGAGTTGGAAATGGTGCAATTGTTGCAGCTAAGACTGTCGGGGAATATCACCTTGTATTACCAACTGGTAATACATTGGTTCTGAACGAATGCTATTACATGCCGAACCTGATATGCAACATTATATCGGTTTCTTTATTAAGTAAAGAGGGATATAATTTTGTATTACAGGACAATGTTATGAACATTTTTCTTAACCAAAAGTTGGTTGGGTCAGGCACGTTATGCAATGGCATTTATGTTCTAAATCAATCAACAGTTCTGAGCATAACAAACACACACAAGAGGAAGAGTTCTGAACTCAACGAATCCTTCTTGTGGCATTGTAGACTGGGTCACATCAATGTGACACGACTGGCTAAGTTGCATAGAGATGGATATCTGAAACCTTTCGAATTTTCATCTTATGACACTTGCCAGTCATGTCTCAAAGGCAAGATGACCAAGACTCCGTTTACGGGACACGGAGAAAGAGTTACCGAACTCTTAGGACTGATACATAGTGATGTATGTGGTCCCATGTCTACACATGCCAGGGATGGTTCTTCGTACTTCATTACATTCACTGACGATCTCTCAAGATACGGACATGTGTACTTAATAAGACACAAGTCTGAAGCTTTTGAGAAATTTAGAGAATATAAACAAGAAGTCGAAAACCAAACCGGAAAAAGTATTAAAATCCTTCGATCTGATCGAGGAGGTGAATACTTGAGCAATGAATTCCTGGAATTCCTAAAAGAGAATGGGATTCTCTCTCAGCTGACTCCTCCATATACACCACAGCACAACGGTGTATCAGAACGGAGGAACCGCACCCTATTAGATATAGTGCGCTCTATGATGAGCACAGCTGAGTTACCTATTTCCTTCTGGGGGTATGCGCTTGAGACAGCCATACATCTATTGAATATGGTCCCCACCAAATCTGTGCCTACCACTCCATATGAGATATGGAAAGGGAAGAGACCATGTCTTAACTATGTTAAGATATGGGGTTGTCCAGCCTATGTCAAACGACAAAATCCGAACAAACTCGAGGCACGGTCTGTTCTATGCAAATTTGTAGGATATCCCAAGAATTCTCAAGGGTATATCTTCTACCACCCTGAGGAACAAAGAGTGTTTGTTTCTCGGCATGCCACCTTTTTGGAAAAGGAATTTCTTGAAAAAGAAATTAGTGGTCATGAGGTAGAACTGGAAGAGGTTCCAGCTGCAGAAGCTACAACAGAAGATCTGGTGGAACCAGAGGATTCCATAGTTCCCGATGAACCCCAGCCACTCCGCCGATCCAGTAGGGTTCCTCGCCCACCTGAGAGATACTATGGTTTTCTCATTGATGGTGGTAGTGAGGATTGCATCATGGAGGATGATGACCCAACTAGCTTCGAGCAGGCCATCACGAGTGGGGACTCAGTGAAATGGCTGGATGCTATGCGGTCCGAGATGGATTCCATGTACACCAACAAAGTATGGACTTTGGAAGTTGCTCCTGAAGGGGTAAAACCCATTGGGAGCAAGTGGATCTTCAAGAAGAAACTTGGTGTAGATGGGAAAGTGGAGACTTTCAAAGCTAGACTTGTAGCAAAAGGTTTTCGTCAAAGACCAGGTGTGGACTATGACGAGACCTTTTCTCCAGTGGCTATGCTTAAATCCATCCGAATCATGCTTGCCATTGCTGCCTTTCATGACTACGAAATCTGGCAAATGGATGTTAAGACCGCCTTTCTAAATGGTGATTTAGAAGAGTGCGTGTACATGACTCAGCCAGAGGGCTTCGTAGACAGTGGGAGCAGTGGGAAGGTGTGCAAGCTGCTTAAATCCATTTATGGATTAAAGCAAGCATCGCGGAGTTGGAACATCTGCTTTGACGTCGTTATCAAAGAGTTTGATTTCGTCAAAAATCCAGATGAACCTTGTATTTACAAGAAGGTGGCAGAGAGTAAGGTTGTCTTCCTCGTATTGTACGTGGACGACATACTCTTGATAGGAAATGATATTCCTATGCTGCAATCGGTCAAGCTCTTCTTATCACAAAGATTCTCAATGAAAGATCTTGGTGATGCCTCCTGCATATTGGGAATCAGGATCTATAGAGATAGATCCAAACGGATTTTGGGATTGTCCCAATCCAGGTACATTGACACCATACTAAAGAGGTTTAGTATGGAAGAGTCCAAGCGTGGGAACTTACCCACGATCTCTGGAGTCACTCTCTCCAAAGAGATGTCTCCCAAGACAGATTTGGAGAGAGCTCGCATGCAAGGGATACCCTATGCTTCGGCAGTAGGCTCTATCATGTATGCGATGCTATGTACCAGACCCGATGTAGCATACTCACTAAGTGTAGTGAGCAGGTATCAAGCTGATCCTGGAGAGAGTCACTGGACAGCTGTGAAGAGCATTCTCAAGTACTTGCGAAGGACTAGAGATATGTTCTTGGTGTATGGTAACGGAGAACTCCAAGTGGAGTCCTTTACCGATTCGAGCTTCCAGAGTGATAAGGACGACTCTAAGTCGCAGTCGGGCTTTGTCTTTACCCTTTACGGAGGGGCGGTTAGCTGGAAGAGTTCCAAGCAGGAAACCGTAGCAGACTCGACGATGGAGGCTGAATACATCGCTGCCAACGATGCTGCTAAAGAAGCTGTCTGGGTCAAGAAGTTCATTATTGAACTTGGAGTGGTTCCATCCATTGAACATCCAATACCTTTGTATTGCGATAACAATGGAGCGGTGGCTTTGGCCAAGGAACCCAGGTCCCATCAGCGATCCAGGCATATTCTGAGGCGGTATCACCTGATCCGGGAGATAGTTGATCCCCGGGAGATCGAGGTCAGGAGAGTTGACACGAAGAACAACACGGCGGATCCACTCACGAAGGCCATTCCCCAGATACAGTTTGAGAGACTCTTCGGGATGCTCGGTATGAGATACTACAGCAGCTGGCCCTAGTGCAAGTGGGAGATTGTTAGTTGTATGTATGCCCTAGAGGCCAGTATTGTACAGATTATGTATATTATATTGGATGCTTGGACATATATAGAGATGACTTTCTTGCTCGACATGATAGTATGCTATCTGGTTGCCATTTATCTTAACATGTACACTAGTCTCTTTATACTGTCTTATAGTTACATGTTGGTAAAGCCCTTAGGATTTGTACTTGACTACCTGGACTATGATGCAGATCATACTAGTGGGGACATGGTAGTCCATAAGTATATCCTTCAAGGTCCCTAGTCGTGGGTATCTCGAGACGGGGCATCGATATACCAGAGTAGACTAGCGTATACGCTTCTCGACCCATGTGATGGGCGATGGATGATCCTATATCCATTGGTGTTTGACATCAGAGATGGTATACGGGTGCTCAGTGGAGACTGGGTACACTGGACGGACTCGCCGAGAACTCCCAGATGGTATTATACCTCACGTCAGATGGCAGTTCTCAGGTGACACTTGTACAGGTTAGTCTGTAGACCCGAGATCGTCATGGAGTCTTGTGTGATTCCCACTGTGCTTTGATCTCCACCTTACCACGTCCATGAGGGCGTGCAAAACGGTGGTCTTTGGGTACAGTCCCGAGTCACATGGAGGCAATGAGCGATAGGAGGGGTTTCGTCTCTCCCGGTATTGGGGGTTGATGTTGCGCAGTGCTCGATTGGCCGTAACAGGGAAGTCCCTGGCCAGGGCTGATCAGAGATTTGCTGGTAAGTGTTACCAGTAGTTTCTCGACCCGTTACGAGCCTCACATCAGCACGACTTATCGGGTTATTGGGGTCTGACGTATACCACCCCTAGACTTGATATGCGACGCATCAGACGAAGAGACTTGACTGTATGGTAAGTGTTACTGGTCGGATTCGCAGGAGTGTGAGCGGGCTAGCTCGTTGATCTTCTGATCGCTCAATACCCGGGTGGCCGTTACGTTTAGCAGACCGCTTGCGGCTTGTGGGTGCTTGATATGATCATCATCTGCTACCGGCGTATTGACGAGTCTTTAGAGTCCTACACAGAGGTTTCCTGGCTCAAGCGAAACGAAATAGGAGCGCATATGAGATATGTGCAGGACCGAGAATAATGCGTGTATGTGATACCGCATTTCATTCTCGCGATATATGTTTCGATTGGTTATATTCGATATGAACTAGTTATCGAATCATTGATTCGATAAATCGATGCATTGAATACTAGTCGGTTATGTGCGACATGACCGGATCATTGAATCAAGTGTTGATTTAATAATTTAATGTATAATTATATATTTGATATATTACTTTGCATTAACTAGTATTGGTTCACTTTAAACGGATTTTTCTCACTTGGATTGCACATTGTATATGTGATATACTTTTGTGCACTTTTTGTATCATGTTTGATGATACTTGATCATTGTTAAGTGTATAGAATTAATCCATGGTTAATATGATAATTAGGGTTTTGCATTTCCATTTATTTATTTATTTATTTATTTATTTATTTAAAATATGTTATGATAAGAATGGTGGCTAAGTTTGTTTTATGTTGAAGCTTCATGAAGCTTTGACTTTAGCAACCATCCTTATCTTCATGCTTAACCCTAACCCATCAAGTGACCATGGTTAATTCTCTACACTTAACCAAAGTTCAAGTTATGATAAGTATTTTGATTTATATTTATTTTTATCATAAGACTTATCATAATCTTTTCTTGAGCTCATCTTCTTCTTCTTCTTCAAGCTTGCTACTCCAATGGCAACTTGAGCTTTAGTGAGTTAAATCCAAATCCAAAGAGAACCCACCTCCTATTTCTTCACCCTCTACCTCTTGCCAAGTTGTTTTGGGTGTTTACTTCACAAGTTTCACAAGTTTGTGAAGTCGGAGCTTGAGTTTGTGCAACCTCGACGTAGATCGTCTTTGACACAAAGCCGACGAGCTATTCCGCTTGCTTTCCCGATGAAGCCGATGATCGAGTCGAGGATTCATGATGGACAGCGAGGACATGACGTTGCGGAGCCGTGTAGGTGGAAATCCGGATCTACAAAGGTTGTATATCCGTATCATAGTAGTTAACTGTTAACTAGTTTTCTTTTTCGCCTAAACATCTAGTTAAAGATCCGTAGTCTAGGGTTTCTCGGCACTAAAAATTTTAATATGGCATGCTCGATGCCTTGTGAGAACCCACTAGGGTGCCTAGGAACCTTTCAAGGAGTGCTTCCAATTATGAGTAACCTGAAAGAGAAGCAAGTTCTCTCAATCATTACTATCAACTGAACACCATACGTAAGTATCTACATCTTCGATCACCTTAAAGAATCCCGATACTTGCAACACCTGGTTCTCTACTGTAACATTTCAAAATATAAAATATTATTTTTGGGAATTTTCATAGGTTAATATTAATTTTTAATGAACATTTTATTAGTCGGTATAATTAAATACCGATAAATGGTGAAAATTCTGGAGAAAATTATAGAAATTCTAAAATAGCTTATTTTGTGGAAATATGCCATTTTGCAGTTTTATGATGGATTATATGTTATTTTGGTATTAATCGCGATTAAAAATCGCTAAGTGGATTTTTGGCTGTTGTACAAAAATGTGCACATAACATTTTCTACACTTGTTACACTTGTTTCATGTTTTGGACTCATGATGGCCTAGGTTTGGACCAAGCTTAGGTGACCATGGTGGCTTAAACCTTTTGATTAGGTTAATTGGGGTTAATTAAGAGTTTTAGGTTATTAAGGGTGATTAGGATGGGAGTTGACCTTGTGGAGGGGAGAGAGAGATAGAGGTGGCTAGAGTGTGCATGGTCCCTCTCAACCTTCATTATCCCTTGTGTCTTTCATACTACCTCTCACTCTCACACATTACACCATACCCCCATTATACATCAACTACATCAGCACACATACCAGCCCCTAACCCCTTGGCCAATACCTACATCCCCCCATCAGCTGAAACAAACCATCAGCCCCTACAACAGCCCCCAATTGTTCAACTTCAGCCACCAAACAACTGCAACAGCAGCCCCTTTACATCAGCATTGCTGCAACAGCAGCTGATACATCAGCCCAATACCAACACATCAGCCCCCATATCAACCCATCAACACACTTCAGCTACATCAGCACAATTCATCCCCCAATCTTGCATCAGCCAACCCTACACAGCTACATGCCACCATAGCCCCCTACCTCTGCCGATACAATAGCCATAACCCCATTCAAAAAACATCAGCCTCAATTCTGCATCAGCTTAACACCTTTCAGCTCATATTTTATCAGCCACAGCAGCAACTCCATTTCAAAACAAACCCACACCATCCTCATCACACAACACCACACCCCAAACACAACAACCCCTTCATTAGCTGCTACTTCATCAACAACAGAATATAGAAAACAACAAGCAACAGCAGCAGCTTGAGTAGCAGCAACAACAACAAGCAGAACCAGCATCAGCCTCAGTTGCAACCGCAACTTCAGTCCTGGGGCACTCCAGCAGCACCAACCCACTCCTCCTTCCTTCATCCTCTTTTCTCCTGCATTCTAGGAGTTTCTTGAGGTATAATCTCACAACCAACTCCTATCTTGTTAAGTTTTGGGTTTTAGCTGATAGTTACTGTTATATTTGAGATTTAGTGCTAGTTTAGGCAAAACTTGAGTGAGACTTGACCAAGTGTGGTTTTGATCGTTAGTATAACCTTATTAGGTATTTTTGAGACCATTGTAACCAATATTACCCTAGATTCCTAGTATTTACCAGAGTTATTCGACTTGGCGTATTTTAGCGTTTTTGTCGATTTTGTGACCTTTCTGAGACCTGCTTTCACCCGGGACCTCCTAGGGAAAAATTGACTTGTCAGTGAGCTGTGCAGGCACCCCGGAACCACTAGCCAAAGCCCTAGCCCTCATCTTAAAGTCCCGGCCGCAAATTTAATCCCCCTGGCCGCAATTTGCGGCCAGAGCAGGGAAAAACTGTCTCGTTTTGCATGCACAGCCCCTTTTTCATGTAAAATTGACCCCCGGTATGTCTAGTTTTGACTGTTTCCTGTTAGGGTAAAATCTGGGTCGAATTTCATGAGTTGGCGTATGATTTACGACTCGTTTTCGTATGGATTTTGATATTCGATGATTCGTATCTGTCGGGTGGCGTTTGGACGTCAACGACAGTAGTGATTGGCTGTTTTTGCACACAAGGTCACGGGTTTTTACCTATGAGCGTAGTGTGCACCATTTTGGTTTCCGACATGGTTTTCATGAGTTTTAGCGTGTGATATCCTTGTAGGTACTCCATGTGGCGTCGAGGCGTTGGAGATGCAAATGGCGATATTGGCACCGACACACATAACAAGGTGAGTAGATTTATATCAACGGGGAGAAGTCGGGTGGATGGCGTATAGCACCCCCGCAGTCCATGGTGATGTATACGGATGCGTATACACACCAACAATGATTATATATGTTGTTGGGATTAATTATTGATGTTTAAATGGATATTGGTATGTTGGATTGGTGAAAGATTACGAAACCCTAGGGTAGTGGGTGCATTACACATACATATTCACACATACATACTTGCATACATCCTTATTACATATGTGGTTATGGGATTCTTATAGATATGTGTTTACATAGGTATGGGGCTACGTGTTCACATACAGATTTAAGGATGATACTTGGGATTGAGATGAGTTGATATGAGATTATGATGTCGGTGATTGACAGGATTGGTATTTGATATACGTCCTGATATGATAGCGGGTCTTGATGACGATGCTATGTGCATAGTGATACATATATTTTAGATGATCGACATGTGATTATGATACGAGATAGGATGTGATATGATATGATATGACAGGATATTTGTGATAGGCCGCCTTGGGCGATGTATACTCCTTGAGATGACATGTGCTGATAATATCGTTTTTGCTAGAGGCTGTCAATCGGAAGCCGGATTATAATTATATTGATGATTTATGAGGATAATATCGATTTATACTAAACTGTCGATCAGTAGTTAGATCTTGATCATAGTAATGATATTAGCATCGTACTAGACATAGGTCAGTACCCAGACAATGATATTTGATAAAGAAAATACCAGATGAATGATATGACGAATGTGATATTGACCCGTACCCAGATTGGGGATGCCGTACGACGGATTTACGTACGAGCTATTAATTGATGTTTGATCCGCACTCTTGATTTGGGAATAACTGATTATAGAGATATGTTATCAGATATGATATTATCGAGGCGGGATCACCGACTATATATATAGGTATCTATATATATCGACTCGGAGGTTAGGCGGTTTCCCTTACCTACTGTTAGTTTTAGCTCAGCCTTGTAGTGGTGTAGCTACATGACTTTTATGACCTTAGATGCAGTTTAGTGAATGGTGTTCAGTATTTCAGCTCCCGCATGTTATTATTGTTGCTCTGCATCGCATACTGTTATGATTCATATTTTATTATTGATATTCTGCTGTTAGGACACCAGCACCATTACCGATGATGCGTATGTACCACGTACACTTAATTGCCGGCTCACACACATCTTCATCGGTAATTGCCATGTCACGAATGTAGGGTTCCTAGGCACCCCAAGGAGGTCTCACAAGGCATCAACCATGCCAATTTCAAAATTTACGGTGCCGAGAAACCCTAAACTACGGATCGTTAGCTAGATGTCTAGGCGAAAAACAATCTAGTTAACACTTAACTAAAAGTTTAACGGAAATACAACCTTTGTAGATCCGGTGCTCCACCTCCATAGCTCCGCAACGAAGTCCCCTCGCTGTCCAAATGAGTTCTCGGGCTCTAGCGTCGGCTTCGTCGGAGAATGGGCAAGCTAGGTCGTCGATGTCCATGCCGAAGATGATCTACGTCGAGGCATCGCAAGATCAAGCTCCAAACTTCACCAAGTCATGAAAACTTGTGAAGGAAACACACTCTACTACTTGGCAAGAGGTAGAGGATGAAGAAATAGGAAGTGGGTTCAATTTAGAATTGGATTTCTCACTCTTTATCATCAATCACCATTGATGACCTCAAGGTTTTCTTCTTGAGTTCAAGGAAGAAGAAGAAGAAATGATATGATAAGTTAATTAGAAAAGAAAAGAATAATAATTCTTATCATAAAGGTAACCATGGTAAAGTGTAGAGAATTAACTTAGGTTAAATGAATGGTTAGGGTCAAGGTTTCATGAAGCTTCCACTAAACAACAAAAAAAGCCACCATTCTTTTCTCTTTTCCATTTATTTTCCAAAATGAAATGGATAAATAAATAAGTGAATAAAACAAAACCCTAACCATAATCATGTAACCATGGTTTGATCTTTACACAAAAACCCTAGCATAACATGTATCATCAAACATGATACAATCAAGTGCACAAAAGTATATCACATATACAATGTGTACAATCCGAGTGAGAAAATCCATTTAAAGTGAACCAATACTAGTTAACGCAAAGTAATATATCAAATATATAATTATGCATTAAATCATTAAATCAACACTTGATTTAACGATCCGGTCATATCGCATATAACCGACTAGTATCCAATGTATCGGCTTATCGAATCAACCCTCGATTCGATAACTAGGTTATATCGCATATAACCATACGACACATTCATCGCGAGAATGAAATACGGTATCACATACACGCATTATTCTCGGTCCCGCACATATCTCATATGCGCTCCTATTTCGTTTCGCTTGAGCCAGGAAACCTCTGTGCAGGACTCTAAAGACTCGTCAATACGCCGGCAGCAGGTGATGATCATATCAAGCACCCACAAGCCGCAAGCGGTCTGCTAAACGTAACGGCCACCCGGGTATTGAGCGATCAGAAGATCGACGAGCAAGCCCGCTCACACTCCAGTTAATCCAACCAGTAACACTACCGTACAGTCCGGTCTGATCGTCTGATATGTCGCATATCTCGCCTAGGGGTGGTAAACGTCAGACCCCAATAGCTCGATAAGTCGTGTCGATATGAGGTCTATAACAATTCGAGAAACTACTGGTAACACTTACCAGTAAATCTCAGCAACCCTGGCCAGGGATTTCCTGTTATAGCCAATCGAACACAGCGCAACATCAACTCCCTATACCGGGAGAGACGAATCCCCTCCTATTGCTCATTGCCTCCATGTGACTCGGGACTGTACCCAAAAACCACCGTTTTGCACGCCCTCTTGGACGTGGTAAGATGGAAATCAAAGCACAGTGGGAACCACACAAGACTCTATGACGATCTCGGGTCAACCGACTACTCTGTACCAGTGTCACCAGAGAACTGCCATCTGACGTGAGGTATAATACCATCTGGGAGTTCTCGGCGAGTCCGTCCAGTGTACCCAGTCTCTACTGAGCACCCGTATATCATCTCTGATGTCAAACACCGATGGATATGGGATCATCCATCGCCCATCTGTATGGGTCGAGAAGGTATACGCTAGTCTACACTGGTATATCGATGCCCCGTCTCGATACACCCACGACTAGGGACTTTGAAGGATGTACTTACGGACTACCATGTCCCCACTAGTATGATCTGCATCATAGTCCAGGTAGTCAAGTACACATCCTAAGGGCTTTACCAACATGTAATAGAGAGACAATTTGTGTACACGTTAAGGTAAAGAGCAACCAGATAGCATACTATCATGTCGAGCAAGAAAGTCCTCCCTATATATGTCCCAGCATCCACTACAATATACATCCAATGTACAGTAATGGCCTCTAGGGCATACATATAACTAACAACGAACACTTAGAAAATATTATTGCTTGATTTAGCTTGCTAGCTAGTAGTGACATGATATTAGTATGCTTGCTTTATGTGTTAGCTTGACATTGTAGCTACCACTTGTCACTTCATGCATACTGTTATTCATTATATGCGGCATTCATGGATTCTCATGCTTATATTCGTGATTTCACATGCTATTGATGATTTGGATTCGGGTTTCCATGAGATTTTCTGGATTTGGAGGAAAACCGCAAAACATATATATAAACTGCTTTCTCTTTTTAAATAAAAAAATACGGTTTTTCCATGATATATGAGTCGTCCACTATGAGTTTGCTGATGGATTTCGAGACCCGATTCGAGGAGGCGAATGAACCGTTTCGGGTACATGGTGGGCCCGATGCGGTACCCCAGGACAAGAAGATCGCAGGAGATGGCGTTGGCCTGGCAGGGGAGCACGACCGACCGGTGATATTACCCGACACGTCGGATATTCGGAGGATACCGTCATAGTCATGAGATGGATGGTAGGGGCCGATCTGGACTGACGGCGTCCTGGATATTATCATTGAGACATTGAGATTTGAGATATTGAGGTACAGAGATTGTGATACAGAGATATCGAGATATTGAGATTTATGTTTTGTGCCGATGCTAGGCACTGTTTTATGCTGATTTCATTATGATACCTCATTTTAAAAATACAGAAATCTCACAAAGTTACAAAAGCAGTTTTCTTCAGTACATGCATTCTGTTTCATGCATTCATACATCATCCATATGATATATTGCCACTTGATGCACTGACACAGGCACATGGGTTTACACTTGGGTTAGATATTTGTACTAGCCATGGTTAGAGATTTCTGGTTATATATTTGAGGATTTTTTTTATTGATCGTATGACCTAGGATTGCGTCATACATGCGATTTTCTATTCGTAGATCTTTTTCTACTCACGAGTTGGCAACTCACCCCCGTTGTGCCCCAGTTTCTTGCAGGTTTGCCGTACAGGTTCCATTACGGCTTTGCGGGCACGGTTTCTTTTCGGGTGACTTGCTAGTAGGTGGGTTTATTTGTATCATACCCATCATTATACTTTGTATATTGTATTTCAGTTGTATCTAGAATTTCCATCAACCAAACTTGTATTTATTGAGATAGAGACCGGTGATGTTATTCTTTCGACCTTAGAGTCGCGTATTATATTTCCATGGGTTCTTGCTGGTTGAGTTTCATTTCTGTTGTGATCCTCGCCTTTAGGCGTTGTATATTATGTTGCATACAGGTTGATTTGATATGGTTCTTCCTACTCTCTACTCCTTTTCTTGGTTTGGGTTTCTGGGTTCGGCTTACTTAGAGTACGTACGCCTCGAGACGTTCGTAGTCTAAGTGCCGGTCATGTTCCGTACTTTTGGGTCGTGACATCTACTCTATTCTTATACCTATAACTTCTCAAAACTTGGACCTTGTATTTCTACGAAATACATGTCTAAGAACTAGAGAAGTCATAAGTAAACAGAATACAGTCGGAGCACCAATCCCTCTGTCCTCATGGACACTGGACAACATACAATACTCTGTATAAGTCCCCTGAGTCTAATAACTCATTCCCTGTGTGTCGTAGGTTGAAAACTGTACTTATGGTTAAGATGAATTACACCGCTGTTTAATGCTCCTTACCTAACCATCCACTGATATAGGTAAATGTCATAGACATAATTTCAAAAAGGTTATATCTCACTCTATAAAAATAGACGTACAGATATATCAATTTGAAATTGGTGCATTACAACGGATATTCAAAACCAAATATTTACCGTTCGGCAAACAACCCAGATGATTTCCTTAAATATCACCAATTACAACGAATCCCGATATAATGAGGATGATCACCCAATTCCCAATGACTTACTCCCACTTATCATCTATAAAACCATACAGATGTGAGAATCATACCTGGTAAATACATACCCTGGAGCAAGGGCTAATTGGGAAATCAGTTTTCTTTTAACAGCACACAGTGAAACTGAAACATTGAAATGTTTCGAAGGGGTATCCTGGTATTCCTAGTAATGCCTTTTCCATTATCCAGATTCACAACTGTAACCGTATATTTCTTTGCCATCTCTCTAAATCCCTTCATATGTCTTTAGTCATTACCTTTTGTACACCCTCTTAGGCTAAATGGTTTTCTTCCTTCCCTACCGTTTGGCACCAGCCTATGGTTTGAAAGAAGACTTATCCAATAAGCGTAATGGGTGTACTGTCCTAATTCTAGGAGCACTCGCAACGCGAGAGAAGGTGAAGATAAAAGACACCTGAATAAACCTTATTCCTATTTCTCCTGAACCAGAATCATCCCCGAACTGGAACAAGTTCTTTTCGAGTTCGTATATAACCATACGATGGAGTATCCAATAAACTGTGGATCTTCGTAGTGATATGGAGTGTCCTGGAGAAATACAAAGGTGAAGTGGGAGTGGTAATGAAATACTTGGTTTGGTCGTGCATTGCAGTCACAATTTACTTTTCCCTCCTTCTAATCCCTTTATTTGTCTTTACATAATACCTTCTGTACACCATCGTTAGGCTAATTCGTTTTCTTCATTCCCTACCGGTCGGCACCTGCCTATGGTTTGGAAGAAGACTATCCAATTTGCGTAATAGGTGTACTATCCTAATCCAAGGAGCACTCGCAACCTGAGAGAAGGTAAAAGAAAAAGACAACTGAATAGTCCTATTCGTTTTCTCCAGAACCAGAAACCATCCTCGAATAAATTCCTTCGAGTTCATATATATTTATACGATGGTTTTATCCAATAGAAGTGGACGTTCGTAGTAATACGGGGTGTCCTGGAGAAAAGGGTAAAAGTAGGAGTGGCAATGTGGTATGCAACTCTGACAATCAAAAAGCCAGTATTTTAGAAGGTTCGGTTAATTTGTTCACTGAGTCATAGTCAAGGGTCGGGTCATAGTCGCTGCCAAAGAGAGATAGAAAAGAAACACTCAGCGTGCACTCTAACTTAGATCAGAATGGTTATCAATTTATCTAATCAGGAAACCTCCCACTGTACCGTCAAATTCTCCTCCAAACCTGAAAGAAGAATTAGTCGGGATCACCCGAGGAGTAAACCAACTCATCAGTGGGAATCGGGATCCAACTATCATCGCATGATAACGTGACGGATCCGCTCACGTTATCACACTCCAGAAGGTATGCGCATATCTGACAAGTTTCAGTTTCTTTAGAAACTCCCGATGTGATTTTTACCCCATTCTCTTATGACCTTGACTTTGGCCAACAAATCATAAGTCACATATCAAGTTCTACCCGTCATTCTCCAGGTTAATTTGAACCCATCCGTACCTACCCTTAACTTTGGCCGACAAGGCAGTACAACCGTCCTAAACCAACGCATCTATTTATGCTGCATATGAATATCCAATAGCTACCAATCACTGTGCCTTGACTTTGGCCAACAAACACAGCTTGAATACTATTGACTATCCATATGAAATGACGGAGGGCTACGAATGGTTTTTGGCGAAAAACCTTTAACGTAATGAACTTGATATCGTTGAAGGAACCGGATAGCTTTTATAAAATATAGTGGTGAAAACCTTTGTTAAAGAGGCCACTCTCGGTGAAGGGATCTCGGCGCTTTCCCCGTAGAATGAGGTGCAGGATATTCCAACTGAATACCACGATGCAAAGCAAAAGTAATCGACCATAGTGAAGTTATTACCCTGACGCAAACTTCTGTCCAAGGGGTCACTCCCGGTGAAGGGATCTTGGCCCTTGCCTCGTTGACTGAGGTGTAAGATATTCTAACCGAATACCACTGTGCAAAACAAAAGAGAACGTCCTTGTAATAACAGCTTTTTGAAAAATGTTCTAACAACATCAGAATAGGTTTGTTTAGCTTGCATTGATCCGAATCAATGCAGTCCCATCAATTGATCACACCAATAAAGAATGAAAATAATGATGTACGTATATGCCATCCGCATTCGCCACTAGGTCCCGTCATTACCCGTTATGTTACTTAACTAACGACAGAGCGGGGACTGGACTAGCGCGGATGCAAAACATATACAAAATCTACTAGTATATATATCAATATATAATATTCGCTCAAGGCGTGATAAAATGCAACATCACAGAAATGTAATAAGCATCACAGAACAATACAGATATTTGGGATCCCCGGGTTTCATAGAGCCGCTACTGAAACCCGACGTTCCCCTGGTCGTGTGGATAGCCTGTGCAATGAAATCCTAGACCCTTACGGGCGCAACAAGTTACCCGCCAAAACCTGAAGCGAGGCAGCCCCCTTCAACAACGTGAACGGACTACCCAGCACTTCACGGAATCCGGTAACTTGGGCACCCCTCCTTGGGTCAACCTGTACCCCCTACGAGTGCGGCGAATAGCCCGCCAATTCTAGAGTGAAGCCCCCTCCGTCTCAAAGCCATGAGATGCGGGCTCGTTGCCCTCTAGAACCCGGCTATCCGTGCACCCCTCCGCGGGGTAAACCTAGTACAGAAAGTAAAATATACAACGGGTACATCGACCTCAGCCCGGTCGTGTCCCAAAAGAATAATATACAAATAGGCAGTGACGACAGTCCATATGTCGGACGCTCGCCCCGCAATATCAAATGTACATATACAACCAAACTGTACTAACATTGCATCCAGGCTATCCACCACGACATATCCGCAACATCACAGCACAACACAGAACATCAACGTAAATGTCACGTTCGCAAATCCGTCTAAAAGGGCTGTAGCAGTTAGACAGGATTTACCGATCAAATGACATTCACGGTCGCAGATATAATGTAAATACTGTGAACTAACATGTTTAAAATTTTTGATCGACTAAATTTACCGAAGTGGGCCCCAAGCACAACTGTAGCACTCAAAGAAAATCTGGGCCCAAACAGAATATACCAAAACCCCGATTTCCAAGTCCAAGACCCTCTGTAAAAATTTGGTGCTACAAGGAGTCTCTATGGCCGTGGAACCGCGGCCAATGCATGGGTTTGGCCGCGGTTCCGCGGTGGAACTGTAAAGTTAAGCCACCAATTTTTTGCAGAACTCTTAGAATTGCCGGCACGTATTTCTGCAATGCTCCAAATAATTTTTCGAGCCAAAACAAATTCGACAGAAAACTAATGCACTTGAAATCGCGGTTTTGGGATATTTGTTCGATCGAAGCTTTAAACACGCTAGAGCAAGCTAGACTAGGTTAATGGCCTGGCTCTGATACCATTGTAAGTGCACGACAGCGCCCCGGCCGTCTGAACGAGGCCAAAATGCGGAAACGATACTTTTCTTTAACTTTTAAAACTGGCGCTACCGCGGACTAAAAACCCGGATCGGGCCATTAACCTACTCCTAGCTAACTAGAGAAGGGGTAGAGAGATATACCGAGCGATCCGTGTCCTTCGGTCTTCTTGTCGTCATCCCGATCTCCCCGCGGAATCTCCGGTCTTCATCTCCTCGTCGGAAGGGCACCACATCGCCGGGTTCTTTTACGGGCTCCCACCTCTGGACCGAGGCAACTCGGGCACGAAGTTGGCGAGTCGACGTGTCCAAGAATGCTGTAGGCTAAGTGTAGAATGGTTTTGTCTCATGGGGTTATATGAAGTTGCCATATGAATGTCAAAGTGGAGGAATGAAGTTTTGGATGGTGCTATGGAATTTTGTGTGAGCAAAAAAGATAAAAACCCCTCACACAAAATTTGGACAGCCCTCACCAAGGAATGGCCGGCCATGTGGAGAGAGAGGAGGGAGGTCAATAATGCAAGAGTCAATAATGAATGATGATGAGATAAATATGATCACAACCAAGTCACCACTCCATCAACCCTCTCATCACCAAAGTCAAGCAATCATTAACCAAAAGAAGTCAAATGATGGTTGAACCATCATGAAGCAATAATTTACAAAGACCACCCTCCACAATGCTAATTTGCATATTTGCAAATAAGCCCTCCTCCACCAATTTTCAGCCAAGGAAAGAAACAAAGGAAAATGGCCGAAACGGAAAGCAAACTGGCAACTTCAAAAAACTGATCTCGTAATAAATTACAGGAAAACCCCGCGACTATATATACATACCCGCATTTGTATTGCGACCGAATACAAATGCAATGAGACAAAATCTACACTGTACAATACTAGGATCCGGCTTAAACCAAAGCCCGCTAGTATTATCCGTCCGATCATGATCCGTGCAATACCGCACGTATATGATCGAACCCTGCCATATCTCCATACGGCCTCTACAGCGTTTCGCCCGAAACTTGAGAAATGGTTTGTGGGGGACTCTAAAGACTCGTCAATACTTTGGTTGTGGATTTAACCACTAGCACGTCAGAGGTATTAGCCATACGTAACGGGCTACCAGGTATTGACCAAAAGGGATGTCGATGAGCGAACTTATCCTGACACCCTACTGAGCCTGTCAGTGAAAATATCCGTACTGTCCGGTCCGTTCGTCTATGAGCATCGTATGGCGGGCCTAGGGGGTTGGTAAAAGTCAGACCCACAAAAGCGGTACAAGTCGTGTCGGAGTGTAGTCCAGAACACCCTGAGATACTACTGGAATACCTACCAGTAAATCTCCTGCCTTGGCCAAGGACTTCGTGTAATGGCTCTCCTAGACACAGCGCGACCTTACACCCAATACCGGGAGAGACGAACCCCTGCAGATCCGCTCACTGCCTCCATGTGGCTCGGGACTGTACCCAACTAAAACCTGTTTGCACGACTCCTTTGAGCCGTGGTAGGTTAGTAATCAAAGTACAGTGGGAACTCACACGAGACAAATGACGATCTCAGGTCGATGAACTAACCTGTACACATGTCACCAGGGAACTACTATCTAACGTCAGGTATAAGACCAACTAGCATGTTCCCGGCGAGTCCTGTCCGGTGTACTCATAACCCAATGACCACCTGTATACATCTTAGGTGAACCAACTGACACCAGTGGCTTGTGAGACCGGCCACCGCCCCTCGTCGGGGTCTCGACTGTATACACTAGTCTACTCTGGAGTATCGATGCCCTGTCTCGAAAACTCCCACGACTAGGGACCTTTTAAGGATGTGCTTATAGACCCCAGCTCCCACGTATATGATCGCCATCATACTGCTGGCTGTCAAGCAAGAATCCTAAGGGCTCTATCAACGTGCAATAGTGACCTGTAAGGTCACCTGAAATAGTACACGATGATAAAGATAAACCAGATAGCATACTATCATCTTGAGTAAGACTGTTCTAACGGTATAGGTCCTCTTTCAATCATTGCAATCACATGCCTGTGATCCAATAATTGACTCTGAGGGCACTATCTCCAACATCATCAATATATAGGTCGTACGTAAATCCGTCGTACGGCATCCCAAATCTGGGTACGGGTCAAATTTCACATTCATCACATTATTAATCTGGTATCCTCTTTATCAAAGATCATAATCCGGGGTACTGATCTACGTCTAGTATAATACTGATACCAATCTAAGTAAATGCATGCGTGTGTATGAAAACACCATGTTAAAGGACCCGCTAAAACATCATGCCGTACCTCAAATACGAACCCTGTCATATCACCGATCTCACGGCCATGAATCCAATCTCATCGACTCATCTCCCATCCCAAATACTATTCTTATAATCCAGTATATGTACACATAGTCCCATACCCATGTGAATACATATACACATATCCCCATATACGCACATGTAAAAGAATGAATGTAAGCAAGTGCGTGTGCGTGTGTGGGTGCAACAACTACTCTAGGGTTTCGCAAGTAACACTACAAATCCATGAACACATAACCATATCCTGAATATCATCCATGTATCATAAACCACATATATATATCCATTATATAAGCTATATTACGGACTGCGGGGGTGCTATACGCCATCCACCCGACTTCTCCCCGTAGATATAAATCTACCCACCTAGTCCTCGCTCGCCGGTGCTGACGTCGCCACGCGCTTGCTTGTTGTCTCGAAGTCCACATGGGGGTACCTACATGTCATATATAGCATCGTAAATGAAGTCACGCACGAAAACCAAGTCGGCATGCGTATCACGTATAGGTCAAAAAATATCGCTTACGCATGCAAGAATTTCCAAACCAACCCTCGATGTCGATGTACAAACATCAACCTATCAAGAAATACCCAAATGCACCCATTTGCAAATTCACAAACACTAATTATGATATGAAATAGGTTAGAATTCACAAAAACCCCAAACTCACTTTAAAAGCCATTTTCCTGAAAACCTAGCAAGCAAAATTTACCGTTTTAGTACAACACTTGATGTTTTAACAATTCTAATGGCCATAATACTTATTAAACATCTTAAATAATCCATACAAACCATTTCCACAATTTAATCTCATTAAATTTCATTAACCCCAAAAACCTAGTTTACAAATTATCCAATTTTAACAATTTTCAAGCAAAATTCACAATTTAACAATTAAGCTTGGTTTTGCATAACCTAAGGCAATAAACCACTCATTATAATGTTAATAATGCCATGAAACCCTAATTAGAATTTTATCTCACCAAAATATATATATTTTTAAAACCTAGTTTGCAATTTATATAATTATCACAAATTTAAATTAACAAAAATGCAACTAGCAACTAGATTTGATTTAGCATAATATTAATATATCAAACACATCACACAACCATAATCTCACAACACAAAACCCCAATTTGAATTCAAACCCCTCTCTTGAATTTTAAATCATGTACTTAGAACCAATTAAAAACCTATTTAAACATTTAATTAAGCTAACCTAAAGCAATTAACAACAAATTAAGCTTACCTAAAGCAATTAACAACAAATTAAGCAAAAGGTTTAGAATTTATACCCAAACAATTTGAAGATCCCACAAGCACACATAGCCCTCCAAATTAGCTTCTATTCACCAAGAACCATACTAGATATGCTAAGGAAAAATGGGTAGGGCTTGGATTTGGATTTAGCTTTGAATTTGTATGGATTTTGAGGCATTTTGTGGAATTTTTGTAATGAGAAGAAGAGGAGAAGCAAGGGGAAGGGGGCTGCTGAATAATTTGAGAGGGCTCGGCTGATATTTGAGGGAGAGAGAGAGAGAGAGGTGAGATGTGTGTTGAAATCCCACCAAAGTCAACAAAAGAAAACCATACCTCAATAGTTTAATGTTTTCCTTAATCATTTCTTTTCTAATTTGTGTGGAAATGGAGTGGGGAAATGGGGGGGGGGGAAGTGCTGCTGAATTTCAGCCACATGGGGATGGGGGTGAGTGAGTGTGGGTGTGGGTGTGGGGGAAAAAGATACATGTTATACCCCAAACATCCATTTACACTAAATTCACTATTTAAGACTTTTTCTTCGATATTTTCTAAAACCGTTTGACTGCTTTATTTTATTTCAAAAACAACATACTAAAATTTTGTTTAATTTTTTATGATGCACAAAATTTGTTTCAACCCATTCCAATTTGTAATTTTCCCTAATTAAATGTATTAGTGAGGCTTAAAATAATATTAAAATAATTAATTTCGGAAAATTTTTCAGAAAATTAGAAATTTTACCAGTGGCTCAATAAACACCAAATACTAGCAATTATATAGCTAGAATATGTATATTTAATTTTATATTAAAAGATATTTATATTTGACTTTTTACGGAAAACCCCCTTATTTTACCGATTTTTCCGAAATTTCACCGAAACGATTTTCAAAACGTTACAATCTTCCCCCCTTAAAGAAATTCGATCCCCGAATTTAAATTAAAACTCCCCAAAAAATTAAAACGTTTCAGCAAAACAATCAAGTCGTCGGGGCTCCGAAATCGTAAATACATAAAACATATATCGTAGCGCAATGCATGCGCATGAAAAAGAGTGTATAACAAAAATCAAAACTCCGCCAAGTATCCCGCAATCATCGAAGTCATGGAGAAGACATCAATGTCCAAATCCAATATGAAAACCAATGTGATATACATCAACACTATACATATAAATATCTGAAGGAAATGCATGCCAAACCCTTTTAAGTCGCTGTGCGATGCGCATAACACTGCACAGTGGCGGACGTCTATCGTAAGAAAATAACTATATATATACATATATATATCCATTGTTTAATATGCACGTCCCGCCATTTTGAAAACACTTTTAGAAGGGTTTCCTTTTTAAACAGTTTCGTGTCATTACTGACACGTAGGTAAATACTGAGACTATAGCTCCTCTTTAGAAATCCCTTCGATAACTATCAATGCATACAAAAATATACTCAGGTACTGTCATCTGACTAGTCCTGCTCAGTACTAAACCAAATAGCAAGTATCATAAAATATACTGCTCCAAAAGAAATCAATCCCAAATATATATATGAATACCACGTGCGTCTGGTGCGCACGGAAATCGAAATCTGTGAGTGTGCCATACATGTGCACAAAACCAAATCTAAGTGCAACGGGTGTGCACGAAAACATCTGTCAAGGGCAACGTGGTTCCTGACAGCAAAACCAGGTGCATCTGATATGCACGAAAATCTCAATTTGGTGCATCTGGTGTGCACCAAAATCGCATCAAGCTCGTCAAGTATGCGCAAAATCCAAATCAAGTGCACAATGTGCATGAAAACGAATATCGAATATCACAATCGAAATCGATGGTATACAACACATTTCAATCAAAATCCCAATCAGGTATACCGTGGTATAAAATCTCACCATCCTGTGCATCGGCGTGCACCAAAGCAAATGAAAATACTAAAAGTGCATGAAAACTATGCCGAAAGCATAAGTCAAATCATGTACATGCCCTAGGCATGAAATCACATATCATGAAACTCGGTCATCAAAACTCAATCATGAAATAAATCACCCAAAATACTGAAATCCAAAGTGACGGATACGTGATAGTAAATCACAAAATCACAAATCATGAATATTGCCATCGATATGTCCGTCCTTCAAAGTCGAGAAGGTGTCGGTGCATCCAATGTTGGCAGAGCAAGATATTTACTTGCCTTCTGATCATGGCATGTCGCCTAGTGCCCTTAGGCTTTCGTCTTTCACTGCAGATTGCTAAGTACATAGCTCCTCGGCTCAACGGTCCAATATAGAAACGATAACGGAGCAGTCCGCTAAAGATCTCTGGCCAACTATCATGGTTACTCATAACATGTCTCGTCGACGATGCCGAACTCTGGCCTACTGGGTGTGCGTCATATGACCGCTCCTGAGTCCAGGTCTTCTCGTTCAGTATTCCTAGAAAGGTCCTGCCGAAGTCTCTCCCAAGTCTCGTTTCTGCCGCACTGCCCGGAAGTTATCATCTCTTACTAAATCTGTATCTTGTTCTAGAACGGCTGCATACTTATCGCGACTCCTCCGAGAAGATATATTCATAGCCAACGCTTCTGCTTGCGTATCACATCTCTGATGTTGGCGGAGTGGAACGTCACCTCATCAAGATCTCGTACGAACCTCTTACTCCACTTTTCTCTAATGTCGACTGCTTCGGACTTGCCTCGTCGTGGCTGCATGGACTGTGCTCTAACGGCTATACTCGTATCTGGAGTCTCCCAAGCAATGCATCCCATCGCATAGCATCCGAATGAAGTCGAACCATTCGACCGATTCGTCAAAACCTCATAATCCCCCAAGAGCTCAACATCTTGGGTATAGTTTAATAGTATCGAGTACATACCACAGCATCGGTGGACCAGCCATAGAAGGGCAAACCCAAGCCTCACTAATGGCGCCACGGAACTGCCGCAAACCCTAAGGTTCAAAGGCTTTCACACGGTCATTATGTCGAGTTAGGGTTTCATTCTTCTAGAGGGTCCAGAGAGTTGCCTGCATGTCTTTCCGAATACTTTAAACTTGGAATATGGGTTTCTGACATTCGATCGCCTCTGTCGACTCTCAATGTATCCGCGTGAAGTCGTCTCTAGCTGGAATCAATCTATCTGATGTCCTCGCATCGGGTAAGCGAACGAACCACATGTCCTAGTCTTCCATCCTCGGGTGACTAGCGACCTTCTATCAAATCTCTAAGTACAACTCGTACTGCAATAGCTCCAACATCTGGGGCAATATCTCGTCGTTCGCCGCAACAACTGGCTCATTTGTCCGCACGCTGAACAGTGCTTCAATCATCAAGAATAGTTGGTGCATCGACGGTCATCACATTCTGGCTGGCCTCTTACAGTGGACCTATCCTCTGGTGTTGATCTGCACGTCCGAGAAATCTCGTAAAAGCGATCCATCAAACGCTCATAGCTCGAAAACGCAATAAAACGAAGCCTCCCTATCCAATCGTATGTCCCTGGAATCACGCCCTGGTCAGTCCTCGTTCGTGACAAGCTCGTGCTGACCGCAACTCTAGTCGTAGCTCTCCACGCCTGTGTAACCGTGGTAACAAAACCATAACTGGTACTGATGAGGCTAGATCATAGGAATGAATATAATACTGTGCAAGGAAATGTACATCCTAAGGCTTCTTAAGCGGAGTAGCGTATCGTAAGTATGCCGCGGAACATACCCACGGTACGTCACTCGACTTTAGTCACCTACTCCATCAACCAAGGGTCATCCTACATTCCGAAGGTAAAAACCTAACGCTCTGATACCAACTTTGTCACGACCCGAAAAGTACGGAACATGACCGACACTTAAATTACGGACGTCTCGAGGCGTACGTAATCTAAGTAAGCCAAAACCCAGAAATCAAAACCAAAGAAGCAGTAGAGTGAAGGAAAAACTAACTTAAAGCAAGTAGTTTTAATAGCATAAGCCGAATTAAGCATTTTTAAAAAACATCAAGTATTTCCTGAAAATTTCGGCAGAGTCTCCTTTGTAAATACTGGCCCCCAAACGGGATACAACATGAATAGTATACTAAATGAATAAAAAGGCATCCCCAAGCGGGAGCTAGCTCTTCGTCAATCGACGGTCACAACCACGCAAGCAATATAATATACAACTCCAAGGGCGAGGATCAAAACTCAAAAGAAACTCAAAACAACAAGAAAAAAAAACATAATAATACAACGCGCTACTCTAAGGCCGAAAGAATAACAGGTCTGGTTTCTATCTCTCTCAATTATACAATCTGGTTGATGGAGTTTCTAGATACAGCTGAAATAATAATAAACAATGGTGGTCCTGATGTAAAGAACCCACCTGCCAAAGCAATCACCCGGAAAAAACAGTGTGCCGGCAAAGCCGCAAAGAACCTGTATGGCAAAACCTGCAAGGAACTGTGGCACAACGGGGGTGAGTTGCCAACTCGTGAATAGAAAACATCCACAGATAGAAATCACATGTATGACTCAATCCTAGGTCATACGATCATAATATATCCTCAAAAAAATCCTGGTCCAGCTATGTATAGTGTAATACTATATGCTCGTGTCAGTGCCTCAGATAGCAACATATCACATGTATGAGGTGTGAATGTAATGTAATGAAATGAGTGAGACAACTGTTTTCTTTAATTTAATGGGATTTCTCTATGTATATAAAATGAGTATCCTCAATGAAATCAACAGAGAAATCCGTGTCAAGTATCGACACAAAACATAAATCCCAATATCTCAATATCTCAGGTTCCGGCTGCCCGGCCTAATCTGTATCATCAAATCTCAATGCCTCAGTGTCTCAAATCTCAAATATCAATATCTCAGGCTCCGCAGAACGGATCAACCTATAACCATCTCATGACTCCGGTCGGTATCCTCCGGATAGCCGACGAGTCCAAATAATATCACCGGTAGGTAGTGCTCCCCTGCCAGGCTCATCGAATACAACTCGAACTTCTTGTCCCGGGGTACCTTACCGGGCCCACCATGTACCCGAGACAGTTCATCCAACTCCTCGAATCGGGTCTCGAAATCTAACAACAATCATGAAAACTCATGGTGGACGACTCATACATCATGGGAAAACCGCGCTTTTCATTTTAAAAAGAGAAAGAAGTTTATACATAATCTTGTGGTTTTCCCCCAAATCCAGGAAATCTCATGAAAATCCGAAATCCAATCATCAATAGAAAGTAAACAGTGAATAATGATATGCATGAAGTAGCAAGTAAACAGTGAATAATAATATGCATGAAGTAGCAAGTAAACAGTGAATAATAATATGCATGAAGTAGCAAGTAATAACTGCAATGTCTAAACTAGCATATGAGGCAAGTACACTAATATCATGTCGAAACTATCAGCTAACAAGCTATATCAATGAAATAATCTTCTCTAAAGTGTAGGTGACATGGAAGTTACCGATGATGATGTGTGTGAGCCGGTAAGAAAGTGTACGTGGAACATACGCATCATCGGTAATGGTGCTGGTGTCCTAACAACATGATATCAATAATGGTATATGAAAACACAATATAAGCATGCGATGTGAAGCGAATCGCAATAATGTGCGGGAGCTGAAAGATAAACACCTATGATAACTAAACTGCATTTATATAAATATAAGTCATACGATGGTGCCATTTGAAATAACACGAATCGTGGTGTTTTGAAAATAAGGGCTATGGTGTTTTTAAGAAAAGATACGTCCTTTGAAATATCCGTAGAATCCCTCGGCCTGTCTTTTAAAATACCCACGATTCGTTAGTTTTTGAAATAGGTAGGAATCGAATCTAGTCTAACAACTACACTAAACTATAGGGCTGAGCTAAGAGGCTAAACGAAAGGTAAGGAAACCGCCTAACATCTGAGTCGATACATACATATATATATATATATATATATATATATATAATAGTCGGTGATCCCGCCTCAATAGTATCACATACGATACAATATCTATAATATGACATCCTCTAGTCAAGAGTGCGGATCTATCATCAATATATAGCTCGTACGTAAATCCGTCGTACGGTATCCTAAATCTGGGTACGGGTCAAATATCACATTCATCACATTATTCATCTAGTATCCTCTTTATCAAAGATCATAATCCGGGGTACTGATCTACGTCTAGTACAATACTGATACCAATCTAAGTAAATGCATGCGCGTGTATGAAAACACCATGTTAAAAGACCCGCTAAAACATCATGACGTACCTCAAATACGAACCCTGTCATATCACCGATCTCACGGCCATGAATCCAATCTCATCGACTGATCTCCTATCCTAAGTACTATTCTCATAATCCAGTATATGTACACATAGTCCCATACCCATGTGAATACATATACACATATCCCCATATACGCACATGTAAAAGAATAATGTAAGCAAGTGTGTGTGCGTGTGTGGGTGCAACAACTACTCTAGGGTTTCGCAAGTAACACTACAAATCCATGAACACATAACCATATCCTGAATATCATCCATGTATCATAAACCACATATATATATCCATTATATAAGCTATATTACGGACGGCGGGGGTGCTATACGCCATCCACCCGACTTCTCCCCGTAGATATAAATCTACTCACCTGGTCCTCGCTCGCCGGTGCTGACGTCGCCACGCGCTTGCTTGTCGTCTCGAAGTCCACATGGGGGTACCTACATGTCATATATAGCATCGTAAACGAAGTCACGCACGAAAACCAAGTCGGCACGCGTATCACGTATATGTCAAAACCTATCGCCTACGCATGCAAGAATTTCCAAACCAACCCTCGATGTCGATGTACAAACATCAACCCATCGAGAAAAACCCAAATGCACCCATTTGCACATTCACAAACACTAATTATAATATGAAATAGGTTAGAATTCACAAAAACCCCAAACTCACTTTAAAAGCCATTTTCCCGAAAGCCTAGCAAGCAAAATTTACCGTTTTAGTACACCACTTGATGTTTTAACAATTCTAATGGCCATAATACTTATTAAACATCTTAAATAAACCATACAAACCACTTCCACAATTTAATCTCATTAAATTTCATTAACCCCAAAAACCTAGTTTACAAATTATCCAATTTTAACAATTTTCAAGCAAAATTCACAATTTAACAATTAAGCTTGGTTTTGCATAACCTAAGGTATTAAACCACTCATTATAATGTTAATAATGCCATGAAACCCTAATTAGAATTTTATCTCACCAATATATATATATATTTTTAAATCCTAGTTTGCAATTTATATAATTATCACAAATTTAAATTAACAAAAATGCAACTTGCAACTAGATTTGATTTAGCATAACATTAATATATCAAACACATCACACAACCATAATCTCACAACACAAAACCCCAATTTGAATTCAAACCCCTCTCTTGAATTTTAAATCATGCACTTAGAACCAATTAAAAACCTATTTAAACATTTAATTAAGCTAACCTAAAGCAATTAACAACAAATTAAGCAAAAGGTTTAGAATTTATACCCAAACAATTTGAAGATCCCATAAGCACACATAGCCCTCCAAATTAGCTTCTATTCACCAAGAACCATACTAGATATGCAGAGGAAAAATGGGTAGGGCTTGGATTTGGATTTAGCTTTGAATTTGTATGGATTTTGAGGCATTTTGTGGAATTTTTGTAGTGAGAAGAAGAAGAGAAGCAAGAGGAAGGGGGCTGCTGAATTTTTGAGAGGGCTCGGCTGATCTTTGAGGGAGGAGAGAGAGAGAGGTCAGGTGTGTGTCGAAATCCCACTAAAGTCAACAAAAGAAAACCATACCTCAAAAGTTTAATGTTTTCCTTAATCATTTCTTTTCTAATTTGTGTGGAAATGGAGTGGGGAAATGGTGGGGGGGGGGAAGTGCTGCTGAATTTTAGCCACATGGGGATGGGGGTGAGTGAGTGTGGGTGTGGGTATGGGGGAAAAAGAAAAATGTTATACCCCAAACATCCATTTACACTAAATTCACTATTTAAGCTTTTTTCTTCGATATTTTCTAAAACCGTTTGACAGCTTCATTTTATTTCAAAAACAACAAGCTAAAATTTTGTTTAATTTGTTATGATGCACAAAATTTGTTTCAACCCATTCCAATTTGTAATTTTCCTTAATTAAATGTATTAGTGACGGCTTAAAATAATAATAAAATAATTAATTTCGGAAATTTTTTCAGAAAATTAGAAATTTTACCAGTGACTCAATAAACACCAAATACTAGCAATTATATAGCTAGAATATGTATATTTAATTTTATATTAAAAGATATTTATATTTGACTTTTTACGGAAAACCCCCTTATTTTACCGATTTTTCCGAAATTTCACCGAAACGATTTTCAAAACGTTACACTAGCAAACTATGAGAGGTTTAATTACTCTGATTCGAAGTTATACCTCACGTTACTTGTCCTTCGGGTCTTCATCGCTGTCCTCCATACCTCTCGACTCTGTGGAACATGGGTATCTCAACGGCCTCCTCGAGTCAAAGACGATCCACCCGAGAGTCTATAGTCCGAGCTCCAATCTTGAATCTGAGATAACTAAGGCTTCTAGTTTGGTAATCTAGAAGTCCTAGAGGGTGTAGAGTATTTAGATGGATTACTTACTCATTTTAAAGCTTAGGATTCTCAACTCATAAGAGCTTTTAGGGTTTGAGGAAGAAGATGAAGACTTGAGGAGAGAGAAGTGTTTTGTGATAATGAAATGAATAATACTCATGCTAGAATAATATGAAGCATAATAATATCTCTCTTGATAATATCAAGATAATATGTAGCATGCTTCATTTAAATCTAAGGGTGAATCACCTCATGAGTCATTAAGCATTTAAGGTAAACATGCACCTCATCCTACACCTCATTTAGTTTAAATCCTAAAAGGAAATAAACACAAATGAGTCACCTTCTTCTAGACGCTTCCCGAGAAATTACGAGACTGCCTCTCCCATCCGTATTTCCGAAAAACACGGATAATTTTTGACTGAATAAATCCATCTGTATAATACTAGAATCTGGCTTAAACCAAAACCCGCTAGTATTATCTGCCCGATCATAGTACGTGCACAAGTGTACGTAAGTGATCGCGGCCCCTGTCGTAAAACCATATAGCCTCTACACCTTTTGCCCGGTGCAGGGAAACTCTCTGTGTGGGTCTCTAATGACTCGACACTACGTTGGCAGTGGGTTTAACCACAGGCCGCAAGTGGTACTAGCTGTACATAACGGTCCCCAGGTAGATGTCGATAAGAAGGACGATGAGGAAACCCATCCGAACTCCTACTGAGCCTGTATGTGACAATCTTCATACAGTCCGGTCTGTTCGTCTAGGACTATCGCATATCGGGCCTAGGGGGCGGTAAACGTCAGACCCCTAACAACGGTATAAGTCGTGTCAGAGTGAAGCCCATTACATCTTGAGAAAGTACTGGAGCACCTACCAGTAAATCTCGCTTGTCCTGGCCAGGGACCTTGCGTAATGGCTCTCCATACACAGTGCGATATCAACCCCCAATACCGGGAGAGACGAATCCTCTCTAACCGCCACTGCCTCCAAGTTCTTCGGGACTGCACCCAACTTTACCTGTTTGCACGACTCCTTTGAGCCGTGGTAGGGTAGTAATCTAAGTACAGTGGGAACACACTCGAGGCGAAGTAGCAATGTTAAGTCGACGGACTAAGCTGTACTCATGACACCTGGGAACTGCAATCTGACGATAGGTATAGTACCAACCTGCAGTTCCCGGCGAGTCCTGTCCGGTTTACTCGTAACCTAACGAGCACCTGCATACTATCTCCAGTACGACGTACTGATGGCTGTGGGACAGACCATCTCCCCGTGCTGGGATGAGAAGTGTATACACCAGTCTACTCCAGAGTATCGATGCCCCGTCTCGATAATCCTATGACCAGGGACTTGTATAGGATGTTGCTTATAGACTACCCAGCCCTCACTAATGTGACTGCAATCACAACGCTGGTAATCAAGCAAAGATCCTAAGGGCTCTACTAATATGTATAAGCGATATGTTAAAATAAACATATGCACATATTAAAGTAAAAACAAACCAAGTAGCATACTACCATTTTTAGCAAGACTGTCAATACAACTGTGAATATCCCAAGCTTCCATTAAGTAATATACAATCTAGTATGATACAATTATGGCCTCTAGGGCATAAACACTAATACATTGAGCATCCAATACCTTTGTATTGTGACAACAATGGAGCTGTGTCTTTGGCCAAGGAACCCAGGTCCCATCAGAAGTCCAGACATATTCTGAGGCGGTATCACCTGATCTGGGAGATAGTTGATCGCCACGAGATCAAGTTCAGGAGAGTTGACACGAAGGACAACACTGCGGATCCACTCACAAAGGCCATTCCCCAGATACAATTTGAGAGACTCTTCGGGATGTTGGGTATGAGATACTACAACAGCTGGCCTTAGTGCAAGTGGGAGATTGTTAGTTGTATATATGCCCTAGAGGCCATTGTTGTACATATGATGTATATTATAGTGGATGCTTGGATATATATAGAGAGAACTTTCTTTCTCGATATGATAGTATTCTATTCGGTTTCACTTTGTCTTAACATGTTTACTTGTATTGGTTTACTGTCTTGCTCTCACATGTTGATAAAACCCTTAGGATATGTACTTGACTACTAGGACTATGATGAGATCATACTAGTGGGGCCAGGGTAGTCAACGAGTACATCCTATGATAAGATCATACTAGTGGGGCCAGGGTAGTCAACGAGTACATCCTATAACTGTTCCTAGTCGAGAGTGTATCGAAACAGGGCATCGATACACCAGAGTAGACTAGTTTCTACGCATCTTGACCCATATGATGGGCGATGGATTATCCCATATCCATCGGTGTTTGACATCAAAGATGGTGTACGGGTGCTCAGTGGAGACTGGGTACACTGAACGGACTCGCCGAGAACTCCTAGATGGTATCATACCTATCGTCAGATAGCTGTTCTCTGGTGACACTGGTATATGTTAGTCTGTAGACCCGAGATCGTCATAGAGTCTTGTGTGATTCCCACCATGCTTTGATTTCCACCTTATCACGTTCAAGAGAACGTGCAAAACGGTGGCTTTTGGGTACAGTCCCGAATCATATGGAGGCAATGAGCGATAGGAGGGGTTTCGTCTCTCCCGGTATTGGGGGTTGATGTTGCGCTGCGCTCTATAGGCTATGACTGGAAGTCCCTGACCAGGGCTGCTATGGAGATCTACTAGTAAGTGTTATCAGTAGTTTCTTGACCTGTTACGAGCCTTACATCAGCACAACTTATCGGTTACTGGGGTCTGACGTTTACCACTCTTAGACTGGATATGCGACATATCAGACGAAGAGACCGGACTGTAAGGGAGTGTTACTGATTGGATTCACAGGAGAATGTACAGGCTTGCTTGTTGATCTTCTGATCGCTCAATACCCGGGTGGCTGTTACGTTTAGCTGACCGCTTACTGCTTATACGTGTTTGATATGATCATCACCTACTGTCGGCGTATTGACAATTCTTTAGAGTCCAACACAGAGGTTTCCTGGCTCAGGCAAAAACGGAGTAGGAGCACATATGTGATATGTGCGGGACCGAGAATAATACGTGTATGTGATACCGTATTCGATTCTCACGATATGTGATATCGGCCGGATATATGTGATATAGCCGGGTCATCGGATCAAGTGTTGATTTGATGAAAAGGTACTTATTATATTAGTCGGTTGTATGTAATATAGCCGGGTTATCGGATCAAGTATTGATACGATAATTTAATGTATAATTATATATGTGATATATTAAATTACATTAACTAATATAAGCTCACTTAAATGATTCTTTTTATCACTTGGATAATACATTGATATATATGTGATATATGTTAATTGTATTATTTTCTTTTGTTACATTTATATTACATATGTGATATATAATATTATAACATGTTAGGGTTACAAATGCAATTAGGGTTTTGAGATTAAACTATGCTAGGGTTTCAATTAGGGTTAATATTCATTTTAGGTTAATTCTAAATGGTGGATTTAAAATGAGATATTTTTGTATGTTGACTTAGTCCACCCTTTAGATAATATCTAGATATTTGTTAACCTAACCATTGAACCCTAGCCTATGGTTTATTCTCTACATGGGTTAAGCTTGTCATTCTTAACCTTGGTTGCATTTCTAACCTCACAACAATTCATTATTCATCACAAAAGCTTTCTTCTTCTTCTTCTTCCTCTCTTGGAAAAAGCTTCACTAGCCTTTTGATTTGTGATGATTTTAAGTGAGATAAAGAAAACAAAAGAGAGAAAAATTCCTACTTCATCATCCTTATCTATTCTAGCCACTTAGATTAGGGTGTTCACTTCACTAACACCTCATTAGAGAAGTGTGAGCTTGGGTTAGCGTTGCTTCAAGGTAGATCATCTTTGAAAATGAAGACTTCAAGCAAGATACCTCATTCACCTCATGGAGCCACTCTAGAGTCCGGGTTCATGATGATCGCAGCGAAGGGACCTCAACTCGGAGCTTATGAAGCGAAGGAACGGACTACAAAGGTTGTAATCCCTAACTTTTAGAAGTAAAGTTGTTTACTTCGATGTTTTGTTTGATTCTCTAGTTAAACATCTTGTGTTTGGGTTATCTAGAATGGCAAAAATTTAAACTTGGCATGTGTGATGCCTCCCGAAACCTTGCTGCCATTGTAGGTATCCCAACACCTGTATGTATGTATGCATGATGCAATTCATATGCGCAATAGAACAAGAATCAACGTCTAGCTATTGATAATAATGAAGGCAGTACAATACATATTCGCTTAGTAAAGTGGTACAAGAACAACAGCCTCAATGTCAATAACGAATACAGTACCACATATATGCATATGTTGTGCATGTTATGGTAATTACCAACGGTGTGTGTGTGGCATACAATTCAGTGCTCGTGCTACATGAACCGTCGGTAATGGTGCAGTGTCCAATAGGTACTAAGTCAAGGTACAACAAGTAATGGTATACAAATGATGCTCATGCACAATCAACATATATGTATATAAACATGTGGTTATAACATCATATCTAGCCCTCGACGCTTAACGCCATATGGGCGATTCCCCCGTAGATGTCAAATCTACTCATCGATAATTTCGAGCTAGGTAAATCCAACCACCTGCTTTCCTTTCGTTGTAGCGTCCGAAGTCCCTGCAATCAATCCTAATATCACACAAAACATAACAAGTGCAACTTAGAAACCGTCCAATAATACATACAACCGACATTTAGATCAACACATCGACTCCTTCAACTCTCAAGTGTTAGCTTAGTGGCTAACGTGCGTAGCGACATCCTAAATCAAACCTAAGTGCAGCAAGCTACAAATATTCTTTGTGTATGGTAACGGTTTCCAAGTGGAGTCCTTTACCGATTCGAGCTTCCAAAGTGATAAGAACGACAGAAAGTCGGTCCTGGGTTTTGTCTTCAGCCTTAATGGAGGGGCGGTATGTTGGAAGAGTTCCAAGCAAGATACCATGGCAGACTCGATGATGGAGGCTGAATACATCACTGCCAAAGAGGCTTGTTTACCCCAATCAGAGCAAAGCTCTATTCAAATTTCAAGGTGGGAAAAGAAGCAATGCTTCTGTTTTTCTCCAATCAGAGCAAAGCTCTGTCTTGAAAATTAAAGTGAAAATTAAAGTTAAAATAAATGAAGTAGCGCTTCAGATCCCCTGCGCTGCACGCAGAGCGCCACGTGTCAAAATCAGACACGTTAGCGAAAGGAGCGCAGCGTCCAAGGTAGCGTACTCCATCAGAGCAAAGCTCTAAAAAAAAAAATTCAGTTGCGCAAGCGCAGCTGTGCTGCGCTGTGCGACACGTGTCAGAGCAGCTGCGCTTTGCGCTGCGCGACACGTGTCAGCGCAGGTGCGCACAAAAAAAAATTCAGTTGCGCAAGCGCAGCTGCGCTGCGCGACACGTGTCAGCGCCGCTGCGCTGTGCATTGCACGACACGTGTCAGCGTAGGTGCGCAAAAAAAAAAAAAAAAACTTCAGCTGCGCGACATGTGTCTGCGCAGTTGCGCAAGCACAGCTGCGCAAGCACTGCGCTGCGCGACACGTGTCACGCGCTGGGGGAATTGCGGAAAACAGAATAAATCTTTTCTGTTCTTTTTAAAACAAGAAGATTTTCTTCTGTAAAGCAGGGGCCTTTGGATCAAAGATCCAACGGTGGGGAAAATTCCCCAAATCACTCAGAAAAAGATCTATGTAACAAATTTAACTAATTTATGAGCACTATAAAAAAGACCCCTAGACCTCAATTCAAAGGAATCAACATCTTTCCAAAAAAAGAAGAAGATAACTCTCGAGAACTCCTCAAGAACAACAGAAGGTAAAAACCTTTGAAAGAAGAGGAAATTCTCTTATGAACAGATCAGTGATCTAAAAACAAGATCATTGATCTTTAAACATAACTAAATAAATGAATAAATAAAATAAAAATAGTGCTTTGCACTTTTTCATGAACCTTTGGTTCTTTAAGATAAGAAAAAACTTATCTTTTTCTTTGATCTAAATTAGATCAAAAAATCTAACAGTGCTTTGCACTTTTGTTCATTGAATCTAAAAGATTCTTAAATCATAGTGCCTAGCACTTGCAAAACTGCACTGTTGCGCTCTTGGATTGGCGCAAGCCACCAGAGAGCGCCACGTGTCAGCATCTGAACCAAATGCGCTATGCGCTTTTGAAACAGAGCCTTGCTCTCTAAAACTGGCGCAATTCACCACAGTACGCCACGTTCAGCAGCGCAAGCGCAGCGCACTAGAACAGCGCTGTTGCGCTTGCGCTCGCCAGAGCATGACACGTGTCATCGCCATATGAGCTTGCACTCATTACTTGGCGCAAAGCGCCAGACAAATGCACTGCATTGTTTACAAAAGGGCCAAGCCCAATTAAAGAAGGCCTAACAGGCCTAATAAAATGCAATGCATTATTTTAAAAAAAGGGACAGAGCCCAAACCAAAACAGATGCTCTGCATCATAAATAAAGGGACAGAGCCCAAATCAAAGAGGCCTAGCAGGCCATAATAAAATGCAGTGCATTAATAAATATGGGCAAAGCCCTAGCACAGGCCTAATAGGCCAAAGATCAAGAAAAATGTTGAATACGCTCAACGGGACTTAGCCCAATCATGGCCGTAAGTTCTCAAATTAAATTGACTGAGCAAGATTGCTCCTTTAAATCAATTTATATCCGGTTCGAGGGTACATCTCCGAGCTCCTTTGACACCTGTCGTTGTAATCCTTCAACGACGTCAGAGAGGCGACGGGTCCCAACGACCACACATGAATATGGGCTGTGGGGTCCTTAAACTCGTGGACCGAAACGTCCCTAAACTAATATCGGACCGAAACGTCCCTAAACTAATGATGGACCGAAACGTCCTTAAACTAATATTGGACCGAAACGTCCCTAAACTAATATTTGACCGAGACGTCCCTAAACTAATGATGGACCACCACGTCCCTAAATTGGAACGAAGGACCACCACGTCCCTAAACTGGAGCATGGACCGCAGTGTCCCTAAACTACCTATGGACCACTACGTCCCTAAACTGGAACAATAGAGCCTCCAAATGCTCTTTTGCCGGATCTAAACGGTCCTGTTTAAGTTGATCTTAGCCCCAAACACGGCTAACGTATCCTTAAACACTCAAATGAATGATAAAATTCCAAATCAACCTTGGTTCAAGGGTACATCTCTGAACTCCTCTGACATCCGCCGTTGTAATCCTTCAACGACGTCAGAGAGGTGACGAGTCCCAACGGCCATATATTAAATGGATCACCACGTTAAGTTGATCTTAGTCTTAAATCGGACTAACGTATCCTTGACGAACGTTTAAGTTGATCTTAGTCTCAATATGACTAACGTATCCTTAAACTAAAAAACACCAAACCCAAATCTAAGTAAATACAGATTTGGACTAATCCACGTCCTACGGGCGACGGCATTACTCAGTCTCCGTATACAATCCACGGGCAACCACAAACAAAACAAACACACACGACACGAAGTGAAATTCTGGAGAAAGAGAAAGTTGCTACCGCGATGCGGTAGCGTAATTAACTGCAGGGGCTTGCGCCTCTAGGGAAGAGTGTCCCCACAATCAAAAACCCCTCAAGCGAGGGGGAATCTGACAAAGTCTGCTATATCGGCCGCATCCGTCTAAACCTTCAATACACGGTGCCATAAATCAACTTGGCATCTTCGGAGAGGTAGACGGATAAAACCAAATAGCATCTGTCCCGAATCTCAGGCACAGACGCCCTAACGTCTTGGCCGCCATTCGGAGGGGAACAGATTCTGGCACGCCCGGTGGGACCTTTTCCACTTTCCACTCCACACTTCGTGTGTCGTGTTCGCGAACGAATCGCGGTTTAATGTGGTTGGCTGTGGATTCAAGGTACTAAGATTTGGTGTCTTGCTCCGTGCAGAAAATAGAAGATCAATGGCTTCAAACTGCACTGCCTACAACTGCAACTCTCGCTCCGTCATTGCTGGAGGAGTGACTTATGGGCCCCAAGCGGCCTCCCTTTTCAAAATGCCGGTGGAGCAGGTGGCTCAAGCCACCACTGGACTATTTTTTGGGACCATGCTCCCACCAATGAGCTTCAACGCCCCAATGACATTGCAAGAAGCTCCAAAGAAGTCGGTCTTCGATCGACTTACCACTGCCGCGACCCCTCTCAACGGGTCGTCCAACTCCACTGCTTCAGTTTTTAACGGACTAGGCCAGAGCTCTAACAGGCTTATGAAGAAGTCTGCTATACCAGAAGGCGTTATCCCGAAGCGGATAGCCATTCCAACTCCCGTTCCTGCAAAATCACCAAGGTTGCTTCCCATGTTCAGAAGTCCGCTTCTGACAAGTTGGCCGTCCCCGTTCAACGGACGTCGATCTTTAAAAAGCTGGTACCAGTATATTCTGACCAACACAGGGGGCATGAGGAGGTCACCCCTATAGCTGAAACAACTCCATCAGCACGACATGCCCGACGTCGCTACTGGCGCCGAGTGAGGAAGGCTGGGGGAAACTCCCCCTCTGGACTTACTCCTCCAACTCTAATGGTGGGGATCGATACCGCTGTTCCAACCAGGAACAGCTTTGAGTTGCTGAACTCGGTGCGCAGAAACTCTCCTACTGCGGTGCTAAAGCGAACTCCTTCATCTGTGAAGAATATTCCAGAGAAGAAGCTAGAGCAGCCCCCTCAACGGCTGTCCTCTAAAATTTACAAGGTCTGGCGACAGGTCCAGGAGTCAGTGATTAATGAAAACCATCTTCATCGACAGAGAAAGATGAAGGTGCGGCAGGAGAAGGATTACTCTGTCAACCCACAAAAAACAAAAGCTACTTGGATGCCCACTACAACGGCTCCCTTAACTCCAATCACTCAAAAAAAGAGGCCGCAAAAAGCCCATGTGTCCTTGGCAAATCGCAAAGACACCGAACACAAACGTCCCAAGTCTGGGGGCATGGTGGTGCACACCGTTTATATGGCTTGCGGAAAGGAGGAAAGCCGTGCTTCGACGGGTCACCGACCGCTCACCCGATCTGTGACGAAAGCCCAGGAGTAGCAACAGAAGCTTCAGGAAATGATGACTGTGATGGCTGCACTTACCGAACCGAAAGAAAGTTCGGAAGAATCATCAGAGCAGCGTCACGAACAAGAGACTGATGCTGACTTCTTACGTAGAATCCTAAAAAAGAAGGACACAGAAGCCACAGAACAAGCGGCTAACATAAAACAAATGGCACTCCTCTTCCAAGACATGGTAGGGATGATGTTACAGCCGGACCCTCCAGCTGAAGACCCTCCAGTCATTGTCGGAAATGACGGAGGGGAAACATCTGATCCTCCTCCGGCTCTTTCAGCAGCCAAGGAAGAAACCATTTCCAAGGCCGCGCTTGACGACTATATAGCTCAGCAAATACGAGCTCATCAGGCGAGTGAAGCGGCTGGGCAAACTGTTAGAACGGGACGACCCTATCCAAGCTGGTATGACCAAATCAGTTACCCGCCGGGATACACGATCCCTAAATTCCACGTATATAAAGGGACAGGAAATCCACATCAACATGTCGCTCAATTCAGGGCCTTATGCGGCAATACTGGAGGCAATGACAAACTGTTGCTTCGCCAATTCGTCGGCAGCTTAGCAGAAACAGCATTTGAATGGTATTCGGAGCTACCTAACGACTCTGTCAAAACATTTGCGGAGATGGAGCTGCTGTTTACACAAAGATTCGCGAGTGCTAGTGAATGCACCCCGATAACAGCACTGATAAATGCCAGGATAAGGCCAAGCGAAACGTGGGTCCAATACGCAACACGATGGCGGAACCTATGGTCGAAATGCGAACAACGCATAGAAGAGGCACCTGCGGTAGGCATGTTTGTGGGCACTCTCGATCCGCAGGCGACCATCTCACAATTCATGATGTTCTTCAGGCCGACCACCTTCCAGGCCTTGATTGACAAATTAGCCCAAATGGACCAGATGGGCCATAGACCGTCTCCTCCAAAATCAGATTCCCGAGATGAGAAAGGAAAAGGGAAAGCGATCGTCGTCGCCAATACTCAACAACAGTCGAGCAACTCAAAGCCGGTCGTTCGCCAAAACAACGTGCGTCCACGCCCATCCCTCGAAGAGAGGCTAGGACGTCCTTACTCGTTTCCTCAGAATAAAACGAGAAGACTGTTTGAGCTGGCAGTGCGTAACAGACTCATCAATCTGCCGAGTCCAAAGCGTCTATCGCAGCCAGGCGATCTTAATAATCCCAATTATTGCCCTTACCACCAAACGGTAAGTCACCCGATTGAGGATTGTTTCGTCTTTAAGGGATGGATCGAGGATCAATACCTGCAAGGCAAGTTCGCGCTGTCTGAAAGCTGGAAGGTAAACCCACCACAGCCGCACTCTCCAAAGAAGACGGACACGTCGGGGGCAGCTTGTTCTTTAGTCAAGGATGAAAACAATGGAGAAAACTCATCGGATGAATCCGAAGACTACGTAGCGACTTGTCATATGATTTCTCATTCACTGACGGATGATAAAGAGGCTCCTTGCGCTGAGAAACCAATGGCGAATCCTGAGCCGGAGATTCTACAGCCATCAGACGAGTTGATCGATGTCTTCCTAAGTGAAATTCGTCTGAAAGCAAAAGCCAATCAAGAGCGTGAAATGGCCATACTAGAAAGAACCAAGGTATTCCCGTCAAATCAAAAGCCATACACTGCGGGTAAAAACAAATTCAAGACGAGGAAACGGTTCGCCAAAGCTCTATCAGTAGGAATGAAGCTACCGCCCTCTGAAGAAAATTCTCTCTCTGAGGTAGAGATGAACCCTAACTTCTGTTTATATCATCAGAAATCATACATCCTACCGAAGACTGCGAGTCCTTTAATTGTTGGTGGAAAGGGTATGTCGTTCAAAAGCAACACTTCGATAGGACAAAGTGTGAAGCTTGTGGACATCGGAAAAATGCGATATATGAGCGCAAAGGAGCCGCCGCAAACTGTCATATAGCCGACATCAAGGGATCACAAATTATCACCTTTGGAAGCGACTCTGACGAAGAAGCTATCCCCAACTTTTCCCTCGGGGAATCTATTTCGAAAATAAAGGAATTGAGAAGCTGCGAGAACGTTCAGCCATGTAATCGCACGCTATTCGAAAAAATTCTCGGCCTCGTAACCAAGGGACCGAACAAAAAGAATAAAGGAAAAGGAAAAACGGCTCTCGTCGCCAGCGCTCAACAACAATCAGGTGACCCTAGACCGGTTGCTCGCCAAAGCAACAAGCGGCAACCCCTCCAAGAAAATTTGAAATGTCCTTACTCGTTTCCGCAAGATAAAACAAGAGGACTGTTCGAGCTGGCAGTGTGCAACAGACTCATCAATCTGCCGGGTCCAAAACGCCCGTTGGAGCCAGGCGATCTTAATAATCCCAATTATTGCCCTTACCACCAAACATTAGGTCACCTGATCGAGGACTGCTACGTCTTCAAAAACTGGGTTGAAGACCAATACCAACATGGCGAGTTTGCGCTGTCTGAAAACTGGAAGGTGAGTCCGCCACAACCGCACGCTCCGAAAAAGACGGATACGCCGGGGGCATCATGCTCATTCATGGGGAAGGACCCATAGACCGAAAAGTCAATAAACTAGATATTCGCCTCAAATACGGCGACGGCGGACCGAGATATCCTTAAACTAATGATGGACCGCAATGTCCTAAGACTTGCAAATGACCGAAATGTCTTTAAACTACTACCGCAGCATCCTTAGGCTGACGAGATAAAAAAAAATACAAAAAAAATATATATATAAAGAATAAAAAAAAGAAATAAAAAAAAGTAAAAAATGGTATGTCCATAAGAAAAACGGGCACGGATAAAACCCGAAAGGGCTCCGTGAGTAAAAATAGCAGGACTACCGGCGAGTGTTCGTGAAAACCCGAAAGGGCGCGACCTCGTAAATAAAAAAAAAGAGACGGTATGTCCATAAGCGAAACGGGCACGGATGAAAACCCGAAAGGGCTCCGTGAGTAAAAACAGCAGGGCTACCGGCGAGTGTTCGTGAAAACCCGAAAGGGCATAACCTCGTTAAAAGACACTTATAAGGTCCCCTCGACCTTGTAAGGAGAAACCACCCGCGTGAGATCCTTACGACTCACAAAGGGAGCAGCACACTTAGGGATTCCCACGATTCCTAAGGAGAAAATATACTTGCGAGATCCTCACGACTCGTAAGGAGAACTCTCTTATGGGACCTTCACGGCTCATAAGATTTGAAAGTCTTAAGTTACAGAGACCTAAACCAGTGCTTAAGCAACCCCCACAACTTTTGTTATGGCCCTACAAGTGGTCCAATACTGGCTCTTGTATACAATCCACGGGCGTGAATAAACATTTCCCTAACAAATTCTCATCCGTGACTAGGGATATGCTCGTACAGCAAACAACACTTGTAAGTCCTCTCGATTTACAAGGAGAAAACCTTCTTGTAGGATCCTTACGACTTACCGAGGAACATACACTTAGGAATCCTTACGACTCCTAAGGAGAAAATACACCTACAAGATCCTCACGAGTTGTAGGGAGAAATACCTTTGTGAAACCCTTACGGCTCATGAAGTCAAAAGCCTTAGTCAACAGGACCATAACCCTGTTCGCTAAGCCACCTTTGTTCGACATCGACGGAGGCAGATGATGATTCGCTCCTGGCAATATCCCAGTTGTAGCGATACTGATGCCTAAATCGGTATCAAATTCCAAGTCCTTTCATGGCAGATGATGATTCGCTCCTGGCAATATCCCAGTTGTAGCGATACTGATGCCTAAATCAGTATCAAATTCCAAGTCCTTTCATGGCAGATGATGATTCGCTCCTGGCAATATTCCGGTTGTAGCGATGCTGATACTGAGATTGGCACCAGATTTCAAGTTCTACGCTCGCGATAAAAATCAGCGAGCTGAAAATGCATATTAAATAGCCGAAATGATGGGGCAACTTGCAATAAAAAACAGCGAGTAAAAAAAAAATATATAGCCGAAATGATGGGGCAACTCGCAATAAAAAACAGCGAGTAAAAAAAATATATATAGCCGAAATGATTGGGCAACTCACAATAAAAAACAGCGAGTAAAAATAAAATAAACAGCCGAAATGATTGGGCAACTCGCAATAAAAAACAGCGAGTAAAAATAAAATAAACAGCCAAAATGATTGGGCAACTCGCAATAAAAAGCAGCGAGTAAAAACAAAATAAACAGCCGAAATGATTGGGCAACTCGCAATAAAAAGCAGCGAGTAAAAACAAAATAAACAGCCGAAACGATTGGGCACATGAAATAGCCGAAATGATTGGGCAACTCGCAATAAAAAAAAGCGAGTAAAAATAAAATAAATTGCCAAAATGATTAGGCAACTCGCAATAAAAAGCAGCGAGTAAAAAGAAAAAATAGCCGAAATGATTGGGCACCGCGAAAAATAGCCGAAATGATTGGGCAATCGCGATTTTCGCGATATAAAAAGCTGAAATGATAAAGCATCGCGGAAAGAATAAAAAAATGAAAGAATGAAACTTTTTGCCCTACAGGTGAAATCACATCGATCCCTGTATACAATCCAGGGGCACAGATAAAGAGGGAACCATACCTTCCCAACAGGTTCCATCAGAAAGCGAAGCCAAATCTCGACGGTTCATAGACAACCTAGAGACAATCTCGACATTTGTCGCAATATTATAGACACGATGTCAACAAATGAAGCAAACGAGGATCCCGAGCTTCAGGGTCTCGACGTCAACATTGACAACTTAGAGATCACCAACGGCGTTTCTCCTCACTCCAACTAGATGCAGACATGACGTCAACAACCGACCTCAGAATCGCAACGAAACGGAACCATGGCAAAGTCTCTAGTTCCAAATCTCAATGGCCACATCTGCAGCCTGGAGACCAACAACGGTGTGCCTCCTCATTCCAGCAGGACACAGATATTACACCATCAAGCGGAGCGATGGCAAAATCCCAGCTTCACCTCAGCATTCGTCTCGATACAGCAGACGCAATGTCAACAACAGCGTTCCTCCGCAGTCCAGCTGGAGGCAGATGCAACGTCAACAAAAGACCTCACGGTCGAAACAAAGCGGAGTAACGGCAAAATCCCAACTCCACCTTAGCATTCGTCTCGTTATAGCAGACGCAATGTCAACAACGGCGTTCCTTCGCAGTCCAGCAGGGTGTACATGCAAAGTTAACAAAAGACCCCATGGTCGAAACCAAGCGGAGTGACGGCAAAATCCCAGCTCCACCTCAGCATTCGTTTCAATACACCAGACGCAGTGTGAGCAAATGAAGCGAAGGCCAAATTCCTAGCTTCAAGGTCTTAACAGCAAGTCATATAAAGCTTGAAAGACCACCGGAGATCATCTCACATGGAGTGGTCACCTCCTCGACGTTCGTTTCGATACAGCAGACGAGTTGTCACCCCAGCGTTCTTCCTCCAGCAGGGATTCGGACGTGACAAAGCAAACGAAGCGAAGGCCACATTCCTAGCTTCAACGTCTTTACGGTAACTCACATAAAACCGGAAAGACAATCGGAGATCATCTCGCACCAGCACAGAGTGGTCACCACCTTGACGTTCGTCTCGATACAGCAGACGAAAAGTCAACCCCAGCATTCTTCCTCCAACAGGATTTGGACACACCAAAGCAAACGAAGCGAAGGCCACATTCCTAGCTTCGACGTCTTGACGGTAACTCATATAAAACCGGAAAGACAATCGGAGATCATCTCGCACCAGCACAGAATGGTCACCACATCGACGTCCGTCTCAATACAGCAGACGAGATGTCACCCCAATGTTCGTCTCGACACAGCATACGCAACGTCATTAAACGAATGGAGCCACGGCAAAATCCCTAGTTCCAAACCTTGACGGTTCACCAGCAACCTAGAGACAACCTCGACGTCCGTTTCGATACAGCAGACGAGATGTCACCCCAATGTTCGTCTCGACACAGCAGGCGCAACGTCATTAAACGAATGGAGCCACGGCAAAATCCATAGTTCCAAACCTCGGCGGTTCACCAGCAACCTAGAGACAACCTCGACGTCCGTCTCGATACAGCAGACGAGATGTCACCCCAACGTTCATCTCGACACAGCAGACGCAACGTCATCAAACAAACGGAGCCACGGCAAAATCCCTAGTTCCTACCGCAACATTCGTCTCGATACAGCAGACGCAATGCCAGCAAACGAAGCAAAGGCCAAATTCCTAGCTTCAAGGTCTTGACGGCAACTCATATAAAGCCCGAAAGACTATCGGAGATCATCCCCACACCAGCGTGGAGTGGTTATGACTCATCGGGGCTCACCAAAATAAGCCTAACCTCAAGTAAAAAGCGACATGGCAAATTCCTAACGCTTGCTCTTCCGACGGTCAAACTGCCAAGGAGGATTGCTTGAAGACGTCTTGTCCAGCCCCCGAAGGGATCAGAGACACGGCAGTCGTAGGGCTACTCGAACAGTTCGATTGCCTATCGAGGACTATATCAGCTTATGCGACGGTACGATGGCCAAAACCCTAAGTACCACCAACCTTAACGGGCTTCTGTCGTAAAGAGCAGAGGTTAAATGCGACGTTAAGATGTTCTTGCGAGAAACGCTCGATTCGTCTCGACTTGCGAAAAAAATTGTTGAGGCGGCTCGACTCGTGAGATAAAGTCTTAGGCAGTGGGCATAAAAGAAGCCTGTTTCTTAAGCACTGGGACCCTGCAAGTTGGCCCAAAACGGTCTCTTGCATACCATCCACGGGTCTCACTTTCCAACATCGAACTTCGACAAGGAGGGAAACAACCGCTTACAAGTCCTCTCGACTCGTAAGAGGGAAAAATTCTCTTGTAGGATCCTTACGACTTACAAGAGAAAACCACACTTTGGAATCCTCATGATTCCTAAGGAGAAAAACCCACCTACGAGATCCTCTCGATCCGTAGGGAGAAAAGTCTCTATGAGACCCTCACGGCTCATAGAGTTGAAAAGTCTTAGGCAGCAGATCTGAACCTGCGGCCTAAGCCCTCGCTATCTCGTGAAGAAATCAAGAAGCTTACTCTATTATCTGCTAATTGTGACGACATGTTGAGAAAGAGGAAAAGCAACAGAAAGAGCATCCGATTTACATTTGATCAAGCGTTCAAGACACATTCATTCATGCATGGGCAAAAAGACTCAGGACAAAAGATATATAATAAAGACAAGCTGGGATAAAAAAAAAATTTCCATTAATATTGCCCGAAGTTCTTACAGTCATAAAAACAATAAACGAAAGTTACAATGGAATAACCTCAGATCCAGGGCATAGATTGAGGAATTCAAAAGCGACCCTATCTATGACTTTCCAAGCCTCGCGGACCATCCTAGTGTACTTTCTTTCGCGAGCACAAGCGTCAGGGTCCCTCCCGATGTCTTCCACCCTCCGATAAGCAGCGAGTATGGCAGACTGTTGAAAGACCTCGTGCAAGAGGTCGATAAGACTGTCTCGCCGTCTCTTCGAGATAAAGTTCAATAGGTACACAGAGTGCACCTTGTCCTCGGCGGCATCCAACGCCCTAAGCGGCACGCCGGAACAGAATAGGGGAAGCCCTTTCAGATAGCTCCCACGATAAGTTTAAGAAGAGAGGAACGTTGGGGAAGCAGTGGACCATTGTATGCGTCGAAGCGACTCATTATTTCAGCACACTCCTCGTTTGTGAACTCCCGATTTTGAGAGCGGCCAAGTCGGCGGATATCCTCATGAGAGATGATCTCGTTAAGAGCATACATGTGGGCGTTCATTGTTCCTGTGAAAGAGGATCAACAGAATTATCAGAAAGACTGATTAAGCAAAACGATATAATGCACTGAGGAATAAAATGCCATCTTTAAGTTCCAAGATCCATGAAGAATTCTTAAGAGTTCTTTTATATGATTTGGGAGGAGCAAAACTCCATTAATGAATTAAGAAAATCCAAGAAAAATCTTTCAGAGAGCAGAGCTCTATGGAACCCTAGCAGGGTCCCCTTTAGTTCTCTTTAGATCCTTTTAAGACCTATAGAGCAAAGCTCTGCTAAGTGAAACCCTAAATAGGTTTCCTTTAGATCAGGGATCTATTGAGAGCGAGGCTCTATCAATGAAAATTAATTTAATTTAATTTAATCCAAATTAAAATTTTCACCTAAAAGTTTTAAGAGTTTAACTCTTAAAGTTCTTGAAAATAAAGAGCAGGGCTCTGAGTTCTGAAAGTAAAATTTTAGAGATGAGAATCATCTAAGAGACCAAAGGTCCTATTTATAGGCATCAAGTGCCCTTTCAGCTTCCAAGGGATGGCGCGACGGTTCAGAGTCTGCCACCGCTGTGCTCACGTTAGGAGGCCACGTAAGCGCAACGGTGGGGGGGGCATTTGTTTACCCCAATCAGAGTAAAGCTCTGTTCAAATTCCAAGGTAGGAAAAGAAACAATGCTTCTGTTTTTCTCCAATCAGAGCAAAGCTCTGTCTTGAAAATTAAAGTTAAAATAAATGAAGTAGCGCTTCAGATCCCCTGCACTGCACGCAGAGCGCCACGTGTCAAAATCAGACACGTTAGCGCAAGGAGCGCAGCGCCCAAGGTAGCGTACTCCATCAGAGCAAAGCTCTAAAAAAAATATCAGTTGCGCAAGCGCAGCTGCGCTGCGCTATGCGCTGCGCGACACGTGTCAGTGCAGCTGCGCTTTGCGCTGCGCGCCACGTGTCAGCGCAGGTGCACAAAAAAAAAATCAGTTGCGCAAGCGCAGCTGCGCTGCGCGACACGTGTCAGCGCAGGTGTGCACAAAAAAAAAATTCAGTTGCGCAAGCGCAGCTGCGCTGCACTGTGCGCTGCGCGACACGTGTCAGCGTAGGTGCGCAAAAAAGAATAAATCTTTTCTGTTCTTGTTAAAATAAGATGATTTTCTTCTGTAAAGCAGGGGCCTTTGGATCAAAGATCCAACGGTGGGGAAAATTCCCAAAATCACTCAGAAAAAGATCTATGTAACAAATTTAACTAATTTATGAGCACTATAAAAAAGACCCCTAGACCTCAATTCAAAGGAATCAATATCTTTCCAAAAAAAAGAAGAGAACTCTCGAGAACTCCTCAAGAACAACAGAAGGTAAAAACCTTTGAAAGAAGAGGAAATTCTCTTATGAACAGATCAGTGATCTAAAAACAAGATCATTGATCTTTAAACATAACTAAATAAATGAATAAATAAAATAAAAATAGTGCTTTGCACTTTTTCATGAACCTTTGGTTCTTTAAGATAAGAAAAAACTTATCTTTTTCTTTGATCAAAATTAGATCAAAAAATCTAACAGTGCTTTGCACTTCTGTTCATTGAATCTAAAAGATTCTTAAATCATAGTGCCTTGCACTTGCAAAACTGCACTGTTGCGCTCTTAGATTGGCGCAAGCCACCAGAGAGCGCCACGTGTCAGCATCTGAACCAAATGCGCAATGCGCTTTTGAAACAGAGCCTTGCTCTCTAAAACTGGCGCAATTCACCACAGTACGCCACGTGTCAGCAGCGCAAGCGCAGCGCACTAGAACAGCGCTGTTGCGCTTGCGCTCGCCAGAGCATGACACGTGTCATCGCCATATGAGCTTGCACTCATTACTTGGCGTAAAGCGCCAGACAAATGCACTGCAATGTTTACAAAAGGGCCAAGCCCAATTAAAGAAGGCCTAACAGGACTAATAAAATGCAATGCATTATTTAAAAAAAAGGGACAGAGCCCAAACCAAAACAGATGCTCTGCATCATAAATAAAGGGACAGAGCCCAAATCAAAGAGGCCTAGCAGGCCAGAATAAAATGCAGTACATTATTAAATATGGGCAAAGCCCTAGCACAGGCCTAATAGGCCAAAGATCAAGAAAAATGTTGAATACGCTCAACGGGACTTAGCCCAACCATGGCCGTAAGTCCTCAAATTAAATTGATTGAGCAAGATTGCTCCTTTAAATCAATTTATATCCGGTTCGAGGGTACATCTCCGAGCTCCTTTGACACCTGTCGTTGTAATCCTTCAACGACGTCAGAGAGGCGACGGGTCCCAACGACCACACATGAATATAGACTGCAGGGTCCTTAAACTCGTGGACCGAAACGTCCCTAAACTAATATCGGACCGAAACGTCCCTAAACTAATGATGGACCGAAACGTCCTTAAACTAATATTGGACCGAAATGTCCCTAAACTAATATTGGACCGAGACGTCCCTAAACTAATGATGGACCACCACGTCCCTAAATTGGAACGAAGGACCACCACGTCCCTAAACTGGAGCATGGACCGCAGTGTCTCTAAACTACCTATGGACCACTACGTCCCTAAACTGGAACAATAGAGCCTCCAAATGCTCTTTTACCGGATCTAAACGGTCCTGTTTAAGTTGATCTTAGCCCCAAACACGGCTAACGTATCCTTAAACACTCAAATGAACGATAAAATTCCAAATCAACCTTGGTTCAAGGGTACATCTCTGAACTCCTCTGACATCCTCCGTTGTAATCCTTCAACGACGTCAGAGAGGTGACGAGTCCCAACGGCCATATATTAAATGGATCACCACGTTAAGTTGATCTTAGTCTTAAATCGGACTAACGTATCCTTGACGAACATTTAAGTTGATCTTAGTCTCAATATGACTAACGTATCCTTAAACTAAAAAACACCAAACCCAAATCTAAGTAAATACGGATTTGGGCTAATCCACGTCCTACGGGCGACGGCATTACTCAGTCTCCGTATACAATCCAGGGGCAACCACAAACAAAACAAACACACACGACACGAAGTGAAATTCTGGAGAAGGAGAAAGTGGCTACCGCGATGTTGTAGCGTAATTAACTGCAGGGGCTTGCGCCTGCAGGGAAGAGCGTCCCTACAATCAAAAACCCCTCAAGCGAGGGGGAATCTGACAAAGTCTGCTACATCGGCCGCATCCGTCTAAACCTTCAATACACGGTGCCATAAATCAACTTGGCATCTTCGGAGAGGTAGACGGATAAAACCAAATAGCATCTGCCCCGAATCTCAGGCACAGACGCCCTAACGTCTCGGCCGCCATTCGGAGGGGAACAAGGCTGTCTGGATGAAGAAGTTCATAGCTGAACTTGGTGTGGTTCCATCCATTAAGGATCCAATACCCTTGTATTGTGATAACAATGGAGCTGTGGATTTGACCAGGGAACCCCGGTCCTATCAGCGATCCGGGCATATTCTTAGGTGGTATCACCTGATCCGGGAGATAGTTGATCTCCAGGAGATCGAGGTTAGGAGAGTTAACATGAAGGATAACAATACGGATCAACTCACAAAGGCCATCCCTCAGACACTATTTGAGAGACTTTTTGGGAAGTTGGGTATGAGATACTACAACAACTAACCTTAGTGCAAGTGGGAGATTGTTAGGAATATGTATGCCCTAAAGGCCATTATTGATGATATAGTGGATGCTTGGACATATATATATAGGACTTTCTTGCTCAACATGATAGTATGCTATCTGGTGCAAGTGCTATTTGTCTTAACATGTATACTAGTATTATTATATTGTCTCTCTGATACATGTTGATAAAGCCCTTAGGATGTCAGCTTGACTACCAGGACTATGATGCAGATCATACTAGTAAGGCTTGTGTAGTCCGCAACCACATCCTTTAACCATTCCTAGTCGAAGGAGTATCGAGACAGGGCATCGATATTCCAGAGTAGATTAGTGCGTATGTTTCTTGACCCTGTAAGGGGCGATGGTTGATCCCACAACCATTGGTGTTTGACATCAAAGATTGTATACAGGTGCTCATCAGAAAATGGGTACACCGAACAGGACCCGCCCAGGACTCGCCGAGAACTCCTAGTTGGTACTATACCTATCGTCAGAGATAGCAGTTCTCTAGTGACACATGTATAGTTTAGTCTGTAGACCCAAGATCTCCATAGAGTCTTGTCTGGTTCCCACTGTTCTTTGATTTCCTCCCTACCATGGCTCAAAGGATTCATACAAACAGGTGGATTTTGGGTACAGTCCCGAGTCACATGGAGATAATGAGCGATAAGAGGGGTTTCGTCTCTCCCGATATTAGGAGTTGATGTTGCACTATGCTCGATTGGCTATAACAGTAAGTCCCTGGCCAGGGCTGATGAGATTTACTTGTAAGTGGTATCAGTAGTTTCTCGAATGGTTATAGGCCACACATCGGCATGACTTATCAAGTTACTAGGGTCAAAAGATTCCACCCCTAGACTTGATATGCGACATATCAGACGAAGAGACCGGACTGTACGATAAGTGTTGCTTATAGGCTTTGCGGGAGTTTGGACTGTTAGTTGTATGTGTTAGTGTATATGCCCTAGAGGCCATTACTGTATCATACTAGTTTGTATATTACTTAATGGAAGCTTGGGATATTCACCTTGTATATACAATCTTGCTCAAAATAGTAGTATGCTACTTGGTTTGTTTCTACTTCAATGTGTACATGTGTTTATTTTATTATATCACCTATACGCATTAGTGGAGCCCTTAGGATCTTTGCTTGATTACGAGCGTTGTGATGGCAGTCACACTAGTGGGGCTGGGTAATCTATAAGCACATCCTTATGCAGGTCCCAAGTCTCAGGATTATCGAGATAGGGCATCGATACTCCGGAGTAGACTAGCGCATGCGCTTCTCATCCTAGTGTGGGAGACGGTCTGTCCCACAGCCGTCAGTACGTCGTACTGGAGATAGTATGCGGGTGCTCGTTGGGTTACGAGTACACTGGACAGGACTCGTCGGGAACTGACTAGTTGGTATTATGCCTATCGTCAGTTATCAGTTCCCAGGTGACATGAGTACAGCTTAGTCCGCTGACTTGATACTGTCACTTCGCCTCGAGTGTGTTCCCACTGCACTTTGATTACTACCCTACCACGGCTCAAATGAGTCATGCAAACAGGTGGTAGTTGGGTGCAGTCCCGAAGCACTTGGAGGCAGTGACGGTTAGACATGATTCGTCTCTCCCGGTATTGGGGGTTGACATCGCGCTGTGTCTAGGAGAGCTATTACACGAGTAGTCCCTGGCCAGGGCAAACGAGATATACTGGTAGGCTTCCAGTGTTATCTCAGGGTGTTTTGGGCTTCACTCCGACACGACTTGTACCGCTATTAGGGGACTGACGTTTACCGCCCCCTAGGCCCGCCATGCGATGTATCAGACGAACAGACCCGACTGTACGGAGAATGTCACATTCAGGCTCAGTAGGAGTTCAGATGGGTTTCGCCTCGTCAGTCTTCTTGTCGGCATCTACCTGGGGACCGTTACGCACAGCTAGTGCCGCTTGCGGTCTGTGGTTAAACCCACTGCCAGCGTAGTGTCGAGTCTTTAGAGTCCCACACAGAAAGCTATTCGCCTTTAGGCAAAAGAGTAGAGGTCGCATGGTTTTGCGACAGGTCGCATGGTTTTGCGACAGGGTTCGGTCACATCCGTGCACTTGTGCACGTACAGTGTCTGGACAGTTTACACTAGCGGGCTTTGGTTTAAGCCAGATCCTAGTATACCTTTTGGGATTGGTTTTATCCAGTATGCATCCGTGTTCCTCGGAACGCGGATGCGGGTGTGTATGCACAGTTGACGGAGAGACAGAGGCAGAGGATTCTCATTAGGGTTGTTGACCGTTGACCGTTGACTATTGAATTTTTGCTCAACCCTAATGAGAATATGATATATGATTAACAATTATATTAATTAAGTATTGTGGTGACATGGTTGTTGAGGGGTTGACTTTGTTGACTTGTTGACTTTGTTGACCGGTTGACTAGGCTTGACTAGTTGACCATCATGATAACAATAGCCATCATTTCATGGCAAAGACTTTTGCTTGCTTGCTCTCTTGTGCAAAATGAGTGCATGAAATGATATGGCTATTGTTGCTTAAACCATCACATAATACTTGATTGCTATGATGTATTATGATGGTTATGGATTATGAGAGCCAAATGAGAAAAGTCTTCTCTCATTCTATGATTCTCATTCTCTCTCTTGTTCTTGAGCTCTCATCTTCCTCCTCTTGCTCTCCCTCTCTTGAGTCTATGGTTCACTTGTCTCATGTGTTGAGAACCAAGAACCATAGATAAAATCCCAACAAAACTCTTCTCTACTCACTCTAGTTCACAAGGTTTAGCAAACCGAGTGAACTAGTTTCTTCAAAGATCGAAGAAGGAGCCAAAGGTTGAAGCATTCAGGTGGATCGATCTTCGGCGCAAGGAGACGACGGGGAGAAGCCGATTCGGACAACCATCGAGGTTTGAAGACGAAGGAGTTCAAGATAAGAAAGGTATAAACCCCCTAACCGAGTAGTTAACAACTCCTAGTTAGGTTGTTAGTTAGATGTTTAACAAAGATCCGGGTTTTAAGTCCATGTTACCACCTCTAAGAAAATTGTTTTTTATCAAATTCCGCATGCCCGAAAGTACCGGGAGAGGTAGCATGGACTTACAGTGGTATCAGAGCCTAGTTAAACTCTATCTAACATGTTAGCAAAGTAGCTAGAAGATCGATCAAAGAAAAAGTCCCGAAATGAACCCCGATATCATGCTTGCTGTCGAATTTTTCCTCTGTTCCAAAAATGATAAATCATACTTTAAAATTCGGCTCAGGGTTTTTATAACAAACTGACAAAATTTCGTCCACTGAACCGATCAAAGCGCCGCGGAAACGCGGCGGGAGCGTGCTCCCGCCGCGGTTTCGCGGCCGAGTTGACTCGGTAGTGGGAAATTTTAGTTGCAGTTTGTTCAGTGGGGTATTTTGGGATTTTTGGAATATGTATTTTCTGCCCAGATTTTCCAGAACGAAAATTTTGTGTTTGGGGCCTCAAAATCCGTATTTTTGATCGAACTTCTAAAGACTTGAGCTGACGGGTTTTTATATGTGATGTGATATTTGTATTGAACGTCTGCTAATTGCTATATGTCGATTAGTGGGGGTTATACAAATCTGTGATCTGTAATGTTATTGGAATGTGTATATGAATTCATTGGATTGTCGCGGGTGAATAGCCGGGGGTTGTGAGACGAGAGTTTTCTTTTCTTTCAATTCATGTAAATTTGTAAATTGATGTAATAATTATTTATATGGCCGCACAACCGGGTCGGGGTTGTAGCCGTCATTGTATAATTTCTTTTTACTGTTTTTGCTCCTAGGTTAGACCCATGGAGGGGGTGCACAAACTACCGGGTATGCCGAAGTGCCGAGTGGCCTACTCACGGAGTTGAGGGAGGTTGCTTCGTTTCGGGTACTTGGCGGGTAGTTTGCCGCACCCGTAGGGGTCTTGGGTGGGGTATTGGCTATTCACCGCGACCGTGTAATCTGCTTTTCGTTACAGGCTCGTACGAATTGCGGATTCCTAGTATATCCAATGTGTTCATCTGTGATCTGAAATGGCTATCATTGCAGTATATCTATATATGATATTATTTAGGCGTTGCTTATGTTTTACAGCCGCGCTAGCCCAGCCCCCGCTCTGTCGTTAGTTAAGTAACCTAACGGGTAATGACGGGGCCCCGTGGCGAATACAAATGGCATAAGCGTACGTCATATTTTGGTTATTTTCTGCAATGGTAGGATTAAATGATGGGACGCATTAAAAGAACTAATGCAAGAATATCACGCATTAAAGGAACTAATGCAAGAAAATAAACCAAGTTAAAGTCGTTGGAACACTTTCGAAAAACCACTCGGTTCTTTTCAAAACTAACTTTTAAATGCGGAGCTTGAGCCACTCCTTTTAAAAGCTATCTCGTTCCATCGATTATATCAAGTTCACTACGTTCACGGTTTTGCCAAAACCATTCATAGCCCTCCATCATTTCAGTTAAATATTTGGTAGTATTCAAGCTATGTATTTTGACCTCACGCCAAGGCATAGTGATTGGTAGCTGCCGGATATTTATCTGTTGCATAGATAGAATGCGTTGGTTTGGGACAGTCGTACTGCCATTTTGGCCTACGTCAAGGGTAGGTACGGGTGGGTTCAAATTAACCTGGATAATGATGGGAAGAACTTGACATGTGACTTATGACATTTTGACCTCACGCCAAGGTCATAAGAGCATGGGGCAAAAATCCACATCGGGAGTTTCAAAAGAACTGAAACTTGCTAGTGTTGCATACCATTTGGAGTGTGATGATTCTGGTAGGATTCCTTCAGTTTTGTCATGCGATGATATTTGGATCCCGATCCTACTGTGAGTATATGCTACTCCTCGGGAAATTTCTCACTTAACGATCAATGCTATAAACCAAGTAGGTGTCTAGAAAGGTGTTAGCGGGGCTACGCCCACAGGGAAAAGAGGTTATTTAATTAAGGAACTTCGCGAAAGCGTTGGAAAACCTCCCTCGAAGTACCGACACCAGCCTGGCCAAACAGTTAAGCAAGTATTGCACGGTGAGATTGATCCTGACTAATTCTTCCTTTTTGGTTTGAGGAGGGATTCGAGAAACAGTGGGAGCCATCCTGTTTAGACAAACTAAAAACCATTCTAAACTTGCAAGAGCATCAAGCTGAGTGTTTCTTTTCTCTCCTAATTGCAGCGACCAATCGACATGACTGGACTTAAGTTATTACTAGATAACAACATACTGACAGGGCCAAACTACAAAGATTGGCTCAGGAATGTCAAGATGGCAATCACTTACGACAAGCTGGGGTATCTTCTTACCACCAAAGCTCCCCCTGTCCCAGGTCCCACTTCCAGCGTCGCGGATAAGGAAATCCGTAAGACTTGGGAGATTGATAGTGCGAAGGCCAAGTGCCTCGTGCTTGCCTCTATGGACAATGAACATTAGAGGAGGCACGAGAATATGGACCTGGAATCCATATTTCTTCATACAAAAGAACTGTATGGAGAGCAGTCTCGTATCGCAGGATACGAAGCGTCGAAGAAGTTATTTTCGGCAAGGTTGGCCGTCGGATCATCAGTAGCAGAACACGTGCTTAAGATGATCGGCTACATTGAGGAGCTCGCGGACCTTGGGACCACATTGGAGAGTGAGCTCTATACGGACTTGATTCTCCAGTCTCTTCCTTCCACTTACGCCCAGTTTATACTGAACTTCAACTTACAAGAAAAAGAAGTTGAACTTTCAGAGCTTCTCAACATGCTGAGGAGCGCAGAGGGCACCCTACAGAAAGGTAGGGAAACATCCACTTTGTTTGTAGGAGGATCATCTTCTTCTAGGTCCAAGGCGAAAGCCAAGGGAAAGAAGAAGAAAGCCCCCGCCAAACCAAGGGGCGGTGTTAGTAAAGTGGATACGAAGGGAAAGGAAAAAGCAACAAAGAAAGCGGGGAAGCTTGTGGATAAGGAAGAATGCTTCTATTGTCATAAGAAAGGACACTGGAAGAAGGATTGCAGGGCTTGGAAGGCCAGAACACAGGAATTGAAGCAGGTTGCAGCTTCAGCTTCAGGTGTGTATGTTATTGAAAACTGTCTTTCAATAAACTCTACTTCCTGGGTATTGGATACCGGATCAGGATCTCATATCTGTAATTCTTTATAGGCGTTGAGAAACCGTAGGGTTTTGAAGGCAGGTGACATGACCCTCAAAGTTGCGAACGGAGCTAGCATGGATGCTAAAGCCGTGGGGGACTATCACCTGGGAATGTCAGATGGACATGTTTTGGTTTTGCGTAATTGCTGTTTTGTACCCAACGCAACTTGTAATATCATTTTTGTATCTTTGGTTTCTAAAGAAGGTTATGAATTTGCGTTTGTAAGCAATGTTGTAAACATTCACCTTAATCAAGTTCTGATTGGGTCAGGTACATTGAGCAATGGTATATACGCATTAAACCAACCACAGATTTTCAATGTCTAGAATACACACAAAAGAAAGTCTCCGGAAATAAATCAGACTTTCTTATGGCATTGTAGACTGGGTCACATCAATGAGAGAAGGTTGACGAAGTTACATACAGAATGATATTTGAATCCGTTCGAATATCAATCGTATGCCACTTGTCAATTCTGTCTCAAAGGAAAGATGACAAAGACTCCGTTCACTGGACACGGAGTAAGAGCGAGCGAGCTCTTGGGACTCGTACACAGCGACGTGTGCGGTCCAATGTCTACACATGCGCGAAGCGGTTATTCTTACTTCATTACTTTTACGGATGACTTTTCAAGGTACGGTTATGTCTTCTTAATGAAACATAAGTCCGAAGCCTTTGGAAAATTCCAGGAATATAAGAATGAAGTAGAAAAACAAACCGGCAAAAGTATCAAGATCCTAAGATCGGATCGAGGTGGTGAATAATTGAGTGCCGAGTTCCTGGACTATTTAAAAGAGAACGGAATTCTCTCTCAGCTTACTCCTCCATACACTCCGCAACATAACGGTGTATCGGAGAGACGGAACCGAACCCTATTGGATATGGTACGGTCCATGATGAGTAACGCTGAGTTACCGCGATCATTCAGGGGGTATGCGCTAGAATCAGCCGCATACCTTTTGAACCGAGTTCCCACTAAGACTGTGCCTACCACACCATATGAGTTATGGAGTGGGATGAAACCCTATCTTCAATATCTGAAGATCTGGGGATGTCCAGCTTTTGTCAAAAAGCAGCATGCGGACAAACTCGAGGCACGCTCAGTACTGTGCAAGTTTGTGGGATACCCAAAGAACACCAGGGGGTATCTTTTCTACCACGCAGAAGAACAAAAAGTCCTTGTTTCTCGTAATGCCCACTTTCTAGAACACCAGTTCTTAGAAAAGGAAATTAGTGGGAGCGCAGTAGAAATGGAAGAAATTCCAGAACCACAGACTATTACTGAAAGCTTAGTGGAACCAGAGGGTTCAAAAGAACAGGACATTCCTACGCCACTCCGCAGGAGTAGTAGGCAGTCTCATCCGCCTGAGAGATACTACGGTTTTCTCATAGACGGGGATAGAGAGGATTTTATCATAGATTATGATGAGCCTACTAGCTTCCAGCAGGCCGTTCAGAGCGTTGACTCGGTAAAATGGCTGGATGCAATACGGACCGAAATGGAGTCCATATACACCAACAAGGTATGGACGTTGGACATTGCTCCAGACGGGGTAAAACCCGTAGGATGCAAGTGGATCTTCAAAAGGAAGATTGGTGTAGATGGACAGGTTGAGACCTATAAAGCTAGACTGGTTGCAAATGGTTTTCGTCAAAGACCTGGTTTGGACTATGACGAAACCTTTTCTCCAGTGGCTATGCTGAAATCCATTCGGATCCTTCTTGCCATTGCTGCCTTCCACGATTATGAGATTTGGCAAATGGACGTAAAGACCGCTTTTCTAAATGGAAATTTAGAGGAGTGTGTCTATATGGACCAGCCAGAAGGTTTCATTCAGAGTGAGAGCGGCGGAAAGGTATGCAAGTTGCTTAAGTCCATCTATGGACTAAAGCAGGCATCGCGGAGTTGGAACATCTGTTTTGATGAGACGGTCAAGGAATTTGGCTTTATCAAAAATCCAGATGAACCATGTATCTACAGTAGATTTGTAGCGAGAACAGTAGTATTCCTCGTTTTATATGTGGATGACATTCTCTTAATAGGAAATGACATTCCTATGCTACAATCTGTCAAGGGGTTCTAGTCACACTGGTTCTCCATGAAAGACCTGGGTGATGCCTCATACATCCTGGGGATCCGGATCCATCGTGATAGATCCAAGAGGATATTAGGACTTTCACAGTCCAGGTACATCGACACCATACTGAAGAGATTCAGTATGGAAGATTCCAAGCGCGGTAACCTACCGGCTTGTCACGGGATCACCCTCTCTAAAGAGATGTCTCCCAAGACTGATTTGGAGAGGGATCGCATGTCTATTATACCCTACGCTTCTGCGGTAGGCTCTATAATGTATGCGATGTTGTGTACCAGACCGGATGTAGCTTATGCACTGAGTGTGGTAAGCCGGTATCAGTCAAACCCTGGGGAGAAACACTGGATAGCGGTAAAGAACATTCTCAAGTACCTGAGAAGGACTAAGGAGATGTTCTTGGTGTATGGCGGAAAAGACCTCCAGATCGAGGCCTTTGCTGACTCCAGCTTCCAGAGTGACAAGGATGATTCCAAGTCCATGTCGGGTTTTGTCTTTACCCTCAATGGAGGGGCGGTGTGTTGGAAGAGTTCCAAACAGGAAACCGTTACAGACTCGACAATGGAAGCGGAATACATCGCTGCATCTGATGCCGCAAAAGAAGCTGTCTGGATGAGGAAGTTCTTGAAAGAACTTCAGGTGGTTCCGTCCATTGTTGATCCAATACCTCTGTATTGCGACAACAACGGGGCTATAGCTTTAGCGAAGGAACCCAGGTCCCATCAGAGATCCAGACACATCTTGAGGCGGTATCACCTGATCAGGGAGATCGTGGATCGCCAGGAGATCGAGGTTCGGAGGGTTGCTTCAGAAGATAACACTGCAGATCCATTCACCAATGCCTTGCCCCAGACTCAGTTCGAGCGGCTGATCGAGATGATAGGTCTTCGATACGCCAGTACATGGCCTTAGTGCAAGTGGGAGATTGTTAGTGTATATGCCCTAGAGGCCATTACTGTATCATACTAGTTTGTATATTACTTAATGGAAGCTTGGGATATTCACCTTGTATATACAATCTTGCTCAAAATAGTAGTATGCTACTTGGTTTGTTTCTACTTCAATGTGTACATGTGTTTATTTTAATATATCACCTATACGCATTAGTGGAGCCCTTAGGATCTTTGCTTGATTACCAGCGTTGTGATGGCAGTCACACTAGTGGGGCTGGGTAATCTATATGCGCATCCTTATGCAGGTCCCTAGTCGCAAGATTATCGAGACAGGGCATCGATACTCCGGAGTAGACTAGCGCATGCGCTTCTCATCCTAGTGTGGGAGACGGTCTGTCCCACAGCCGTCAGTACGTCGTACTGGAGATAGTATGCGGGTGCTCGTTGGGTTACGAGTACACTGGACAGGACTCGTCGGGAACAGACTAGTTGGTATTATGCCTATCGTCAGTTATCAGGTCCCAGGTGACATGAGTACAGCTTAGTCCGCTGACTTGACACTGTCACTTCGCCTCGAGTGTGTTCCCACTGCACTTTGATTACTACCCTACCACGGCTCAAATGAGTCATGCAAACAGGTGGTAGTTGGGTGCAGTCCCGAAGCACTTGGAGGCAGTGACGGTTAGACAGGATTCATCTCTCCCGGTATTGGGGGTTGACATCGCGCTGTGTCTAGGAGAGCCATTACACGAGTAGTCCCTGGCCAGGGCAAACGAGATATACTGGTAGGCTTCCAGTGTTATCTCAGGGTGTTTTGGGCTTCACTCCGACACGACTTGTACCGCTATTAGGGGACTGACGTTTACCGCCCCCTAGGCCCGCCATGCGATGTATCAGACGAACAGACCGGACTGTACGGAGAATGTCACATTCAGGCTCAGTAGGAGTTCAGATGGGTTTCGCCTCGTCAGTCTTCTTGTCGGCATCTACCTGGGGACCGTTACGCACAGTTAGTGCCGCTTGCGGTCTGTGGTTAAACCCACTGCCGGCGTAGTGTCGAGTCTTTAGAGTCCCACACAGAAAGCTATTCGCCTTTAGGCAAAAGAGTAGAGGTTGCATGGTTTTGCGACAGGGTTCGGTCACATCCGTGCACTTGTGCACGTACAGTGTCCGGACAGTTTACACTAGCGGGCTTTGGTTTAAGCCAGATCCTAGTGTACCTTTTAGGATTGGTTTTATCCAGTATGCATCCGTGTTCCTCGGAATGCGGATGTGGGTGTGTATGCACAGTTGACGGAGAGACAGAGGCAGAGGATTCTCATTAGGGTTGTTGACCGTTGACCGTTGACCGTTGACTATTGACTTTTTGCTCAACCCTAATGAGAATATGATATATGATTAACAATTATATTAATTAAGTATTATGGTGACATGGTTGTTGAGGGGTTGACTTTGTTGACCGGTTGACTAGGCTTGACTAGTTGACCATCATGATAACAATAGCTATCATTTCATGGCAAAGACTTTTGCTTGCTTGCTCTCTTGTGCAAAATGAGTGTATGAAATGATATGGCTATTATTGCTTAAACCATCACATAATACTTGATTGCTATGATGTGTTATGATGGTTATGGATTATGAGAGCCAAATGAGAAAAGTCTTCTCTCATTCTATGATTCTCATTCTCTCTCTTGTTCTTGAGCTCTCATCTTCCTCCTCTTGCTCTCCCTCTCTTGAGTCTATGGTTCACTTGTCTCATGTGTTGAGAACCAAGAACCATAGATAAAATCCCAACAAAACTTTTCGCTACTCACTCTAGTTCACAAGGTTTAGCAAACCGAGTGAACTAGTTTCTTCAAAGATCGAAGAAGGAGCCAAAAGTTGAAGCTTTCAGGTGGATCGATCTTCGGCGCAAGGAGACAACGGGGAGAAGCCGATTCGGACAACCATCGAGGTTTGAAGACGAAGGAGTTCAAGATAAGAAAGGTATAAACCCCCTAACCGAGTAGTTAACTGTTGGAGATAGTGCCCTCAGAGTCAATTATTGGATCACAGGCACGTGATTGCAATGATTGAGGGAGGACCTATCCCGGTAGAACAGTCTTACTCGAGATGATAGTATGCTATCTGGTTTACCTTTATCATCGTGTATTGCTTCAGGTGACCTTACATGTCACTATTACACGTTGATAGAGCCCATAGGATTCTTGCTTGACGGCCAGCAGTATGAGGGCGATCATATAAGTGAGAGATGGAGTCTATAAGCACATCCTTAAAAGGTCCCTAGTCGTGGGAGTTTCGAGACAGGGCATCGATACTCCAGAGTAGACTAGTGTATACAGTCGAGACCCCGACGAGGGGCGGTGGCCGGTCTCACAGGCCACTGGTGTCAGTTGGATCACCTAAGATGTATACAGGTGCTCATTGGGTTATGAGTACACTGGACAGGACTCGCCGGGAATATGCTAGTTGGTCTTATACCTGACGTCAGATAGCAGTTCCCTGGTGACATGTGTACAGGTTAGTTCATTGACCTGGGGATCGTCATTTGTCTCGTGTGAGTTCCCACTGTACTTTGACTACTACCCTACCACGGCTCAAAGGAGTCGTGCAAACAGGTTTTAGTTGGGTACAGTCCCGAGCCACATGGAGGCAGTGAGCGGATCTTCAGGGGTTCGTCTCTCCCGGTATTGGGGGTGAGGTCGCGCTGTGTCTAGGAGAGCCATTACACAAAGCCCTCGGCCGAGGCAGGAGATTTACTGGTAGGTATTCCAGTAGTATCTCAGGGCGTTCTGGGCTACACTCCGACACGACTTGTACCGCTTTTGGGGGTCTGACTTTTACCAACCCCCTAGGCCCGCCATGCGATGCTCATAGACGAACGGACCGGACTGTACGGATATTGTCACTGACAGGCTCAGTAGGGTGTCAGGATGAGTTCGCTCATCGACGTACCTTTTGGTCAATAGCTGGTGGCCCGTCACGTATTGGCTTATACCTCTGACATGCTAGTGGTTAAATCCACAGCCATAGTATTTACGAGTCTTTAGAGTCCACCACACTTTCAGTTACTCAAGTTTTCGGGTGAAACGCTGTAGAGGCCGTATGGAGATATGGCAGGGTCCGATCAGATACGTGCGGTATTGCACGGATCAGGATCGGACAGTTTTGTACTAGTGGCCATATAGTTATATGGCAGGGTTCGATCTGATACGTGCGGTATTGCACGAATCAGGATCGGACGAACATTACTAGCCGGCTTTGGTTTAAGCCGGATCCTTGTTTAGTACAGTGTAGATTTTGTCTCTTTGCATTTGTATCCGGACGGAATACAGATGCGGGTGTGTATGCACAGTATCGGGGTTTTCCTGTAATTTATTACGGGACCATTTTTCTGGAGTTGCCAGTTTGCTTTCCGTTCCGGCCGGTTTTCCTTTGTTCTTTCCCGGCCGGACTTTTACGATGGAGGGGGTTATTTGCAATTGTGCAAATAATATTTTGTGGAGGGGTTTATTGCAAAAGGATTTATTATGAGAGCATCTTTTGATACCATTCTTTTCTACATCATTCTTTTGCATTTATTATGATATGAAAGGGTATGGTATGGATGTAAGTTTGTTGATGATGATGTTTGTATATGATCACCTTCCACCTTTATCCTACAATCACCTTCCTTCATATTTTTGGTTCACTCTCCACCATTCTCAATAGATGTGGCCGGCCAAATTTTTGAGAGAGAGAGAGCTTTGATTTTGGTGGTGTGGCAAATTTCATTCATCTCATTTTTGATACAAGGAAAAATGAAAGCACCATTTTTCATACCTTCATTCCTCCATCTTCAAAAGGCAACCAATACCCCAAAATGAGACATGCACTGTACACTACATTCTACAGCTAATCTTGGGCGTGTCGGCTAGCCAACTTCGCGCCCGAGTTGCCTCGGTATTGAGGTGGGAGCCCGTAAAAGTACCCGGCTTCGTGGTGCCCTTCCGGCGAGGAGGCGACGACCGGACTTTCCGCGGGAGATCGGGACAACGACGAGAAGACCGGAGGACTCGGATCACTCGGTATATCGCTCACCCTTTCTCTTGTTTGCTAGTATCGGTTAATGGTTACGATCCGGGTATATTGTCCGCGGTAGCGCCAGTTTAAAAGATAAGAAAATTTTGATTCCGCATTTTGGCCTCGGATAGACGGCCGGGGCGCTGTCGTGGCGCAACATGGTATCAGAGCCACGCCATTAACCTAGCCTAGCTTTTTCTAATCCGTTTTACTTATCCGATCGACCAAAATTCCAAAATCCGCGTTTTTGCATGCATCAGTTTTCTGTCGTTTTTTTCCGGGCTCTAAAAATTTTTCAGGTTGTAGAAAATTGATGTACATGAAATTATAAGACTACTGGGAAAATTCGACACAGTCAGTCGATGACTGAAGCGCGGAACCGCGGCCAAACCCCCCCTTGGGCCGCGGTTCCGCCGCGCATTGGTCTCTTCACTGTATCATATTTTTCCAGTGGGCTTCTGGGATAATTTTTGGGGTTTTGGAATATTAATATTGGGCCCAGATTTTCTGTGAGTGCTACAGTATTGCTTGGGGGCCCACTTGTTAATGTTTGATCGATCGGATATTTTAAACACATTATTTCACAGTATTTACATTATATCTGCGACCGTGAATGTCACTCGATCGGTAAATCCGGTCTAACTGCTATAGCCCAGTTAGACGGATTTGCGAACGTGACTTTCACGTTGATGTTTTGTGATTTTGCTGTGATGTTGCGGATCGGTCGTGGGGATAGCCTGGATGCAATGCTAGTACAGTTTCTGTTGTATTATGTACATTTGATATTGCGGGGCGAGCGTCCGACATGTGGACTGCCGTCACTGCCTGTTTGTATTATTCTTTTGGGGCACGACCTGGTTGCGGTCGATGTACCCGTTGTATGTATATTTTACTTTCTGTACTAGGGTTGCCCCGCGGTGGGGTGCACAGATAGCCGGGTTCTGGGGGGCAACAAGCCCGCATCTCATGGCATTGGGACGGAGGGGGCTTCACTCCAGGATTGGCGGGCTATTCGCCGCACTCGTAGGGGGTACAGGTTGACCCAGGAGGGGTGCCCGAGTTACCGGATTCCGTGAAGTGCTGGGTGGTCCATTCACGTTGCTGAAGGGGGCTGCCTCACTTCGGGTTTTGGCGGGTGACTTGCCGCGCCCGTAGGGGTCTAGGTTTTCATTGCACAGGCTATCCACACGACCACGGGAACGTCGGGTTTCAGCAGCGGCTCTGTGAAACCCGGGGATCCCAGATATCTGTATTGTTCTGTGATGCTGTACATTTCTGTGATGTTGCATTTTATTCACGCCTTGAGCGAAATATAATATATTGGTATATATATTAGTAGATGTTGTATATGTTTTTCATCCGCGCTAGTCCAGTCCCCGCTCTGCCGTTAGTTAGCTAACCTAACGGGTGATGACGGGACCCAGTGGCGAATGCAGATGGCATATACGTACGTCAGTATATTTTCGTTCTTTGTGGTGTGATCAATTGATGGGACTACGTTGATTCGGATCAATGCAAGATAAACAAACCTATTCTAATGTTGTTGGAACACTTTTCAAAAAGCTGTTATTGCAAGGACGTTCGCTTTTGTTTTGCATCGTGGTATTCATTTGGAATATCCTGCTCCTCAGTCGACGAGGCAAGGGCCGAGATCCCTTCACCGGGAGTGACCCCTTGGACAGAAGTTTGCGTCAGGGCATTAACTTCACTATAGCCGATTACTTTTGCTTTGCATCATGGTATTCAGTTGGAATATCCTGCACCTCATTCTACGGGGAAAGAGCCGAGATCCCTTCACCGGGAGTGACCTCTTTAGTAAAGGTTTTCGTCACTATATTTTTATAAAAAGTTATCCAGTTCCTTCAACGATATCAAGTTCATTACATTAAAGGTTTTTCGCCAAAAACCAGTCGTAGCCCTCCGTCATTTCAGATTAGTATTACTTAGTATTCGTGCTGCGTTTGTCGTGCATTGCCGAGGCGTAGTGTTCGGTAGCTATGTAGTGCTTTTCTGTCACATGGATAAGTGGATTGGTTAGGACAGTCGTACGGTCTTGTTGGCATTGTCAAGGACTCGTACGGGTGGATTTAACGCAATCAAGATAATGACGGGTAGAACTTCACTAGGACTCTTTGATTTGTTGGCATTGTCAAGGTCATTTGGGTCCTAGGGGTAAAAACCTACATCGGGAGTTTCAAAAGAACTGAAACTTGCCAGATATGCGCATACCTTCTGGAGTGTGGTGACTTGAGTGGATTCCGTCAAGTTATCATGCGATGATAGTTGGATCCCGATTCCCACTGATGAGTTGGTTTACTCCTCGGATGATCCCGACTGATTCTTCTTTCAGGTTTGGAGGAGAATTTGACGGTACAGTGGGAGGTTTCCAGATTAGATAATGTGATAACCATTCTGATCTAGGTTAGAGTGCACGCTGAGTGTTTCTTTTCTCTCTCTCTTTGGCAGCGACCATTGACCCGACCCTAAGACTATGACTCAGTGACCAAGTTGACCGAACCTTCTTAACACAGGCTTTTGGGATTGTCAGAGTTGCAGACCTCGTTGCCACTCCTACTTTTACCCTTTTCTCCAGGACACCCCGTATTACTACGAACGTCCACTTCCATTGGACAAAACCATCGTATGGTTATATACGAACTCGAAGGAATTTATTCGAGGATGGTTTCCGGTTCTGGAGAAAACGAATAGGACTATTCAGTTGTCTTTTCCTTTTACCTTCTCTCAGGTTGCGAGTACTCCTTGGTTTAGGAGATAGTACACCTATTATGCAAATTGGATAGTCTTCTTCCAAACCTTAGGCTGGTGCCGACCGGTAAGGAATGAAGAAAACCAATTAGCCTAAACGGTGTGCAGAAGGTATTAAGATTAAGACAAAATAAAGGGATTAGTAAGAGGGCAAAGTAAATTGCGACTGATATTCGCGACCAAACCAAGTATTTCTTCGCCAATCCTAAATCACCTTTGTATTTCTCCAGGACACTCCGTATCACTGCGAAGATCCACAGTTTATTTGGATACTCCATCGTATGGTTATATACGAACTCGAAAGGAACTTGTTCCAGTTCGGGGATGGATTCTGGTCCAGGAGAAATAGGAATAAGGTTTATTCGGTTGTCTTTTATCTTCACCTTCTCTCGCATTGCGAGTGCTCCTAGGATTAGGACAGTACACCCATTATGCTTATTGGATAGTCTTCTTCCAAACCATAGGCTGGTGCCGAACGGTAGGGAAGGAAGAAAACCATTTGGCCTAAGGGGTATGCAGAAGGTAATGACTAAAGACATATAAAGGGATTTGCAGAGGTGGCAAAGAATTATACGGTTATAGTTGTGAATCTGGATAATGGTAGAGGCATTACTAGGAATACCAGGATACCCCATCGAAACATTTCAATGTTTCAGTTCAACTGTGTACTGTTAAAGGAAAACTGATTTCCCGATTAGACACTTGCTCCAGGGTATGTATTTACCAGGTTTGATTCTCACATCTGTATGGTTTTACAGATGATGAGTGGGAGTAAGTTATTGGAAATTGGGTGATCATCCTCATTATATCAGGATTCGTTGTAATCGGTGATATTTGAGGAGATCATCTGGGCTGTTTGCCGGTCGGCAAATATTTGGTTTTGAATATCCGCTGTTGTGCACCAATTTCAAATTGATATATCTGTACGTCTATTTTCATAGAGTGAGATATACCTTTTGATATTATGTCGATGACATTTACCTATATCAGTGGATGGTTAGGTAAGGAGCATCAAACAGCGGTGTAATTCTTCTTAACCATAAGTACAGTTTTCAACCTACGACGCACAGTGAAAGAGTTGTTAGACTCAGCGGACTTATACAGAGTATTGTATGTTGTCCAGTGTCCATTACGACAGAGGGGTTGGTCCTCATACTATATTCTGTTTACTTTTAACTTCTCTAGTTCTTAGACATGTGTTTCGTAGAAACACAGGGTCTAAGTTTTGAGGAGTTATAGGTATTTGAATAGAGTAGAGAACCAAGTATTGCAAGTATCGGGATTCTTCAAAGTGATCGAAGATGTAGATACTTGTGTATGGTATTCAGTTGATAGTAATGATAAAGAGAAATTGCTTCTCTTTCAGGTTACTCATAATTGGAAGCATTCCTAAGTTGAGTAACGCTGATCGGGCTCCTTCCATTTAGTTGACATGCACTGGAGATAGCTGCATGATTTGAATCTGGTTCATTTAAATCAGTGCCTCTGGTTCTATATTGGATATAGAACAGTTCATATCTTAACGATGTTAAGGTACGGGGAGTTGTCCGGCTTATGATTAAAACCAGACACTGGACAACTCTAGGCACGTTTCTGTAATGGCTGTTTGTGGGTTGACCCAGGCTATGACGAGGGTTGACTTTCTACCATCTGGAAGATCAATAGTGATATTGTTCTTAACTCGCCACATTTTAAAGAAATGGTTATTTTTCAGAAAACAGTAGTGGGAGTATGGTAGAACTGGAAGTGATTCCAGAACCGCAAACGATTACTGAAGATTTGATAAGGAACCTAAAGATTCAATCTGATTTGACATTCCATTGGCCACTCCGCTGATACGGTGGGTAACTTCAGGCACCCGAGAGGTACTCCGGTAGTCTCAAGGACGGTGACAGGGAAGTTCTTGTTTACCCACACTTGCCATTGTTGTTGTTCCAGGCTGCGAGACCCGGCAGGAGGATGAGTATAGCGTCGTTCTAAACTAGCTTTAGAAGTGCACGTCTATATGACTCTGCCAGAGGGTTGTCGTAGTCAGTGGGAGCAGCGGAAGCATTGGTGGACATCAGGCTTATGTCTATTTATAGACTAAAGCAGATATAGCGGAGATAGATCATCTATTTCTGATGTGACAGTCATAGGTTTGACGTCATCAGAATAAGGGATGGATCTGTTGAGAAGGTAGTAGGGTGTGATATCCGGGTTTTGGATGACATGCACACAGTAGGAAGTGACATTCCTATACTACGATCGGTTATACTTTGGTCGTCACACAGTGGTTTCTCCACAAGGGACTTGGACATTATATCAGACATACTGGTTACTAGATCTATGGTTTTAGATCTAGATTTGGGTAGTTTCCCAATCTGGGTACCTTGACAGCATTCTATGAGTATTTAGAATGGACGACTCCTGGCACGGTAGTGTACCTGTAGTTGATGGAGTCACCCTCTCTAAAGGTATCTTACAGACTAAAGGGGAGAGGGATACGCATGATTGGCAGATCACTTGCTTAGGCAATTGAGTCAATCATGAGATGTCAAGTACCACAACAGATGTTGTTCTTGCACTAGATGCAATAAGTTGATATTGATCCAATCCTGGAGGAACAGTCGGAAGCAGTTTTAGAACATAAGTGAATGTTCTAGGGATATGATAACGGCTGCCTCCTTTAGGAGACGGTTATCACTCCAGGCTTCCAAGGTGACATGGACGACAAGGAGGTTGTCAGAGTTATAGTTCTCCCTCTGACGAGGGACAGTATTCTGGACAGGTGATCCAGGCAGATACTGAGGGAGGCATGGCGCAGGATACTGATTAAGTTCAGTTGTCGATACAGTCTAAGAAGTTTGGATTTGGAGTTCATTTATGAGCTAGGTCCCATCAGATATCCAGACATACTCTAAGACAGGTATTGCTCATTTCGGGAGATGGTTTTCTCCGCGAACTTGAGATATAGAGAGACATAGAAAGAAACATCTAGGCGGATCCACTCACTGAGGCTTTTCCTCGAACGCAATAGTTTCGCAAACAGGCTTTGTGCGACTGACTAGTAGAGGAGTTGGGTGTTCGGTATCACACGGGCTGTGAGTATGCGACATCGCAATAATTAGCCTTGAGTGCAAGTGGGAGATTGTTGGAGATAGTGCCCTCAGAGTTAATTATTGGATCACAGGCACGTAATTGCAATGATTGAGGGAGGACCTATCCCGGTAGAACAGTCTTACTCGAGATGATAGTATGCTATCTGGTTTACCTTTATCATCGTGTATTGCTTCAGGTGACCTTACATGTCACTATTACACGTTGATAGAGCCCATAGGATTCTTGCTTGACGGCCAGCAGTATGAGGGCGATCATATAAGTGAGAGCTGGAGTCTATAAGCACATCCTTAAAAGGTAGTCGTGGGAGTTTCGAGACAGGGCATCGATACTCCAGAGTAGACTAGTGTATACAGTCGAGACCCCGACGAGGGGCGATGGCCGGTCTCACAGGCTACTGGTGTCAGTTGGATCACCTAAGATGTATACAGGTGCTCATTGGGTTATGAGTACACCGGACAGGACTCGCCGGGAACATGCTAGTTGGTCTTATACCTGACGTCAGATAGCAGTTCCCTGGTGACATGTGTACAGGTTAGTTCATTGACCTGGGGATCGTCATTTGTCTCGTGTGAGTTCCCACTGTACTTTGACTACTACCCTACCACGGCTCAAAGGAGTCGTGCAAACAGGTTTTAGTTGGGTACAGTCCCGAGCCACATGGAGGCAGTGAGCGGATCTTCAGGGGTTCGTCTCTCCCGGTATTGGGGGTGAGGTCGCGCTGTATCTAGGAGAGCCATTACGCAAAGCCCTCGGCCGAGGCAGGATATTTACTGGTAGGTATTCCAGTAGTATCTCAGGGCGTTCTGGGCTACACTCCGACACGACTTGTACCGCTTTTGGGGGTCTGACTTTTACCAACCCCCTAGGCCCGCCATGCGATGCTCATAGACGAACGGACCGGACTGTACGGATATTGTCACTGACAGGCTCAGTAGGGTGTCAGGTTGAGTTCGCTCATCGACGTCCCTTTTGGTCAATAGCTGGTGGTCCGTCACGTATTGGCTTATACCTCTGACGTGCTAGTGGTTAAATCCACAGCCATAGTATTGACGAGTCTTTAGAGTCTACTACACTTTCAGTTACTCAAGTTTTCGGGCGAAACGCTGTAGAGGCCGTATGGAGATATGGCAGGGTCCGATCAGATACGTGCGGTATTGCACGGATCAGGATCGGACAGTTTTGTACTAGTGGCCATATAGTTATATGGCAGGGTTCGATCTGATACGTGCGGTATTGTACGGATCAGGATCGGACGAACATTACTAGCCGGCTTTGGTTTAAGCCGGATCCTAGTTTAGTACAGTGTAGATTTTGTCTCTTTGCATTTGTATCCGGATGGAATACAGATGCGGGTGTGTATGCACAGTATCGGGGTTTTCCTGTAATTTATTACGGGACCAGTTTTCTGGAGTTGCCAGTTTGCTTTCCGTTCCGGCCGGTTTTTCTTTGTTCTTTCCCAGCCGGACTTTTCCGATGGAGGGGGTTATTTGCAATTGTGCAAATAATATTTTGTGGAGGGGTTTATTGCAAAAGGATTTATTATGAGAGCATCTTTTGATACCATTCTTTTCTACATCATTCTTTTGCATTTATTATGATATGAAAGGGTATGGTATGGATGTAAGTTTGTTGATGATGATGTTTGTATATGATCACCTTCCACCTTTATCCTACAATCACCTTCCTTCATATTTTTGGTTCACCCTCCACCATTCTCAATAGATGTGGCCGGCCAAATTTTTGAGAGAGAGAGAGCTTTGATTTTGGTGGTGTGGCAAATTTCATTCATCTCATTTTTGATACAAGGAAAAATGAAAGCACCATTTTTCATACCTTCATTCCTCCATCTTCAAAAGGCAACCAATACCCCAAAGTGAGACATGCACTGTACACTACATTCTACAGCTAATCTTGGGCGTGTCGGCTAGCCAACTTCGCGCCCGAGTTGCCTCGGTATTGAGGTGGGAGCCCGTAAAAGTACCCGGCTTCGTGGTGCCCTTCTGGCGAGGAGGAGACGACCGGACTTTCCGCGGGAGATCGGGACACGACGAGAAGACCGGAGGACTCGGATCGCTCGGTATATCGCTCACCCTTTCTCTTGTTTGCTAGTATCGGTTAATGGTTACGATCCGGGTATATTGTCCGCGGTAGCGCCAGTTTAAAAGATAAGAAAATTTTGATTCCGCATTTTGGCCTCGGATAGACGGCCGGGGCGCTGCCGTGGCGCAACATGGTATCAGAGCCATGCCATTAACCTAGCCTAGCTTTTTCTAATGCGTTTTACTTATCCGATCGATCAAAATTCCAAAATCCGCGTTTTTGCATGCATCAGTTTTCTGTCGTTTTTTTTCGGGCTCTAAAAATTTTTCAGGTTGTAGAAAATCTATGTACATGAAATTATAAGACTACTGGGAAAATTCGACACAGTCAGTCGATGACTGAAGCGCGGAACCGCGGCCAAACCCCCCTTGGGCCACGGTTCCGCCGCGCATTGGTCTCTTCACTGTATCATATTTTTCCAGTGGGCTTCTGGGATAATTTTTGGGGTTTTGGAATATTAATATTGGGCCCAGATTTTCTGTGAGTGCTACAGTATTGCTTGGGGGCCCACTTGTTAATGTTTGATCGATCGGATATTTTAAACACATTATTTCACAGTATTTACATTATATCTGCGACCGTGAATGTCACTCGATCGGTAAATCCGGTCTAACTGCTATAGCCCGGTTAGACGGATTTGCGAACGTGACTTTCACGTTGATGTTTTGTGATTTTGCTGTGATGTTGCGGATCGGTCGTGGGGATAGCCTGGATGCAATGCTAGTACAGTTTCTGTTGTATTATGTACATTTGATATTGCGGGGCGAGCGTCCGACAAGTGGACTGCCGTCACTGCCTGTTTGTATTATTCTTTTGGTGCACGACCTGGTTGCGTTCGATGTACCCGTTGTATGTATATTTTACTTTCTGTACTAGGGTTGCCCCGCGGTGGGGTGCACGGATAGCCGGGTTCTGGGGGGCAACAAGCCCGCATCTCATGGCATTGGGACGGAGGGGGCTTCACTCCAGGATTGGCGGGCTATTCGCCGCACTCGTAGGGGGTACAGGTTGACCCAGGAGGGGTGCCCGAGTTACCGGATTCCGTGAAGTGCTGGGTGGTCCATTCACGTTGCTGAAGGGGGCTGCCTCACTTCGGGTTTTGGCGGGTGACTTGCCGCGCCCGTAGGGGTCTAGGTTTTCATTGCACAGGCTATCCACACGACCAGGGGAACGTCGGGTTTCAGCAGCGGCTCTGTGAAACCCGGGGATCCCAGATATCTGTATTGTTCTGTGATGCTGTACATTTCTGTGATGTTGCATTTTATTCACGCCTTGAGCGAAATATAATATATTGGTATATATATTAGTAGATGTTGTATATGTTTTTCATCCGCGCTAGTCCAGTCCCCGTTCTGCCGTTAGTTAGCTAACCTTACGGGTGATGACGGGACCCAGTGGCGAATGCAGATGGCATATACGTACGTCAGTATATTTTCGTTCTTTGTGGTGTGATCAATTGATGGGACTGCGTTGATTCGGATCAATGCAAGATAAACAATTCTAATGTTGTTGGAACACTTTTCAAAAAGCTGTTATTGCAAGGACGTTCGCTTTTGTTTTGCATCGTGGTATTCATTTGGAATATCCTGCTCCTCAGTCGACGAGGCAAGGGCCGAGATCCCTTCACCGGGAGTGACCCCTTGGACAGAAGTTTGCGTCAGGGCATTAACTTCACTACTGTTTTGATTCCGCATTTTGGCCTCGGATAGACGGCCGGGGCGCTGCCGTGGCGCAACATTAACAACTCCTAGTTAGGTTGTTAGTTAGATGTTTAACAAAGATCCGGGTTTTAAGTCCATGTTACCACCTCTAAGAAAATAGTTTTTTTATCAAATTCCGCATGCCCGAAAGTACCGGGAGAGGTAGCATGGACTTACAGTATGTATGCCCTAGAGGCTGTTATTGTACATGATTGTATATTATAGTGGATGCTTGGACATACAATACAACAACGAATAACCACAAAACCCACCTAAAGCAAAACTGCACACTGTGAGCCGATGCGGTATTCGCAGCAAAAGATGATTAGATAGATGAATAGCCTGCCTCGACTACTCTGGGGAACAACCTGCAAAACAAACTGTGGCACAACGGGGGTGAGTTGCCAACTCGTGAATAGTAAATAACATATGCAAGTAATCTTAAGTATGCACGTACAACACGAATCTAACATATGTGACCTAATAGCAGTAAAAGTCATATGAATGCAATAGTCATGAAAGGTACACTAACGGTTACTACAACTACATGAAGCAATAATATGACAATCGGTATGCAATAATCATGCGATAATGATATGAAAATGTATATATGCAACAGTCATGAAAGGTACACTAACAGGTACAACTAACATATGACGCAATGCATATAAAATGAAGTATGTAAATGCAACAGTCATGAAAGGTACACTAACAGGTACTACTAATACATGAAACAGTGCATAAACAATAAATGTGAAGTATGGAATAAAACACGTCATTTCTACGGAATCTTGACATCGTGGTAGGACTAAAATCCATCAAGAAAATCCAAATCCCAATTCCTCAAACCAGCCCCTAAATTGGCTCTCATATCATATAAGTCTCATCAATCCTGAATGTACAATATCGAATAAATCTCATATATCCTGAATGTACAAAATCAGCAATCTCATATATATCCTGTATCCAATCTCAAATAAATCTCCTATATCCCAAATCCAATATCAAGTGAATATCATATGTCCTAAATATAATTGCATGAATAATTATGATGAAGTATACAAATTGATATGTATACATATATATTAGCGTCCCATTCCACTAATATATATATATATGTGTGTGTGTGTGTGTGTGTGTGTGTGTGTGTGTGTGTGTGTGTGTGCATATATAACAGCGTCCCATTCCACTGTTATATATACTTAGGAGTAAAAATATCATGAAAACAATGTGTCAAGCATCGACACAGAAATGCTGATCTATCAGGTGCTGTCACCATGACTGGCACCCTGATAGGTACGTATCATACGCTATACCGAAAGCTCGAGTGCCTAGCTCTGACCCTCGCCTCTCGACGTATCCAAACGTACATGACTCCCATCGGTATCCCTACGATAACCGCCGAGTCATTGGTAATGTCATCGGATGGTATGGTTCCCCTGCCAGGCTCAATCGGCAAGGTCCATCAATCGTCTTGCCCTGGGGTAACTCCGTGCCCCACCATGTACCCTCATACGGCCTACGACGCTCCTCGCACGGGATATATATATCAGAACCGATAAAACTCATGGTGGATGCTGAAATATCATATCAAGAGAAACCGTGTTTTTCAAATAATTCATAATTTCATGAAACTACCACGGTCCTCAAATCCAGAAAACATCATGAAAAATCCATATCTCAATGCGAAAATCCATGAATGTAATATACGCAACATAAAACTGAAATGCGAGCATATAAAGGAAAAGCCGCTATTTAACTGCAACAAGTTAATATAAATATCATGCGGTTCCTAATTTCTCCAAGTCTATATAACATCAAATAAAGGTAAACATGTAGCTAAAGCTAGATATATGTGCTAACATAAAGGTATAGCAAGGTATACATGTAACTATGTCATTATGTGTGTATGTACCTATCTCTAATGGTATAATACCCTATAGGTATCTGGTATCTAACATGTAAGCATGTTAAGGCATATGTGTAAGCATGTAGGTATACAGGTATGCTATATATCATATGCATAAGGAAATATGAATCAATGTCTCAATGTCCCTAACCAAACAATATCATATCTATATGTGGGTTGTGCGTGTCATGGCAATTATTGATGGTGTGTGTGGCATACAATCAGTGCTCGTGCAACATGAGCCGTCAATAATAGTGCAGTGTCCTAAGGATACTAGTCCAAGTACAACAATTAACTAAGCAGTAGGGTGTATGCGCAACTCTATAAATGAAATAGAATATGCGACAAAATTAACATCTCTAGTCCAGACGCATAACGCCATGTGGGCGATTCCGCTGTAGATGTTAAATCCACTCACCAACGCTCCTGGCTAAGTGTAGCCTACCACCTGTTTTCCCTTTGTAGCAGCGTCCGAACTCCCTGCCTACGAACCTATAACATTATAACAATAAAACAAGTGTATATTAGTAAAAGACCCAAAACACGTACAAACTACTTTTAACCGACGCAACAACACAAAACATACTCTCAAGTGTTCGTATTGCGGCTAACGTGCGTAGCGACACGACAAAACCAACCCAAGAGCAAAAACACACAAAGTGCAAGATCCGCGTCGTATAACGTATCGCGCTTAAACGAAACATAAGAAACTACCTATGTGATCTCAGATTTTGCATACTAAGAAAACTCAACAACCAAACAAGACCAAATACACCCAAACCACTGCAGACACCTACCCACAAAAACCCAAACCCTAACTCCAACCCCTAGCCGAGGTCGCCGGATTACGCCATAGTGTCGCCAGCCATGGTCCGAGCAGGGTGTCTCGTGCTTGAGGTGAAGGTTCAGGGTCCTAGGTACAACACAGCTACTTTGTTTGGTTTTCTAGTAAACTCTCCGGGTCACAGCAGATCACAGAAGTCACATATGACACTAAAAATACGATATTTGCACATAAACTTAACTTTAAACAATCTAAACTAAAACTAAAAGTCTACACAACACAAAAACTATATAAAGAATAGATAGAGATCATTACCTACACAGAAGAACTCAAAGATCCAAGCTTTACAAGCTCCAAGGATCCAAGAGGCAAATCCAAGAAAAATATGTGATTTATGTGAGTTTTGTGAAGGATTTGATATGGTTTTGTGTAGAACTTGATAGTGTTCAGTTAGGAAATGAGAGAGATGAAGAAAATGAGAAGGGAAATAAGTGAGAGAGAGTGAGAGAGAGTGTATGAAGAAATGATAGAGAGAGGTGAGGTTAAGGGCGAGGGTGAGTGTAACCACTTGCATTAATGCACCATCAATGCATTCACACACACCTCATCACTTATAAAACAAATATCTCCTCTTCTCACTCAAAATATCAAGGAAATGGTTAAGGATTAGATTAGGGTTAAGGCAAAGGATTAGATAAATGGTTAAGTGTCATGGTTGCTAACCTAGATTAGCACAAACAAACCCTCACATTAACGTGCACACGTGCGTGCATGTCCATAAATAAATTATTAATTAAATATTATAAAATGTGAGGAACCCAAATTGGTAAACTTTTTACAGTAAACCCGCATTAACGTCTAAAATAACCCTAACCGAAATCTAAGGCGTTACAATCTCCCCTTATAAAAATTCGTCCCCGAATTAAAAATTTTCACTAAGTACCTTCAAAGAGAAGATTACAAAACTCTCATATCTCGCTTGCAGCCTCCCAAGTGATCACCTCACTATACGGCTACGTCCAAGAAAAACTTCCACAGATGGCAAGACCCTTGACCGAAGTTCCTCCATCTGCCGAGCCACTAACACAATTGGTTGCCGGTGAATGAAAGATCGCGTCCAAGCTAAATGGTCTGATGCTGAATTATATGAGAACGGTCATGAAGGTAATTGCAAAGTATCAACACAAGGAATACGGGGTGAATACTCAATAATCTGGATGGAAGTGCCAAATTATAGGCAACGGAACTAACTCGCTTTAAGGATCTCAAAAGACCTACAATTCTGGGATAAGCTTCCCAAAACTCAGCACATCATTCATCGGAAAATCCATAGGAATACATGATCCCCCACTGCGAACTCGAGTCTGTGACCACCACGGTCGGCATAAGAGCTCTGTCTGCACTGGGCTGTCATCATCCTGACCTAAACCAATTGGATCATCTCCGAAGTCTCTAGACTAGCTGGGATCCAAAAAATCTTATTTACGCAGAGTCAGAAAAACAGAATAGCGATCAACATGACCTAACAACAAAACCTAAAGGTTGCCAATTGGAGTGCCTCCTGATAACAGCTATCGAAGGAGAACCCTAACAATGGCAAATGACGATCCTAACTGCCGACAACAATTAGTACGTACGCAGAAGCATATCCTCCAGAGTCGGTATAGCCCACTCTCACAAAACCATCATCCTGTGGATGGAAAAACGGAGATAAACCTCAACCAGTACCCAAGGCTTCCTGAAGCTCCTTTCCAAGACGGCAAGCGAACATGGTGCCATCATTAGATACGGCCCATGAAGGAACTCCGTGCAACGCACAACTTAACAAAGACAACTGAGCAAACCGAGTATAACCGGACAACAAACACCAAATGGAGTCACACCCCGACTAAACCTGGGTAGACGCCACAACGAATATTCATGGAGATCTGCTCCCATTCCCGCTCTGGAACGGTTAAAGGTCGCAACTCTCCAGCCGGTCTCAGATGCTCAACCTTAGCTCACAATAAGACAGACACCTCGAAATGAAATCCGAAACTTCACTCTTCATCCCTGTCCACCCGTAACTATTTCACAAGTCACGCTACAAATTGGTGGAACTTAAATGAACACCGAAAGCTGACTGATGTGCCTGTTCTAGGATTTCACGTCTCTGCCCATCAGCAACAGGTACACACAAACGTGTCCCTAAACGTGGCACACCCTTGTCACAAATCAAGGACTCCGGATCATTACCCAGCCGAGTATGCTCAAGAATCTTTGACGAACGAGCATCGACGGGCTGTGCCTCGCGAAAACGATTAAGGAAAAATGGATGGACGCGGACATGAGCAAGCTGTCCCCTCAGTAGAGGCGAACTTAAGTTGTACTCAACGATCGCACAAGAACTGTAAATCTGTAGAAGACTATCTCAACAATCAAAACCCGCTGCAGGAAGATGTACATTAAGCTCTGGTGGTCCATGAAAATCTGACACGACCCTCCGAACAAGTAGTGTCTCCAAATCTCCAACGCACGACCACCGCGGCCATCTCCAGATCATGAGTGGAATATCCTGCTCGTACTTCCTCCAATTGTCGGGAAGTAAAAAGCGATAACTCTATAGTGTCACTTCAGTACACAATCGAGCCCCACTCGCGAAACATTACAGTAAAACAACAAAGTCGCCCGAACGAGCAAGCAAGAAAGAACTGGTGCAGTTGTCAACCGAGACTTCAACCACTGAAAACTCCGCACACACACCTCAGTCCAAAGAAAAGGAACCTTCTTTCCGGTCAGTCCAGTCAACGGTGCAACGATACACTAGAAATCCTGCACGAAACGGCGGTAAAAACCCGCTAAGCCCAAAATCTGTGGACCTCCGTCCCATACACAAGTCTGGGCCCAAGCTGTACGACCTCGATCTTCCTCGGAACCATACAAAAATCGTCTCCCGTAACTACAAGACCTAGGAGTCAACACAAACAAGCCTGAAGGAACACTCCAAGAATAGCAAACCGCTGGGGCTCTCCCAATGTCTGCAAAACAAATCCTCAAGTGCTGCTCATGTTCCTCACGATACATTAGAATAGACCAGAATGTCATCAATAACACAATAATAACTGGTCGAGGAACGGCCTGAAGAAATCCGGTTCATCAAATCCACGAATGCTGCTAAGGCATTGGTGAGTCCAACGACACCACCAAAACACGTACTGCCCCCAGCACGCGCAAAAGCAGTCTTCGGAATGTCATCACTCCGAACCCGCAACAATGATGACCTGATCCCAAAAAAACATAGAAAATGTCTCGCACTCGGGAGCTGATCGAAGAAATCGACAATGCGAGGTAAAGGATTCCTATCCGCACCATAAGCCAGTTCAGTTGACAATCCATAGATACACAACCTCAAACTGCCGTCTTTCTCCTTGACGAACAGAAATAGGAGCTCCCCAATGCGAAACACTCAGACGCACTAGCCCCCAACAAACAACTCTGCAGCTGATCCTTAAGCTCCTTAAGCTCCGCCGGCTCATCTGGAACAACGTCGGAAAACTCTCGCATGATAGGAATGTAGGGTTCCTAGGCACACTAATGAGGTCTCACAAGGAATCAACCATGCCAAATTATAACTATTACAAGTGCCGAGAAACCCTAATACGGATCGTTAACTAGAGATTGAGATTAGGCGAAACGATAAGCTAGTTAACAACTTAACTAATAAGTGAACGGAAATACAACCTTTGTAGATCCGATCCTCCACCTCCATAGCTCCGTGATGAAGTCCCTCCGCTGTACCCATCGGATCCCAGACTCTCGCGGTGGTTTCATCGAAGAAATGATCGGGCTAGGTCGTCGACTTCGATGCCGAAGATGATTTACGTCGAGGCAACTCAAGATCAAACTCCAACTTCACTAAGTCATGAAACTTGTGAATAAAATACCCTATACTACTTGGCAAGTGGTAGAGGATGAAGAAATAGGAAGTGGGTTCACTTTAGAATTGGATTTCTCACTCTTTTTCTCATGACACCATTAAAGGATGCAAGGTTTTCTTCATCTTGAAGAAGAAGAAGAAGAAGAAAAGAATATGATAAGAATATTTGGAAAATAGAAAATAAGATAATACTTATCATATAGCAACCATGGTTAAGTGTAGAGAATAAACTAGGGTTAGGTGAATGGTTAGGTTTAGCAAAAGAAACAAAATGGTCAAAGCTTCTTGAAGCTTCAAAGATAAAACAAACAAGCCACCATTTTATTTTCTTTTGCCAAAAAGAATAAAGTAAATAAATGAGTAAATAAATTAAAACCCTAACCATTTACTTAACCAAGGTTTAAACTAAACATACACCCAAGCATGCATGTATCATCAAACATGATACAATCAAGTGCACAAAAAATATATCACATATACAATGTGCACTTCAAGTGAGAAAATCCATTTTAAGTGAACCAATACTAGTTAATGAAAAGTAATATATCAAATATATAATTATGCATTAAATCATTAAATCAACGCTTGATTTAACGATCCGGTCATATCGCATATGACCGACTAATATCCAATGTATCGACTTATCGGATCAATCCTTGATTCGATAACTAGGTTATATCACATACAACCATTTGATACATTCATCGCGAGAATAGAATACGGTATCACATACACGCATTATTTTCGGTCCCGCACATATCTCATATGTGCTCCTATTTCGTTTCGCTAGAGCCAGGAAACCTCTGTGTAGGACTCTAAAGACTCGTCAATACGCCGGCAGCAGGTGATGATCAAATCAAACACCCACAAGCCGCAAGCGGTCTGCTAAACGTAACGGCCACCCAGGTATTGAGCGATCAGAAGATCGACGAGCAAGCCCGCTCATACTCCTGTGAATCCAACCAATAACACTTACCGTACAGTCCGGTCTCGTCGTCTGATATGTCGCATATCTTGCCTAGGGGTGGTAAACGTCAGACCCCAATAGCTCGATAAGTCGTGTCGATATGAGGTCTATAACAATTCGAGAAACTACTGGTAACACTTACCAGTAAATCTCAGTAACCCTGGCCAGGGATTTCCGGTTATAGCCAATCGAACACAGCGCAACATCAACTCCCTATAACGGGAGAGACGAATCCCCTCCTATCGCTCATTGCCTCCATGTGACTCAGGACTGTACCCAAAAACCACCGTTTTGCACGCCCTCTTGGACGTGGTAAGGTGGAAATCAAAGCACAGTGGGAATCACACAAGACTCTATGACGATCTCGGGTTTACATACTAACCTGTACCAGTGTCACCAGAGAACTGCCATCTGACGTAAGGTATAATACCATCTGGGAGTTCTCGGCGAGTCCGTCCAGTGTACCCAGTCTCCACTGAGCACCCGTATATCATCTCTGATGTCAAACACCAATGGATATGGGATCATCCATCGCCCATCTGTATGGGTCGAGAAGGTATATGCTATTCTACTCTGGTATATCGATGCCCCGTCTCGATACACCCACGACTAGGGACCTTGAAGGATGTACTTATGGACTACTATATCCCCACTAGTATGATCCGCATCATAGTCCAGGTAGTCAAGTACACATCCTAAGGGCTTTACCAACATGTAACAGAGAGACAATCAGTGTACATGTTAAGGTAAAGAGCAACTAGATAGCATACTATCATGTCGAGCAAGAAAGTCCTCCCTATATATGTCCAAGCATCCACTACAATATACATCCTATGTATAGTAATGGCCTCTAGGGCATACATATAACTAACAATCTCCTACTTGCACTAGGGCCATTGATAGCAGTGGTTGTTGTATCTCATACTCAACCATCCCATAAAAATCTCTCTCTGGGAAAAGGCCTTTGTGAGTGGATCCGCCGTGTTGTCCTCTGAGTCTACTCTCCTAACCTCGATCTCCTTGGAGATCAACCATCTCCATGATCAGGTGATACTGCCTTAGAATATGTCTGGATCACTGATGGGACGGACGTTCCTTGGCCACAACTCCATTGTCACACAATGGGAGGAACTAAGTTCATCTCATGAACAAATATACATGCAGACTGCCTCTTTGGTAGCATCTTAAGTAGCGATGTATCCAGCCTTTATCGTCTAGTATGCCACGGTATCTAGCTTGGAACTCTTCCAACAAACCGTCCCTTTACTAAGGGTAAAGACAATGCCTGTGATTGACATTCAGTCGTCCTTATCACCCTGGAACCATTCCAGTGATTCTCCCCAGGATCGATTGATACCATCTCACTACAACTAGTGAGAATCCTAACATCCAATCACTTCTATCTCATAGATCAAAACTCAGGATTTAGGAGGTATCACTTTGATCCTATATGGAGAATCCTTGTGATAAGCGGAGATTGACCGAGCGTAGCATAGGAAACTCCTTCCCTATCAAGAGTATGTCATCCACGTACTCTACGAGGATCACCACCATACTCCCTACTACCTTTTTGTATATACAAGGTTCATCTACCATTTTGATAAAGTCAAACTTTTTGACTACGACATCAAAACAGACGTTCCAACTCCGCGATGCCTGCTTTATCTTATAAAGCATCTTGTACACGTTTCCGCTGCTCCCACTGTCTACGAAGCCCTCTGGCTGTGTACTTATAGACGCTCTCTTCTAAAACAACATTTTAGAAAAGCTGTCATGACACCCAACCACCAGATATCGTAGTCATGGTATGTAGCCGTGGCAAGTAGGATCTGGATGGACTTAAGCATAGCTCCTTAGAAAAGGTTTCATCATGATCCATACCTGGTCAATGATGCAAACCTTTAACAAGTCTAGCTTTGAAAGTCTCAACTTTTCCATGTACACCAAGTAATCTTCTCAAGATATACTTGCTCCTGATGGGGATTTAACCCTTCAGATAAAGCAACCAAAGTCCATACTTTGTTGGTGTATAAGGATTCCATCTCAGATCACTAAGCATCCAGCCATTCTTACAGAGTCCTACTCCTGATGGCCAGCTCGAAACTAGTTGGGTCATCATCTTATGATGCAGTCCTCACTCCCACTGTCATAGAGAAACCAAAGTATCTCTCAGGTGGGTGAGGAACCCTACTAGATCGGCGGAGAGGCTGAGGTTCGTCGGGGACTATTGAATCCTTTGGTTCTATCAAATCATCAGCTGTAGTTTGTATAGCTGGAACCATTCCAGTTCTACATAACTGACCTTGCCTCGAGTTTCTCCAGATTTTGCTTTAAGACATAAGCCGGACAACCCTAAATCTTAACTAACTTAAGAAATGGGCTCTTCCCTTTCCATATCATATATGAAGTTGTAGGCACTGATTTGATTCGAACCCTTATCAATAGATATGCAGCTTCTCAAGTGCATAACTCCCAAAAAGAAATAGGTAACTCAGTAGTACTCATCATAGAGCACACCTTATCATATAGGGTGTGATTGCTCCATCCCGATATACCATCGTGCTATGGTGTATACGGAGGAGTAATGCTGAGAGAGAATCTCATTCTCCTTTTGAATAGTCCAGGATTTTCGTGCTCAAGTATTCTCCTTCTTGATTTTATCAAAGGACCTAATACTTATACCCGTATTGGTTCTCTACTTCTAACTTATATTCTGTGAATATCTCAAAAGGTTCGGACTTGTGTTTCAACAAGAACATATGTCTGAATCTAAAGAGATCATCAGAGAATGTAATGAAGTACAAAGAACCGGTCTTGGCATGTGTAGACAGGGGACCTACATACATCAACATGTATCATCCCAAGAGTTCATTAACTCTTTCTCTGTTTCCAGTAAACGGAGCTATGGTCATCTTATCTTTGTGACATGACTGGCGAGTTTCACAAGATGTAAATTCAAACTAATTTAAATATGCATCTTTATGTAACTCTAGCTAGTCGGGTCACATTGATCTGACCTAGTCTACAATACCTCAAGAAGGAATCGTTCAATTCTGAACTCTTCCTCTTGTGTGTGTTCCATATACTAAGAACTGTAGTTTGATTTAGAACGTCAATGCTTTTTAGATCACGTGCCTGAACCGATCAACTTTTGATATAGGAAATGTTCAAAACATTATCCAACAATACAAAATTTTATCATTTCTTTACTTATAAAGAGACTGATATGATTTTGTATATCAGGTTCGGTATCTAATAACATTCGTTCAGAATCAATATATTTGTAATACAGGGTGACAGTGACCAACAGACTTGGCTGCAACACTTGCACCGTTTTCTGTCTCATGAAACTTATCACCCGTTCTCAGTTCTCTACCTTTCTGTAGCCCATGTAACAGATTACATATCTGGGATCCTGATCTGGTATCATATACCCAGGACGTAGAGGATACTGAGAAACAGTTCTTTGTAATGAACGCACCCGAAGGAGATGCATCTTATGCACTTTCTTCGTTTGGGCGGCATGGGAATCCTGGTATTCCCCAATTTCCTGCTCTGTCTTATAACAATTATAAGTTGGAGCGGGACCAACGTTCCCCAGCTCAGTATAACAAGCGGGTTTGGTCAATATATCCATTTTATTATCTTGATTACGGCGTGAAATGGTCGCAACTTGGAGAGAGAGAGAAGAAAACACTCAGCGTATGCTCTTGCAAGATTAGATTGGTTATATATTTTATCTAATCAGGATGGCTCCCACTATTTTTATCAAATCTTCCTTCAAACCCTAAAAGGAAAGACTAGCCGGGATTAATTACACACTACAAGTTCGCCAATCTTTCAGCCAGGCCAGTGTCGGTACTTTGAGGGAGGTCCCCCGTGCTTTCGCACGAACCTAATTAATGTAAACCTCGTTTTCCCAGAGGAGTAACCTCGTTAACACCTTTCTAGACACCTACTTGATCGGCTAATTGTAATGTGTAAAACTCTCCCAGGAGTAACTCTTACTCGCAGCGGGTATCGGGATCCAACTATCTCATAGAAGGTATGCAATCTCATTGCAAATTTCAACACTTGAAATTCCCGATAATATTTTGCCCCTAGCGTGCTATGACCTTGACGCATGCCAAACAACCCATAGTCTGCTAGTCAAGTTCAACCCGTACATTTCTTGATTGAATTAAACCCACCCGCACGACCCTTGACGCATGCCAAACAACGCCGTACGAATACCCTAATCCAATCGCATCGTATGCTAGCAGATAAGCACTAGTTAGCTACCGTACACTACGCCTTGATGCATGCCAAACTACCGCAGCAAGAATACTAACTAGTACTTATCTGAAATGACGGAGGGCTACGATAGGTTTTTCTGAAAACTTATTGCGTAATGAACTTGATATCGTTGTAGAATCAAATGATTTTGAAATGGAGTGTTTTTTAGGCTTTTCTAGTTTTGCTAAAGGGGTCACTCCCGGTGAAGGGATCGTCGGCCCTTTCCTCGTCGAATGAGGTGCGGGATATATCATATATATCACTGTGCAAAGCAGAAACTATAGAAGCAATCAAAAGACAAACCGAGGGTTGTAGCATCTGCCAGTTATTGCTAAAGGGTCACTCCCGGTGAAGGGATCGTTGGCCCTTTCCTCATCGAATAAGGTGCAGGATATATCATATATACCGCTGTGCAAAGCAAGAACTATAGCTACCTGTTTTATTTTGAAATTCAATTCTACAACATCTTTAGGTTTCTTTTATTTTCATTAATCATATTAATGAAGTCCCATCATTTAAGTCACCTAAACATCACAGATAAATACGACGTACACTTATGCCATCCGTGTTCGCCTCGATGTCCCCTCATGCACCGTTAGGTTAGGTAACTAACGGTAGAGCGGGGCAGGGCTAGCGCGGGTGTAAAACATAAGTAACGTCTATATAATATATCAAATATACTATATACAGTATCTATCACAGAACATCACATGATCACATCACAGATATCGCAGCAGAAGAAACATATGAAATATTGGATATACTAGGACGTCCGTGTTTTCAATACGAGCCAGTATAAAACACGGATTCCACGGTCGCGATGAATAGCCAAACCCACACCCCTAGACCCTTACGAGAGCGGCAAGCAACCCTACCAATTCTGGAGTTAGGAGACCCGGACTCGACTCCTCGAGTTGGTCTCCCACTGGACTCTAGAACCCGGTTACTTGTGCTCCCCTCCTTGGGTCTATCCTAGTGCGGAAAAGTAAATAATATACAAAAGGTGACATCTTCCGCAACCTGGAAGTGCCCCAATAAAAGAATATTACATACAAGTTTTTACATGAATGAAAATGAAAAACACTCATCTCACATAAAAACCCTCGGCTATTCAAACACGACGATCCAATATAACATATCCAGCAACACATAACATCACATGTCATCAACGTAAGTAAATATGCGCATCCCAATTGTCGTTGGCATATAGCAACGAAATCGGCGATATCACATATTACACTTACGGTCACAGAAAAGAAAGTGTAAAACTACAACAGTTGGAATCCGCAACCTGCATCGACATCGCATGCCTAATCAAATGAATTCCTTAGACATCGCATGCCTAACTATTATAAACCCCGCATTTTAGTCTCATTATCGAAAACTCTTTTCAATATTAAGTCGGGCAATTCAACAAGATTCCCGACATCCTGAACGAATGCTCGTCGCAAACTTTAGTAGACGGTCGCACCCCCGATACCGTCGACGAAGTGCACTAAGGCGGAACACCACTACCGCGAGCACCCGAACGGATGCTTTCGGCGACGGGGTTCTCCTACAGTCACTTGGTCGGGGATATGGAGTGAGGCTTGTTGGTTATATGTATGCCCTAGAGGCCATTACTGTACATTGGATGTATATTGTAGTGGATGCTGGGACATATATAGGTAGGACTTTCTTGCTCGACATGATAGTACGCTATCTAGTTGCTCTTTATCTTAACATGTATACTTTCTGTCTCTCTGATCACATGTTGATAAAGCCCTTAGGATGTGTACTCGACTTCCAGGACTATGATGCAGATCATACTAGTGGGGTCTGGGTAGTCAATGAGTACATCCTTCAATGTTCCTAGTCGTGGGAATATCGAGATGGGGCATCGATATTCCAGAGTAGACTAGCGTATATCTTCTCGACCCATGTGATGGGCGATGGATGATCCCATATCCATTGGTGTTTGACATCGGAGATGGTATGCGGGTGCTCAGTGGAGACTGGGTACACTGAACGGACTCGCCGAGAACTCCCAGATGGTATTATACTTCACGTCAGATGGCAGTTCTCTGGTGACACTGGTACAGCTTAGTCTGTTGACCCGAGATCGTCATAGAGTCTTGTGTGTCTCCCACTGTGCTTTGATTTCCACCCTACCACGGCTCTACTGAGTCGTGCAAACAGGTGGTTTTTGGGTACAGTCCCGATTCACATGGAGTCAATGAGCGATAGGAGGGGATTCGTCTCTCCCGGTATTGGGGGTTGATGTTGCGCTATGCACGACTGGCCATAACAGGAAATCCCTGTCCAGGGTTGCAGTGATCTACTGGTAAGTGTTATCAGTAGTTTCACACATGTTATGGACCTCACGTCGGCATGACTTATCAAGCTATTGGGGTCTGACGTTTACTACCCCTAGGCGAGATATGCGACATATCAGACGAACAGACCGGACTGTTCGGTAAGTGTTACTGGTTGGATTCACAAGAGTGTGAGCAGGCTTGCTCGTCGATCTTCTGATCGCTCAATACCCGGGTGGCCGTTACGTTTAGCAGACCGCTTGCGGCTTGTGGGTGTTTGATATGATCATCATCTGCTGCTGGTGTATTGACGAGTCTTTAGAGTCCTACACAGAGGTTTCCTGGCTCAAGCGAAACGAAATAGGAGCGCATATGAGATATGTGCGGGGCCGAGAATAATGCGTGTATGTGATACCGTATTCTATTCTCGTGATGAATGTATCGAATGGTTGTATGTGATATAATCTAGTTATCGAATCAAGGATAGATTCGATAAGCCGATACATTGGATCTAGTCGGTTATATGCGACATGACCGGATCATTGAATCAAGTGTTGATTTAATGATTTAATGTATAATTATATATTTGATATCTTACTTTGCATTAACTAGTATTGGTTCACTTTAAATGGATTTTCTCACTTGAAATGCACATTGTATATATGATATATTTTAGTGCACTAGATTGTATCATGTTTGATGATACATGCTCGTTTGTGTAAAGAATTAAACCATGGTTAGGGTTTTGTTTATTACTTATTCATTTATTTATTTATTATTCTTTTTGAAATGATAAAGAAAAAAATGGTGGCTTATTTTGTTTGTTTGTTGAAGCTTCTTGAAGCTTTGAACAAGTCCACCATTCTTGTCTCATGCTTAACCCTAACCATTCAACTAACCTTAGTTTATTCTCTACACCTAACTATGGTTGCTATATGATAAGTATTCATATTATTTTCTATTTTTAGAAATACTTATCATATATTATCTTCTTCTTCTTCTTCCATCTTCAACATGAAGAAAGCTTGCCTCCATCAATGGCAACTAGCCAAAATGAGTGAGAAATCCAATTCTAAAGTGAACTCACTTTCTATTTCTTCATCCTCTACCTCTTGCCAAGTAGTATAGGGTGTTTTCTTCACAAGTTTCATGACTTGGTGAAGTGGGAGCTTGATCTTGTGATTCCTCGACGTAGATCATCTTCGGCATCGAAGCCGACGGCTAAGACCGCCCATTTCTCCGATGAAGTCGACGCTAGAGCCCGAGATCCGATGATCGCAGCGAGAAGACTTCATCATGGAGCTATGGAGGTGGAGGACCAGATCTACAAAGGTTGTAGCCCCTTTCCTTTTAGATAAATTCGTTTATTTGCATTGCATCGCCTATACATCTAGTTAACGATCCGTATTAGGGTTTCTCGGCACTTGTAAAATTTTAAATTGGCCATGTTTGATCACTTGTAAGACTTCATTAGTGTGCCTAGGAACCCAACAGTGGTATCAGAGCCTAGCTAGAGCCTTAGGCGATGCGTAAGCGGAGTTAGAAGTCCGATCGAACCGAAACCCTAATTCAAAGTTGCTCTCTGGACTTTTTTCAAAAACTGGGTTTTTTCCATATTAAAAATATGCAGAAAACTCAGTAGAAGATTATAAGAATTACTGTATAAAACGGGACCCCTGAATCGATAATAGTGCGGCGGAACCGCGGCATTTGCATGCCTAATGCGGCGGTTCCGCGGCAACTTGGTCTCTCTTCAGACATTTTTTTATGCACAGTAATTCTTATATTTTATTGCTGGTTTTTCTGGGAATTTTTAATATTTATTCAAGAGTTGAATTTTCTGGGTTGTATTGGGGACTCGGTGTTTCGATCGGATTGTCTAATTTTGTCTGTGTGTTTTTCCGGATAATTTTAGAATATGTTAAAAAGTTCGACCGGATGTAAATACCCAATTTTTCCCCTGTCGGAAAATTTCCAAGTGTTGGATTTTTCCGTGGTTTAAAGACGTTCTGAGTAGTGCAAGTAACGCGATGGTCCCTCTAGAAGACAACAAACCTTAACTCGATTATGTGACCGTCTTGAACTGCCTTTTGAACCTTAGGGTTTGGGGCAGTACGGCATGCCACATGTGAGGCGTTGGCTTGACCCTTCTACGGCTGGACCGTTGGTACTGAGGCACGAACTGAATGTTGTTAGACTTATTTCATGTGTTGAGCTGTATCGGGAAAACTTGGGTGTTCGATTGTTCGATCGGAAAGTTTAACATTTTCTATCTTATCCGGAATGAGATACAATACTTGGAATTCACAAGTAGTTATGAGATAGCTGAATGAATGTTATAAACATAGCAGTTTAGTCTCACTTGATCGGTTGCCACGGAATTTTGATGTGATCAAAAGTCCGTCTCAATCACGTAGCGTACGCGGATACTCGCCGGGTAAACTTAATAGACAGCCTCACCCAATAGCCCCGACTAAGTGACTGTAGGAGAACCCCGTCGCCGAAAGCATCCGTTTGGGTGCTCGCGGTAGCGGTGTTCCGCCTTGGTGCACTTCGTCGACGGTATCGGGGGTGCAGCCGCCTACTAAAGTTTGCGACGAGCATTCGATCAGAATGTTGAGAATCCCGTTGAATTGCCCGACATGATATTGAAAAGTGTTTTCGATAATGAGACTAAAATGCGGGGTTTATAATTGTTAGGCATGCGATGTCTAAGTATTTCATTTGATTAGGCATGCGATGTCTAAAGATGTTGCGGATTCCAACTGTTTTAATTTTACACTTTCTTTTCTGTGACCGTAAGTGTAATATGTGATATCGCCGGTTTCGTTGCTATATGTCAACGACAATTGGGATGCGCATATTTACTTACGTTGATGACATGTGATGTTATGTGTTGCTGGATATGTTATATTGGATCGTCGTGGTTGAATAGCCGGGTTTTTTTTATGTGAGATGAGTGTTTTTTCATTTTCATTCATGTAAAAACTTGTATGTAATATTCTTTTGTTGGGGCACTTCCAGGTTGCGGAAGATGTCACCATTTGTATATTATTTACTTTTCCGCATTAGGATAGACCCAGGGAGGGGAGCACAAGTAACCGGGTTCTAGGGTCCAGAGGGAGACCATCTCGAGGAGTCGAGTCCGGGTCTCCTAACCCTAGAATTGGTAGGGTTGCTTGCCGCTCTCGTAGGGGTCTAGGGGTGTGGGATTGGCTATTCATCACGACCGTGGAATCCGTGTTTTATACTGGCTCGTATTGAAAACACGGACGTCCTAGTATATCCAATATTTCATATGATATTTTCTACTGCGTTATCTGTGATGTGATCATGAGATTTGTTCAGATAGATATATTATATAGTATATATGATATATTATATAAACGTTGCTTATGTTTTACACCCGCGCTAGCCCTGCCTCGCTCTGGCGTTAGTTACCTAACCTAACGGTGCAGACGGGACATCGAGGCGAATGCGGATGGCATAAGCGTACGTTATATTTATCTGTGATATTTAGGTGGACTTAAATGATGGGATATTCATTAATGAGATTAATGAAAGAAAATAAACCTAATTGATGTTGTGGAATCGAATTTCAAAATAAAACAGGTAGCTACAGTTCTTGCTTTGCATCGCGGTGTTCCTTGTAGAACATCCTGCACCTTATTCGATGAGGAAAGGACCGAGATCCCTTCACCGGGAGTGACTCCTTTAGCAATAACTGGCAGATGCTACACACTCGGTTAATCTTTTGATCGCTTCTATAGTTTCTGTTTTGCACAGTGATATATATGATATATCCCGCACCTCATTCGACGAGGAAAGGGCCGACGATCCCTTCACCGGGAGTGACCCCTTTAGCAAAACTAGAAAAGCATAAAAAACATTCCATTTAAAAACCATTTGATTCCGCAAAGAGATCAAGTTCAAAGCGTTAAAGGTTTTCATAAAAACCATTCGCAACCCTCCGTCATTTTAGGAAGTAGAGTACTTAGTATTCGTGCTACGTTTGTCGACCATAGCCGAGGCGTAGTGTGCGGTAGCTAAGTGATGTCTTCCTACACAGCATATGATGCGATTAGTTAGGACAGTCATGTGGCTTTGTTGACCTTAGCCAAGGGTCATGTGGGTGAGTCTAATTAATCACGAAAGACGGGTAGAACTTGACTAGTACCTATGATTTGTTGACCTTAGCCAAGGTCATAGGTGCTAGGGGTAAAAACCATTATCGGGAGTTTCAAGTGTTGAAACTTGCAATGAGATTGCATACCTTCTATATGATAATTGGATCCTGATACCCACTGCGAGTAATTGTTACTCCTGGAAGAGTTTTGCACTTTGCAATTAGCCGATCAAGTAGGTGTCTAGAAAGGTGTCAACGGGGTTACGCCTCTGGGAAAACGAGGTTTACTGTAATTAGGTCCGTGCGAAAGCACGGGGAACCTCCCTCAAAGTACCGACATTGGCCTGGCTGAAAGATTGGCGAACTTGTAGAGTGTAATTAATCCCGGCTAGTCTTTCCTTTTAAGGTTTGAAGGAAGATTTGATAAAAACAGTGGGAGCCATCCTGATTAGATAATATATATAACCAGTCTAATCTTGCAAGAGCGCACGCAGAGTGTTTTCTTCTCTCTCTCTCCAGGTAGCGACCATATCACGCCTTAATCAAGATAATAAGATGGATGTATTGACCGAACCCGCTTGTTATACTGAGCTGGGGAACGTTGGTCCCGCTCCAACTTATAATTGTTATAAGACAGAGCAGGAAATAGGGGAATACAAGAATTCCTATGCCGCCCAAACGAAGAAAGTGCATATGATGCATCTTCTTCGGGTGTGTTCGTTACACAGAACTGTTTCTCAGTATCCTCTGCATCCTGGGTATTTGATACCGGATCAGGATCCCAGATATGTAATCTGTTACATAGGGCTACAAAAGGGTAGAAAAACTGAGAACGGGTGATAAGTTTCATGAGACAGAAAACGGGGCAAGTGTTGCAGCCAAGTCTGTTGGTCACTGTCACCCTGTATTACCAATACATTGATTCTGAACAAATGCTATTAGATACCGAACCTGATATACAAAATCACATCAGTCTCTTTATTAGTAAAGAAATGATAAAATTTTGTATTGATGGATAATGTTTTGAACATTTCCTATATCAAAAGTCGATCGGTTCAGGCACGTTATCTAAAAGCATTGACGTTCTAAATCAAACTACAATTCCTAGTATACAGAACACACACAAGAGGAAGAGTTCAAAAATGAACGAATCCTTCTTGAGGCATTATAGACTAGGTCATATCAATGCGACCCGACTGGCTGAAGTTACATTTTAGGTGCATATTTAAATCAGTTTGAATTTACATCTTATGAAACTTGCCAGTCATGTCACAAAGATTAGATGACCATAGCTCCGTTTATTGGAAACAGAGAAAGAGTTAGTAAACTCTTGGGACTGATACATGATGATGTATGTAAGGTCTCCTGTCTACACATGCCAGGACTGGTTCTTTATACTTCATTATATTCTCTGATAATCTCTCAAGATTCAGTCATATATTCTTGTTGAAACATAAGTCCGAACCCTTTGAGGTATTCACAGAATATAAGTAGGAAGTAGAGAACCAAAATACGGGTATAAGTGTTATGTCCTATGATGAGATCAGGGAGGAGAATACTTGTGCATGGAATCCTTGGACTATTCTAAAGGAAAATGAGATTCTCTCTCAGTATTACTCCTCTGAATACACCACAGCACAACGGTGTATCGGGGCGGAGCAATCACACAATATTAGATATCGTGTGCTCTATGATGAGTATTACTGAGTTACCTATTTCCTTTTAAGGAGTTATGCACTTATGAAGTTGCATACCTATTGAATAGGGTTCGAATCAAATCAGTGCCTACCACTCCATATAAGATATGGTGTGGGAAGAGCCTATCTCTTAAATAAGTTAAGATTTAGGATTGTCCGGCCTATGTCTAAAGCAAAATCCGGACAAGATCGAGGCAAGGTCAGTTCTGTAGAACTGGAAAGGTTCCAGCTATACAAAACTGCAGCTGATGATTTGACAGAACCAGAGGATTCAATAGTCCCCGACGAATCTCAGCCTCTCCGCCGATCTAGTAGGGTTCCTCACCCACCTGAGAGTTACTTCGGTTTCTCTATGACAGTGGGAGCGAGGATTGCATCATGAGATGATGACCCAACTAGTTTCGAGCTGGCCATCAAGAGTGGGACTCTGTAAGAATCGCTGGATGCTTAGCGATCTGAGATGGAATCCTTGTACACCAACAAAGTATGGACTTTGGTTGCTATAACTGAAGGGTTAAATCCCCATCAGGAGCAAGTATATCTTGAGAAGATTACTTGGTGTAGATGGAAAAGTTGAGACTTTCAAAGCCGGACTTGTTGAAGGTTTGCGTCATCGACCAGGCGTGGATAATGATGAAACTTTTTCCAGGGATTATGCTTAAGTCCATCCAGATCCTACTTGCCATTGCTACACACAATGACTACGATATCTGGTGGTTGGGTGCCATGACTACTTTTCTAAATACTGATCTAGAAGAGAACGTCTATAAGAACACAGCCGGAGGGCTTCGTAAACAGTGGGAGCAGCGGAAACGTGTGCAAGTTGCTTTATAGAATAAAGCAGGCATCGCAGAGTTGGAACGTCTGTTTTGATGTGGTAGTCAAAGTGTTTGACTTCATCAAAATGGTAGATGAACCTTGTATATACAAAACGGTAGTAGAGAGTAAAGTGGTCATCCTCGTATTGTACGTGGACAACATACTCTTGATAGGAAAAGAGTTTCCTATACTACGCTCGGTCAATCTCCGCTTATCACAAGGATTCTCCAATAGGATCAAAGTGATACCTCCTAAATCCTGAGTTTTCATCTATGAGATAAATGTAATTGGATGCTAGGATTCTCACTAGATGTAGTGAGATGGTATCAATCGATCCTGGGGAGAATCACTGGAAGGGTTCCAGGATGATAAAGATGACTGAATGTCAGTCACAGGCATTGTCTTTACCCTCAGTAAAGGGGCGGTATGTTGGAAGAGTTCCAAGCTAGATACCGTGGCAAACTAGACGATAAAGGCTGGTAACATCGCTATTAAAGATACTACCAAAGAGAAAGTTTGGGTGTATATTGGTTCATAAGACGAACTAGGTTCCTGCCATTGTATGACAATGGAAGTATGGCTTATGGCCCAGGAACCCTGGTCCCATCAGTGACCCAGACATATTCTGAGGCAGCATCACCTGATCATGGAGATAGTTGATCTCCAAGTTGATCGAGGTTAGGAGAGTAGACTCAGAGGACAACACGGCGGATCCACTCACGAAGGCCTTTTCCTAAGAGAGACTTTTAGGGGATGGTTAAGTATTAGATACTACAACTACTGTTACAGATGGCCCTAGTGCAAGTGGGAGATTGTTAGTTATATGTATGCCCTAGAGGCCATTACAGTACATTGGATGTATATTGTAGTGGATGCTGGGACATATATAGGTAGGACTTTCTTGCTCGACATGATAGTACGCTATCTGGTTGCTCTTTATCTTAACATGTATACTTTCTGTCTCTCTGATCACATGTTGATAAAGCCCTTAGGATGTGTACTCGACTTCCAGGACTATGATGCAGATCATACTGGTGGGGTCTGGGTAGTCAATGAGTACATCCTTCAATGTTCCTAGTCGTGGGAATATCGAGACGGGGCATCGATATTCCAGAGTAGACTAGCGTATATCTTCTCGACCCATGTGATGGGCGATGGATGATCCCATATCCATTGGTGTTTGACATCGGAGATGGTATGCGGGTGCTCAGTGGAGACTGGGTACACTGAACGGACTCGCCGAGAACTCCCAGATGGTATTATACCTCACGTCAGATGGCAGTTCTCTGGTGACACTGGTACAGCTTAGTCTGTTGACCCGAGATCGTCATAGAGTCTTGTGTGTCTCCCACTGTGCTTTGATTTCCACCCTACCACGGCTCTACTGAGTCGTGCAAACAGGTGGTTTTTGGGTACAGTCCCGATTCACATGGAGGCAATGAGCGATAGGAGGGGATTCGTCTCTCCCGGTATTGGGGGTTGATGTTGCGCTATGCACGACTGGCCATAACAGGAAATCCCTGGCCAGGGTTGCAGTGATCTACTGGTAAGTGTTATCAGTAGTTTCACACATGTTATGGACCTCACGTCGGCATGACTTATCAAGCTATTGGGGTCTGACGTTTACCACCCCTAGGCGAGATATGCGACATATCAGACGAACAGACCGGACTGTTCGGTAAGTGTTACTGGTTGGATTCAAAGGAGTGTGAGCGGGCTTGCTCGTCGATCTTCTGATTGCTCAATACCCGGATGGCCGTTACGTTTAGCAGACTGCTTGCGGCTTGTGGGTGTTTGATATGATCATCATCTGCTGCCGGCGTATTGACGAGTCTTTAGAGTCCTACACAGAGGTTTCCTGGCTCAAGCGAAACGAAATAGGAGCGCATATGAGATATGTGCGGGACCGAGAATAATGCATGTATGTGATACCGTATTCTATTCTCGCGATGAATGTATCGAATGGTTGTATGTGATATAACCTAGTTATCGAATCAAGGATTGATTCGATAAGCCGATACATTGGATACTAGTCGGTTATATGCGACATGACCGGATCATTGAATCAAGTGTTGATTTAATGATTTAATGTATAATTATATATTTGATATATTACTTTGCATTAACTAGTATTGGTTCATTTTAAATGGATTTTCTCACTTGAAATGCACATTGTATATATGATATATTTTAGTGCACTAGATTGTATCATATTTGATGATACATGCTCACTTGGGTTTGTGTAAAGAATTAAACCATGGTTATATGAGTGGTTAGGGTTTTGTTTATTACTTATTCATTTATTTATTTATTATTCTTTTTGAAATGATAAAGAAAAGAATGGTGGCTTATTTTGTTTGTTTGTTGAAGCTTCTTGAAGCTTTGAACAAGTCCACCATTCTTGTCTCATGCTTAACCCTAACCATTCAACTAACCTTAGTTTATTCTCTAAACCTAACTATGGTTGCTATATGATAAGTATTCATATTATTTTCTATTTTTAGAAATACTTATCATATATTATCTTCTTCTTCTTCTTCCATCCTCAACATGAAGAAAGCTTGCCTCCATCAATGGCAACTAGCCAAAATGAGTGAGAAATCCAATTCTAAAGTGAACCCACTTCCTATTTCTTCATCCTCTACCTCTTGCCAAGTAGTATAGGGTGTTTTCTTCACAAGTTTCATGACTTGGTGAAGTAGGAGCTTGATCTTGTGATGCCTCGACGTAGATCATCTTCGGCATCGAAGCCGACGACCAAGCCCGCCCATTTCTCCGATGAAGTCGACGCTAGAGCCCGGGATCCGATGATCGCAGCGAGGAGACTTCATCATGGAGCTATGGAGGTGGAGGACCGGATCTACAAAGGTTGTAGCCCCTTTCCTTTTAGATAAATTCGTTTATTTGCATTGCATCGCCTATACATCTAGTTAATGATCCGTATTAGGGTTTCTCGACACTTGTAAAATTTTAAATTGGCCATGTTTGATCACTTGTAAGACTTCATTAGTGTGCCTAGGAACCCAACAAGGCTGTCTATTAAGTTTACCCGGCGAGTATCCGCGTATGCTACGTGATTGTGACGGACTTTTGATCACATCAAAATTCCGTGGCAACCGATTAAGTGAGACTAAACCGCTAGATTTATAACATTCATTCAGTTATCTCATAACTTTTTGTGAATTCCAATTATTGTATCACATTCCGGATAAATAGAAAATGTTAAACTTTCCGATCGAACAGTCAAACACCCAAGTTTTCCCGAAACAGCTCAACACATGAAACAGGTTTAAAAACATCCAGTTCATGCCTCAGTACCAACGGTCCAGCCGTAGAAGGGTCAAGCCAACGCCTCACATGTGGCACGCCGTACTGCCCCAAACCCTAAGGTTCAAAGGGCAGTTCAAGACGGTCACATAATCGAGTTAAGGTTTGTTGTCTTCTAGAGGGATCATCGCGTTACTTGCACTACTTAGAACGTCTTTAAACCATGGAAAAATCCAACACTTAGAAATTTCCGGGCAGGGGAAAAAGTGGGTATTTATATCCGGTCGAACTTTTTAACATATTCTAAAGTTACCCGGAAAAACACATAGATAAAATCAAAAATTCCGATCAAATCATCGAAGCCCCAAAGCATCCCAGAAAACTCAACTCTTGAGTGCAAATTAAAAATTCCCAGGAAACTCAGCACCACAAAATAGGAATTACTGTGCAAAATTCAATGTAAGAAACGGCCGTACGGCCGCGGAACCGCCGCATTAGGCACACTATTGCCGCTGTTCCGCAGCTATTTAATCGAATTGGAGGCTCCGTTTTGTACAGTAATTCTTAGAAACTCCTGCTGAGTTTTCTGCATATTTTTAATTCTCAAAAAACCCAGTTTTTAAAAAATGTACAGAGAGCAAATTTGTGTTAGGGTTTCGGTTCGATCGGACTTCTAACTCCGTCTACGCATCGCCTAAGGCTCTAGCTAGGCTCTGATACCACTGTAGGGTTCCTAGGCACACTAATGAGGTCTCACAAGGCATCAACCATGCCAAATTATAACTATTACAAGTGCCGAGAAACCCTAATACGGATCGTTAACTAGAGATTGAGATTAGGCGAAACGATAAGCTAGTTAACAACTTAACTAATAAGTGAACGGAAATACAACCTTTGTAGATCCGGTCCTCCACCTCCATAGCTCCGTGATGAAGTCCCTCCGCTGTACCCATCGGATCCCGGACTCTCGCGGTGGTTTCATCGAAGAAATGATCGGGATAGGTCGTCGACTTCGATGCCGAAGATGATCTACGTCGAGGCAACTCAAGATCAAACTCCAACTTCACCAAGTCATGAAACTTGTGAAGAAAACACCCTATGCTACTTGGCAAGTGGTAGAGGATGAAGAAATAGGAAGTGGGTTCACTTTAGAATTGGATTTCTCACTCTTTTTCTCATGACACCATTAAAGGATGCAAGGTTTTCTTCATCTTGAAGAAGAAGAAGAAGAAGAAAAGAATATGATAAGAATATTTGGAAAATAGAAAATAAGATAATACTTATCATATAGCAACCATGGTTAAGTGTAGAGAATAAACTAGGGTTAGGTTTAGCAAAAGAAACAAAATGGTCAAAGCTTCTTGAAGCTTCAAAGATAAAACAAACAAGCCACCATTTTATTTTCTTTTGCCAAAAAGAATAAAGTAAATAAATGAGTAAATAAATTAAAACCCTAACCATTTACTTAACCAAGGTCTAAACTAAACATACACCCAAACATGCATGTATCATCAAACATGATACAATCAAGTGCACAAAAAATATATCACATATACAATGTGCACTTCAAGTGAGAAAATCCATTTTAAGTGAACCAATACTAGTTAATGCAAAGTAATATATCAAATATATAATTATGCATTAAATCATTAAATCAACGTTTGATTTAACGATCCGGTCATATCGCATATGACCGACTAATATCTAATGTATCGACATATCGGATCAATCCTTGATTCGATAACTAGGTTATATCACATACAACCATTCGATACATTCATCGCGAGAATAGAATACGGTATCACATACACGCATTATTCTCGGTCCCGCACATATCTCATATGCGCTCCTATTTCGTTTCGCTTGAGCCAGGAAACCTCTGTGAAGGACTCTAAAGACTCGTCAATACGCCGGCAGCAGGTGATGATCAAATCAAACACCCACAAGCCGCAAGCGGTCTGCTAAACGTAACGGCCATCCGGGTATTGAGCGATCAGAAGATCGACGAGAAAGCCCTCTCATACTTCTGTGAATCCAACCAGCAACACTTACCGTACAGTCCGGTCTCGTCGTCTGATATGTCGCATATCTTGCCTAGGGGTGGTAAACGTCAGACCCCAATAGCTCGATAAGTCGTGTCGATATGAGATCTATAACAGTTTGAGAAACTACTGGTAACACTTACCAGTAAATCTCAGCAACCCTGGCTAGGGATTTCCGGTTATAGCCAATCGAACACAGCGCAACATCAACTCCCTATACCGGGAGAGACGAATCCCCTCCTATCGCTCATTGCCTCCATGTGACTCGGGACTATACCCAAAAACCACCGTTTTGCACGCCCTCTTGGACGTGGTAAGGTGGAAATCAAAGCACAGTGGGAATCACACAAGACTCTATGACGATCTCGGGTCTATAGACTAACCTGTACCAGTGTCACCAGAGAACTGCCATCTGATGTAAGGTATAATACCATCTGGGAGTTCTCGGCGAGTCCGTCCAGTGTACCCAGTCTCCACTGAGCACCCATATATCATCTCTGATGTCAAACACCAATGGATATGGGATCATCCATCGCCCTCTTGCTCATCGATCTTCAGATCGCTCAATACCCGGGTGGCCGTTACGTTTAGCAGACCACTTGCGGCTTGTGGGTGTTTGATATGATCATCACCTGCTGCCGGAGTATTGACGAGTCTTTAGAGTTCTACACAGAGGTTTCCTGGCTCAAGCGAAACGAAATAGGAGCGCATATGAGATATGTGCGGGACCGAGAATAATGCGTGTATGTGATACCGTATTCCATTCTCGCGATGAATGTATCGATTAGGTTATATGCGATATACCCTAGTTATCGAATCAAGGATTGATTCGATAAACCGATACATTGGATACTAGTCGGTTATATGTGATATGACCGGATCGTTAAATCAAGTGTTGATTTAATGATTTAATGTATAATTATATATATTTGATATATTACTTTGCATTAACTCGTATCGGTTCACTTTAAATGGATTTTCTCACTCGGGTGTGCGCATTGCATATGCGATATGATTTTGTGCACATGATTGTATCATGTTTGATGATACATGCTTTTTGGTTAAGTGTAAAGTATTAAACTATGGTTAAGTGGATGATTAGGGTTTTTACTTATTCATTTATTTGTTTATTTATTCATTTTTGGCAAAAGGAAAATGGTGGCTAATTTGGATATATGTTGAAGCTTCATGAAGCTTTGACTTAGTCACCATTTTTGTCTTCATACCTAACCTAACCATTCACTTAACTTGAGTTTAGTCTCTACACTTAACCATGGTTGATTATGATAAGTATTCTTTTATTTTCTATTTTCTAAAATAACTTATCATAATTCTTTCATCATCTTCTTCATCTTCTTCACTTGAAGAAGCTTGCTTCATCAATGGTGATTGATGAAAACAAGTGAGAAATCCAATTCTAAAGTCTACCCACTTCCTATTTCTTCATCCTCTACCTCTTGCCAAGTAGTAGAGTGTGTTTTCTTCGCAAGTTTCTTAACTTGGTGAAGTGAGAGCTTGATCTAGTGATGCTTCGACGTAGATCATCTTCGGCATGGACATCGACGACCTAGCTCACCATTTCTCCGACGAAGCCGACGCTAGAGCCCGGGAATTCATTTGGACAGCAAGGGGACTTCGTTGCGGAGCTATGGAGGTGGAGCACCGGATCTACAAAGGTTGTATTTCCGTTTACTTGTAGTTAAGTGTTATCTAGTTTATTGTTTCGCCTAGAAATCTAGCCAACGATCCGTTCTAGGGTTTCTCGGCACCGTTTAAATTTGAAATTGGCATGGTTGATGCCTTGTGAGACCTCATTAGGGTGCCTTGGAACCCTACAGTGGTATCAGAGCCTAGCTAGAGCCTTTGGCGATGCGTAGACGGAGTTTGAAACCCGATCGAACCGAATCCCCGATTCCTAAATGCTCTCTGGACTTTTTCCAAAAACTGGGATTTTTGTGAATTAAAAATTGCTAAAAAATTCAGTAGGAAAAACCAAGAATTACGGTGCAAAAATTATCACATGATTCCATAAAAGTGCGGCGGAATCGCGGCATTAGCGTGCTAATGCGGCGGTTCCGCGGCCCTTTTGTCTTATCTGTCATTAATTCTTGCACAGTAACTCCTATATTTTAGTGCTGGATTTTATGGGAATTTTTAATTTGAATTCAAGAGTTGAATTTTCTGGGGTGTTTTGGAGCGTACATGATTCGATCGGATTATCAGACTTTGTCTATGTGGCTTTCCGGATATTTTAGAATATGTTAAAAAGTTCGATCGGACATAAATACCCACTTTTTCCCTGTCGGGAAATTTCCAAGTGTTGGATTTTTCCGTGGTTTAAAGACGTTCGAAGTAGTGCAAGTAACGCGATGGTCCCTCTAGAAGACAACAAACCTTAACTCGATTATGTGACCGTCTTGAACTGCCCTTTGAACCTTCGGGTTTGGGGCAGTACGGTGTGCCACATGTGAGGCGTTGGCTTGACCATTCTACGGCTGGACCGTTGGTACTGAGGCATGAACTGGATGTTTTTAAACCTGTTTCATGTGTTGAGCTGTTTCGGGAAAACTTGGGTGTTTGACTGTTCGATCGGAAAGTTTAACATTTTCTATTTTATTCGGAATGTGATACAATAATTGGAATTCACAAGTAGTTATGAGATAACTGAATGAATGTTATAAACATAGCAGTTTAGTCTCACTTGATCGGTTGCCACGGAATTTTGATGTGATCAAAAGTCCGTCGCAATCACGTAGTGTACGCGGATACTCGCCGGGTAAACTTAATAGACAGCCTCACTCCATAGCCCCGACCAAGTGACTGTAGGAGAACCCCGTCGCCGAAAGCATCCATTCGGGTGCTCGCGGCAGCGGTGTTCCGCCTTGGTGCACTTCGTCGACGGCATCGGGGGTGCAGCCGTCTACTGAAGTTTGCGAAGAGCATTCGATCAGGATGTCGGGAATCTTGTTGAATTGCCCGACTTGATATTGAAAAGAGTTTTCGATAATGAGACTAAAATGCGGGGTTTATAATTGTTAGGCATGCGATGTCTAAGTAATTCATTTGATTAGGCATGCGATGTCTATGCAAGTTGCGGATTCCAACTGTTGTAGTTTTACACTTTCTTTTCTGTGACCGTAAGTGTAATATGTGATATCGCCGGTTTCATTGCTATATGTCAACGACAATTGGGATGCGCATATTTACTTACGTTGAGGACATGTGATGTTATGTGTTGCTGGATATGTTATATTGGATCGTCGTGTTTGAATAGCCGGGGTTTTTTTTATGTGAGATGAGTGTTTTTCATTTTCATTCATGTAAAAACTTGTAAGTAATATTCTTTTAATGGGGCACTTCCAGGTTGCGGAAGATGTCACCCTTTGTATATTATTTACTTTTCCGCACTAGGATAGACCCAAGGAGGGGAGCACAAGTAACCGGGTTCTGGAGTCCAGTGGGAGACCAACTCGAGGAGTCGAGTCCGGGTCTCCTAACTCTAGAATTGGTAGGGTTGCTTGCCGCTCTCGTAGGGGTCTAGGGGTGTGGGTTTGGCTATTCATCGCGACCGTGGAATCCGTGTTTTATACTGGCTCGTATTGAAAACACGGACGTCCTAGTATATCCAATATTTCATATGTTTCTTCTGCTGCGATATATGTGATGTGATCATGTGATGTTCTGTGATAGATGCAGTATATAGTATATATGATATATTATATAGGCGTTACTTATGTTTTACACCCGTGCTAGCCTTGCCCCGCTCTGCCGTTAGTTACCTAACCTAACGGTGCACGAGGGGACATCGAGGCGAATGCGGATGGCATAAGTGTACGTCATATTTATCTGTAATGTTTAGGTACTTGAATGATGGGACTTCATTAATGTGATTAATGAAAGAAAAGAAACCTAAGATGTTGTAGAATCGAATTTCAAAATAAAACAGGTAGCTACAGTTCTTGCTTTGCACAGCGGTATATATGATATATCCTGCACCTTATTCGATGAGGAAAGGACCGAGATCCCTTCACCGGGAGTGACTCCTTTAGCAATAACTGGCAGATGCTACACACTCGGTTTGTCTTTTGATTGCTTTTAAGAGTTTTTGCTTTGCACAGTGATATATATGATATATCCCGCACCTCATTCGACGAGGAAACGACCGACGATCCCTTCACCAGGAGTGACTCCTTTAGCAAAACTAGAAAAGCCTCAAAAGCACTCCATTTTAAAATCATTTGATTCTACAACGATATCAAGTTCATTACGCAATAGGTTTTCAGAAAAACCTGTCGTAGCCCTCCGTCATTTCAGATAAGTTGTATATAGTATTCGTGCTGCATTTGTTGGCTTTCGTCAAGGTGCAGTGTGCGGTAGCTATATGCTGCTTATCTGCTGCATACGATGTGATTGGATTAGGGTAGTCGTGCGGCTTTGTTGGCTTTCGTCAAGGGTCGTGCGGGTGGGTTTAATTCAATCAAGAAATGTACGGGTTGAACTTGACTAGCGGGCTATGGTTTGTTGGCTTTCGTCGAGGTCATAGCACGTTAGGGGCAAAATATTATCGGGAATTTCAAGTGTTGAAATTTGCAATGAGATTGCATACCTTCTATGAGATAGTTGGATCCCGATACCCACTGCGAGTAAGAGTTACTCCTGGGAGAGTTTTACACATTACAATTAGCCGATCAAGTAGGTGTCTAGAAAGGTGTCAACGAGGTTACGCCTCTGGAAAAACGATGTTTACATTAATTAGGTTCGTGCGAAAGCACGGGGGACCTCCCTCAAAGTACCGACACTGGCCAGGCTGAAAGATTGGCGAACTTGTAGTGTGTAATTAATCCCGGCTAGTCTTTCCTTTTAGGGTTTGAAGGAAGATTTGATAAAAAGCAGTGGGAGCCATCCTGATTAGATAAAATAATAACCAATCTATTCTTGCAAGAACGCACGCTGAGTGTTTTCTTCTCTCTTTCTCTCCTGGTAGCGACCATATCACGCCTTAATCAAGATAATAATACGGAATATTGACCGAACCCGCTTGTTATACTGAGCTGGGGAACGTTGGTCCCGCTCCAACTTATAATTGTTATAAGACAGAGCAGGAAATTGGGGATTACCAGAATTCCCGTGCCGTCCAAACGAAGACAGTGCATGTTGATGCATCATCTTCGGGTGTGTTCATTATAAAGAACTGTTTCTCAGTATCCTCTGCATCCCGGGTATTTGATACCGGATCAAGATCCCAGATATGTAATCTGTTACATAGTGCTACAAAAAGGTAGAAAACTGAGAACGGGTGATAAGTTTCATGAGACAGAAAACGGGGCAAGTGTTGCAGCCAAGTCTGTTGGTCACTGTCACCCTGTATTACCAATACATTGATTCTGAACAAATGCTATTAGATACCGAACCTGATATACAAAATCATATCAGTCTCTTTATCAGTAAAGAAATGATAAAATTTTGTATTGTTGGATAATGTTTTGAACATTTCCTATATCAAAAGTTGATCGGTTCAGGCACGTTATCTAAAAGCATTGATGTTCTAAATCAAACTACAGTTCTTAGTATATGGAACACACACAAGAGGAAGAGTTCAGAAATGAACGAATCCTACTTGAGGCATTGTAGACTAGGTCATATCAATGCGACCCGACTAGCTAAAGTTACATGAAGATGCATATTTAAATCAGTTTGAATCTACATCTTGTGAAACTTGCCAGTCATGTCACAGAGATAAGATGACCATAGCTCCGTTTACTGGAAACAGAGAAAGAGTTAGTGAACTCTTGGGATTGATACATGTTGATGTATGTAAGGTCCCCTGTCTACACATGCCAGGACCGGTTCTTTATACTTCGTTACATTCTCTGATAATCTCTCAAGATTCAGACATATGTTCCTGTTGAAACACAAGTCCGAACCTTTTGAGATATTCACAGAATATGATTTAGAAGTAGAGAACCAAAATACGGGTATAAGTATTATGTCCTTTGATGTGATCAAGGAGGAGAATACTTGAGCACAGAAATCCTGGATTATTCTAAAGGAGAATGAGATTCTCTCTCAGCATTACTCCCTCGTATACACCAAAGCACGATGGTATATCGGGGTGGAGCAGATACACCCTATTTGATAAGGTGTGCTCTATGATGAGTACTACTGAGTTGCCTTTTTCCTTTGGGGAGTTATGCACTTGAGAAGATGCATACCTATTGAATAGGGTTCGAATCAAATCAGTTGCCTACCACTTCATATGTGATATGATAAGGGAAGAGCCCATATCTTAAGATGGTTAAGATTTGGGGTTGTCCGGCCTATGTCTAAAAGCAAAATCCGGACAAGTTCGAGGCAAGGACTGTTATGTAGAACTGGAAATGTTCCAGCTATACAAACTGCAGCTGATGATTTGAAAGAACCAAAGGATTCAATAGTTACCAACGAACCTCAGCCTCTCCGCCGATCTAGTAAGGTTCCTCACCCACCTGAGAGATACTTTAGTTTCTCTATGACAGTGGGAGCGAGGATTGCATCATGAGATGATGACCCAACTAGTTTCGAGCTGGCCATTAGGAGTGGGACTCTGTAAGAATGGCTGGATGCTTAGCGATCTGAGATGGAATCCTTATACACCAACAAAGTATGGACTTTGGTTGCTATATCTGAAGGGTTAAATCCCCATCAGGAGCAAGTATATCTTGAGAAGATTACTTGGTGTAGATGGAAAAGTAGAGACTTTCAAAGCTAGACTTGTTAAAAGGTTTTTGTCATCGACCAGGCATGGATAATGATGAAACCTTTTCAAGTGGCTATGCTTAAGTCCATCCAGATCCTACTTACCACGGATACATACCATGACTACGATATCTGGCGGTTGGGTGCCATGACTGCTTTTCTAAATGAAGTTTTAGAAGAGAACGTCTATAAGTACACAGCCAGAGGGCTTCGTAGACAGTGGGAGCAGCGGAAACGTGTGCAAGATGCTTTATAGGATAAAGCAGACATCGCGGAATTGGAACATCTGTTTTGATGGATTAGTCAAAGAAGTTGACATCATCAAAATGGTAGATGAACCTTGTATAAACAAAAAGGTAGTAGGGAGTATGGTGACGATCCTCGTAGAATACGTGGATGACATACTCTTGATAGGGAAAGAGTTTCCTATGCTACGCTCGATCAATCTCCGCTTATCATAATGATTCTCCACATAAGTCACTGGAATTTTGGATCTATGAGATAGATCTAAATGGATGTTAGGATACTCACTAGTTGTAGTGAGATGGTATCAGTTGATCCTGGGGAAAATCACTGGAAGTGTTCCAGGGTGATAAAGACGACTGAATGTCAGTCACAGGCATTGTCTATACCCTCAGTAAAGGGACGGTATGTTGGAAGAGTTCCAAGCTAGATACCGTGACATACTAGACGATAAAGGCAGGATATATCGCTACTTAAGATGCTACCGAAGAGGCTGTTTGGGTGTATATTGGTTCATGAGATGAACTACGTTCCTCCCATTGTATGACAATGGAGTTGTGGCTTATGCCAAGGAATGCCGGTCCCATCAGTGATCCAGACATATTCTAAGGCAGTGTCACCTGATCATGGAGATAGTTGATCTCCAGGGTGATCGAGGTTAGGAGAGTAGACTCAGAGGACAACACAGCGGATCCACTCACAAAGGCCTGTTCCCAGAGAGAGACTTTTATGGGATGGTTGAGTATGAGATACTACAACCACTGCTATCAGATGGCCCTAGTGCAAGTGGGAGATTGTTAGTTATATGTATGCCCTAGAGGCCATTACTGTACATAGGATGTATATTGTAGTGGATGCTGGGACATATATAGGGAGGACTTTCTTGCTCGACATGATAGTATACTATCTGGTTACTCTTTACCTTAACGTGTATACTGATTGTCTCTCTGTTACATGTTGGTAAAGCCCTTAGGATGTGTACTTGACTACTGTAGGGTTCCTAGGCACACAGTAGAGGTCTCACAAGGCATCAACCATGCCATTCCAGAAGAATATGGTGCCGAGAAACCCTAGTTAACGGATCGTTGCTAGAAATCAAGGCGAAAAGTAAACTAGTTAACACTTAACTACTAGAATATGGAAATTACAACCTTTGTAGATCCGGATATCCACCTCCACGGCTCCGCAATGAAGTCTCCTCGCTGTCCAAGTCGAACTCCGGGCTCTAGCGTCGGCTTCATCGGAGAATGAACGGGCTTGGTCATCGACGACGATGCCGAAGATGATCTACGTCGAGGCATCGCTAGATCAAGCTCCCACTTCACAAAGTGATGAAACTTGTGAAGAAAACACACTCTACTACTTGGCAAGAGGTAGAGGATGAAGAAATAGGAGGTGGGTTCTCTTTAGAATTGGATTTCTCACTCTCAAGCTTAAGTTGCCATTGATGGCCTTGTTAGGTCCACGTTACCTCTCCCGGTACTTTCGGGGTTGCGGAAACGGTAAAACAAAAAAATTTCTAAACTTTGTAACATGGACCGTAAAAGCCGGATCTTTGCTAAACTAAACTAGCATACTTGCAAAGAAGGGTTAACTACTCGGCAAAGTGGTTATACCTCAACTTGAACTCCTTCTCTTCTTGTTGTTCTTCTTCTTTCTTGCTCTTTGTAATAGCTTGAATGGCTTCCCCTCCTCATCTCCTCTTTGCCGGAGATAGATCCACCTGAGGGCTTCATCCTTGGGCTCCTTTCTCGATCTTGAGAGAACTAAGGTATTCGGTTTGCTAGACCTTCTACCTTAGAGTGAGTAGAGTGTGCTTTGGGGTGTTATATCTTCAAGGAGATGATTCTCAACACATGAGATTTGCTCTCCTTGAACAAGAGGAGGAAGAAGATGAAGTGAAGAGAGAGAAACCCAATGATAGAATGAGCTCTTTTCCTCTTGCAACCATAACAAAAGGAAAATGATTTATCTAATTAATAATAATAAATCAAAATGAAATGGTTGATGGTTGTATTTGGAATGACCACCATCATCACTTCAATAAATGAATGTAAGCTAGAATCAAGGAGTATCCTTGCAAAGCAATGATGATGGTCAACATTCAACCATGGTCAACAAGTCAACCATGGTCAACAAGTCAACAAAATCAACTATAACATTATTTCATTTAATTACTATTATTAATTGATATTTCATAAATCCATTAGGGTTTGGAAAAAGACGACTGTCAACTGTGCATACGCACCCGTTCCGAAACCCTAATGAAAAACCTCATCCTCCTCCTCAAGCAACTGTGCATACACACCTGCATTCTCGTTCCGAGGAACAAGAATACTGAGAGATAAAAGCAACCCCAAAACATATACCAGTATCTGGCTCAAACCAGAGCCTGCCAGTATAATCCGTCCGGACTCCAAACGTGCACAAGTGCGCGGATGAGAACGAACCCTGCCGCAATACCATGCGACCTCTACTCAGTTTTGCCCAGAGGCGAATAACCCTCTGTGTGGGACTCTAAAGACTCGACACTACGCTGGCAGTGGGTTTAACCACAGACCGCAAGCGGCACTAGCTGTGCGTAACGGTCCCCAGGTAGATGCCGATAAGAAGACTGACGAGGTAAAACCCATCTGAACTCCTACTGAGTCTGAATGTGACATTCTCCGTACAGTCCGGTCTGTTCGTCTGATACATCGCATGTCGGGCCTAAGGGGGCGGCAAGCGTCAGACCCCTAATAGCGGTACAAGTCGTGTCGGAGTGAAGCCCAGAACACCCTGAGATAGCACTGGAACCTACCAGTATATCTCGCTTGCCCTGGCCAGGGACTACTTGTGTAATGGCTCTCCTAGACACAGCGCGATGTCAACCCCCAATACCGGGAGAGACGAATCCTGTCTAACTGTCACTGCCTCCAAGTGCTTCGGGACTGCTCCCAACTACTACCTGTTTGCACGACTCAGAAGAGCCGTGGTAGGGTAGTAATCAAAGAACAGTGGGAACACACTCGAGGCGGAGTGACAGTGTCAAGTCAGCGGACTAAGCTGTACTCATGTCACCTGGGAACTGATAACTGACGATAGGTATAATACCAACCATCAGTTCCCGACGAGTCCTGTCCAGTGTACTCGTAACCTAACGAGCACCCGCATACTATCTCAAGTACGACGTACCGACGGCTGTGGGACAGACCGTCTCCCGTGCTGGGATGAGAAGCGCATACGCTAGTCTACTCCGGAGTATCGATGCCCTATCTCGATACTCCCACGACTAGGGACGTGTATAAGGATGTGCTTGTAGATTACCCAGCCCCCACGAGTGTGATCGCCATCACAACGCCGGTAATCAAGCAAAGATCCAAAGGGCTCTACTAATGCTTATAGGTGATATAATAAATAAACACACAAGTACACATTAAAGCAGAGACAAACCAAGTAGCATACTACTATATTGAGCAAGATTGTCTGTACAACTGTGAATATCCCAAGCTTCCATCAAGTAATATACATACTAGTATGATACAGTAATGGCCTCTAGGGCATATACACTAACAATCTCCCATTTGCACTAAGGCCATGTACTGGCGTATCGAAGACCTATCATCTCGATCAGCCGCTCGAACTGAGTCTGGGGTAAAGCCTTTGTGAATGGGTCCGCAGTGTTGTCCTTTGTGTCCACTCTCCGCACCTCGATCTCCTGTCGATCAATGATCTCTCTGATCAGGTGATACCGCCTTAAGATGTGCCTGGATTTCTGATGGGACCTTGGTTCCTTCGCTAAAGCTATAGCCCCATTGTTATCGCAATACAAAGGTATTGGGTCAACAATGGACGGAACCACCTGAAGTTCATAAATGAACTTCTTCATCCAGACCGCCTCTTTTGCGGCATCGCTTGCAGCAATGTATTCAGCCTCCATCGTCGAGTCTACGACGGTATCCTGCTTGGAACTCCTCCAACATACCGCCCCTCCGTTGAGGGTAAACACAAAACCCGAGACAGACTTGCTGTCATCTTTGTCACTCTGGAAGCTTGAATCGGTAAAGGACTCAACCCTGAGGTCTCCATTACCGTAAACCAGGAACATCTCCTTAGTCCTTCTCAGGTACTTGAGAATGTTCTTCACTGCTGTCCAGTGGTCCTCCCCTGGGTCTGACTGATACCGGCTTACCGTGCTCAACGCGTAAGCTACATCTGGTCTTGTACATAGCATCGCATACATTATAGATCCCACCGCCGAAGCGTAGGGTATAGTGCTCATGCGAACCCTCTCCTCGTCAGTCTTAGGAGACATCTTCTTGGAGAGGGTAATTCCGTGCAATGCGGGTATGTTACCGCGCTTGGAACCCTCCATACTAAATCTCTTTAGTACGGTCTCTATGTACCTGGACTGCGAAAGTCCCAATAGTTTCTTGGATCTATCTCTATAGATCTTGATCCCCAGAATGTACGAGGCATCACCCAGGTCCTTCATGGAGAACCTTTATGACAAAAATAGCTTGACCGATTGTAGCATAGGAATATCATTTCCTATCAAAAGAATGTCGTCCACGTACAAGACTAGGAATACGACAGTTCGTCCTACAATCTTCTTATATACACAGGGTTCATCTTCGTTCTTGATGAAATCAAATTCTTTGATTGCCTCATCAAAACAGATGTTCCAGCTCCGCGATGCCTGCTTTAATCCATAAATGGATTTAAGCAACTTGCACACCTTTCCGCTGCTCCCACTGTCTACGAAACCTTCTGGTTGATCCATGTAAACGCACTCTTCCAAACAACCGTTTAGGAAAGCCGTTTTAACATCCATTTGCCAGATTTCATAGTCATGGAAGGCAGCAATGGCAAGTAGGATCCGAATGGATTTAAGCATAGCCAGCGGAGAAAAAGTTTCATCATAGTCCAAACCAGGTCTTTGATGAAAACCTTTTGCAACGAGTCTAGCTTTATAGGTTTCCACCTGCCCATCTACACCAAGTTTCCTTTTGTAGATCCATTTGCATCCAACGGGTTTTACCCCAGGTGGAGCAATATCCAAGGTCCATACTTTATTGGCGTACATGGACTCCATTTCGGATTGCATTGCTTCCTGCCACTTATCAGAGTCCCTACTGATAATGGCCTGCCTGAAACTGGTATGGTCATCTTCTTCCAAGATGCAATCCTCTCGATCCCCGTCTATGAGAAAACCGTAGTATCTCTCGGGCGGATGAGAAATCCTACCAGATCTGCGGAGTGGCTGAGGTTCGTTTGGGGTTATTGAATCTAGCGGTTCCTCCAAATTTTCAGTTACATTTTGTGGTCGCTGAATTTCTTCCAGTTCTACCGAACTCCCACTAGTTTCTTTTGCAAGAAACTCCCTTTCTAAGAAGGTAGCGTGGCGAGATACAAACACCTTCTGTTCCTCAGTGTGGTAGAACAGATATCCTAATGAGTCTTTAGGATATCCCACAAATTTACATAGAACTGATCGTGCCTCTAACTTGTCCGGTTTCTGTGTTTTCACATAGGCCGGACAACCCCATATCTTAATAAACTTCAGACATGGTTTCTTACTGCTCCATATTTCATATGGAGTTTTAGGCACAGATTTGGACGGAACTTGATTCAAAAGGTATGCCGCTGTCCGAAGCGCATGTCCCCAGAATGAAAGAAGTAACTCAGCACTACTCATCATGGAGCGAACCATATCCAATAGGGTACGATTCCTCCGCTCCGATACACCGTTGTGCTGTGGTGTATAAGAAGGAGTAAGCTGAGAGAGAATACCATTCTCTTTTAAGTAATCTAGGAATTCCGTGCTTAAGTACTCCCCTCCCTTGTCAGACCGGAGGATCTTGATACTTTTGCCCGTCTGGTTCTCTACTTCCATTCTGAATTCCTTGAATTTCTCAAAAGCTTCAGATTTGTGTTTCATCATATACACATATCCGAACCTAGAGAGATCGTCAGTGAATGTGATGAAGTACGAGAACCTACCCCTTGCATGTATAGACATCGGACCACATACATCACTATGTACGAGTCCCAAGAGCTCTGCTGCTCTTTCTCCATGTCCGGTGAACGGAGATTTGTTCATCTTCCCTTTGAGACAAGAATGACAAGTTTCATAAGATGAAAACTCGAACGCATCCAAGAGTCCATCTTTATGCAACTTACTCAGTCTTTTCTCTCCGACATGACCAAGTCTACAATGCCACAAGTAGGATTCATTCGTATCTGAATTCTTCCTCTTGCGTGTGTTTTGTATATTGAGAACTGTATTCTGATTTAGAACGTAGATACCATTACACAGTGTACCCTCTGCAACCAGTACCTTATGAAGGTAAATGTTCATGACATTCTTTTCAAGAACAAAGTTATATCCATCTTTATTGAGTAAAGAAACTGATATGATGTTGCAAACCATGGAGGGTACATAGTAGCAATCGTTCAAAATCATAGTCTTGCCATTTGGCAATACTAGGTGATATTCACCGACGGCTGCCGCATTAACTTGTGCTCCGTTCGCTACTCTGAGCGACATATCACCCGGTGCAACTTTCCTACTTTTTCTCAGTCCCTGTAATAAATTACAGATATGAGATCCTGATCCGGTATCAAGTACCCAGGAGGTAGGGCTGACCGTAAAACAGTTCTCAATTACAAGAACACCTGAAGTAGATGCAAAACCATGCTTCTTCTTCGACTGGGTATCCTGGAAATCCATACAATCCCCTTTCCCATTCTCATACTCATGATTGTTGTCACAAGTTAGAGCTGAACCAACTTTCCCCAGTCCCGAATAAGAATTCGGATCGGTCAAGCGATACATTTTATTATCTTGATTAGGGCGTGAAAAGGTTGCTGCCTGGAGAGAGAGAAAAGAAACACTCAGCGTATGCTCTTGCCAGATTAGATTGGTTTATTAATTTATCTAACCAGGATGTCTCCCACTGTTTACTCAAATTCTTCTTAAAACCTTTTTAAAAGAAGAACTAGCCGGGTTTTAATTCACGTCACAATACTTGCTTAACCTTTCAGCCAGGCTAGTGTCGGTACTTTGAGGGACGTTTTCCAACGCTTTCGCGAAGTTCCTTAATTCAAGAACCTCTTTTCCCTGGGGGCGTAGCCCCGTTAACACCTTTCTAGGCACCTACTAGGTTTATAGCATTGATCGTTAAGTGAAAGTAATTTCCCGAGAGTAATCCAACTCATCAGTGGGATCGGGATCCAACTGTCATTGTGTGATAGCCTAGATGGAATCCACTCTAGCTACCACACTCCAGAAGGTATGCGAAATCTGCAAGTTTCAGTTCTTTTGAAACTCCCGATGCGGTTTTTGCCCCTAGGACCCAAGTGACCTTGACGAATAATCAACAAATCAAAAAGGTCCTAGTCAAGTTCAACCCGTCGTTATCCAGGATTGCATTAGACCCGCCCGCATGATCCTTGACGAATAATCAACAAAATCATGCGACCGTCCTAACCAATCGCATCTTTTAGTGCAACAGAAAATTACTACTCAGCTACCGTTCACTGTGTCTTGACGAATAATCAACAAACGCAGCACGAATACTAAGTATTAATTGTCCGAAACGACGGAGGGCTACGGCTGGGTTTTTGGCGAAAAACCCGTTAACGTAATGAACTTGATATCGTTGAAGGAACGTGATACATCCTTTTGAAAACATAGTGGCGAAAACTTTTGCTAAAGAGGTCACTCCCTGTGAAGGGATCTCGGCTCTTTCCTCGTCGAGTGAGGTGCTGGGCATTCGTAAGATGAATACCTTGATGCAAAGCAAGAATAATCGACTATGGTGAAGTTATTACCCTTGTAGGGTGTTTTTCGTCACCCCATTGAGATGGGAATACGCGCGCGCTTGTCAGGCGTATACTACAGATTCCCCCTGCCTAGGGTAGGCGGGGGTTTAATGATTGTGGGGATCCGAATCTCCGGCAGCCGCGGACTAAGCTGCCGTTAATTACCCCTCGCCTTTGGGGCGAGGGAACCTCCGATTAACGGGTTAAACTGGTCATGCGAACTCAATGTGCAGTGTACGTGTGTTGTGTTTTGAAAGGGGGGTTTTGGATATATCGGGAGCCACGCAGAGTTTTTACGGGGGTCCCGCTACCCGGATAGCGGGCTGGGGGTCAAGGGGGCTAGCAGCCCCCTTGCGGGGTGCGGGGCAGCGCCCCGTTAGAAATTTTTTTCTAACAGGGACAGTGTCGTGGAGTACGTGTATGTATAAATTTGTATACATATGTATATGTGTATATATGTACACAAAAGAGGGGGAAAAGACATCCAAGGGATGCACAGGTGCGCAAGCGCGCGCGCCACGTGTCGGCACGCGGGCGACTTGCGCAGTTGCGCAAGCGCGCGCGCTACGTGTCGGCACGCGGGCGACTTGCGCACTTGCGCAGTTGCGCAAGCGCGCGCGCCACGTGTCGGCACGCGGGCGCCTTGCGCAACTGCGCAGTTGCGCAAGCGCGCGCGCCACGTGTCGGCACGCGGGCGACTTGCGCACAAGCGCAGTTGCGCAAGCGCGCGCGCCACGTGTCGGCACGCGGGCGACTTGCGCACTTGCGCAGTTGCGCAAGCGCGCGCGCCACGTGTCGGCACGCGGGCGACTTGCGCACTTGTGCAGTTGCGCAAGCGCACGCGCCACGTGTCGGCACGCGGGCGACTTGCGCACACAACAGGCTTTTAGCCTAAAAGGATTTCTCTGAAGAGAAATCAAAGAGGAGTTAGACTCCTGAGTGTTTTCTTTTTTTTTTTTTTGTTGGGTTAATGGAAGGGTTCTTCTTCTTCCCCCTGTTGCTTGCTGGATCTTGAAGATCAAGAGATGTAAAATCTCAAAATCTCTCCTTTTTAAGATCTGATGGCAGATCCAAGTTCCCCTTTGTGGGTTTTGTGGTGGAAAACTATTTAGTTTTGAAAAAGGAAGAGTAAAACTCTTGATTTAATTCAAGAGAAAGAAGAAGGTTTTGGAACCTTGAAGAAGGAAGAAAGAGCTCAGCTCTAATATTTTTTTTTTGGAGAGAATGAAAAGTATATTTTTATTCATCATCATTTTGCCTTTTATAGGCTTACATATTTGCATATAGCCCCTTGGGCTTTACAAAATGGCATTTTGCCTATTCCATGGCTCATGTGCCATTACATTTTTGCACATAAGCTATGGGCTTACAAAATATTGGCTTTATGCCCATTTTACATACATTCATGTATAAAAAATTACATAAAAATTATTTATTACATGATTTTTTTTGTTGGCATGGCGGAAGGCCAGACGCTTCGTGTTCGGGCTCGACCTGGGCATTGGCCCACTTGCTTGGGCTTGGGCCCACCTGGCTTGGGGTTGACCTTGACTTTGACTCGGTCAACAGGGGTGTAAATTTTTACCCCAACAAAGTGCCCCCCATCAATAAATGCACACAGCATATATGGGTCATGTGCATGAAATTGATGGATCTTCTTTCACGTGGAGGCGACTTGCTTTGGTTCCCACTTTTGGGACGCACTGCCCTTTTTACGACATGGACAGTCGACGCTTGACGCGTCTCCGAGACGGAGTGTCCGTGGTAGACGTTTCCCTGACCCGGAGTGATTTGGTTCCCGATTTGTGGGGAGCTTGCACTGCCCGTTTTACGACATGGACGGTCGACGCTCTGATCCGGAGCGATTTGGGTTCCCAGTTTGCGGGAGCCTGCACTGCCCTTTTTGCGACATAGACGGTCGACGCTCTGATCCGGAGCGATTTGGGTTCCCAATTTGCGGGAGCCTGCACTGCCCTTTTTGCGACATAGACGGTCGACGCTCTGATCCGAAGCGATTTGGGTTCCCAATTTGCGGGAGCCTGCACTGCCCTTTTTGCGACATAGACGGTCGACGCTCTGATACGAAGCGATTTGGGTTCCCAGTTTGCGGGAGCCTGCACTGCCCTTTTTGCGACATAGACGGTCGACGCTCTGATCCGGAGCGATTTGGGTTCCCAATTTGCGGGAGCCTGCACTGCCCTTTTTGCGACATAGACGGTCGACGCTCTGATCCGAAGCGATTTGGGTTCCCAATTTGCGGGAGCCTGCACTGCCCTTTTTGCGACATAGACGGTCGACGCTCTGTTACGAAGCGATTTGGGTTCCCAGTTTGCGGGAGCCTGCACTGCCCTTTTTGCGACATAGACGGTCGACGCTCTGTTACGAAGCGATTTGGGTTCCCAGTTTGCGGGAGCCTGCACTGCCCTTTTTGCGACATAGACGGTCGACGCTCTGATACGAAACGATTTGGGTTCCCAGTTTGCGGGAGCCTGCACTGCCCTTTTTGCGACATAGACGGTCGACGCTCTGATCCGAAGCGATTTGGGTTCCCAATTTGCGGGAGCCTGCACTGCCCTTTTTGCGACATAGACGGTCGACGCTCTGTTACGAAGCGATTTGGGTTCCCAGTTTGCGGGAGCCTGCACTGCCCTTTTTGCGACATAGACGGTCGACGCTCTGTTACGAAGCGATTTGGGTTCCCAGTTTGCGGGAGCCTGCACTGCCCTTTTTGCGACATAGACGGTCGACGCTCTGTTACGAAGCGATTTGGGTTCCCAGTTTGCGGGAGCCTGCACTGCCCTTTTTGCGACATAGACGGTCGACGCTCTGATCCGGATCGATTTGGGTTCCCAATTTGCGGGAGCCTGCACTGCCCTTTTTGCGACATAGACGGTCGACGCTCTGATCCGGAGCGATTTGGGTGCCCTTTTTGCGACATAGACGGTCGACGCTCTGTTACGGAGCGATTTGGTAGACGTGCCCCCGGCACGGAGTGTCGCTGTTTGACGCAAAGGTCGATGTTGGAATTGGATGGTTTGATCTGTTTGACTTGAGTTGACATCAGCATCGCTATACTGGAATATGGTACCAGGAGCGAATCATCATTCGTCATGAGAGAATTTTGGGATTGGTATTTTTGTCGGCATCTGCATTGCTGCACTGGAATAATGCCAGGAGCAACTCATCATGTGCCCCGGGAGGATTTGGGAATTGGTGGCTTACGAGACAGGTTTAGATCCCTGTCACCTAAGGCTTTTCAATTTTATGGGCCGTGAGGGTCTCATAAAAGCATTTTCTCCCTACGAGTCGAAAGGATCTCGTAGGTGTATTTTCTCCTTAGGAGTCGTGGGGACTCCTAAGTGTATTGCTCCTTTGTGAGTCGTAAAGATCTCACGCGGGAATTTTCTCCTCACAAAGTCGAGAGGACTTTGCGAGTGCATTTAATTTCTTCTCTTTTTTTTTACGAGTTTGCGCTCTTTCGGGTTTTCACAAACTCGCCGGCAGTCCTGCTGTTTTTACTCACGGAGCCCTTTCGGGTTTTCATCCGTGCCCATTTTGCTTGTGGACATACCGTTCTTCTTTTTTTGTTTTCCCTTTTTTTTTCTTTTTTTTTTTCTTTTTCTTTTGGAATCTTCCCTGCCGGTGGGACTTTGAATGTGGTCTCACCGGTAGGACTTGGGAGAGATTGGGATCGTTTTACGCCCGTGGATTGTATACGGTTTTGCAGGATGTATGATCCAGACCGTAGGGCCGTAAAAATTTTGGGATTTTGTTGGCGTCTGCATCGCTGCACTGGAATATGGTACCAGGAGCGACTCATCATTCGCCGTTGGGGTATGGGAGTTGGAATTTGGTTGGCGTCTGCATCGCTGTACTGGAATGTAGTACCAGCAGCGACTCATCATTCGCCGTTTTGGGGTATGGGATTTGGAATTTGGTTGGCGTCTGCATCGCTGCACTGGAATATGGTACCAGGAGCGACTCATCATTTGCCACTTGGGGATTGGGAAGCGATGGCTTAGGAGACAGGTTTGGATCCCTATCACCTAAGACTTTTCAATTTTATGGGCCGTGAGGGTCCCATAAAAGCATTTTCTCCCTACGAGTCGTAAGGATCCCGCAGGTGTATTTTCTCCTTAAGAGTCGTGAGGACTCCTAAGTGTGTTTTTCCTTGGTGAGTCGTAAGGATCTCACGAAGGTTTGTTCTCCTCATGCATCGTGAGGACACATGAGTGGGTCTTTCCAATGAAGTATAATTCCAAAGGCGGAGACCAGCCGCGTAACTGGTGGTTGCGGTGGGGCATGGGTATGCTGAGAATTATTTGAGCCCGTGGATTGTATACGGTAGTCAATTTGGGGACTGGCCGTAGGGCTGAAAGAATTTTGGGAAATTGGATTTTTGTTTGGCGTCTGCATTGCTGCACTGGAATAATGCCAGGAGCAACTCATCATCCGCCCTTGTTTTTTTTTGTTGTTTTTTTATTTACCGCGATTGCTCTATCATTTCAGCTTTTCTTATCGCGAAGGTCGCGATCGCCCTATCATTTCGGCTATTTATTCGCGGTTGCCCCATCATTTCGGCTTTATTTTCATTTTCATTTTTACTCGCTGATTTTTATTGCGAGTTGCCCCATCATTTCGGCTTTATTTTCATTTTCATTTTTACTCGCTGATTTTTATTGCGAGTTGCCCCATCATTTCGGCTCTTCTTTATTTTTCTTTTATTTACACATTTTTTTATTTACATTTTTTTTTTACATTCCCAGTTTAACGACTTAGAGGTCGACTGTTTCCCAGTTTAACGACGTGGTGGTCCTCTTTGCTTATCCCAGCTCCTTGAACATTGATCTTGGCGGAGCTGTGCTGATGGCCTAGCTCCGTGGCTTGCCGATATGTCCGAGGATTGAGAGGTTTTTCCAAGCTTATATTGGTCCTCTGCCCAATCTTTGAAAACACAGCAGTCTTCAATGGTATGACTCAGCACTCTATGGTATGGGCAGTACATGGGATTGCCAGTCATATTCATTTCATGTGGCCTCTTCGGAATAGGCAGTTGCAGGCCATTGTTCAGGGCTTCCCTGAATATATCGCGGACCTCATCCCTCCTAAAGGAGTACACCTTCTTCCTTCTCTCCATCAGAGTAGGTGCCCTCACTGACGCCGGTCCTTGAGGCCGATCAATCTTTGGTTCGCCCTGCACATGTCTGGGAGGGTTAGGTTCCCGAAAGGTTTCGGTCTCCATTTGCATGAAATCGGCGGTCGTAGCTTGACTGTTTGCTAACACGCCTTTAGACAGTTCTATCTCTCCCGTCATGTATTGCTTTTCGACCCAATCTTTGAAGACGAAGCAGTCCTCAATGGAATGACCTATCACCCTATGATAGGGGCAATATTTTGGGTCGTCGATCATATTCTCTTCTTGCGGTCTCTTTGATTCTGGCAGTTGTAGACCGTTTCTTAGGGCGTCCCTGAATATCTTGTGGACCTTTTCCCTCTTGAAGGAATAGACCTTTTCCAGCTTCTCTTTCAGAGGCGATTCCCCCCCGGCGTATGTATCAAAGGGACTGGAGGCTAACTGCGGCCGTTTTTCGCGAAGGCGCTCCGCTTTTAGATTTAAAGGGATATCAGCTGGCTGCCCCCGGGTACCAATCCCTGGCTCATGAGCCAAAATTTGATTCTGCTGTGATTGTAATCGGGCGACTTGGGTCGTGAGATCTGCCACGACGTTTGCCAGCTCGTCGACTTTGGAATGGATTTCGGCCATCTTCTCATCCCTGTCCTGAAATTGCCTTTGAAGCCAATGGAATAATGCCTGTTCTGTAGTTCCGGCTATGACAACCGGGTAATCTTTATTGCCTGAGCTCCATTCCATAGGAACCACGGGCTCCTCTGGCTTATCGGCCTGAGCGGGCTCTTCATCATTTAGATCGAGCCGATGCTGGGTAGCGTCAACCATATCATCACCATGGCTGTGAAGAAGAGGAGGGTTCGTTTCTTCATGTCCGGCCATGTAGACAGTGTGGATAACACATTCAGCCATTCTTTCATCACTGGCAGCTGATTTCGCGGAGCGGTCCGGGCTTTGGAAATTCATAGATTTTAACATGGCCAGAGCCCTAGCCTTTTTGTTGGCTCTATATCTGAGCCGCTTCTGCCTCAGCTTCTCGATTTTGAAGGCTTGGCGGGCATCCGCTACCCAGGAAGCCGTTGTGAGTTGATCAGAGGGGAGCTTAGAGAAGACACCCGATCGAGCAGTGGTCAAGGGCACCGCTAGAGCTTGCTCGGGACGCGTTGTAGCTTTGTTGACGTTGATGGCCTTGCCCCCAGCTGGGGCCAAAGAAAGTCGTTCAGATACCGACTCGCGTTTGAGTTGGGGCGCCCTTGAGATCACCACATTTGGTCTCCTGCCTTTCGAGACCGGTTTGTCTGCCACCGGGGCTTGAGGAGCTGGGATGGCGCCAACTGGCATGAACATGATAGAGCCAAAAGGTAGCAGAGGCTCCTCCCATTGTCGCCCAAGACTGGCCGGAAGGACCATCCTGGAGTCTATCCTCATCGTGTATGAGATGGGAGCCGTGTTGAGAGCTGAGATCATCCTTGGAGACATTGTTGGAGAGTGATTGCTTGAAAACCTGCATGAAAAGGCATTATTTTAGTTTAAATATAGACATGTATACTGATTGAGTTTGCATGAACGCTTAACCCGAAATATGGGAGGAGAGATTAGTCCCACCGGGCGTGCCAGAATCTGTAGGGTGTTTTTCGTCACCCCATTGAGATGGGAATACGCGCGCGCTTGTCAGGCGTATACTACAGATTCCCCCTGCCTAGGGTAGGCGGGGGTTTAATGATTGTGGGGATCCGAATCTCCGGCAGCCGCGGACTAAGCTGCCGTTAATTACCCCTCGCCTTTGGGGCGAGGGAACCTCCGATTAACGGGTTAAACTGGTCATGCGAACTCAATGTGCAGTGTACGTGTGTTGTGTTTTGAAAGGGGGGTTTTGGATATATCGGGAGCCACGCAGAGTTTTTACGGGGGTCCCGCTACCCGGATAGCGGGCTGGGGGTCAAGGGGGCTAGCAGCCCCCTTGCGGGGTGCGGGGCAGCGCCCCGTTAGAAATTTTTTTCTAACAGGGACAGTGTCGTGGAGTACGTGTATGTATAAATTTGTATACATATGTATATGTGTATATATGTACACAAAAGAGGGGGAAAAGACATCCAAGGGATGCACAGGTGCGCAAGCGCGCGCGCCACGTGTCGGCACGCGGGCGACTTGCGCAGTTGCGCAAGCGCGCGCGCCACGTGTCGGCACGCGGGCGCCTTGCGCAACTGCGCAGTTGCGCAAGCGCGCGCGCCACGTGTCGGCACGCGGGCGACTTGCGCACTTGCGCAGTTGCGCAAGCGCGCGCGCCACGTGTCGGCACGCGGGCGACTTGCGCACTTGCGCAGTTGCGCAAGCGCACGCGCCACGTGTCGGCACGCGGGCGACTTGCGCACACAACAGGCTTTTAGCCTAAAAGGATTTCTCTGAAGAGAAATCAAAGAGGAGTTAGACTCCTGAGTGTTTTCTTTTTTTTTTTTTTTGTTGGGTTAATGGAAGGGTTCTTCTTCTTCCCCCTGTTGCTTGCTGGATCTTGAAGATCAAGAGATGTAAAATCTCAAAATCTCTCCTTTTTAAGATCTGATGGCAGATCCAAGTTCCCCTTTGTGGGTTTTGTGGTGGAAAACTATTTAGTTTTGAAAAAGGAAGAGTAAAACTCTTGATTTAATTCAAGAGAAAGAAGAAGGTTTTGGAACCTTGAAGAAGGAAGAAAGAGCTCAGCTCTAATATTTTTTTTTTGGAGAGAATGAAAAGTATATTTTTATTCATCATCATTTTGCCTTTTATAGGCTTACATATTTGCATATAGCCCCTTGGGCTTTACAAAATGGCATTTTGCCTATTCCATGGCTCATGTGCCATTACATTTTTGCACATAAGCCATGGGCTTACAAAATATTGGCTTTATGCCCATTTTACATACATTCATGTATAAAAAATTACATAAAAATTATTTATTACATGATTTTTTTTGTTGGCATGGCGGAAGGCCAGACGCTTCGTGTTCGGGCTCGACCTGGGCATTGGCCCACTTGCTTGGGCTTGGGCCCACCTGGCTTGGGGTTGACCTTGACTTTGACTCGGTCAACAGGGGTGTAAATTTTTACCCCAACAACCCTGACGCAAAACTTTTGTCCAAGGGGTCACTCCCGATGAGGGGATCTCGGCCCTTGCCTCGTCGATTGAGGTGCTGGGCATTCATAACCGAATACTTCGATGCAAAACAAAAAGATGAACGTCCTTGTAATAACAGCTTTTTGAAAAACTTGTTCCAACAACGTCTTTTAGGTTTATTTTCTTGCATTAGTTCTTTTAATGCGTCCCATCATTTAAATCCTACCATTGCAGAAAACAACCAAAATATGACGTACGCTTATGCCATTCGCATTCGCCACGGGGTCCCGTCATCACTCGTTAGGTTACTTAACTAACGACAGAGCGGGGGCTGGGCTAGCGCGGCTGTAAAACATAAGCAACGCCTAAATATAAAGCAATGATAGACATTACAGATCACAGATGAATACATTGGATATACTAGGAATCCGCAATCCGTTCGAGCCTGCAACGAAAAGCGGATTACACGGTCGTGGTGAATAGCCAAAACCCCACCCAAGACCCCTACGGGTGCGGCAAACTACCCGCCAAGTACCCGGTAGTTTGTGCACCCCTCCATGGGTCTATCCTAGGAGCAAAAACAGTAAAAAGAATTATACAATGATGGCTACAACCCCGACCCGGTTGTGCGGCCATACAAATAATATTATTACATCAATTTACATATTACAAATGAATGAAAGAAAAACAAAAGCTCATCTCACATCCACCCCGGCTATTCACCCGCGACAGTCCAACACATTCATATACACATTCCAATATCAAACACAGATCACAGAGATGTATAACCCCGACTAATCGACTTATAGCGATTAGCCGACGTTCAATACATGCAAACATCACAGATATAACCAATATAGCCAAAGTGTAGCGAAGTTCGAAAAAAATACGGATTTATAGGACCCCAAAAGTAAATTTCTTTTCTGGAAAATCTGGGCACATATAACATATTTGAAAAATCCCAAAACCCTACCAGAAGAACACTGCACAAAACACGAACCCACGAAGAGCCAAAACGGCGGCGGATCCGCGGCGAAGAGAACAGGTGAGGCCGCGGATCCGCGGCGGTTTAAAGGTTTCATGGGATTGTTTTTCTTGGGTGTTCTCACAAAACCCTGAGCCGATTTTAGGAGTAAAAAGTTTTACTTTTATAGCACAAAAAATTTCAACAGAAACTTAGGGTTTTGATTTCCGGTTTTTGTGATTTTTCCGTTTCGAACTTCCATACACTTCGCTACCAAGCTAGTTTAAGTTCAGTTAGGCTCTGATACCACTGTTAGGTCCACGTTACCTCTCCCGGTACTTTCGGGGATGCGGAAACGGTAAAACAAATTTTTTTCTAAACTTTGTAACATGGACCGTAAAAGCCGGATCTTTGCTAAACTAAACTAGCATACTTGCAAAGAAGGGTTAACTACTCGGCAAAGTGGTTATACCTCAACTTGAACTCCTTCTCTTCTTGTTGTTCTTCTTCTTTCTTGCTCTTTGTAATAGCTTGAATGGCTTCCCCTCCTCATCTCCTCTTTGCCGAAGATAGATCCACCTGAGGGCTTCATCCTTGGGCTCTTTTCTCGATCTTGAGAGAACTAAGGTATTCGGTTTGCTAGACCTTCTACCTTAGAGTGAGTAGAGTGTGCTTTGGGGTGTTATATCTTCAAGGAGATGATTCTCAACACATGAGATTTGCTCTCCTTGAACAAGAGGAGGAAGAAGATGAAGTGAAGAGAGAGAAACCCAATGATAGAATGAGCTCTTTTCCTCTTGCAACCATAACAAAAGGAAAATGATTTATCTAATTAATAAAAATAAATCAAAATGAAATTGTTGATGGTTGTATTTGGAATGACCACCATCATCACTTCAATAAATGAATGTAAGCTAGAATCAAGGAGTATCCTTGCAAAGCAATGATGATGGTCAACATTCAACCATGGTCAACAAGTCAACAAAATCAACCATAACATTATTTCATTTAATTACTATTATTAATTGATATTTCATAAATCCATTAGGGTTTGGAAAAAGACGACTGTCAACTGTGCATACGCACCCGTTCCGAAACCCTAATGAAAAACCTCATCCTCCTCCTCAAGCAACTGTGCATACACACCTGCATTCTCGTTCCGAGGAACAAGAATACTGAGAGATAAAAGAAACCCCAAAACATATACCACTATCTGGCTCAAACCAGAGCCTGCCAGTATAATCCGTCCGGACTCCAAACGTGCACAAGTGCGCGGATGAGAACGAACCCTGCCGCAATACCATGCGACCTCTACTCAGTTTTGCCCAGAGGCGAATAACCCTCTGTGTGGGACTCTAAAGACTCGACACTACGCTGGCAGTGGGTTTAACCACAGACCGCAAGTGGCACTAGCTGTGCGTAACGGTCCCCAGGTAGATGCCGATAAGAAGACTGACGAGGTAAAACCCATCTGAACTCCTACTGAGTCTGAATGTGACATTCTCCGTACAGTCCGGTCTGTTCGTCTGATACATCGCATGTCGGGCCTAGGGGGGCGGCAAGCGTCAGACCCCTAATAGAGGTACAAGTCGTGTCGGAGTGAAGCCCAGAACACCCTGAGATAGCACTGGAACCTACCAGTATATCTCGCTTGCCCTGGCCAGGGACTACTTGTGTAATGGCTCTCCTAGACACAGCGAGATGTCAACCCCCAATACCGGGAGAGACGAATCCTGTCTAACCGTCACTGCCTCCAAGTGCTTCGGGACTGCTTCCAACTACTACCTGTTTGCACGACTCAGAAGAGCCGTGGTAGGGTAGTAATCAAAGAACAGTGGGAACACACTCGAGGCGGAGTGACAATGTCAAGTCAGCGGACTAAGCTGTACTCATGTCACCTGGGAACTGATAACTGACGATAGGTATAATACCAACCATCAGTTCCCGACGAGTCCTGTCCAGTGTACTCGTAACCTAACGAGCACCCGCATACTATCTCAAGTATGACGTACCGACGGCTGTGGGACAGACCGTCTCCCGTGCTGGGATGAGAAGCGCATACGCTAGTCTACTCCGGAGTATCGATGCCCTATCTCGATACTCCCACGACTAGGGACGTGTATAAGGATGTGCTTGTAGATTACCCAGCCCCCACGAGTGTGATCGCCATCACAACGCTGGTAATCAAGCAAAGATCCAAAGGGCTCTACTAATGCGTATAGGTGATATAATAAATAAACACACAAGTACACATTAAAGCAGAGACAAACCAAGTAGCATACTACTATATTGAGCAAGATTGTCTGTACAACTGTGAATATCCCAAGCTTCCATCAAGTAATATACATACTAGTATGATACAGTAATGGCCTCTAGGGCATATACACTAACAGGCCTCAAGGTTTCAAACTTGAAGATGAAGAAGAAGATGAGCTAGAATTATGATAAGTCCTTTTAAAATGAAAAGAAAAAGGAATACTTATCATAATTCCAATTAGGGTTAAGTGTAGAGAATAGACCATGGTTAATGGATGGGTTAGGGTTAAGCATGATGACAAGAATGGTTAAGAAGTCAAAGCTTCATGAAGCTTCAACTAAAAGACAAAGAAAGCCACCATTCTTATCATAATCATTTCCAAATAAATAAATAAACAAATAAATAAATAAATGGATATGCAAAAACCCTAATTATCAAATTAATCATGGTTTAATCCTATACACTTAACTAAATGATCAAGTATCATCAAACATGATACATATATGTGCACAAAAGTATATCACATATACAACTTGCACATCAAGTGAGAAAATCCGTATAAAGTGAACCAATACTAGTTAATGCAAAGTAATATATCAAATATATAATTATACATTAAATCATTAAATCAACATTTGATCCGGTCATGTCGCACATAACCGACTAGTATTCAATGTATCGATTTATCGAATCAATGATTCGATAACTAGGTCATATCGAATATAACCAATCGAAACATTTATCGCGAGAATGAAATGCGGTATCACATACACGCATTATTCTCGCTCCCGCACATATCTCATATGCACTCCTATTTCGTTTCGCTTGAGCCAGGAAACCTCTGTGTAGGACTCTAAAGACTCGTCAATACGCCGGTAGCAGATGATGATCATATCAAGCACCCACAAGCCGCAAGCGGTCTGCTAAACGTAACGGCCATCCGGGTATTGAGCGATCAGAAGATTGACGAGCTATCCCGCTCACACTCCTGTGAATCCAACCAGTAACACTTACCGTACAGTCCGGTCTGTTCGTCTGATACGTCGCATATCAAGTCTAGGGGTGGTATACGTCAGACCCCAATAACCGATAAGTCGTGCCGATGTGAGGCTCATAACGGGTCGAGAAACTACTGGTAACACTTACCGGCAAATCTCTGATCAGCCCTGGCCAGGGACTTCCCTGTTACGGCCAATCGAGCAGAGCGCAACATCAACTCCCAATACCGGGAGAGACGAAACCCCTCCTATCGCTCATTGCCTCCATGTGACTCGGGACTGTACCCAAAGACCACCGTTTTGCACGCCCTCATGGACGTGGTAAGGTGGAGATCAAAGCACAGTGGGAATCACACAAGACTCTATGACGATCTCGGGTCTACAGACTAACCTGTACAAGTGTCACCTGAGAACTGCCATCTGACGTGAGGTATAATACCATCTTGGAGTTCTCGGCGAGTCCGTCCAGTGTACTCAGTCTCCACTGAGCACCCGTATACCATCTCTGATGTCAAACACCAATGGATATGGGATCATCCATCGCCAATCAAATGGGTCGAGAAGCGTATACGCTAGTCTACACTGGCATATCGATGCCCCGTCTCGGTACACCCACGACTAGGGACCTTGAAGGATGTACTTATGGACTACCATGTCCCCACTAGTATGATCTGTATCATAGTCCAGGTAGTCAAGTACAAATCCTAAGGGCTTTACCAACATGTAACTATAATACAGTATAAAGAGACTAGTGTACATGTTAAGATAAAGAGCAACCAGATAGCATACTATCATGTCGAGCAAGAAAGTCATCTCTATATATGTCCAAGCATCCAATATAATATACATCATCTGTACAATACTGGCCTCTGGGGCATACATACAACTAACAATCTCCCACTTGCACTAGGGCCAGCTGCTGTAGTATCGCATACCGAGCATCCCGAAAAGTCTCTCAAACTGTATCTGGGGAATGGCCTTCGTGAGTGGATCCGCAGTGTTGTCCTTCGTGTCAACCCTCCTGACCTCGATCTCCCGGCGATCAACTATCTCCCGGATCAGGTGATATCGCCTCAGAATATGCCTGGATCGCTGATGGGACCTGGGTTCCTTGGCCAAAGCCACTGCTCCATTGTTATCGCAATACAAAGGCATTGGATGCTCAATGGATGGAACCACACCAAGTTCAGTAATGAACTTCTTGATCCAGACAGCCTCTTTAGCAGTATCGTTGGCAGCGATGTATTCAGCCTCCATCGTCGAGTCTGCCACGGTTTCCTGCTTGGAACTCTTCCAGCTAACCGCCCCTCCGTAAAGGGTAAAGACAAAGCCCGACTGCGACTTAGAGTCGTCCTTATCACTCTGGAAGCTTGAATCGGTAAAGGACTCCACTTGGAGCTCTCCGTTACCATACACCAAGAACATATCTCTAGTCCTTCGTAAGTACTTGAGAATGCTCTTCACAGCTGTCCAGTGACTCTCTCCAGGATCAGCTTGATACCTGCTCACTACACTTAGTGAGTATGCTACATCGGGTCTGGTACATAGCATCGCATACATGATAGAGCCTACTGCCGGAGCATAGGGTATCCCTTGCATGCGAGCTCTCTCCAAATCAGTCTTGGGAGACATCTCTTTGGAGAGAGTGACTCCAGAGATCGTGGGCAAGTTCCCACGCTTGGACTCTTCCATACTAAACCTCTTTAGTATGGTGTCAATGTACCTGGATTGGGACAATCCCAAAATCCGTTTGGATCTATCTCTATAGATCCTAATTCCCAATATGCAGGAGGCATCACCAAGATCTTTCATTGAGAATCATTGTGATAAGAAGAGCTTGACCACTTGCAGCATAGGAATATCATTTCCTATCAAGAGTATGTCGTCCACGTACAATACGAGGAAGACAACCTTACTCTCTGCCACCTTCTTGTAGATACAAGGTTCATCTGGATTTTTGACGAAATCAAACTCTTTGATAACGACATCAAAGCAGATGTTCCAACTCCGCGATGCTTGCTTTAATCCATAAATGGATTTAAGCAGCTTGCACACCTTCCCGCTGCTCCCACTGTCTACGAAGCCCTCTGGCTGAGTCATGTACACGCACTCTTCTAAATCACCATTTAGAAAGGCGGTCTTAACATCCATTTGCCAGATTTCGTAGTCATGAAACGCAGCAATGGCAAGCGTGATCTGGATGGATTTAAGCATAGCCACTGGAGAAAAGGTTTCGTCATAGTCCACACCTGGTCTTTGACGAAAACCCTTTGCTACAAGTCTAGCTTTGAAAGTCTCCACTTTCCCATCTACACCAAGTTTCTTCTTGAAGATCCACTTGCTCCCAATGGGTTTTACCCCTTCAGGAGCAACTTCCAAAGTCCATACTTTGTTGGTGTACATGGATTCCATCTCGGACCGCATAGCATCCAGCCATTTCACTGAGTCCCCACTCGTGATGGCCTGCTCGAAACTAGTTGGGTCATCATCCTCCATGATGCAATCCTCGCTTCCACCATCAATGAGAAAACCGTAGTATCTCTCAGGTGGATGAGAAAACCTACCAGATCGGCGGAAAGGCTGAGGTTCATTGGGAGCTACTGAATCCTCTGGTTCCACTAAATCTTCAGTTGTAGTTTGTGTTGCTGGAACCTCTTCCAGCTCTACCTCATCGCCACTAATTTCTTTTGTAAGAAATTCCTTTTCTAAAAAGGTGGCATGTTGAGCAACAAACACCTTTTGTTGTTCACTGTGGTAGAATAGATATCCATACGAATTGCTTGGATATCCTACAAACTTACAAAAAACTGATCGTGCCTCGAGTTTGTCCGGGTTTTGCTTTTTAACATAAGCCGGACAACCCCATATCTTAACTCTTTTAAGAGATGGTCTCTTTCCATTCCATATCTCATATGGAGTGGTAGGCACAGATTTAGTTGGAACTCTATTCAATAGGTATATGGCTGTCTCCAGCGCATATCCCCAGAAGGAAATAGGTAACTCAGCTGTGCTCATCATAGAGCGCACCATATCTAATAGGGTGCGGTTCCTCCGTTCTGATACACCGTTGTGCTGTGGTGTATATGGAGGAGTCAGCTGAGAGAGAATCCCATTCTCTTTTAGGAAGTCCAGGAATTCATTGCTTAAGTATTCTCCTCCTCGATCAGATCGTAGGATTTTAATACTTTTTCCGGTTTGGTTCTCAACTTCTTGTTTATATTCCCTAAATTTCTCAAAAGCTTCTGATTTGTGTTTCATCAGGAACACATATCCGAATCTAGAGAGATCGTCAGTGAATGTAATGAAGTACGAAGAACCATCCCTGGCATGTGTAGACATGGGACCGCATACATCACTATGTATCAGTCCCAAGAGTTCGGTAACTCTTTCTCCGTGTCCCGTAAACGGAGTTTTGGTCATCTTGCCTTTGAGACATGACTGGCAAGTGTCATAAGATGAAAATTCAAACGGATTTAAATATCCATCCTTATGCAACTTAGCTAGTCGTGTCGCATTGATGTGGCCCAGTCTACAATGCCACAAGAAGGATTCGTTGAGTTCAGAACTCTTCCTCTTGTGTGCGTTTGTTATGCTCAGGACTGTTGATTGATTTAGAACATAAATGCCATTGCACAACGTGCCTGATCCAACCAACTTTTTGTTACGGAAAATGTTCATAACATTGTCCTGTAATACAAAATTATATCCCTCTTTACTTAATAAAGAAACCGATATAATGTTGCATATCAGGTTCGGCATGTAATAGCATTCGTTCAGAACCAATGTATTACCAGTTGGTAATACAAGGTGATATTCCCCGACAGTCTTAGCTGCAACAATTGCACCATTTCCAACTCTAATGTCTTTATCACCTTCTCCAAGTTCTCTACCTTTCTTGAGCCCATGTAACTGATTACATATATGGGATCCTGACCCGGTATCTAATACCCAGGACGTAGAGCAAATGGAGAAACAGTTCTCAGTAACGAACACACCCGAAGAAAATGCATCAACATGTACTTTCTTCATTCGGGTGGCATGGGAATCCTGGTATTCCCCTATATCCTGTTCATTCCTATAACTCTTATAAGAAAGAACGGAACCAACGTTCCCCAGCACAATATAACATGCGGGTTCGGTCAATACATCCATATTATTATCTTCATTAGGGCATGAAATGGTCGCTACCTGGAGAGAGAGAGAAGAAAACACTTTAGCGTATGCTCGTGCAAGATCAGATTGGTTATTATCTTATCTAATCAGGATGGCTCCCACTGCTTTTTATTAAATCTTCCTCCAAACCCTAAAAGGAAAGATTAGCCGGGATTAATTACACACTACAAGTTCGCCAATCTTTCAGCCAGGCCAGTGTCGGTACTTTGAGGGAGGTCCCCCGTGCTTTCGCACGAACCTAATTAGTGTAAACCTCGTTTTCCCAGAGGCGTAACCTCGTTAACACCTTTCTAGACACCTACTTGATCGGCTAATTGTAATGTGTAAAACTCTCCCAGGAGTAACTCTTACTCGCAGCGGGTATCGGGATCCAACTATCTCATAGAAGGTATGCAATCTCATTGCAAATTTCAACACTTGAAATTCCCGATAATGCTTTTGCCCCTAGCAACTTATGACCTTGGCTAAGGTCAACAAATCATAAGCGCTAGTCAAGTTCAACCCGTCATTTCCTGATTGAATCAAACCCACCCGTACGACCCTTGGCTAAGGTCAACAAAGTCGCACGACTACCCTAACTCAATCACATCTCATGTTTTAGCAGATAAATACTAATTAGCTACCGTACACCACGCCTTGGCTAAGGTCAACAAACGCAGCACGAATACTAACTAGTGTCTATCTGAAATGACGGAGGGCTACGCAGGTTTTTCTGAAAACCTATTGCGTAATGAACTTGATATCGTTGTAGAATCAAATGAAGTTTTTGAAATGGAGTGATTTTGAGGCTTTTCTAGTTTTGCTAAAGGAGTCACTCCCGGTGAAGGGATCTCGGTCCTTTCCTCGTCGAATGAGGTGCGGGATATATCATATATATCGCTGTGCAAAGCAAAAACCCAAAAGCAGTCAAAAGCAAACCGAGTGTGTAGCATCTGCCAGTTATTGCTAAAGGAGTCACTCCTGGTGAAGGGATCTCGGTCCTTTCCTCATCGAATAAGGTACAGGGTATATCATATATACCGCTATGCAAAGCAAGAACTGTAGCTACCTGTTTTGTTTTAAAATTTGATTCTACAACATCTTAGGTTTCTTTTCTTTCATTAATCACATTAATGAAGTCCCATCATTTAAATACCTAAACATCACAGATAGATATGAGGTACACTTATGCCATCCGCATTCGCCTCGATGTCCCCTCGTGCACCGTTAGGTTAGGTAACTAACGACAGAGCAGGGCAGGTATAGCGCGGGTGTAAAACATAAGTAACGTCTATATAATATATCATATATACTATATACTCTATCCATCACAGAATCATAACACAGATATCGCAGCAGAATCAACATATGAAATATTGGATATACTAGGACGTCCGTGTTTTCAATACGAGCCAGTATAAAACACGGATTCCACGGTCGTGATGAATAGCCAATCCCACATCCCTAGACCCCTACGAGAGCGGCAAGCAACCCTGCCAATTCTAGGGTTAGGAGACCCGGACTCGACTCCTCGAGTTGGTCTCCCACTGGACCCCAGAACCCGGTTACTTGTGCTCCCCTCCTTGGGTCTATCCTAATGCGGAAAAGTAAATAATATACAAAGGGTGACAACTTCCGCTACCTGGAAGTGCCCCAAATGAAAGAATATTACATACAAGTTTTTACATGAATGAAAAAGAAAAACACTCATCTCACATAAAAAACCCCGGCTATTCGAACACGACGATCCAATATAACATATCCAGCAACACATAACATCACATGTCATCAACGTAAGTAAATATGCGCATCCCAATTGTCGTTGACATATAGCAACGAAACCGGCGATATCACATATTACACTTACGGTCACAGAAAAGAAAGTGTAAAACTACAACAATTGGAATCCGCAACTTCTTTAGACATCGCATGCCTAATCAAATGAAATACTTAGACATCACATGCCTAACAGATATAAATCCCGCATTTTAGTCTCATTATCGAAAACTCTTTTCAATATCAAATGAAACTAAACCGCTAGATTTATATCATTCATTCAGTTATCACATAACTGTTTGTGAATTCCAATTATTATATCCCATTCCAGATAATTAGAATATATTAAACTTTCCGATCGAACATTCGAACACCCAAGTTTTCCCGAAACCATCCAACACATGAAATAGGTTCAAAGACATTCGTTTCATGCCTCAGTACCAACGGTCCAGCCGTAGAAGGGTCAAGCCAACGCCTCACATGTGGCACGCCGTACTGCCCCAAACCCGAAGGTTCAAAGGGCAGTTCAAGACGGTCACATAATCGAGTTAAGGTTTGTTGTCTTCTAGAGGGACCATCGCGTTACTTGCACTACTCAGAACGTCCTTAAACCACACAATAATCCAACACTTGGATATTTTTGGCAGGGGAAAGATTGGGTATTTATATCCGGTCGAACTTTTTAACATATTCAAAAAATTATCCGGAAAACACTTAGACAAAGTTCGATAATCCGATCGAATCGTCGATTCCCTATACAACCCCAGAATACTCAACTCTGGAGTCAAATTAAAATTCCCAGAAAACTCAGAACAATTAATCAGGAATTACTGTGCAAAAACCAAGGGCTGACGTCACTATTTAGCCGCGGAACCGCCGCAGAAGCCTAGCTTCTGCCGCGGTTCCGCCGCACTTTGTACTGTTCACTGGAAACGTTTTGCACAGTAATTCTTTGATTTTATTGCTGAATTTTTAAGCATTTTTAATTGACAAAAAATCACAAATTTGAAAAATTTCCAGAGAGCTATTTTGGGGTTGGGTTTTCGGTTCGTCCGGGTTTCAAACTCCGTCTAGACTTCGCCTAAGGCTCTAGCTAGGCTCTGATACCACTGTAGGGTTCCTAGGCACACAGTAGAGGTCTCACAAGGCATCAACCATGCCATTCCAGAAGAATATGGTGCCGAGAAACCCTAGTTAACGGATCGTTGCTAGAAATCAAGGCGAAAAGTAAACTAGTTAACACTTAACTACTAGAATATGGAAATTACAACCTTTGTAGATCCGGATATCCACCTCCACGGCTCCGCAACGAAGTCTCCTCGCTGTCCAAGTCGAACTCCGGGCTCTAGCGTCGGCTTCATCGGAGAATGAACGGGCTTGGTCATCGACGACGATGCCGAAGATGATCTACGTCGAGGCATCGCTAGATCAAGCTCCCACTTCACAAAGTGATGAAACTTGTGAAGAAAACACACTCTACTACTTGGCAAGAGGTAGAGGATGAAGAAATAGGAGGTGGGTTCTCTTTAGAATTGGATTTCTCACTCTCAAGCTTAAGTTGCCATTGATGGCCTCATGGTTTCAAACTTGAAGATGAAGAAGAAGATGAGCTAGAATTATGATAAGTCCTTTTAAAATGAAAAGAAAAAGGAATACTTATCATAATTCCAACTAGGGTTAAGTGTAGAGAATAGACCATGGTTAATGGATGGGTTAGGGTTAAGCATGATGACAAGAATGGTTAAGAAGTCAAAGCTTCATGAAGCTTCAACTAAAAGACAAAGAAAGCCACCATTCTTATCATAATCATTTCCAAATAAATAAATAAACAAATAAATAAATAAATGGATATGCAAAAACCCTAATTATCAAATTAATCATGGTTTAATCCTATACACTTAACTAAATGATCAAGTATCATCAAACATGATACATATATGTGCACAAAAGTATATCACATATACAACTTGCACATCAAGTGAGAAAATCCGTATAAAGTGAACCAATACTAGTTAATGCAAAGTAATATATCAAATATATAATTATACATTAAATCATTAAATCAACATTTGATTCAATGATCCGATCATGTCGCACATAACCGACTAGTATTCAATGTATCGATTTATCGAATCAATGATTCGATAACTAGGTCATATCGAATATAACCAATCGAAACATTTATCGCGAGAATGAAATGCGGTATCACATACATGCATTATTCTCGCTCCCGCACATATCTCATATGCACTCCTATTTCGTTTCGCTTGAGCCAGGAAACCTCTGTGTAGGACTAAAGACTCGTCAATACGCCGGTAGCAGATGATGATCATATCAAGCACCCACAAGCCGCAAGCGGTCTGCTAAACGTAACGGCCATCCGGGTATTGAGCGATCAGAAGATCGACGAGCTAGACCGCTCACACTCCTGTGAATCCAACCAGTAACACTTACCGTACAGTCCGGTCTGTTCGTCTGATACGTCGGATATCAAGTCTAGGGGTGGTATACGTCAGACCCCAATAACCGATAAGTCGTGCCGATGTGAGGCTCATAACGGGTCGAGAAACTACTGGTAACACTTACCAGCAAATCTCTGATCAGCCCTGGCCAGGGACTTCCCTGTTACGGCCAATCGAGCAGAGCGCAACATCAACTCCCAATACCGGGAGAGACGAAACCCCTCCTATCGCTCATTGCCTCCATGTGACTCGGGACTGTACCCAAAGACCACCGTTTTGCACGCCCTCATGGACGTGGTAAGGTGGAGATCAAAGCACAGTGAGAAACACACAAGACTCTATGACGATCTCGGGTCTACATACTAACCTGTACAAGTGTCACCTGAGAACTGCCATCTGACGTGAGGTATAATACCATCTGGGAGTTCTCGGCGAGTCCGTCCAGTGTACTCAGTCTCCACTGAGCACCCGTATACCATCTCTGATGTCAAACACCAATGGATATGGGATCATCCATCGCCCATCACATGGGTCGAGAAGCGTATACGCTAGTCTACACTGGCATATCGATGCCCCATCTCGATACACCCACGACTAGGGACCTTGAAGGATGTACTTATGGACTACCATGTCCCCACTAGTATGATCTGCATCATAGTCTAGGTAGTCAAGTACAAATCCTAAGGGCTTTACCAACATGTAACTATAATACAGTATAAAGAGACTAGTGTACATGTTAAGATAAAGAGAAACCAGATAGCATACTATCATGTCGAGCAAGAAAGTCATCTCTATATATGTCCAAGCATCCAATATAATATACATCATCTGTACAATACTGGCTTCTAGGGCATACATACAACTAACAACTACCTGGACTATGATGCAGATCATACTAGTGGGGACATGGTAGTCCATAAGTACATCCTTCAAAGTCCCTAGTCGTGGGTGTATCGAGACGGGGCATCGATATACCAGAGTAGACTAGCGTATACCTTCTCGACCCATACAGATGGGCGATGGATGATCCCATATCCATTGGTGTTTGACATCAGAGATGATATACGGGTGCTCAGTAGAGACTGGGTACACTGGACGGACTCGCCGAGAACTCCCAGATGGTATTATACCTTACGTCAGATGGCAGTTCTCTGGTGACACTGGTACAGAGTAGTCTGTTGACCCGAGATCGTCATAGAGTCTTGTGTGGTTCCCACTGTGCTTTGATTTCCATCTTACCACGTCCAAGAGGGCGTGCAAAACGGTGGTTTTTGGGTACAGTCCCGAGTCACATGGAGGCAATGAGCGATAGGAGGGGTTCGTCTCTCCCGGTATAGGGGGTTGATGTTGCGCTGTGTTCGATTGGCTATAACAGGAAATCCCTGGCCAGGGTTGCTGAGATTTACTGGTAAGTGTTACTAGTAGTTTCTCGAATTGTTATAGACCTCATATCAACACGACTTATCGAGCTATTGGGGTCTGACGTTTACCAACCCTAGGTGAGATATGCGACATATCAGACGATCAGACCGGACTGTACGGTAGTGTTACTGGTTGGATTCATTGGAGTGTGAGCGGGCTTGCTCGTCGATCTTCAGATTGCTCAATACCCGGGTGGCCGTTACGTTTAGCAGACCGCTTGCGGCTTGTGGGTGTTTGATATGATCATCACCTGCTGCCGGAGTATTGACGAGTCTTTAGAGTCCTACACAGAGGTTTCCTGGCTCAAGCGAAACGAAATAGGAGCGCATATGAGATATGTGCGGGACCGAGAATAATGCGTGTATGTGATACCGTATTCCATTCTCGCGATGAATGTATCGATTAGGTTATATGCGATATACCCTAGTTATCGAATCAAGGATTGATTCGATAAACCGATACATTGGATACTAGTCGGTTATATGTGATATGACCGGATCGTTAAATCAAGTGTTGATTTAATGATTTAATGTATAATTATATATATTTGATATATTACTTTGCATTAACTCGTATCGGTTCACTTTAAATGGATTTTCTCACTCGGGTGTGCGCATTGCATATGCGATATGATTTTGTGCACATGATTGTATCATGTTTGATGATACATGCTTTTTGGTTAAGTGTAAAGTATTAAACTATGGCTAAGTGGATGATTTGGGTTTTTACTTATTCATTTATTTGTTTATTTATTCATTTTTGGCAAAAGGAAAATGGTGGCTAATTTGGATATATGTTGAAGCTTCATGAAGCTTTGACTTAGTCACCATTTTTGTCTTCATACCTAACCTAACCATTCACTTAACTTGAGTTTAGTCTCTACACTTAACCATGGTTGATTATGATAAGTATTCTTTTATTTTCTATTTTCTAAAATAACTTATCATAATTCTTTCATCATCTTCTTCATCTTCTTCACTTGAAGAAGCTTGCTTCATCAATGGTGATTGATGAAAACAAGTGAGAAATCCAATTCTAAAGTCTACCCACTTCCTATTTCTTCATCCTCTACCTCTTGCCAAGTAGTAGAGTGTGTTTTCTTCGCAAGTTTCTTGACTTGGTGAAGTGAGAGCTTGATCTAGTGATGCTTCGACGTAGATCATCTTCGGCATGGACATCGACGACCTAGCTCACCATTTCTCCGACGAAGCCGACGCTAGAGCCCGGGAATTCATTTGGACAGCAAGGGGACTTCGTTGCGGAGCTATGGAGGTGGAGCACCGGATCTACAAAGGTTGTATTCCGTTTACTTGTAGTTAAGTGTTAACTAGTTTATTGTTTCGCCTAGAAATCTAGCCAACGATCCGTTCTAGGGTTTCTCGGCACCGTTTAAATTTGAAATTGGCATGGTTGATGCCTTGTGAGACCTCATTAGGGTGCCTAGGAACCCTACAATGTCGGGCCTAGGGGGCGGTAAACGTTAGTCCCTTAATAGCGGTACAAGTCGTGTCGGAGTGTAGCCCAGAACACCCTGAGAAACTACTGGAAACACTACCAGTAAATCTCGCTTGCCCTGGCCAGGGATTTTGTATAATGGCTTTCCTAGACACAGCGCGATATCAACTCCCAATACCGAGAGAGACGAATCCTGTCTAACCGTCACTGCCTCCAAGTGCTTCGGGACTGCACCCAACTACTACCTATTTGCACGACTCAATAGAGCCGTGGTATGGTAGTAATCTAAGAACAGTGGGAACACACTCGAGGCGAAGTGACAGTGTCAAGTCAATGGACTAAGTTGTACTCATGTCACCTGGGAACTGATAACTGACGATAGGTATAATACCAACCAACAGTTCCCGACGAGTCCTGTCCAGTGTACTTGTAACCTAACGAGCACCTGCATACTATCTCCAGTATGACGTACTGATGGTTGTGGGACAGACCATCTCCCCTGCTAGGATGAGAAGCGTATGCACCAGTCTACTCAGAAGTATCGATGCCCTGTCTCGATAATCCTACGACTAGGGACCTGTATAAGGATGTGCTTATAGACTACCCAGCCCCCACTAGTATGATCGCCATCACAACGCCGGTAGTCAAGCAAAGATCCTAAGGGCTCCATCAATATGTATTAGCGATATGTTAAAAGAAACATATACACATATTAAGATAGAAACAAACCAAGTAGCATACTACTATATTGAGCAAGACTGTCGTAAACCCGTATATATATCCAAAGCTTCCAAAATGTATTATACAAACTAGTACTATACAAACTAGTACTATACAATAATGGCCTCTAGGGCATACATATCCAACAATCTCCCACTTGCACTAAAGGCCAGTAATTGGTGTACCGCATACCCAACGTCTGCTCTATGGCCTACTGCTGGCGTACCGCATACCCAATAGCTCAAAAATTTGCTCGAACTGTGTTTGAGGGAGGGCCTTTGTGAATGGATCCGCCGTGTTGTCTTTTGTGTCCACTCTCCGTACCTTGATCTCCTGGCGATCAATGATCTCCCTGATCAGGTGATACCGCCTTAAGATGTGTCTGGATTTCTGATGGGACCGCGGTTCCTTTGCTAAAGCTATAGCCCCATTGTTATCGCAATACAAAGGTATTGGGTCAACAATGGACGGAACCACCTGAAGTTCACTAATGAACTTCTTCATCCAGACCGCCTCTTTTGCGGCATCGCATGCAGCAATGTATTCAGCCTCCATCGTCGAGTCTGCGACGGTATTCTGTTTGGAACTCTTCCAACACACCGCCCCTCCGTTGAGGGTAAACAAAAAACCCGAGACAAACTTGCTGTCATCCTTGTCACTCTGGAAGCTTGAATCGGTAAAGGACTCAACCCTGAGGTCTCCATTACCGTAAACCAGGAACAACTCCTTAGTCCTTCCTAGGTACTTAAGAATGTTCTTCACTGCTGTCCAGTAGTTCTCACCTGGGTCTGACTGATACCGGCTCACCACGCTTAGCGCGTAAGCTACATCTGGTCTTGTACATAGCATCACATATATTATAGATCCTACCGCCGAAGCGTAGGGTATAGTGCTCATGCGAACCCTCTCCTCGTCAGTCTTGGGAGACTTCTTCTTGGAGAGGGTGATTCCGTGCAATGCGGGTATATTACCACGCTTAGAATCTTCCATACTAAATCTCTTTAGTACGGTCTTTATGTACCTGGACTGCAAAAGTCCCAGTAATCTCTTGGATCTATCTCTGTAGATCTTGATCCCCAGAATGTACGGGGCATCACCCAGGTCTTTCATGGAGAACCGTTGTGACAAGAATAGCTTGAACGATTGTAGCATAGGAATGTCATTTCCTATCACAAGAATGTCGTCCACGTACAAGACTAGGAACACGACAGTTCATCCTACAATCTTCTTATAAATACAAGGTTCATCTTCGTTCTTGATGAAATCAAATTTCTTGATTGCTTCATCAAAACAGATGTTCCAGCTCCGCGATGCCTGCTTTAATTCATAAATGGATTTAAGCAACTTGCACACCTTCCCGCTGCTCCCACTGTCTACAAAACCTTCTGGCTGATCTATATAAACGCACTCTTCCAAACTGCTGTTTAGAAAAACCGTTTTTACATCCATCTGCCAGATCTCATAGTCATGGAAGGCAGCAATGGCAAGTAGGATTCGAATGGATTTGAGCATAGCCATTGGAGAAAAAGTTTCATCATAGTCCATACCAAGTCTTTGACGAAAACCTTTTGCAACGAGTCTAGCCTTATAGGTTTCCACCTGCCCATCTACACCAAGTTTCCGTTTGTAGATCCATTTGCATCCAACGGGTTTAACCCCAGGTGGAGCAATATCCAAGGTCCACACTTTATTGGTGTACATGGACTCCATTTCGGATCGCATAGCATCCAGCTATTTATCAGAGTCCCTACTGATAATGGCCTGCCTGAAACTGGTAGGGTCATCTTCTTCTAAGATGCAATCCTCTCGATCCCCGTCTATGAGAAAACCGTAGTATCTCTCGGGCGGATGAGAAATCCTACCAGATCTGTGGAGTGGCTGAGGTTCGTCTGGGGTTATTGAATCTTGAGGTTCTGTCAAATCTTCAGTTTCATTTTGTGGTCGCTGAATTTCTTCCAGTTCTACCGAACTCCCCTAGTTTCTTTTGCAAGAAATTGCCACTCTAAAAAGGTGGCGTGGCGAGATACAAACACCTTCTGTTCCTCGGTGTGGTAGAACAGATATCCTATAGAATTTAAAGGATATCCCACAAATTTACTTAGAATTGAATGTGCCTGAAGTTTGTCCGGATTTTGTACTTATACATAGGCCGGACAACCCCATATCTTAATGCGCTTAAGATACGGCCTTTTACCATTCCATATTTCCAATGGTGTCTTAGGCACTGATTTAGACGGAACATCATTCAATAGATATGCTGCTGTCTGAAACGCATGTCCCCAAAATGAAAGTGGTAACTCAGCACTACTCATCATGGAGCGAACCATATCCAACAGGGTACGGTTCCTCCGCTCCGATACACCATTATGCTGTGGCGTGTACGGAGGAGTAAGTTGAGAGAGAATACCATTCTCTTTTAAGTAATCTAAGATTTCCGTGCTTAAGTACTCCCCTCCTCTATCAGACCGGAGGATCTTGATACTTTTGCCTATTTGGTTCTCTACTTCGTTTCTGAATTCTCTGAATTTCTCAAAAGCTTCAGATTTGTATTTCATCAGATACACATATCTGAACCTAGAGAGATCGTCAGTGAATGTGATGAAGTATGAGAACCCACCCCTTGCATGTATAGACATTGGACCACATACATCACTGTGTATGAGTCCTAAGAGCTCTGTTGCTCTTTCTCCATGTCCGGTGAACGGAGATTTGGTCATCTTTCCTTTGAGACAAGACTAAAAAGTTTCATAAGATGAAAACTCGAACGTATCCAAGAGTCCATCTTTATGCAATTTACTTAGTCTTTTCTCTCCGATATGACTAAGTCTACAATGCCACAAGTAGGATTCGTTCGTATCTGAACTCTTCCTCTTGCGTGTGTTTTGTATATTAAGAACTGTATTTTGATTTAGAACATAGATACCGTTACACAGTGTACCTTCTGCAACTAGTACTTTATCAAGGTAAATGTTCATGATATTTCTATCAAGAACAAAGTTATATCCATTTTTATCAAGTAAAGAAACTGATATGATGTTGCAAACCATGGAAGGTACATAGTAGCAATTGTTCAAAATCAAAGTATCGCCATTTGGCAACACTAGGTGATATTCACCGACGGCTGCAGCATTAACTTGTGCTCCGTTTCCTACCCTGAGGGACATATCACCAGGTCTAACGATCCTACTCTTTCTCAGTCCCTGCAATAAATTATAGGTATGAGATCCCGATCCGGTATCTAGTACCCAGGAGGTAGGACTGACCGAAAAGCAGTTCTCAACTACAAGAACAACTAAAGTAGATGCAATACCATGCATCTTCTTCAACTGGGTCTCCTTGGAATCCATACAATCCTCTTTCCCTTGCTCATACTTATGACTGTTGTCGTTAGTTAGAGCCGAACCGACGTTCCCCAACCTCGAATAAGAATTCGGATCGATCAAGCGATACATTTTATTATCTTGATTAGGGCGTGAAATGGTTGCTACCTGGAGAGAGAGAAAAGAAACACTCAGCGTGTGCTCTTGCAAGATTAGATTGGTTATTAATATATCTAACCAGGATGGCTCCTACTGTTTCCTCAAATTCTTCTTCAAACCCTAAAAGAAGAACTAGTCAGGATTAATCGCACGTCACAATACTTGCTTAACCTTTCAGCCAGGCTAGTGTTGGTACTTTGAAGGAGGTTTTCCAACGCTTTCGCGAAGTTCCTTAATTACATAATCTCTTTTTCTTAGAGGCGTAGCCCCGGTAACACCGTTCTAAACACCTACTTGGTTTATAGCATTGATTGTTAAGTGAAATAATCTCCCGAGAGTAATCCAACTCATCAGTGGGATCGGGATCCAACTATCATTGTGTGATGACCTAGATGGAATCCACTCTAGTCACCACACTCCAGAAGGTATGCTAAATCTGCAAGTTTCCTGTATGTTTGAAACTCCCGATGTGGTTTTTTTCCCCTAGGACCCAAGTGACCTTGACTGAGCCAACATATCAAAGGATCCTAGTCAAGTTCAACCCGTCATTATCTTGATTGTATTAGACCCACCCGTACGAGTCCTTGACTGAGCCAAAATGACCGCACGACTGTCCCAACTAATCGCATTATATGCTACAGAAAAATATTACATAGCTACTGTACACTACGCCTCGGCTGAGCACGAAATACGTAGCACGAATACTAAGCAATACCAATCTGAAATGACGGAGGGCTACGACTGGGTTTTGGCGAAAACCCGTTAACGTAATGAACTTGATATCGTTGAAGGAACCTGATAACCTTTTAAAATAAATAGTAGTGAAAACTTTTGCTAATGAGGTCACTCCCTGTGAAGGGATCTCGGCTCTTTCCTTATAGAATAGGGTGCAGGATATTCCAACTGAATACCGCGATGCAAAGCAAAAAGTAATCGACTATAGTGAAGTTATTACGTTGACGAAAACATTTACTCAAGGGGTCACTCCCGATGAAGGGATCTCGGCCCTTGCCTCGTCAAATGAGGTGCTGGATATTTCAAACTGAATACCATTGTGCAAAGAAAAAGAGAACATCTGTAATGTCTGTTTTAAAACTTGGTTCCAACAACATCTTTTAGGTTTGTTTTTTCTTGCATTAATGAAAATTAATGTTGTCCCATCAATGTAACCTACTATTGCAGAAAACAACGAAAATATGACGTACGCTTATGCCATCCGCATTCGCCACTGGGCCCCGTCATCACCCGTTAGGTTACATAACTAATGACAGAGCGGGGGCTGGACTAGCACGGATGCAAAATATAAGCAACGCCTACTAGATATCATATATAGATATATGCATTCGTCAGACGTAATGATAGTCATTCCAGATCACAGATGAACACATTGGATATGCTAGGAATCCGCGTCTCGTTTGAGCCTGAAATGAAAGACGGATTACACGGTCGCGATGAATAGCCAAATCCCACCCTAGACCCCTACGGGTGCGGCAAACTACCCGCCAAATACCAGAAGTGAAGCAGCCTCCCTCAACAACGTGAGTAGGCTACTCAGCACTTCAAAGTACCCGGTAGTTTGTGCACCCCACCTTGGGTCTATCCTAGGAGCAAAAACAGTAAAAAAAAATACAATGGTGCCTACAACCTCAACCCGGATGTGCGACCAAAAAATAATATTACATCAATTTACAATTTACAACAAATGAAAGATAAATAAACACATCTAACAACCCCGGTGTAGGGTTACTAGGCACTTTCACAAGGGTCTACAAGGCATCAACCATACCCGATTTAAAATTTAGACTTGCCGAACAGCCCTAACCAAGATCTTTAAACTAGAGATTAAGCGAAACAAATTAAGTAAACAACTTTACTTCTAAGTGAAAAGGATTACAACCTTTGTAGTCCGATCCTTCACTTCATAAGCTCCGTGTTGTTGTCCCTTCGCTGCGATCATCGAATATCCACAAAAGAAAGATGCAAGCTTGCTTCCGCTCTTCGATAAAAAAGATGATCTACCTTGAAAAAACTCAAACCCAAGCTCTTGCTTTGCTAATCAAGTATTAGCAAAGCAAACACCCTAATCTAAGTGGCTAGAATAGATGAGGATGATGAAGTAGGAATTTAGCTCTCATTTGTTTTCTTAATCTCACTCATTTTCATCACCAAAAAAAAAGCTAGAAAGCTTTTCACCAAGGAAGAAGAAGAAGAAGAATCAAAACCTTTTGTGATGAATAATGAAATATCTAGTAAGGTTAGAAATGCAACCATGGGTTAAGTAAGTAAACTTAACCCTTGTAGAGATTGAACCATGGTTAAAGGGTGGGTTGGGTTAAATAAATATCATCCAAAATATCATAACAAATATCTTTGCTTAAAACAAAAGCAAAGCTTCTAGAAGCTACTAGAAAGTATTAACCCAAATCAAACCCTAACCATGTTTAATCTCCACTAAACATGTTGCATTAATAACCCTAACATGTTACAATATTATATATCACATATACAATATTTATTTTAACAAAATAAAATAATATAATTAACATATATCGCATATATATCAATGTATTACCCGAGTGAGAAAAAGAATCTTTTAGTGAGCTTATATCAGTTAATGTGATTTAATATATCAAATATATAATTATACATTAAATTATCGAATCAACACTTAATCCAATAATCCGGCTATTTCATAAATAACCGACTAATATAATCTGTATCAGTTCATCGAATCAACACTTGATTCGATGACCCGGCTATATCACATATACTCGGCCGATATCTCATCTCGCGAGAATCTAATACGGTATCACATACACGAATTGTTCTCGGTCTCGCACATATCATATATTTTCTCCTACTCCGTTTTGCTTGAGCCAGGAAACCTCTGTGTAGGACTCTAAATAATCGTCAATACGCCGGCAGTAGGTGATGATCATATCAAACACCCACAAGCTGCAAGCGGTCTGCTAAACGTAACAGCCACCCAGGTATTGAGCGATTAGAAGATCAACAAGCAAGCCTGTACATTCTCCCGTGAATCCAATCAGTCACACTCCCGTACAGCCGGTCTCTTCATCTGATATGTCGCATATCTCGCCTAGGGGTGGTAAACGTTAGACCCCAGTAGCTTGATAAGTCGTGTCGATATGAGGTCCATAACAGTTCGAGAAACTACTGATAACACTTACCAGTAAATATCAGCAACCCTACCCAGGGATTTCCAGTTATAGCCAATCGAACACAACGCAACATCAACTCCCTATACCGGGAGAGACGAAATCCCTCCTATCGCTCATTGCCTCCATGTGATTCGGGACTGTACCCAAAAGCCACCTTTTTGCATGCCCTCTTGGACGTGGTATGATGGAAATCAAAGCACAGTGGGAATCACACAAGACTCTATAACGATCTTGGGTCTACAGACTACTCTGTACCAGTATCACCAGAGAACTGCCATCTGACGTAAGGTATAATACCATCTAGGAGTTCTCGGCGAGTCCGTCCAATGTACCCAGTCTCCACTAAGCACCCGTATACCTTCTCTGATGTCAAACACCAATGGATATGGGATCATCCATCGCCAATCATATGGTTCAAGAAGCGCATACGCTAGTCTACTCTGGAGTATCGATGCCCTGTTTCGGTACTCCCACGACTAGGAACACTTGAAGGATGTACTTGGCGACTACACTGTCCCCACTAGTATGATCTGCATCATAGTCCTGGTAGTCAAGTACTCATCCTATGGGCTTTATCAACATGTAACATAGGGGCAATCAGAGTACATGTTAAGATAAAGAGTAACCAGATAGCATGCTATCATGTCGAGAAAGAAAGTCCTCCCTATATATTTCCCAGCATCCACTACAATATACAATGCATGTACAGTAATGGCCTCTAGGGCATACATATAACTAACAATCTCCCATTTGCACTAGGGCCATCTGTTGTGGTATCGCATACCCAACAATCAGCTGTGGTTGAAGTATCTCATACTCAACCATCCCATTAAAGTCTCTTATGGGAAATAGGCCTTTGTGAGTGGATCCACGCTGTTGTCCTCTTTGTCTACTCTCCTAACCTCGATCTCCCTGGAGATCATCTATCTCCAAGATCAGGCGATACTGCCTAAGCATATATCTGGATTTCAGATGGGACGGGGGGTTCCTTGGAAAAAGCCACAACTCCATTGTCATACAATAGTAGGAACGAAGTTCATCTCATGAACTAATATATATATATCCAGACTGCCTCTTTGGTAGCATCCTTGGTAGTGATTTATCTTGCCTTTAATCGTCTAGTATGTCACGGTATCTAGCTTGGAACTCTTCCAACATACCGTCCCTCCACTGAGGGTAAAGACAATGCCTGCGACTGATATTCAGTCGTCCTTATCACCCTGGAACCTTTCCAGTGATTCTCCCCAGAATCGATTGATACCATCTCACTACAACTAGTAAGAATCCTAACATCCAATTAGATCTATCTCATAGATCCATAACCCAGGATTTAGGAGGTATCACCTTGATCCTATAGAGAATCTTTATGATAAGCGGAGATTGACCGAGCGTAGCATAGGAAACTCCTTCCCTATCAAGAGTATATCATCCACGTACACTACGAGGATCACCACCATACTCTCTACTACCTTTTTGTATATACAAGGTTCATCTACCATTTTGATGAAGTCAAACTCTTTGACTACCACATCAAAACAGACGTTCCAACTCCGCGATGCCTGATTTATCTCATAAAACAACTTGCACACATTTCCGCTGCTCCCACTATCTACGAAGCCCTCTGGCTGTGTACTTATAGACGCTCTCTTCCAAATCAATATTTAGAAAAGCAGTCATGACACCCAACCGCCAGATATCGTAGTCATGGTATGTAGCCGTGGCAAGTAGGATCTGGATAGACTTGAGCATAGCTTTGAAAGTCTCAACTTTTCCATGTACACCAAGTAATCTTCTCAAGATATACTTATTCCTGATGGGGATTTAACCCTTCAGATAAAGCAACCAAAGTCCATACTTTGTTGGTGTATAAGGATTCCATCTCAGATCGCTAAGCATCCAGCCATTCTCACAGAGTCATTACACCTGATGGCCTGCTCAAAACTAGTTGGGTCATCATCTCATGATGCAATCCTCGCTCCCACTATCATAGAGAAACCGAAGTATCTCTCAGGTGGGTGAGAAACCCTACTAGATCGGCGGAGGGGCTGAGGTTCGTTGGTTACTATTGAATCCTTTGGTTCTACCAAATCATCAGCTGCAGTTTGTATAGCTGGAACTCTTTCCAGTTCTACCTCATGACCACTAATTTCTTCACAAGAAATTCCCTTTCACAAAGGTGGCATGCTGAGAAACAAAACATCTTTTGTTCCTCGGTGTGGTAGAAGATATTCCCTTACGAATGCTTGGGATATCCAACAAACTTCCACAGAACTGACTTTGCCTCGAGCTTGTCCGGATTATGCTTTTAGACATAGGCTGGACAACCATAAATCTTAACATACTTAAGATATGGGCTCTTCCCATTCCATATCACATATGAAGTGGTAGGCAATTGATTTGATTGGAACCCTATTTAATAGGTATGCAGCTTCTCAAGTGCATGACTCCTAAAAGGAAATAGGAAACTCAGTAGTACTCATCATAGAGCGCACCATATCACATAGGGTGTGATTGCTCCACCCCGATACACCGAGGTGCTGTGGTGTATACGGAGGAGTAATGCTAAGAGAGAATCTCATTCTCCTTTAGAATAGTCCAGGAATCCCGTGCTCAAGTATTCTCCTCCTTGATCTTATCAAAGGACATAATACTTACAAGTTTTTAGTTCTCTACTTCTAACTTATATTCTGTGAATATCTCAAAAGCTTCGGATTTGTGTTTCATCAGGAATATATGTCTGAATCTTGAGAGATCATCAGTGAATGTAATGAAGTACAAAGAACCATTCCTGGCATGTGTAGACAGGGAACTTACATACATCATCATGTATCAATCCCAAGAGTTCACTAACTCTTTCTCTGTTTCCAATAAACAGAGCTATGGTCATCTTATCTTTGTGACATGACCGACAAGTTTCACAAGATGTAAATTCAAACTAATTTAAATATGCATCTAAATGTAACTTCATCTAGTTGGGTCACATAGATACGACCTAGTCTACAATACCTCAAGAAGGATTCGTTCATTTCTGAACTCTTCCTCTTGTGTGTGTTCTGTACACTAAGAACTATAGTTTGATTTAGAACGTCTATGCTTTTAGATAATGTGCCTGAACCGATCAACTCTTAATATAGGAAAAGTTCAAAACATTATCCAACAATACAAAATTATATCCTTCTTTACTAATAAAGAGACTGATATGATGTTGTATATCAGGTTCGGTATCTAATAACATTCGTTCAGAATCAATGTATTCTGGTAATACAGGGTGATAACAACCAACAGACTTGGCTGCAACACTTGCACCGTTTCTATCTCATGAAACTTATCACCCGTTCTCAGTTCTCTACCTTTCTATAGCCCATGTAACATATTACATATGCGGGATCCTGATCCGGTATCTCATACCCAGGACGTAAAGGATACTGAGAAACAGTTCTTTGTAATGAACACACCCGTAGAAGATGCATCAGTATGCACTTTCTTCGTTTGGGCGGCATGGGAATTCTGGTAATCCCCTATTTCCCGCTATGTCTTATAACAATTATAAGTTAGAGAGGGACCAACGTTCCTTAGCGCAGTATAACAAGCGGGTTCGGTCAATACATCCGTATTATTATCTTGATTAAGGCGTGACATAGTCGCAACCAGGAGAGAGAGAAGAAAACACGCAGCGTGCGCTTTTACAAAATTAGATTGGTTATCAATTTATCTAATCAGGATGGCTCCTACGGTTTTAGTCAAATCTTCCTTCAAACCCAAAAAGTAAAGACTAGCCGGGATTAATTACACTCTTCAAGTTCGCCAATCTTTCAGCCAGGCCAGTGCCGATACTTTGAGGGAGGTTCCCCGTGCTTTCGCACGGACCTAATTAAAATAAACCTCATTTTCCCAGGGGCATAACCCCGTTGACACCTTTTCCAGACACCTACTTGATCGGCTAATTGTAATGTGTAAAACTCTCCCAGGAGTAACTCTTACTCGCAGCGGGTATTGGGATCCAACTATCTCATAGAAGGTATGCAATCTCATTGCAAATTTCAACACTTGAAATTCACAATAATATTTTACCCCTAGCGTCCTATGACCTTGACGGAGGCCAAACTACCCATAGTCCGCTAGTCAAGTTCAACCCGTTCATTTCTTGATTGAATTAAACCCACCCGCACGACCCTTGACGAAGGCCAAACTACGCCGTACAAATACCCTAATCCAATCGCATCGTATGCTAGCAGATAAGCACTAGTTAGCTACCGTACACTACGCCTTGACGGAGGCCAAACTACCGCAGCACGAATACTAAGTAGTACTTATCTGAAATGACGGAGGGCTACGATAGGTTTTTAAGAAAACCCTTTGCGTAATGAACTTGATATCGTTGTAGAATCGAGTGATTTTGAATGGAATGTTTTTGAGGCTTTTCTAGTTTCGCTAAAGAGGTCACTCCCGGTGAAGGTATCGTCGGCTCTTTCCTCATCGAATAAGGTGCAGGATATTTCACAAATATCACTATGCAAAGCAAAAAGTATAGAAATAATCAAAAGACAAACCGAGTTTGTAGCATCTGCTAGTTTCGCTAAAGAGGTCACTCCCGGTGAAGGGATCTCGGCTCTTTCCTTATCGAATAAGGTGCTGGGTGTTCTACAAGGAACACCGCTATGCAAAGCAAGAACTAGAGCTACCAGTTTTTAAACAAGTTTCTACAACATCTTTAGGTTTCTTTTAGTTTCATTAATCTCATTAATGAAGTCCCATTTTTATTATGCTTCACAAGCATCACATTTGAAACGAAATCTGAAATATAACATATATCTCATATATATAATATAAACATTCGTCTCAGGCAGTAATATGATCTCATCACAGAACATGGCAGCAGAAGAACGTATATGAAATATTGGACATACTAGGAGGTCCGTGTTGTTAATACGAGCCTGTATAAAACACGGATTCCACGGTCGCGATGAATAGCCAAACCCACATCCCAAGACCCCTACGAGAGCGGCAAGCAACACCGCCAATTCTAGGGTTAGGAGAACCGGTCTCGACTCCTCGAGATGGTCTCCTACTGGACCCTAGAACCCGGTTACTTGTGCTCCCCGCCTTGGGTCACCTAATGCGGAAAAGTAAATAATATACAATGGTGACATCATCCTCAGCCCGGAAGTGCCCCAATAAAAGAATATTACATACAAATGAATTTTACATGAATGAAAAAGAAAAACTCTCATCTCACATAAAACCCCCGGCTATTCAAAACGCGACGATCCAATATAACATATCACAGCAACACATAATATCTCATATTATCAGCGTAAGCAAGCATGCGCATCCCGATTGTCGTTGATGTATAGCAACGAAGCCGGCGATATACCACATACTACGCTTACGGTCACAGAAAAGAGAGTGTAAAACTACAACAGTTGGAATCCGCAATCTCCTTAGACATCGCACGCCAAACCAAATGAATTTCTTAGACATCTCATGCCTAACAATTATAAACCCCGCATTCTAGTCTCGATCTCGAAAACACTTTTCAATATCTAGTCGGGCAATTCAACAAGATTCCCGACATTCTGATCGAATGCTCGTCGCAAACTTTAGTAGACGACCGCACCCCCAGATGCCGTCGACGAAGTGCACTAAGGCGGAACACCGCTGCCGCGAGCACCCGAATGGATGCTTTTGGCGACGGGGTTCTCCTACAGTCACTTGGTCGGGGCCATGGGGCGTGGCTATCTATTAAGTTTACCCGGCGAGTACCCGTGTACGGCAACCGATCAAATGAGACTAAACTGCTAGATTTATAACATTCAAATTAGTTATCTCATAACTACTTGTGGATTCCAAATATTGTATCACATTCCAGATAAATAGACAATGTTAAACTTTCCGATCGAATAAACAAACACCCAAAATTTCCCAAATAGTTCTCAACACTTGAAATTAGTTTAAAAACATCCATCACATGCCACAATACCAATGGTCCAGCCGTAGAAGGGTCAAACCAACGCCTCACATGTGGCAACGCCGTACTGCCACAAACCCTAAGGTTTAGAGGCAGTTCAGACGGTCACATAATCGAGTTAAGGTTTGTGTTCTTCTAGAGGGTCCACCGCGTTACTTGAACGACTAAGGACGTTCTTAAACTACGAAAAAAATCCAACACATGGAAATTTTCCGGCAGGGGGAAAAAGTGAGTTATTGATATCCGTTCGAACTTTTTAACACGTTCTAAAATTACCTGGAAAAACTTAAACGAAGTTAAACTTTCCGATCGAATCAACGAATACAAAAGATTTCAAGAAAACTCAACACTTGAGTAATATCAAAAATTCCCAGAAGCATCAGGAAATACATACGGACATTACTGTGCAAAAACCAAACCATAATTACACTGTTTGGCCGCAGAACCGCCGCGCAAGGCATGGTCTTGCCGCGGTTCCGCGGCTCTTTAAGCGAATTAATGGCTCGTTTTTCACATAAATCCTTAGAATTCCCTGCTTAATTTTCTGAGCATTTTTAATATGAAAAAATCAACATTTTAAGAAAATTTTCAGAGAAGGGTAAAATATGGGGTTTTGGGGTTCGATCGGACTTCTAACTTCGTCTAGACTTCGCATAAAGCTCTAGCTTGACTCTGATACCACTGTAGGGTTACTAGACACTCTTACAAGGGTCTATAAGGCATCAACAATGCCCGATTTAAAATTTAGACGTGCCGAACAACCCTAACCAAGATCTTTAAACTAGAGATTAGGCGAAACAAAGCAAGTAAACAACTTTACTTCTAAGTGAAAAGGAGGACAACCTTTGTAGTCCAGTCCTTCACTTCATAAGCTCCGTGTTGTGGTCCCATCACTGCGATCATCGAATATTCGAACTGTAGAAAGGCTCCACAAAAGAAAGATGCAAGCTTGCTTTCGATCTTCGATAATAAAGATGATCTACCTTGAAGAAACTCAAACCCAAGCTCTTGCTTTGCTAATCAAGTATTAGCAAAGCAAACACCCTAATCTAAGTGGATAGAATAGATGAGGATGATGAAGTAGGAATTTAGCCCTCATTTGTTTTCTTAATCTCACTCATTTTCATCACAAAAAAAAAGCAAGAAAGCTTTTCACCAAGGAAGAAGAAGAATAATAATCAAAACCTTTTATGTTGAATAATGAAATATCTAGTAAGGTTAGAAATGCAACCATGGGTTAAGTAAGTAAACTTAACCCTTGTAGAGATTGAACCATGGTTAAAGGGTTGGGTTGGGTTAAATAAATATCATCCAAAATATCATAACAAATATCTTTGCTTAAAACAAAAGCAAAGCTTCTAGAAGCTACTAGAAAGTATTAACCCAAATCAAACCCTAACCATGTTTAATCTCCACTAAACATGTTGCATTAATAACCCTAACATGTTACAATATTATATATCATATATACAATATTTATTGTAACAAAATAAAATAATACAATTAACATATATCGCATATATATCAATGTATTACCCGAGTGAGAAAAAGAATCTTTTAGTGAGCTTATATCAGTTAATATAATTTAATATATCAAATATATAATTATACATTAAATTATCGAATCAACACTTGATCCAATAATCCGGCTATTTCATAAATAACCGACTAATATAATCTGTATCAGTTCATCGAATCACACTTGATCCGATGACCCGGCTATATCACATATACCCGGCCGATATCTCATATCGTGAGAATCTAATACGGTATCACATAAACGTATTGTTCTCGGTCCCGCACATATCATATATGTGCTCCTACTCTATTTTTCCTGAGCCAGGAAAGCTCTGTGTAGGACTCTAAATAATCGTCATTACGCCGGCAGTAGGTGATGATTATATCAAAAACCCACAAGCTGCAAGCGGTCAGCTAAACGTAACAGCCACCCAGGTATTGAGCGATCAGAAGATCAACAAGCAAGCCTGTACATTCTCCCGTGAATCCAATCAGTCACACTCCCGTACAGTGCGGTCTCTTCGTCTGATATGTCGCATATCTCGCCTAGGGGTGGTAAACGTCAGACCCCAGTAGCTTGATAAGTCGTGTCGATATGAGGTCTATAACAGTTCGAGAAACTACTGATAACACTTACCAGTAAATCTCAGCAACCCTGGCCAGGAATTTCCAGTTATAGCCAATCGAACACAGCGCAACATCAACTCCCTATACCGGGAGAGACGAAAGTCCGCTTATCGCTCATTGCCTCCATGTGATTCAGGACTGTTCCCAAAAGCCACCTTTTTGCACGCCCTCTTAGACATGGTATGATGGAAATCAAAGCACAGTGAGAATCACACAAGACTCTATAACGATCTCGGGTCTATAGACTACTCTATACCAGTGTCACCAGAGAGCTGCATCTGACGTGAGGTATAATACCATCTGGGAGTTCTCGGCGAGTCCGTCCAGTGTATCCAGTCTCCATTGAGCACCTGTATACCTTCTCTAATGTTAAACACCAATGGATATGGGATCATCCATCTCCAATCATATGGGTCAAGAAGCGCATACGCTAGTCTACTCTGGAGTATCGATGCCCTGTCTCGGTACTCCCACGACTAGGAACACTTGAAGGATGTACTTGGCGACTACACTGTCCCCACTAGTATGATCTGCATCATAGTCCTGGTAGTCAAGTACTCATCCTATGGGCTTTATCAACATGTTACATAAAGACAATCAGAGTATATGTTAAGATAAAGAGTAACCAGATAGCATGCTATCATGTCGAGCAAGAAAGTCATCCCTATATATGTCTCAGCATCCACTACAATATACAACGCATGTACAGTAATGGCCTCTAGGGCATACATATAACTTACAATCTCCTACTTGCACTAGGGCCATTTGTTGTGGTATCGCATACCCAACAATAAGCTGTGGTTGAAGTATCCCATACTCAACCATCCCATAAAAGTCTCTTCTGGGAAATAGGCCTTTGTGAGTGGATCCGCGTTGTTGTCCTCTGTGTCTACTCTCCTAACCTCGAACTCCCTGGAGATCATCCATCTCCAAGATCAGGCGATACTGCCTAGGAATAGGTCAGGATTTCAGATGGGACGGGGGGTTCCTTGGAAAAAGCCACAACTCCATTGTCACACAATGGTAGGAACGAAGTTCATCTCATGAACTAATATATATATATATATATCCAGACAGCCTCTTTGGTATCATCCTTGGTAGTGATTTATCTTTCCTTTAATCGTCTAGTATGTCACGGTATCTATCTTGGAACTCTTCCAATATAACGTCCCTCCACTGAGGGTAAAGACAATGCCTGCGACTGACATTCAGTCGTCCTTATCACCCTGGAACCTTTCCAGTGATTCTCTCCAGGATCGATTGATACCATCTCACTAGAACTAGTGAGAATCCTAACATCCAATTAGATCTATCTCATAGATCCATAACCCAGGATTTAGGAGGTATCACCTTGATCCTATAGAGAATCATTGTGATAAGCAGAGATTGACCGAACGTAGCATAGGAAACTCTTACCCTATCAAGAGTATGTCATCCACGTACTCTACGAGGATCACCACCATATTCTCTACTACCTTTTTGTATATACAAGGTTCATATACCCATTGGATGAAGTCAAGCTCTTTGACTACCACATCAAAACAGACGTTCCAACTCCGCGATGCTTGATTTATCTCATAAAACAACTTGCACACGTTTCCACTGCTCCCACTATCTACGAAGCCCTCTGGCTGTGTACTTATAGACGCTCTCTTCCAAATCAATATTTAGAAAAGCAGTCATGACACCTAACCGCCAGATATCGTAGTCATGGTATGTAGCCGTGGCAAGTAGGATCTGGATGGACTTGAGCATAGCTTTGAAAGTCTCAACTTTTCCATGTACACCAAGTAATCTTCTCAAGATATACTTGCTCCTGATGGGGATTTAACCCTTCAGATAAAGCAACCAAAGTCCATACTTTGTTGGTGTATAAGGATTCCATCTCAGATCGCTAAGCATCCAGCCATTCTCACAGAGTCATTACTCCTAATGGCCTGCTCGAAACCAGTTGGGTCATCATCTCATGATGCAATCCTCGCTCCCACTGTCATAGAGAAACCGAAGTATCTCTCAGGTGGGTGAGGAACCCTACTAGATCGGCCGAGAGGCCGAGGTTCGTTGGTTACTATTGAATCCTTTGGTTCTACCAAATCATCAGCTGCAGTTTGTATAGCTGGAACTCTTTCCAGTTCTACCTCATGACCACTAATTTCTTCACAAGAAATTCCCTTTCACAAAGGTGGCATGCTGAGAAACAAAATATCTTTTGTTCTTCGGTGTGGTAGAAGATATTCCCTTGCGAATGCTTGGGATATCCAACAACTTCCACAGAACTGACTTTGGTTCTTCCCATATCATAGAATATGCTTGGGATTCCCTATGTTAAGGTTTGGCTTGTCCGGATTATGCTTTTAGACATAGGCTGGACAACCCAAATCTTAACATACTTAAGATATGGGCTCTTCCCATTCCATATCACATATGAAGTTGTAGGCAACTGATTTGATTGGAACCCTATTTAATATGCATGCAGCTTCTCAAGTGCATAACTCCCAAAAGGAAATAGGAAACTCAGTAGTACTCATCATAGAGCGCACCATATCACATAGGGTGTGATTGCTCCACCCCGATACACCGAGGTGCTGTGGTGTATACGGAGGAGTAATGCTGAGAGAGAATCTCATTCTCCTTTAGAATAGTCCAGAAATCCCGTGCTCAAGTATTCTCCTCCTTGATCTCATCAAAGGACATAATACTTATACCTGTTTTTAGTTCTCTACTTCTAACTTATATTATGTGAATATCTCAAAAGATTCGGACTTGTGTTTCATCAGGAACATATGTCTGAATCTTGAGAGATCATCAGTGAATGTAATGAAGTACAAAGAACCTTTCCTGGCATGTGTAGACAGGGAACTTACATACATCATCATGTATCAATCCCAAGAGTTCACTAACTCTTTCTCTGTTTCCAATAAACAGAGCTATGGTCATCTTATCTTTGTGACATGACCGACAAGTTTCACAAGATGTAAATTCAAACTAATTTAAATATGCATCTAAATGTAACTTCATCTAGTTGGGTCACATAGATATGACCTAGTCTACAATACCTCAAGAAGGATTCGTTCATTTCTGAACTCTTCCTCTTGTGTGTGTTCTGTACACTAAGAACTATAGTTTGATTTAGAACGTCTATGCTTTTAGATAATATGCCTGAACCGATCAACTCTTAATATAGGAAAAGTTCAAAACATTATCCAACAATAAAAAATTATATCCTTCTTTACTAATAAAGAGACTGATATGATGTTGTATATCAGGTTCGGTATCTAATAACATTCGTTCAGAATCAATGTATTCTGGTGTAACGTTTCAAAATAATAAAATATTATTTTTGGGAAATTTTATAATTTAATATTATTTTAATGAATATTTTAATATTTCGGTATAATTAAATACAAATAAATGGGGAAAAATTATGGAAAATTCTAAAATAGGGTATTTTATGGAATTATGCCTTTTTAAAGTTTTTATGATTAGTTTGACACTAATTTAGTGCTAATCGCGATTAAAAATCGCTAATCGGATTTTTGGCATTTTTGTGCAAAACATGCACATATCATTTTGGACTTGTGTTACATTATTCTTACCATGGATTTTACTTTGTGTCTACTATTTGAATGAGAAGGTTTTAGAAAAGAAAAGAAAAGGGATTTTGAATAAAGAAATAAGGTATGGTGAGAAATAGGGTAGGTGAGGGTGTTGACCTAGTCATTTCCTCTCATTTCTTCATCACATTTCTCTCTCCCTCCTCTCTAGAGCTGCTGCTGTTCCTGCTCTTCCCATTCCCTCCTTCACCTTCAATCCCCTAAAACACCACAAAAATCATCTCAAAACCCCATTCCCTCTTCACAAAACATGCTCACAAGCTCGAGAGGAATGCATTGGACTAAGGAAGAGTCGATCTTGAGGACTTTGAGCAACTCAAGAATTTTCTCGAGTTGCTAAAGGAGGTAAATTCTGGAACTATTAGAGTAGTATTTCATTTCTTGTGCATCAATTCTTGTTTCATGTCGATATGTTGTCGTTTGGTGGATTTGTGAAACTTCAAGTTAGGGTTTAGGTGAGATCTGAAATTAAAGATGAAATTGAGGATTGTGGTGACTTTAGAACCCCTGGTGTGATGTTATTTTGGATCAAACTAGAGACTAGAACACAAAGTACGGATTTATGAGACGATGTCGGGGAAAAACTGTGAATCTGTGAGGGTTTTATTGAATCTGCTTTCACCCGAGACACCTGAAAATAAAATTGATTAGACAGTGAGATGTGCAGGCACCCTAGAACCACCACACAAGACCCTAGCCCCTAATTCCCTTTCCCGGCCGCAAATTAATTCCCTCTGGTCGCAAATTGTGGCCAGACCTGCACCAAATTGGGTCGTTTTGGTTCTGCAGCTCCTACATGTGTAGATTAGGCCCCTGGCATGTATAGATTTGTCTAATTTGACCTAGGATGAAATCTGGAGCCTATTTCCTTAGTTGCTGTTTTGGATTCGTGTTTCCGTATTCCGTATTTCTAATTCTGAATTTGCGTATGGTGTTTTACCTCGACTACTTGGCGTTTATATTACGATATCGAGGATTGTTGATCGTTTTGGAAGGCGTTGTCCATAGGTTCTAACCTATAGAACATAGTGTATCGTTTTGGGGTTTCGTATGCCGTTTTAGTTTTGAATTGGTTTTGATACGGTTTTGCGATACTTAATGTGTAGGTACCCCATAAAGACTTCGAGATGACAAGCAAAAGCGCGGTGACGTCGATAGATAAAGACGCAAGGTGAGTAGATTTATATCTACGGGGAGAAGTCGGGTGGATGGCGTATAGCACCCCCGCAGTCCGTGGTGATGTATACGAATATGTATACACACGTATATTTATTATGTGTTGTTTAAGTTTATTGATGGTAATAATGGATTATTGATGATAAGGATGTATTGGTTTAGTATAGTGCGAAACCCTAGAGTAGTGGTTGCACCCACACATACACGTACAGATATACTTGCATACATTCTTTCTTTTATCTGTGCGCATTTGGAGGTGTGTATATATACACATGGGTATGGGACTATGTGTTCATATACGGGATTTGAGTATGATACGTGGGATTGAGATGATTCGATGAGGTTTGACTGAGGCCGTGAGATTCGGCGATATGACAGAGTTCGTATTTGAGATGCGACATGATGGTTTTAGCGGGCCTTTGGGTATGTGTTTTACCCCGCATTCATATTTATATAGATGGTATCGATGGTACTAGACTTAGACTTGTACATTAGATTATATGATATGATGGTAGTGATACCTGATATGTGATGAGATGCATATGATATTGACCCGTACCCAGCTATTGGGATGCCGTACGACGATTTACTGTACGAGCTTTATATTGATGTTAGATCTGCACTCATGACTCGAGGATGTTATATGATATACCGTAGCGTACGTGATACTATTAAGGCAAGATCACCTACTATTGTATATATATATATGTATATCGACTCAGATTTAGGTGTTTTCCATACCCCTGCCGATTGACTTGATAGTTGGGTCCGTAGTTCGCATAGTAGGCGTTAGACTAGACCCGAGTCATACCTATTTCAAAACCAACGAGTCGGGGATATTTTAAAGATAGGCAAAAGGGATTCTACGGATATTTTCAAATGTAGCATTTGTTCTTAAAACACCGTAGCCCTTATTTTACCAAAAACCCCGATTCGTCTTATTTCAAAAGGTAAGGCTGCATGATATGGTTATTGAGGTAGATTCTTTACTGTTGCGTTGATTATTCGATTGCGCATATTCATATTATTTGCATCGCATTACTTGTGCTTATTGCTATATTACCATCATGCTGTTAGGACACCGACACCATTATCGTTGATGCGTATGTTCCACGTACACTATTTGCCGGCTCATACACATCATCATCGATAATTGCCATGCCACTACACTGTAGTACTGTTGCATTCCTGATATGATCCTTGCATGGCATATTGTACACTTATACCTGTACACATACATAGATGATTCTGACTTGATTAGAGATTTGGGGACCGCAAGATATTCTTTAAAACTGATTCATTTTAAAAAGAGTGGTTTCCCTCGACATGTGCACATTACTATTCCATGTTGCATGACTTACTGATTTGCTTACCTTTCTTTACATGTCGCATACATCATGTTTGATTATACGCATTGAGATATGTTGTTTCCATGATATTTCTGGATTTGGGAACTGTGGGTATTTCAAAAAGAGAATATGTAATTGTTTTAAGAAACCCGGTTACCCTTGATATGATATTTTAGTGCGTCCACCATGTGTTTTCTCGGTGCTGAGAGCGACATGTGAAACCCGATTCGAGGAGGCGGATGAGGCCGATTGCGGGTATATGGTGGACCCGGTATGGTACCCCGGGGCGAGAACGGTTTCGCTGTGTAGTAGACGGTGAGCCTGGCAAAGGGACTACTACCTACCGGTGATTGGTTGGACCTGGCGGTTATCCGGAGGATACCGACCAGAGTCGATAGATGGATATGGGCGTACTGCTGGGCCGATTCCGCAGATGGAGCCCGTGGGCTGGTCCGGACTGACGGAGCCCGTTATATGAGATATACGTGCCGATGCTGGGCACAGCTTTCATGATGTTTTCGAGTGTCGATGCTGGACACTCCGGTTCTATGATTTTGACGTGTCGCGAGAGACACAGGTGGTTTATATCCTCATATTTCCATGCATATGCTGAAGATATTTACATGCATGATGGTTATTGTCATTGGGTGACGACTGGACGGGATCCACGTACATGCAGACTTGATTACATTGATCATACCTCACATTTATGATATGCTATTACCTGAGGCACTGGCATGAGCACTTGGCACTACACTCATGTATAGAGATTACATTGCCAGTTTAGCATGCTGCAGACTTATTCATATTGAGGTTTATATATATTTCTGATCGTATTGACCTAGGATGGGTCATATATGCGATCTCTGCTTGTAGATATTTTCTATTCACGAGTTGGCAACTCACCCCCGTTGTGCCACAGTTCTTGCAGGTTTTGCCGTACAGGTTTCATTGCGGCTTTTCTGGCACATTGCTTCCATTACGGGTGACTTGCTTTGGTAGGTGGGTTCTTTTGCATCAGAACCACCATTGTACATGTATTACTCATTGTATCTAGAAATTCCATCAACCAAAACATGTGTATCATTTCGACCTTAGAGTCGCGCGTTGTAGTATTGCGGTTTTCATGTTGTTTTGAGTTCTTTCTGAGTTTTGATCCTCTCCCTTAGGCGTTGTATATTATATTGCTTGCGTAGTTGTGACCGTCGATTGACGAAGAGCTAGCTCCCGCTTGGGGATGCCTTTTATCATTGCATATATATTGTTCTTGTTGTACCCCGTTCGGGGCCAATATTTACAAAAGAAACTCTGCCGAAATTTTTAGAAAAGACTTTACAATTTTAAAATGCATATTCAGCTTAGTTATTTAAAAACTTTGATTTCAAAACATGTTTCTTCGCTAATTAAAAACCAGTTTTCTTTATTTACTCTTAAAATGGTTTTAGATTTCTGGGCTTTTGGCTTACTTGGATCAGATGGAGTCCTATAGACTTTATATGGTTCAAGGGCCAGTCACGTGCTCTTTCGGATCGTGACATATGGTAATACAGGGTGATAACTACCAACAGACTTGGCTGCAACACTTGCACCGTTTCTATCTCATGAAACTTATCACCCGTTCTCAGTTCTCTACCTTTCTATAGCCCATGTAACATATTACATATGCGGGATCCTGATCCGGTATCTCATACCCAGGACGTAAAGGATACTGAGAAACAATTCTCTGTAATGAACACACCCGAAGAAGATGCAACAGTATGCACTTTCTTCGTTTGGGCGGCACGGGAATTCTGATAATCCCCTATTTCCCGCTCTGTCTTATAACAATTATAAGTTGGAGCGGGCCAACGTTCTTTAGCGCAGTATAACAAGCGGGTTCGGTCAATACATCTGTATAATTATCTTGATTAAGGCGTGACATAGTCGCAACCAGGAGAGAGAGAGAAGAAAACACTCAGCGTGCACTTTTACATGATTAGATTGGTTATCAATTTATCTAATCAGGATGGCTCCCACTGTTTTAGTCAAATCTTCCATCAAACCCTAAAAGGAAAGACTAACCGGGATTAATTACACTCTACAAGTTCGCCAATCTTTCAGCCAGGCCAGTGTCGGTACTTTGAAGGAGGTTCCCCATGCTTTCGCACGGACCTAATTAAAATAAATCTCGTTTTCCCAGGGGCGTAACCCCGTTGACACCTTTCTAGACACCTACTTGATCGGCTAATTGTAATGTGTAAAACTCTCCCAGGAGTTACTCTTACTCGCAGAGGGTATTAAGATCCAACTATCTCATAGAAGGTATGCAATCTCATTGCAAATTTCAACACTTGAAATTCCCAATAATATTTTACCCCTAGCGTCCTATGACCTTGACGGAGGCCAAACTACCCATAGTCCGCTAGTCAAGTTCAACCTGTTCATTTCTTGATTGAATTAAACCCACCCGCATGACCCTTGACGAAGGCCAAACTACGCCGTACAAATACCCAAATCCAATCGCATCGTATGCTAGTAGATAAGCACTAGTTAGCTACCGTACACTACGCCTTGACGGAGGCCAAACTACCGCAGCACGAATACTAAGTAATACTTATCTGAAATGACGGAGGGCTACGACAGGTTTTTAAGAAAACCCTTTGCTTAATGAACTTGATATCGTTGTAGAATCGAGTGATTTTGAATGGAATGTTTTTGAGGCTTTTCTAGTTTCGCTAAAGTGGTCACTCCCGGTGAAGGTATCGTCGGCTCTTTCCTCATCGAATAAGGTGCAGGATATTTCACAAATATCACTATGCAAAGCAAAAACTATAGAAACAATCAAAAGACAAACCGAGTTTGTAGCATCTGCTAGTTTCGCTAAAGAGGTCACTCCCGGTGAAGGGATCTCGGCTCTTTCCTTATCGAATAAGGTGCTGGATATTCTGCAAGGAACACCGCTATGCAAAGCAAGAACTAGAGCTACCAGTTTTTAAACAAGTTTCTATAACATCTTTAGGTTTCTTTTAGTTTCATTAATCTCATTAATGAAGTCCCATTTTTATTATGCTTCACAAGCATCACATTTGAAATGAAATCTGCAATATAACATATATCTCATATATATAATATAAACATTCGTCTCAGGCAGTAATATGATCTCATCACAGAACATGGCAGCAGAAGAACATATATGAAATATTGGATATACTAGGAGCTCCGTGTTTTAAATACGAGCCTGTATAAAACACGGATTCCACGGTCGCGATGAATAGCCAAACCCACATCCCTAGACCCCTACGAGAGCAGAAAGCAACACTGCCAATTCTAGGGTTAGGAGACCCGGTCTCGACTACTCGAGATGGTCTCCCACTGGACCCTAGAACCCGGTTACTTGTGCTCCCCGCCTTAGGTCACCTAATGCGGAAATGTAAATAATATACAATGGTGACATCATCCTCAGCCCGGAAGTGCCCCAATAAAAGAATATTACATACAAATGAATTTTACATGAATGAAAAAGAAAAACTCTCATCTCACATAAAACCCCCGGCTATTCTGTTAGTTGTATGTATGCCCTAGAGGCCAGTATTGTACAGATGATGTATATTATATTGGATGCTTGGACATATATGGAGATGACTTTCTTGCTCGATATGATAGTATGCTATCTGGTTACTCTTTATCTTAACATGTATGCTAGTCTCTTTATACTGTCTTATAGTTACATGTTGGTAAAGCCCTTAGGATGTGTACTTGACTACCTAGACTATGATGCAGATCATACTAATGGGGACATGGTAGTCCATAAGTACATCCTTCAAGGTCCCTAGTCGTAGGTGTATCGAGACGGGGCATCGATATACCAGTGTAGACTAGCGTATACGCTTCTCGACCCATGAGATGGGTGATGGATGATCCCATATCCATTGGTGTTTGACATCAGAGATGGTATACGGGTGCTCAGTGGAGACTGGGTACACTGGACGGACTCGCCGAGAACTCCCAGATGGTATTATACCTCACGTCAGATGGCAGTTCTCAGGTGACACTTGTGCAGGTTAGTCTGTAGACCCGAGATTGTCATAGAGTCTTGTGTGATTCCCATTGTGCTTTGATTACCACCTTACCACGTCCATGAGGGCGTGCAAAACGGTGGTTTTTGGGTACAGTCCCGAGTCACATGGAGGCAATGAGCGATAGGAGGGGTTTCGTCTCTCCCGGTATTGGGGGTTGATGTTGCGCTGTGCTCGATTGGCCGTAACAGGGAAGTCCCTGGCCAAGGCTGATTCAGAGATTTGCTGGTAAGTGTTACCAGTAGTTTCTCGACCCGTTATGAGCCTCACATCCGCACGACTTATCAGTTATTGGGATCTGACGTTTACCACCCCTAGACTTGATATGCGACATATCAGACGAGAAGACCGGACTGTACGGGAAGTGTTGCCGATTGGCTCGACGGGAGTTGTAGCAGGTTCGCTTGTTCTCTTCTGATCGCTCAATACCCGGGTTGCCGTTACGTTTAGCTGACCGCTTGCGGCTTGGGGGTGCTTGATATGATCAACACCCACTGCCGGCGTATTGACGAGTCTTAGAGTCCCACAATGGAGTTTCCTAGTCCAGGCGAAACGTTGTGGTGCGCGTATGCGATATGCGCATGGACCCGATTGAAATGCGTGTATAGGATACCGTATATTGATCGGGCGGCTTGCTTTTGGTGGGGTCATATGTGATATGACCGGATTGATAAATCAAGTGTTGATTTATTAATTAACCATTAGTTTCTCACTTGAAATCCTTTCTTGAGTTTGATGGATGTATGCATGCATGTATGCCTTCTTTTTGATTCATGCACATATGGATGTACATATACACATACATACATACATACATCCTTCATGGTTGCTTATACAAAGAAAATGGTGGCAATATAAGACTCACACCATGGGTTTTCATTTGGATTATTATTTGATTTTTGGTTAAAACAAAATGGAAAAAGGAAAAGATAATTCTTGACTAGTTTCTACATCCTTCTTGACCTAACCATTCTCACCCACTATTTGACCATGGATTACTTTTCCTTTTGTGTTTTTAACTCAAATTCAATAATATCCTAAATGGTTTGATATGAGAAGAGGAAAATATATAGTGATATATTTTCTATTTTCTTGAAAAAGGTTGAACTTATCTTCTTCTCAAATTGCCATCATCTTCTTCTTCCTCTCTCATTTTGCTCTCTAGTTTTTTGTAGTGAGCAATATACTCATCAAGATTGGATTTTAAAGTGAGAATAAGAACCACAACATCATTCTACACAAGTTTAGCCAACTTGTTTAGAGTGTTATCTTCATTCGTACTTTTGAAAAGTGAAGTTGCAAGCTTGGACTAGGAGCTTCGGGTGGATCGTCGTGGACACTAGGAGACTTCAAGTGAACCTTCCTCCAACCCTCAAGTGGCCAAGGAGTCTAGCGTAGGGAGCTACAAAGGTTGTACTCTCAAAAACCCTAGCATTTCTTTCATGTGATGATGTGTAGTTTATAAAACCCTAATTTTTCTAGGAACGATCCGATGCTTGTTAGCTTAGCACCCTAAAGACTCCACTTTTGGTTCATGTGATGCTTCCAAACCCTTCATGAGGTACTAGGCTAACCTTTCATTGGTATCAGAGCCGACCTAGAAGATTAGGCGACACTTTAACGAAGTTAAAACTCCGATCGAACCGGAAAATACGGGTTTTGAGTGCTCTCTGGACATTTTTTAAAAATTGACTTTTTTCAGAATTAAAAATACTTAAAAAATACAGCAGGAAAAACTATGAAACACAGTGATATTCGATGACCTGAACAGTATAAACCGCCGCGGAACCGTGGCAATTCCTGGCTTAGGCCGCGGTTCTGCGGCCGTAAAGAGGCATCATTGCATAAAATTTCCACTGTAATTCTTAGAACTGCTTATACAGTGTTTTAGGTATGTTTAATATGAATATAGCACTGTATTTTCTGGAGATGGTTTTGGACTCGTAGATTCGATCGGAATTTTCATCTCGTTGCTTTTCCGGGTAAATTAGAAAGTATTGAAGTGTTTGAACGAGTATCATTTGCTCACTTTTCATGGGGTTTAAAATTTTGGAGATACGTGCAAGTTTTGTGGTGGTCCCTCTAGAAGACAATAAACCTTAACTCGATTATGTGACCGTATTGAACTGCCCTTTGAACCTTAGGGTTTGGGGCAGTACGACGTGCCACATGTGAGGCGTTGGCTTGACCCTTCTACGGCTGGACCGCTACTACTGTGTCACACTCCAATTTTTTGAACTTCGCTCAAGTGTTGAGCTTTAGGGAATCTTGGGTATTTGATCGTTCGTTCGAAAACTTTAATACTGTCTAATTATCTGGAATGGATGCAATGTGTGGAATTCATATTATAAGACATGAAATACGAGGTATGTGATATTTCGCATTTACGGTGTCTAAGGGGAATGTGGATTCCAGATATTGCAGTTTTACACTTTCTTTTCTGTGACCGTAAGTGTAGTATGTCGATATCGCCGGTTTCGTTGCTATACATCAACGACAATTGGGGTACGCATACTTACTTATGTTGATGATATATGATATTATGTGTTGCTGAGATATGATGTGCAGGATTGTCGCGATTGAATAGCCGGGGGGTTTTATGTGAGATGAGAGTTTTATATTTTCATTCATGTAAATTTAAATGTAATGTAATATTCTTTTATTTGGGGCACTTCCGGGTTGAGGTTGATGCCACCTGTGTTGTATATTATTTACTTTTCCGCATTAGGATGGACCCAAGGAAGGGAGCACAGGTGACCGGGTTCTGGGGTTCAGTGGGAGGCCATCTCGAGGAGTTGAGACCGGGTCTCCTAAACTCCAGAATTGGTAGGGTCGCTTGCCGCTCTCGTAGGGGTCCAGGGTGTGGGCTTGGCTATTCATCGCGACTATGGAATCCGTATTTTCTATTATTGGCTAAATACTAAATACGGACATCCTAGTATATCCCACATTATATCTATGTTTCTGCTGCGATATCTGTGATGTGATCATTTGATATGTTCTGATGGATACAGTATATAGTATATATGATATATTATATAGGCGTTACTTATGTTTTACACCCGCACTAGCCCTGCCCTGCTCTGTCGTTAGTTACCTAACCTAACGGTGCACGAGGGGACATCGAGGCGAATGCGGATGGCATAAGTTTATGTCGTATTTATCTGTGATGTTTAGGTGACTTAAATGATGGGACTTCATTAATGTGATTAATGAAAGAAAAGAAACCTAATAGATGTTGTAGAATCAAATTTTTAAATAAAAAGGGTAGCTACAGTTTTGCTTTGCATAGCGGTATATATGATATACCCTGCACCTTATTCGATGAGGAAAGGGCCGAGATCCCTTCACCGGGAGTGACCCCTTTAGCAATAACTGGCAGATGCTACACACTCGGTTTGTCTTTTGATTGCTTCTATAGTTTCTGCTTTGCACAGTGATATATATGATATATCCCGCACCTCATTCGATGAGGAAAGGGCCGACGATCCCTTCACCGGGAGTGACCCCTTTAGCAAAACTAGAAAAGCCTCAAGAACACTCCATTTCAAAATTCATTCGATTCTACAACGATATCAAGTTCATTACGCAATAGGTTTTCAGAAAAACCTGTCGTAGCCCTCCGTCATTTCAGATAAATCCTACTTAGTATTCGTGCTACGTTTGTTGACCTCCGTCAAGGCGTAGTGTGCGGTAGCTAACTAGTATTTATCTGCTTATGCATGTGATGCAGATTGGATTAGGGTAGTCGTACGACCTTGTTGACCTCCGTCAAGGGTCGTGCGAGTGGGTTTGATTCAATCAAGAAATAACGGGTTGAACTTGACTTGCACTCTGTGGTTTGTTGACCTCCGTCAAGGTCATAGGATGCTTGGGGCAAAATATTATCGGGAATTTCAAGTGTTGAAATTTGCAATGAGATTGCATACATTCTATGAGATAGTTGGATCCCGATACCCACTGCGAGTAATTGTTACTCCTGGAAGAGTTTTACACATTACAATTAGCCGATCAAGTAGGTGTCTAGAAAGGTGTCAACGGGGTTACGCCTCTAGGAAAACGAGGTTTACTTTAATTAGGTCCGTGCGAAAGCACGGGGAACCTCCCTCAAAGTACCGACACTGGCCTGGCTGAAAGATCGGCGAAGTTGTAGGGTGTAATTAATCCCAGCTAGTCTTTCCTTTTAGGATTTGAAGGAAGATTTGATAAAAACTAGTGGGAGCCATCCTGATTAGATAAGATAATAACGAATCTGATCTTGCAAGAGCATACGCTAAAGTGTTTTCTTCTCTCTCTCTCCAGGTAGCGACCATGTCATGCCTTAATCAAGATAATAATATGGATGTATTGACCGAACCCACAAGTTATACTGTGCTGGGGAACGTTGGTTCCGTTCTTTCTTATAAGAGTTATAGGAATGAACAGGACATAGAGGAATACCAGGATTCCCATGCCATCCGAATGAAGAAAGTACATGTTGATGCATTTTCTTCAGGTGTGCTCGTTACAGAGAACTGTTTCTCCATTTGCCCTACGTCCTGGGTATTAGATACCGGGTCAGGATCCCATATATGTAATCAGTTACATGGGCTTAGGAAAGGTAGAGAACTTGGAGAAGGTGATAAAGACATAAAAGTTGGAAATGGTGCAATTGTTGCAGCTAAGACTGTCGGTGAATATCACCTTGCATTACCAACTGGTAATACATTGGTTCTGAACGAATGCTATTACATGCCGAACCTGATATGCAACATTATATCGGTTTCTTTGTTAAGTAAAGAGGGATATAATTTTGTATTACAGGATAATGTTATGAATATTTTCCGTAACCAAAAGTTGGTTGGATCAGGCACGTTATGCAATGGCATTTATGTTCTAAATCAATCAACAGTTCTGAGCATAACAAACACACACAAGAGGAAGAGTTCAGAACTGAACGAATTCTTCTTGTGGCATTGTAGACTCGGTCATATAAATGCGACACGACTGGCTAAGTTGCATAAGGATGGATATTTGAATCCATTTGAATTTTCATCTTATGACACTTGCCAGTCATGTCTCAAAGGCAAGATGACCAAAACTCCGTTTACGGGACACGGAGAAAGAGTTACTGAACTCTTAGGACTGATACATAGTGATGTATGCGGTCCCATGTCTACACATGCCAGGGATGGTTCATCGTACTTCATTACATTCACTGACGATCTCTCTAGATTCGGATATGTGTTCCTGATGAAACACAAATCAGAAGTTTTTGAGAAATTTAGAGAATATAAACAAGAAGTCGAGAACCAAACCGGAAAAAGTATTAAAATCCTACGATCTGATCGAGGAGGTGAATACTTGAGCATTGAATTCCTGGACTTCCTAAAAGAGAATGGGATTCTCTCTCAGCTGACTCCTCCATATACACCACAGCACAACGGTGTATCAGAACGGAGGAACCGCACCCTATTAGATATGGTGCGCTCTATGATGAGTGTAGCTGAGTTACCTATTTCCTTCTGGGGATATGCACTGGAAACAGCAGCATACCTACTGAATAGGGTTCCTACCAAATCCGTGCCTACCACCCTATATGAGATATGGGAGGGGAAGAGACCATATCTTAATTTTATAAAGATATGGGGTTGCCCGGCCTATGTCAAAAGACAAAAACCGGACAAACTCGAGGCAAGGTCTGTTTTGTGTAAATTTGTTGGATATCCCAAGCATTCGCGAGGGTATATCTTCTACCACAGTGAGGAACAAAGAGTATTTATTGCTCAACATGCCACCTTTTTAGAAAAGAAATTTCTTGCAAAAGAGATTAGTGGCCCTGAGGTAGAACTGGAAGAGGTTCCAGCTGAACAAACCACAACAGAAGATTTAGTGGAACCAGAGGATTCAGCAGTTCCCAATGAACCCCAGCCACTCCGCCGATCTAGTAGGGTTCCTCGCCAACCTGAGAGATACTACGGTTTTCTCATAGATGGTGGGAGCGAGGATTGCATTATGGAGGATGATGACCCAACTAGCTTCGAGCAGGCCATCACGAGTGGGGACTCAGTGAAATGGCCGGATGCTATGCGGTCCGAGATGGAATCCATGTACACCAACAAAGTATGGACTTTGGAAAATGCTCCTGAAGGGGTAAAACCCATTGGGAGCAAGTGGATCTTCAAGAAAAAACTTGGTGTAGATGGGAAAGTGGAGACTTTCAAAGCTAGACTTGTTGCAAAAGGTTTTCGTCAAAGACCAGGTGTGGACTATGACGAAACCTTTTTTCCAGTGGCTATGCTTAAATCCATCCGGATCATGCTTGCCATCGCTGCATATCATGACTATGAAATCTGGCAAATGGATGTTAAGACCGCCTTTCTAAACGGTGATTTAGAAGAGTGCGTGTACATGACTCAGCCAGAGGGCTTCGTAGACAGTGGGAGCAGCGGGAAGGTGTGCAAGCTGCTTAAATCCATTTATAGATTAAAGCAAGCATCGCGGAGTTAGAACATCTTGTAAGTCCATGCTACCTCTCCCGGTACTTTCGGGCATGCGGAATTTGGTGAAAAACAATTTTCTTAGATGTGGTAACATGGACTCAAAACCCGGATCTTTGTTAAACCTCTAACTAACAACCTAACTACGAGTTGCTAACTACGAGTTGCTAACTATCGGTTAGGGGGTTATACCTTTCTTTTTCTCGAACTCCTTCGTCTTCTGTTAGTTATATGTATGCCCTAGAGGCCATTACTATACATAGGATGTATATTGTAGTGGATGCTGGGACATATATAGGGAGGACTTTCTTGCTCGACATGATAGTATGCTATCTGGTTGATCTTTACCTTAACGTGTACACTGTTTGTCTCTCTGTTACATGTTGGTAAAGCCCTTAGGATCTGTACTTGACTACCTGGACTATGATGCGGATCATACTAGTGGGGACATGGTAGTCCATAAGTACATCCTTCAAAGTCCCTAGTCGTGGGTGTATCGAGACGGGGCATCGATATACCAGAGTAGACTAGCGTATACCTTCTCGACCCATACAGATGGGCGATGGATGATCCCATATCCATTGGTGTTTGATATCGGAGATGATATACGGGTGCTCAGTAGAGACTGGGTACACTGGACGGACTCGCCGAGAACTCCCAGATGGTATTATACCTCACGTCAGATGGCAGTTCTCTGGTGACACTGGTACAGAGTAGTCTGTTGACCCGAGATCGTCATAGAGTCTTGTGTGGTTCCCACTGTGCTTTGATTTCCATCTTACCACGTCCAAGAGGGCGTGCAAAACGGTGGTTTTTGGGTACAATCCCGAGTCACATGGAGGCAATGAGCGATAGGAGGGGACTCATCTCTCCCGGTATAGGGGGTTGATGTTGTGCTGTGTTCGATTGGCTATAACAGGAAATCCCTGGCCAGGGTTGCTGAGATTTACTGGTAAGTGTTACCAGTAGTTTCTCGAACAGTTATAGACCTCATATCGACATGACTTATCGAGCTATTGGGGTCTGACGTTTACCACCCCTAGGCGAGATATGCGACATATCAGACGATCAGACCGGACTGTACGGTAGTGTTACTGGTCGGATTCACTGGAGTGTGAGCGGGCTTGCTCGTCGATCTTCAGATCGCTCAATACCCGGGTGGCCGTTACGTTTAGCAGACCGCTTGCGGCTTGTGGGTGTTTGATATGATCATCATCTGCTGCCGGCGTATTGACGAGTCTTTAAAGTCCTACACAGAGGTTTCCTGGCTCAAGCGAAACGAAATAGGAGCGCATATGAGATATGTGCGGGACCGAGAATAATGCGTGTATGTGATAACGTATTTCATTCTCGCGATGAATGTATCGAATGGTTGTATGCGATATAACCTAGTTATCGATTCAAGCGTTGATTCGATAAGCCGATACATTGTATACTAGTCGGTTGTGTGCGACATGACCGGATCATTGAATCAAGTGTTGATTTAATGATTTAATGCATATTTATACATTTGATATATTGCTTTGCATCAACTAGTATCGGTTTACTTAAGATGGATTTTCTCGCTCGGGTGTGCGCATTGTATATGCGATATGTTTATGTGCACATGTTTGTATCATGTTTGATGATGCATACCACTTTGGTTAAGTGTAAAGTTTGAACCATGGTTGTGTTTATGTTTAGGGTTTTATTTTCTTAATTATTCATTTATTCTTTTTGATAAATGGATAAAAGAAATTCAAATGAGAAAATGGTGGCTTGGTTTTGTTTTGTTCATGAAGCTTCATGAACATTTTGACTAAGTGACCATTTTGTCTCTAGCTTAACCCTAACCATTGCTTCAACCATGATTAATACTCTACACTTTACCATGGTTTAGTCATGATAAGTTTTGATTATTCTTTTCTTTTTCTAATTAACTTATCATAACTATTTTCCTTCTTCTTCTTCATTCTTCAAGTGAAGAAATCTTGCCCCATCAATGGCAAGTGATGGAAATGAGTGAGAAATCCAATTCTAAAGTCTGCCCACTTCCTATTTCTTCATCCTCTACCTCTTGCCAAGTAGTAGAGTGTGTTTCCTTCACAAGTTTCATGACTTGGTGAAGGTGGAGCTTGATTCATCGATGCCTCGACGTAGATCATCTTCGGCTTGGACATCGACGACCTAGCGCGCCCATTCTCCGACGAAGACGACGCTAGAGCCCGGATTCCTTTTGGACAGCGGAGACGACTTCGTTGCGGAGCTATGGAGGTAGAGCACCGGATCTACAAAGGTTGTATTTCCGTATCTCATAGTTAAGTGTTAACTAGTTAGCTTTTTCGCCTAGAAATCTAGCAAACGATCCGTAGTCGGGTCTCTCGGCACCCGTAAAATTTTATTATGGCATGTTCGATGCCTTGTGAGACCTCATTAGGGTGCCTAGAAACCCTACAGTGGTATCAGAGCCTAGCTAGAGCCTTAGGCGAAGTCCAGACGGAATTTGAAGTCCGAACGAACCCGAAACACCAAATCAATCTTGCTCTCTGTACTTTTTTGAAAACAGTGAGTTTTTCCAAATTAAAAATTGCTAAAAAATTCAGCAGGGAAAAATAAGAATTACGGTGCAAAAAGTTTCTGGTGAACAGTAATTTTCGCGGCGGATCCGCGGCAGAAGCATGGCTTCTGCGGCGGATCAGCGGCCCAATCATGACGTCATCCCTTACTATTTGCACAGTAATACCTGATAAATTCTTCTGGATTTTCTGGGAATTTTTAAAATTTATTCAAGAGTTGAATTTTCTGGGTTGTTTTGGGGATTCGAATGTTCGATCGGATTATCGAATTTTGTCTGTGTGGCTTTCCGGATAAATTTTTAGAATATGTTAAAAAGTTCGACCGGATATAAATACCCAACTTTTCCCCTGTCGGGAAATTTCCAAGTGTTGGATTTTTCCGTTGTTTGACGACGTTCTAAGTAGTGCAAGTAACGCGATGGTCCCTCTAGAAGACAACAAACCTTAACTCGATTATGTGACCGTCTTGAACTGCCCTTTGAACCTTCGGGTTTGGGGCAGTACGGCGTGCCACATGTGAGGCGTTGGCTTGACCCTTCTACGGCTGGACCGTTGGTACTGAGGTACGAACTGAATGTTGTTAGACTAGTTTCATGTGTTGATCTGTATCGGGAAAACTTGGGTGTTAGAATGTTCGATCGGAAAGTTTAACATTTTCTATTTATCTGGAATGGGATACAATAATTGGAATTCACAATAAGTTATGTGATAACTGAATGAATGTTATAAACGTAGCAATTTAGTCTCACTTGATCGGTTGCCACGGAATTTTGATGTGATCAAAAGTCCGTCGCAATCACGTAGCGTACGCGGATACTCGCCGGGTAAACTTAATAGACAGCCTCACTCCATAGCCCCGACCAAGTGACTGTAGGAGAACCCCGTCGCCGAGAGCATCCGTTCGGGTGCTCGCGGCAGCGGTGTTCCGCCTTGGTGCACTTCGTCGACGGTATCGGGGGTGCGGCCGTCTACTGAAGTTTGCGACGAGCATTCGATCAGGATGTCGGGAATCTTGTTGAATTGCCCGACTTGATATTGAAAAGTGTTTTCGATAATGAGACTAAAATGCGGGGTTTATAATTGTTAGGCATGCGATGTCTAAGTAATTCATTTGGTCAGGCATGCGATGTCTGAGGTGGTTGCGGATTCCAACTGTTGTAGTTTTACACTTTCTTTTCTGTGACCGTAAGTGTAATATGTGATATCGCCGGTTTCGTTGCTATACGTCAACGACAATTGGGGTGCGCATATTTACTTACGTTGATGACATGTGATGTTATGTGTTGCTGGATATGTTATATTGGATCGTCGTGTTTGAATAGCCGGGGGTTTTTATGTGAGATGTGTGTTTTTCATTTTCATTCATGTAAAAACTTGTATGTAATATTCTTTTATTGGGGCGCTTCCAGGTTGCGGAAGTAGTCACCGTTTGTATATTATTTACTTTTCCGCACTAGGATAGACCCAAGGAGGGGAGCACAAGTAACCGGGTTCTGGAGTCCAGTGGGAGACCAACTCGAGGAGTCGAGTCCGGGTCTCCTAACTCTAGAATTGGTAGGGTTGCTTGCCGCTCTCATAGGGGTCTAGGGGTGTGGGTTTGGCTATTCATCACGACCGTGGAATCCGTGTTTTATACTGGCTCGTATTGAAAACACGGACGTCCTAGTATATCCAATATTTCATATGATTCTTCTGCTGCGATATCTGTGATGTGATCATGTGATGTTCTGTGATAAATACTGTATATAGTATATATGATATATTATATAGGCGTTACTTATGTTTTACACCCGCGCTAGCCCTGCCCCGCTCTGCCGTTAGTCACCTAACCTAACGGTGCACGAGGGGACATCGAGGCGAATGCGGATGGCATAAGTGTACGTCGTATTTATCTGTGATGTTTAGGTACTTTAAATGATGGGACTTCATTAATGTGATTAATGAAATAAAAGAAACCTAAGATGTTGTAGAATCGAATTTCAAAATAAAACAGGTAGCTACAGTTCTTGCTTTGCACAGCGGTATATATGATATATCCTGCACCTTATTCGATAAGGAAAGGACCGAGATCCCTTCACCGGGAGTGACTCCTTTAGCAATAACTGGCAGATGCTACACGCTCGGTTTGTCTTTTGATTGATTTTAAGTGTTTTGCTTTGCACAGTGATATATACGATATATCCCGCACCTCATTCGACGAGGAAAGGACCGACGATCCCTTCACCGGGAGTGACTCCTTTAGCAAAACTAAAAAAGCCTCAAAAACACTCCATTTCAAAATTCATTTGATTTTACAACGATATCAAGTTCATTACGCAATAGGTTTTCAGAACAACCTGTCGTAGCCCTCCGTCATTTCAGATAAGTAGTAGTTAGTATTCGTGCTACGTTTGTTGGCCTGCGTCAAGGCGTAGTGTGCGGTAGCTAACTGGTGCTTATCTGCATAAGCATATGATGTGATTGGATTAGGGTAGTCGTGCGACTTTGTTGGCCTGCGTCAAGGGTCGTGCGGGTGGGTTTAATTCAATCAGGAAATGACGGGTTGAACTTGACTAGCGCACTATGGTTTGTTGGCCTGCGTCAAGGTCATAGGACGCTAGGGGCAAAATATTATCGGGAATTTCAAGTGTTGAGATTTGCAATGAGATTGCATACCTTCTATGAGATAGTTGGATCCCGATACCCGCTGCGAGTAAGAGTTACTCCTGGGAGAGTTTTATACATTACAATTAGCCGATCAAGTAGGTGTCTAGAAAGGTGTTAACGAGGTTACGCCTCTGGGAAAACGAGGTTTACATTAATTAGGTTCGTGCGAAAGCACGGGGGACCTCCCTCAAAGTACCGACACTGGCCTGGCTGAAAGATTGGCGAACTTGTAGTGTGTAATTAATCCCGGCTAGTCTTTCCTTTTAGGGTTTGAAGGAAGATTTGATAAAAAGCAGTGGGAGCCATCCTGATTAGATAAAATAATAACCAATCTATTCTTGCAAGAGCGCACGCTGAGTGTTTTCTTCTCTCTCTCTCAAGGTAGCGACCATATCACGCCTTAATCAAGATAATAATACGGATTATTGACCGAACCCGCTTGTTATACTGAGTTGGGGGACGTTGGTCCCGCTCCAACTTATAATTGTTATAAGACCGAGCAGGAAATTGGGGATTACCAGAATTCCCGTGCCGCCCAAACGAAGAGAGTGCATGTTGATGCATCATCTTCGGGTGTGTTCATTATACAGAACTGTTTCTCAGTATCCTTTACGTCCTGGGTATGTGACACCAGATCAGGATCCCAGATATGTAATCTGTTACATAGGGCTACAGATAGGTAGAGAACTGAGAAAGGGTGATAAGTTTCATGAGACAGAAAACGGGGCAAGTGTTGCAGCCAAGTCTGTTGGTCACTGTCATCCTGTATTACCGATACATTGATTCTGAACGAATGTTATTAGATACCGAACCTGATATACAAAATCATATCAGTCTCTTTATTAGTAAAGAAATGATAAAATTTTGTATTGTTGGATAATGTTTTGAACATTTCCTATATCAAAAGTTGATCGGTTCAGGCACGTTATCTAAAAGCATTGATGTTCTAAATCAAACTACAGTTCTTTGTATACGGAACACACAGAAGAGGAAGAGTTCAGATATGAACGAATCCTTCTTGAGGCATTGTAGACTAGGTCATATCAATGCGACCCGACTAGCTGGAGTTACATATAGATGCATATTCAAATCAGTTTGAATTTACATCTTGTGAAACTCGCCAGTCATGTCACAAAGATAAGATGACCATAGCTCCGTTTACTGGAAACAGAGAAAGAGTTAATGAACTCTTGGGACTGATACATGATGATGTATGTAAGTCTCCTGTCTACACATGCCAGGACTGGTTCTTTATACTTCATTACATTCTCTGATAATCTCTCAAGATTCAGTCATATGTTCCTGTTGAAACACAAGTCCGAACCTTTTGAGATATTCACAGAATATAAGCTAGAAGTAGAGAACCAATACGGGTATAAGTATTATGTCCTATGATGAGATCAAGGAGGAGAATACTTGAGCACGGAATTTCTGGACAATTCTAAAGGAGAATGAGATTCTCTCTCGGCATTACTCCTCCGAATACACCATAGCACGATGGTATATCGGGGCGGAGCATTCACACCCTATATGATAAGGTGTGCTCTATGATGAGTACTACTGAGTTACCTATTTCCTTTTGGGAGTTATGCACTTGAGAAGCTGCATACCTATTGAATAGGGTTCCAATCAAATCAGTTGCCTACCACTTCATATGTGATATGGAATGGGAAGAGCCCATGTCTTAAGTTAGTTAAGATTTGGGGTTGTCGGGCCTATGTCTAAAAGTATGATCCGGACAAGCTCGAGGCAAGGTCTGTTATGTACAACTGGAAAGGTTCCAGCTATACAAACAGCAGCTGATGATTTGGTAAAACCAAATGATTCAATAGTTACCAACGAACCTCAGCCTCTCCGCCGATCTAGAAGGTTTCCTCACCCACCTGAGAGATACTTCGGTTTCTCTAAGACAGTGGGAGCGAGGACTGCATCATGAGATGATGACCCAACTAGTTTCGAGCTGGCCATCAGGAGTAAGACTCTGTAAGAATGGCTGGATGCTTAGTGATCTGAGATGGAATCCTTATACACCAACAAAGTATGGACTTTGGTTGCTATATCTGAAGGGTTAAATCCCCATCAGGAGCAAGTATATCTTGAGAAGATTACTTGGTGTATATGGAAAAGTTGAGACTTTCAAAGCTAGACTTGTTAAAGGTTTTCGTCATCAACCAGGCGTGGATAATGATGAAACCTTTTCAAGTATCTATGCTTAAGTCCATCCAGATCCTACTTACCACGGCTACATACCATGACTACGATATCTGGTGGTTGGGTGTCATGACTGCTTTTCTAAATGATATTTTGGAAGAGAGCGTCTATAAGTACACAGCCAGAGGGCTTCGTAGACAGTGGGAGCAGCGGAAACGTGTGCAAGATGCTTTATAGGATAAAGCAGGCATCGCGGAGTTGGAACATCTGTTTTGATGAAGTAGTCAAAGAGTTTGACATCATCAAAATGGTAGATGAACCTTGTATAAACAAAAAGGTAGTAGGGAGTATGGTGGTGATCCTCGTAGAGTATGTGGATGACATACTCTTGATAGGGAAGGAGTTTCCTATGCTACGCTCGGTCGATCTCCGCTTATCACATGGATTCTCCATATAGGATCAAAATGATACCTTCTAAATCCTGGATTTTGGATCTATGAGATAGATCTAAATGGATGTTAGGATACTCACTAGATGTAGTGAGATGGTGTCAATCGATCCTGAGGAGAATCACTGGAAGGGTTCCAGGGTGATAAAGACGACTGAATGTCGGTCACAGGCATTGTCTTTACCCTCAGTAAAGGGACGGTATGTTGGAAGAGTTCCAAGCTAGATACCGTGACATACTAGACGATAAAGGCAGGATACATCGCTACTTAAGATGCTACCAAAGAGGATGTTTGGGTGTATATCGGTTCATGAGATGAACTACGTTCCTACCATTGTGAGACAATGGAGTTGTGGCTTATGCCAAGGAACGCAGGTCCCATCAGTGATCCAGACATATTCTAAGGCAGTATCACTTGATCATGGAGATGGTTGATCTCCAGGGTGATCGAGGTTTGGAGAGTAGACTCAGAGGACAACACAGCGGATCCACTCACAAAGGCCTGTTCCCAGAGAGAGACTTTTATGGGATGGTTGAGTATGAGATACTACAACCACTGCTATCAGATGGCCCTAGTGCAAGTGGGAGATTGTTAGTTATATGTATGCCCTAGAGGCCATTGCTATACATAGGATGTATATTGTAGTGGATGCTGGGACATATATAGGGAGGACTTTCTTGCTCGACATGATAGTATGCTATCTGGTTGATCTTTACCTTAACGTGTACACTGTTTGTCTCTCTGTTACATGTTGGTAAAGCCCTTAGGATCTGTACTTGACTACCTGGACTATGATGCGGATCATACTAGTGGGGACATGGTAGTCCATAAGTACATCCTTCAAAGTCCCTAGTCGTGGGTGTATCGAGACGGGGCATCGATATACCAGAGTAGACTAGCGTATACCTTCTCGACCCATACAGATGGGCGATGGATGATCCCATATCCATTGGTGTTTGACATCGGAGATGATATACGGGTGCTCAGTAGAGACTGGGTATACTGGACGGACTCGCCGAGAACTCCCAGATGGTATTATACCTCACGTCAGATGGCAGTTCTCTGGTGACACTGGTACAGAGTAGTCTGTTGACTCGAGATCGTCATAGAGTCTTGTGTGGTTCCCACTATGCTTTGATTTCCATCTTACCACGTCCAAGAGGGCGTGCAAAATGGTGGTTTTTGGGTACAGTCCCGAGTCACATGGAGGCAATGAGCGATAGGAGGGGACTCATCTCTCCCGGTATAGGGGGTTGATGTTGTGCTGTGTTCGATTGGCTATAACAGGAAATCCCTGGCCAGGGTTGCTGAGATTTACTGGTAAGTGTTACCAGTAGTTTCTCGAACAGTTATAGACCTCATATCGACACGACTTATCGAGCTATTGGGGTCTGACGTTTACCACCCCTAGGCGAGATATGCGACATATCAGACGATCAGACCGGACTGTACGGTAGTGTTACTGGTCGGATTCACTGGAGTGTGAGCGGGCTTGCTCGTCGATCTTCAGATCGCTCAATACCCGGGTGGCCGTTACGTTTAGCAGACCGCTTGCGGCTTGTGGGTGTTTGATATGATCATCATCTGCTGCCGGCGTATTGACGAGTCTTTAGAGTCCTACACAGAGGTTTCCTGGCTCAAGCGAAACGAAATAGGAGCGCATATGAGATATGTGCGGGACCGAGAATAATGCATGTATGTGATACCCTATTTCATTCTCGCGATGAATGTATCGAATGGTTGTATGCGATATAACCTAGTTATCGATTCAAGCGTTGATTCGATAAGCCGATACATTGTATACTAGTCGGTTGTGTGCGACATGACCGGATCATTGAATCAAGTGTTGATTTAATGATTTAATGCATATTTATATATTTGATATATTGCTTTGCATCAACTAGTATCAGTTTACTTAAGATGGATTTTCTCGCTCGGGTGTGCGCATTGTATATGCGATATGTTTATGTGCACATGTTTGTATCATGTTTGATGATGCATACCACTTTGGTTAAGTGTAAAGTTTGAACCATGGTTGTGTTTATGTTTAGGGTTTTATTTTCTTAATTATTCATTTATTCTTTTTGATAAATGGATAAAAGAAATTCAAATGAGAAAATGGTGGCTTGGTTTTGTTTTGTTCATGAAGCTTCATGAACATTTTGACTAAGTGACCATTTTGTCTCTAGCTTAACCCTAACCATTGCTTCAACCATGATTAATACTCTACACTTTACCATGGTTTAGTCATGATAAGTTTTGATTATTCTTTTCTTTTTCTAATTAACTTATCATAACTATTTTCCTTCTTCTTCTTCATTCTTCAAGTGAAGAAAGCTTGCCCCATCAATGGCAAGTGATGGAAATGAGTGAGAAATCCAATTCTAAAGTCTACCCACTTCCTATTTCTTCATCCTCTACCTCTTGCCAAGTAGTAGAGTGTGTTTCCTTCACAAGTTTCATGACTTGGTGAAGGTGGAGCTTGATTCATCGATGCCTCGACGTAGATCATCTTCGGCTTGGACATCGACGACCTAGTCCGCCCATTCTCCGACGAAGACGACGCTAGAGCCCGGATTCCTTTTGGACAGCGGAGACGACTTCGTTGCGGAGCTATGGAGGTGGAGCACCGGATCTACAAAGGTTGTATTTCCGTATATCATAGTTAAGTGTTAACTAGTTAGCTTTTTCGCCTAGAAATCTAGCAAACGATCCGTAGTCGGGTCTCTCGGCACCCGTAAAATTTTATTATGGCATGTTCGATGCCTTGTGAGACCTCATTAGGGTGCCTAGGAACCCTACTCTTCAAGCTTCGATGGTCCTCCGAATCGGCTTCTCCCCGTCGTCTCCTTGCGCCGAAGATAGATCCACCTGAAAGCTTCAACCTTTGGCTCCTTCTTCGAACTTTGAAGAAACTAGTTCACTCGGTTTGCTAAACCTTGTGAACTAGAGTGAGTAGAGAAGAGTTTGTATGGGATTTTATCTATGGTTCTTGGTTCTCAACTCATGAGACAAGTGAACCATAGAGTCAAGAGAGGGAGAGCAAGAGGAGGAGATGAGAGCTCAAGAACAAGAGAGAGAATGAGCATGAAAGAAAATGAGAGAAGACTTTTCTCATTTGGCTCTCATAATCCAAAACCATCATCACAAAATATAATAATCAAGTATTGTGTAAAATGGTTCAAGTCAAAATGGCTAAATCATTTCATGCACTCATTTCTCACAAAAGAAACAAGCAAGTAAAAAGTCTTTGCCATGAAATGATAGCTATTGTCATCATGATGGTCAACTAGTCCAACCTAGTCAACCGGTCAACAAAGTCAACAAGTCAACAAAGTCAACCCCTCAACAACCATGTCACCACAATACTTAATTAATATTATTGTTAATCATATATCATATTCTCATTAGGGTTGACCAAAAAGTCAATAGTCAACAGTCAACGGTCAACAACCCTAATGAGAATCCTCTGCCTCTGTCTCTCCGTCAACTGTGCATAGACACCCGCATCCGTGTCCCGAGGAACACGAATACATACTGGATAAATCCAATCCCAAAACGTACACTAGGATCTGGCTTAAACCAAAGCCCGCTAGTGATAACTGTCCGGACACTATACGTGCATAAGTGCACGGATGTGACCGAACCCTGTCGCAAAACCATGCGACCTGCCGCAAAACCATGCAACCTCTACTCTTTTGCCTAAAGGCGAATAGCTTTCTGTGTGGGACTCTAAAGACTCGACACTACGCTGGCAGTGGGTTTAACCACAGACCGCAAGCGGCACTAGCTGTGCGTAACGGTCCCCAGGTAGATGCCGACAAGAAGACTGACGAGGCGAAACCCATCTGAACTCCTGCTGAGCCTAAATGTGACATTCTCCGTACAGTCCGGTCTGTTCGTCTGATACATCGCATGGCGGGCCTAGGGGGCGGTAAACGTCAGTCCCCCAATAGCGGTACAAGTCGTGTCGGAGTGAAGCCCAAAACACCCTGAGATAACACTGGAAGCCTACCAGTATATCTCGTTTGCTCTGGCCAGGGACTACTCGTGTAATGGCTCTCCTAGACACAGCGCGATGTCAACCCCCAATACCGGGAGAGATGAATCCTGTCTAACCGTCACTGCCTCCAAGTGCTTCGGGACTGCACCCAACTACCACCTGTTTGCACGACTCCTTTGAGCCGTGGTAGGGTAGTAATCAAAGTACAGTGGGAACACACTCGAGGCGAAGTGACAGTGTCAAGTCAGCGGACTAAGCTGTACTCATGTCACCTGGGAACTGATAACTGACGATAGGCATAATACCAACTAGTCAGTTCCCGACGAGTCCTGTCCAGTGTACTCGTAACCCAACGAGCACCCGCATACTATCTCAAGTACGACGTACCGATGGCTGTGGGACAGACCGTCTCCTACACTGGGATGAGAAGCGCATGCGCTAGTCTACTCCGGAGTATCGATAGTCCTGTGACCAGGGACCTGCATAAGAATGTGCTTATAGATTACCCAGCCCCACTAGTGTGACTTCCATCACAACGCTGGTAATCAAGCAAAGATCCTAAGGGCTCCACTAATGTTTATAGGCGATATACTAAAATAAATACATGTACACATTGAAGTAGAAACAAACCAAGTAGCATACTACTATTTTGAGTAAGATTGTATATACAAGGTGAATATCCCAAGCTTCCATTAAGTAATATACAAACTAGTATGCTACAGTAATGGCCTCTAGGGCATATACACTAACAATCTCCCACTTGCACTAAGGCCATGTACTGGCGTATCGAAGACCTATCATCTCGATCAGCCGCTCGAACTGAGTCTGGGGCAAGGCCTTGGTGAATGGATCTGCAGAGTTATCTTCTGAAGCGACTCTCCGAACCTCGATCTCCTGGCGATCCACGATCTCCCTGATCAGGTGATACCGCCTCAAGATGTGTCTGGATCTCTGATGGGACCTGGGTTCCTTCGCTAAAGCTATAGCCCCGTTGTTGTCGCAATACAGAGGTATTGGATCAACAATGGACGGAACCACCTGAAGCTCTTTCAAGAACTTCCTCATCCAGACAGCTTCTTTTGCGGCATCAGATGCAGCGATGTACTCCGCTTCCATCGTCGAGTCTGCAACGGTTTCCTGTTTGGAACTCTTCCAACACACCGCCCCTCCAATGAGGGTAAAGACAAAACCCGACATGGACTTGGAATCATCCTTGTCACTCTGGAAGCTGGAGTCAGCAAAGGCCTCGATCTGGAGGTCTTTTCCGCCATACACCAAGAACATCTCCTTAGTCCTTCTCAGGTACTTAAGAATGTTCTTTACTGCTATCCAGTGTTTCTCCCCAGGGTTTGACTGATACCGGCTTACCACACTCAGTGCATAAGCCACATCCGGTCTGGTACACAACATCGCATACATTATAGAGCCTACCGCAGAAGCGTAGGGTATAATAGACATGCGATCCCTCTCCAAATCAGTCTTGGGAGACATCTCTTTAGAGAGGGTGATCCCGTGACAAGCGGTAGGTTACCGCGCTTGGAATCTTCCATACTGAATCTCTTCAGTATGGTGTCGATGTACCTGGACTGTGAAAGTCCTAATATCCTCTTGGATCTATCACGATGGATCCGGATCCCCAGGATGTACGAGGCATCACCCAGGTCTTTCATGGAGAACCTGTGCGACAAGAACCCCTTGACAGATTGTAGCATAGGAATGTCATTTCCTATTAAGAGAATGTCATCCACGTATAAAACGAGGAATACTACAGTTCTCGCTACAAATCTACAATAGATGCATGGTTCATCTGGATTTTTGATAAAGCCAAATTCCTTGACCGTCTCATCAAAACAGATGTTCCAACTCCGCGATGCCTGCTTTAGTCCATAGATGGACTTAAGCAACTTGCACACCTTTCCGCTGCTCCCACTCTGAATGAAGCCCTCTGGTTGGCCCATATAGACACACTCCTCTAAATTTCCATTTAGAAAAGCGGTCTTTACGTCCATTTGCCAGATCTTATAATCGTGGAAGGCAGCAATGGCAAGAAGGATCCGAATGGATTTCAGCATAGCCACTGGAGAAAAGGTTTCGTCATAGTCCAAGCCAGGTCTTTGACGGAAACCCTTTGCAACACGTCTAGCTTTATAGGTCTCAACCTGTCCATCTACACCAATCTTCCTTTTGAAGATCCACTTGCATCCTACGGGTTTTACCCCGTCTGGAGCAATGTCCAACGTCCATACTTTGTTGGTGTACATGGACTCCATTTCGGTCCGCATTGCATCCAGCCATTTTACTGAGTCAACGCTCTGAATGGCCTGCTGGAAGCTAGTAGGCTCATCATAATCTATGATGCAATCCTCTCTATCCCCGTCTATGAGAAAACCGTAGTATCTCTCGGGCGGATGAGACTGCCTACTACTCCTGCGGAGCGGCGTAGGAATGTCCTGTTCTTTTGAACCCTCTGGTTCCACTAAGCTTTCAGTAATAGCTCGTGGTTCTGGAATTTCTTCCAGTTCTACTGTGCTCACACTAATTTCCTTTTCTAAGAACTGATGTTCTAGAAAGTGGGCATGACGAGAAACAAGAACTTTTTGTTCCTCTTCGCAGTAGAAGAAATATCCCTTGGAGTTCTTTGGATATCCCACGAACTTACACTGTACTGAGCGTGCCTCGAGCTTGTCCGCATGCTGCTTTTTAACTAAAGCTGGACATCCCCATGTCTTAATGTGATTAAGATGGGGTCTCTTCCCACACCACATCTCATATGGTGTGGTAGGCACAGTCTTAGTGGGAACTCGGTTCAAAAGGTGCGTAGCTGATTCTAGCGCATACCCCCAGAATGATCGCAGTAACTCAGCGTTACTCATCATGGACCGTACCATATCCAATAGGGTGCGGTTCCGTCTCTCCGATACACCGTTATGTTGCGGAGTGTATGGAGGAGTAAGCTGAGAGAGAATTCCATTCTCTTTTAAATAGTCCAGGAACTCGGCACTTAAGTATTCACCACCTCGATCCGATCTTAGAATCTTGATACTTTTACCGGTTTGTTTTTCTACTTCATTCTTATATTCCTGGAATTTTCCAAAGGCTTCGGACTTATGTTTCATTAAGAAGACATAACCGTACCTTGAAAAGTCATCCGTAAAAGTAATGAAGTAAGAAAAACCGCTTCGCGCATGTGTAGACATTGGACCGCACACGTCGCTGTGTACGAGTCCCAAGAGCTCGCTCGCTCTTACTCCGTGTCCAGTGAACGGAGACTTTGTCATCTTTCCTTTGAGACAGGATTGACAAGTGGCATACAATTGATATTCGAACGGATTCAAATATCCTTCTGTATGTAACTTTGTCAACCTTCTCTCATTGATGTGACCCAGTCTACAATGCCATAAGAAAGTCTGATTTATTTCCGGTGACTTTCTTTTGTGTGTATTTTGGACATTGAAAATCTGTGGTTGGTTTAATACGTATATACCATTGCTTAATGTACCTGACCCAATCAGAACTTGATTAAGGTGAATGTTTACAACATTACTTACAAACGCAAATTCATAACCTTCTTTAGAAACTAAAGATACAGAAATGATATTACAAGTTGCGTTGGGTACAAAAAAGCAATTACGCAAAACCAAAACATGTCCATCTGACATTCCCAGGTGATAGTCCCCCAAGGCCTCAGCATCCATGCTAGCTCCGTTTGCAACTTTGAGGGTCATGTCACCTGCTTTCAAAACCCTACGGTTTCTCAACGCCTGCAAAGAATTACAGATATGAGATCCTGATCCGGTATCCAATACCCAGGAAGTAGAGTTTATTGAAAGACAGTTTTCAATAACATACACACCTGAAGCTGAAGCTGCAACCTGCTTCAATTCCTGTGTTCTGGCCTTCCAAGCCCTGCAATCATTCTTCCAGTGTCCTTTCTTATGACAATAGAAGCATTCTTCCTTATCCACAAGCTTCCCCACTATCTTTGTTGCTTTAGCTTTTCCCTTCGTATCCACTTTACTAACACCGCCTCTTGGTTTGGCGGGGGCTTTCTTCTTCTTTCCCTTGGCTTTCGCTTTGGACCTAGAAGAAGATGATCCTCCTACAAACAAAGTGGATGTTTCCCTACCTTTCTGTAGGGTGCCCTCTGCGCTCCTCAGCATGTTGAGGAGCTCTGAAAGTTCAACTTCTTTTTCTTGTAAGTTGAAGTTCAGTATAAACTGGGCGTAAGTGGAAGGAAGGGACTGGATAACTAAGTCCGTATAGAGCTCACTCTCCAATGTGGTCCCTAGGTCCGCGAGCTCTTCAATGTAGCCGATCATCTTAAGCACGTGTTCTGCTACTGATGATCCGACGGCCATCCTTGCCGAAAATAACTTTTTCGACGCTTCGTATCTTGCGATACGAGATTGCTCTCCATACAGTTCTTTTGTATGAAGAAATATGGATTCCAAGTCCATATTCTCGTGCCTCCTCTGATGTTTATTGTCCATAGAAGCAAGTACGAGGCACTTGGCCTTCGCGCTATCGATCTCCCAAGTCTTACGGATTTCCTTATCCGCGACGCTGGAAGTGGGACCAGGGACAGGGGGAGCTTTGGTGGTAAGAAGATACCTCAGCTTGTCGTAAGTGATTGCCATCTTGACATTCCTGAGCCAATCTTTGTAGTTTGGCCCTGTCAGTATGTTTTTATCTAGAAGTAACTTAAGTCCAGTCATGTCGATTGGTCGCTGCAATTAGGAGAGAGAAGAAACACTCAGCTTGATGCTCTTGCAAGTTTAGAATGGTTTTTAGTTTGTCTAAACAGGATGGCTCCCACTGTTTCTCGAATCCCTCCTCAAACCAAAAAGGAAGAATTAGTCGGGATCAATCCCACCGTACAATACTTGCTTAACCGTTCAGCCAGGCCAGTGTCGGTACTTCGAGGGAGGTTTTCCAACGCTGTCGCGAAGTTCCTTAATTAAATAACCTCTTTTCCCTGGGGGCGAAGCCCCGCTAACACCTTTCTAGACACCTACTAGGTTTATAGCATTGATCGTTTAGTGAGAAATTTCCCGAGGAGTAGCATATGTAGGGTTCCTAGGCACTCTAGTGAGGTCTCCCAAGCCATCAACCATGGCAATTTCAAAAATTATGGTGCCTACAAACCCTAAACTACGGATCGTTTGCTAGATGTCTAGGCGAACATAGAACTAGTTAACACTTAACTAATGAGAAAACGGAAATACAACCTTTGTAGATCCGGTGCTCCACCTCCATAGCTCCGCAACGAAGTCCTCTCCGCTGTCCAAGTCAAATCCGGGCTCTAGGATCGGTTTCGTCGGAGAATGGGCAAGCTAGGTCGTCGATGTCCATGCCGAAGATGATCTACGTCGAGGCATCGCTAAATCAAGCTCCGACTTCACCAAGTCAAGAAACTTGTGAAGTAAACACACTCTACTACTTGGCAAGAGGTAGAGGATGAAGAAATAGGAGTTGGGTTAACTTTAGAATTGGATTTCTCACTCTAATTCATCAATCACCATTGATGAGGTAAGCTTTCTTCTTCAAGTTCAAGGAAGAAGAAGAAGAAGAATGATAAGATAAGATAATTGTAAAAGAAAAGAAAATGAATTCTTATCATAATTTTAACTAGAGTCAAGTGTAGAGAATGAATCATGGTTAGTGGGAATGGTTAGGGTTAAGGATGAGATAAGAATGGTTGACTTGAACAAAGCTTCATGAAGCTTCAACTAAAGAACAAAATTAGCCACCATTCTTTTCTCTTTTCTTTTATTCATTTATCAAAAATAAAAAGATAATTAAATAAGATAAATGAATAATAAATAATAAACCCTAACCATTTCATTAACCAAGGTTTAATCTTTACACTTGAACCCTAGCATGACATGTATCATCAAACATGATACAATCAAGTGCACAAAAGTATATCGCATATACAATGCGCCCATCCGAGTGAGAAAATCCATCTTAAGTAAACCGATACTAGTTGATGCAAAGTAATATATCAAATATATAAATATGCATTAAATCATTAAATCAACACTTGATTCAATGACCCGGTTATGTCGAACACAACCGACTAGTATACTATATATCGGCTTATCGAATCAACGCTTGAATCGATAACTAGGTTATATCGCATACAACCATTCGATATATTTATCGCGAGAATAGAATACGGTATCACATACACGCATTATTCTCGGTCCCGCACATATCTCATATGCGCTCCTATTTCGTTTCGCTTGAGCCAGGAAACCTCTGTGTAGGACTCTAAAGACTCGTCAATACGCCGGCAGCAGATGATGATCATATCAAGCATCCACAAGCCGCAAGCGGTCTGCTAAACGTAACGGCCACCCGGGTATTGAGCGATCTGAAGATCGACGAGCAAGCCCGCTCACACTCCAGTGAATCCGACCAGTAACACTACCGTACAGTCCGGTCTGATCGTCTGATCTGTCGCATATCTCGCCTAGGGGTGGTAAAACGTCAGACCCCAATAGCTCAATAAGTCGTGTCGATATGAGGTCTATAACTATTCGAGAAACTACTGGTAACACTTACCAGTAAATCTCAGCAACCCTGGCCAGGGATTTCCTGTTATAGCCAATCGAACACAGCGCAACATCAACCCCCTATACCGGGAGAGACGAATCCCCTCCTATCGCTCATTGCCTCCATGTGACTCGGGACTGTACCCAAAAACCACCGTTTTGCACGCCCTCTTGGACGTGGTAAGATGGAAATCAAAGCACAGTGGGAACCACACAAGACTCTATGACGATCTCGGGTCAACAGACTACTCTGTACCAGTGTCACCAGAGAACTGCCATCCGACGTGAGGTATAATACCATCTGGGAGTTCTCGGCGAGTCCGTCCAGTGTACCCAGTCTCTACTGAGCACCCGTATATCATCTCTGATGTCAAACACCGATGGATATGGGATCATCCATCGCCCATCTATATGGGTCGAGAAGGTATACGCTAGTCTACTCTGGTATATCGATGCCCCGTCTCGATACACCCACGACTAGGGACTTTGAAGGATGTACTTATGGACTACCATGTCCCCACTAGTATGATCCGCATCATAGTCCAGATAGTCAAGTACATATCCTAAGGGCTTTACTAACATGTAACAGAGAGACAATCAGTATACACGTTAAGGTAAAGAGCAACCAGATAGCATACTATCATGTCGAGCAAGAAAGTCCTCCCTATATATGTCCCAGCATCCACTACAATATACATCCTATGTACAGTAATGGCCTCTAGGGCATACATATAACTAACAATCTCCCACTTGCACTAGGGCCATCTGTAGCAGTGGTTGCAGTATCTCATACTCAACCATCCCATAAAAGTCTCTCTCTGGGAAAAGGCCTTTCGTGAGTGGATCCTGTAAGTGCACGGCGGCACCCCGGCCGTCAATCCGACGCCGGAATGCGGAAGCGGTGAATAACTTTAATTTTTGCGGACTTAGCAAACCGGCACCACCGCGCACTATAACCGGATCGAACCATTAACTAGTCTAAGCTACATAACAAGATGGGTTAGAGATATACCGACGATCCAAGTCCTCCGGTCTTCATCTCCACTCCGATCTCCTCGCGGGATCTCCGTCCGTCTCCTCCTCGTCGGAAAGGGCACCACGAAGCCGGGTACTTTTACGGGCTCCCACCTCAATACCGAGGCAACTCGGGCACGAAGCCGGCTACTCGACGTGCCCAAGATTCGCTGTAGAATGTGTAGTGAGCTATTGTCTCTTTTGGGGTTCATGGAGGTGCCATATGGTGGAGGGATGAAACAAGAACAATGTGGAGGAGCTAGTGGGTATTTTGGAGCATGATATGAACCAAAAATACCCACACCCAATTTTGGACAGCCCCTATAGGACTTGGCCGGCCACCACTAGAGAGGAATGGAGAGAATGAAATGGGAGAGGCCAATGAAAAATGAAAGACCATCTCCATAATACAAGGGAGAGAGAGAGAAGGCTATCATGCAAAAGGAAATCATGAGAACCAATGATGACAAGGCAAAACCAACACTCAATTCAACCATCATCAACATGCATGATGGCTTCCAAAGTCATGCCATCATGACAAGAAGAAGTCAAGGTCAATGATGGTGCACATCATGAAAGCCATCATGATGCATCAAGATGCAAAAACCCCCTCCACAAATGCCTATTTGCAACAATGCAAATAAGCCCTCCTCCACCAATCTTCGGCCAATGAACGGAACAATGGAAATTGGCCGAAACGAAAAGCAAACTGGCAACTCCAGAAAACTGGTCCCGTAATAAATCACAGGAAAACCCCGATACTGTGCATACACACCCGCATCTGTATTTCGACCGAAATACAAATGCAATGAGACAAAATCTACACTGTACTATACTAGAATCCGGCTTATACCAAAACCGGATAGTAATATCTGTTCGATCCTGATCCGTGCAATACCGCACGTATCTGATCGAACCCTGCCATATAACCATACGGCCTATAGTACAGACTGTCCGATCCTGATCCGTGCAATACCGCACGTATCTGATCCGACCTTGCCATATCTCCATACGGCCTCTACAACCTTTCGCCCGAAAGCTGAGTAACTGAATATGTGGTGGACTCTAAAGACTCGTCAATACTATGGCTGTGGATTTAACCACTAGCACGTCAGAGGTATATGCCAATACGTGACGGGCCACCAGCTATTGACCAAAAGGGACGTCGATGAGGAAGCTCACCCCGACACCCAACTGAGCCTGTCAGTGACAATATCCGTGCAGTTCGGTCCGTTCGTCTATGAGCATCGCATGGCGGGCCTAGGGGGTTGGTAAAAGTCAGACCCCCAAAAGCGGTACAAGTCGTGTCGGAGTGTAGCCCAGAACACCCTGAGATACTACTGGAATACCTACCAGTAAATCTCCTTGCCTTGGCCAAGGACTTTGTGTAATGGCTCTCCTAGACACAGCACGACCTCACCCCCAATACCGGGAGAGACGAACCCCTGAAGATACGCTCACTGCCTCCATGTGGCTCGGGACTGTACCCAACTAAAACCTGTTTGCACGACTCCTTTGAGCCGTGGTAGGGTAGTAATCAAAGTACAGTGGGAACTCACACGAGACAAATGACGATCCCCAGGTCGATGAACTAACCTGCACACATGTCACCAGGGAACTGCCATCTGACGTCTGGTATATGACCAACTAGCATGTTCCCGGCGAGTCCTGTCCGGTGTACTCATAACCCAATGAGCACCTGTATACATCTTAGGTGATCCAACTGACACCAGTGGCTTGTGAGACCGGCCACCGCCCCTCGTCGGGGTCTCGACTGTATACACTAGTCTACTAATGGAGTATCGATGCCCGGTCTCGAAACTCCCACGACTAGGGACCTTTTAAGGATAAGCTTATAGACCCCCAGCTCCCACTTATATGATCGCCCTCATACTGCTGGTGGTCAAGCAAGAATCCTAGGGGCTCTATCAACGTGTAATAGCGACGTGTCATGTCACCTAAAGCAGTACACGATGATAAAGGTAAACCAGATAGCATACTATCATCTCGAGTAAGACTGTCCTACCGGGATAGGTCCTCCCTCAATCATTGCAATCACGTACCTGTGATCCAATAATTGACTCTGAGGGCACTATCTCCAACAATCTCCCACTTGCACTCAAGGCTAATTATTGCGATGTCGCATACTCACAGCCCGTGTGATACCGAACACCCAACTCCTCTACTAGTCAGTCTCACAAAGCTCGTTTGCGAAACTATTGCGTTCGAGGAATAGCCTCAGTGAGTGGATCCGCTTAGTTGTCTCTTTCCATGTCTCTCTAAATCTCAAGTTCGCGGAGAAACCCATCTCCCGAAATGAGCAATACCTGTCTTAGAATGTGTCTGGATGTCTGATGGGACATAGCTCATAAATGAGCTCCAAATCCAAACTTCTTAGACTGTATCGTCAACTGAACTTAATCAGTATCCTGCGCCATGCCACCCTCAGTATTGCCTTGGACCACCTATCCAAAATACTGCCCCTCATCAGAAGGAAAACTATAGCTCTGACAACCTCCTTGTCGTCCATGTCACCTTGGAAGCCTAGAATGATAACTGTTTCCCGAATGAGGCTGTCGTTATCATATCCCTAGAACATCCACTTATGTTCTAAAACTGCTTCCGACTGTTTCTCCAGGATTGGATTAATGTCAACTTATTGCATCTAGTGCAAGAACAACATCTGGTGTGGTACTTGACATCTCATGATTGACTCAATTGCCTGAGCAAGTGATCTGCCAATCATGCACATCCCTCTCCCCTTTAGTCTGTAAGACACCTTTGGAGAGGGTGACTCCATTACCTGCTGGTACACTACCGTGCCAGGAGTCGTCCATCCTAAATACTCTTAGAATGCTGTCAAGTACCCTGATTGGGAAACCACCCAAATCTAGATCTAAAACCATAGATCTAGTAACCAGTATGTCTGATATAAAATCCATTTCTTTTGTGGAGAAACAACTGTGTGACGACCAAAGTATAACCGATCGTAGTGTAGGAGTTTCTTTTCCTACTCTGTGTATATCATCCAAATACCAGGATATCACACCCTACTACCTTCTCAACAGATCCATCCCCTATTCTGACGAAGTCAAACCCATGACTGTCACGTCAGAAATAGATGATCTATCTCCGCTACTGGTGCTTCAGTCTGTAAATAGACATAAGCTACCTGTCCACCAATGCTTCCGCTGCTCCCACTGACTACGACAACCCTTTGGCAGAGTCATATAGACGTGCACTTCTAAAACTAGTTTAGAACGACGCTATACTCATCCTCCCGCCGGGTCTCGCACCCTGGAACAACAGCAATGGTAATTGTGGGTAAACAAGAACTTCCCTGTCACCGTCCCTGAGGCTACCGTAGTACCTCTCGGGTGCCTGAAGTTACCCACCTTATCTGCGGAGTGGCCAATGGAATGTCAATCCAGATTGAATCTTTAGGTTCCTCATCAAATCTTCAGTAATCGTTTGTGGTTCTGGAATCACTTCCAGTTCTACCATACTCCCACTACTGTTTTCTGAAAAAATCCATTTTTACTAAAACTGTGGCGAGTCTAGAACAATATCGCTATTGTTCATCCAGATGGTAGAAAATCAACCCTCGTCATAGCCTGGGTCAACCCACAAACAGCCATTACAGAAACGTGCCTTGAGTTGTCCAGTGTCTGGTTTTAATCATAAACCGGACAACTCCCCGTACCTTAACATCGTTAAGATATGAACTGTTCTATATCCCATATAGGACCAGAGGCACTGATTTAATTGAACCAGATCCAAATCATGCAACTGTCTCCAGTGCATGTCAACTAAATGGAAGGAGGCCAGATCAGCGTTACTCAACTTAGGAATACTTCCAATTATGAGTAACCTGAAAGAGAAGCAATTTCTCTTAATCACTACTATCAACTGAATACCACATACAAGTATCTACATCTTCAATCACTTTGAAGAATCCCGATACTTGCTACACCTGGTTCTCTACTGTATTCAAATACCTATAACTTCTCCAAATTCGGACCCTGTGTTTCCACGAAACACTTGTCTAAAAACTAGAGGAGTCATAAGTAAACCGAATATAGTACGAGGACCAACCCCTCTGTCCAGATGGACCCTGGACAACATACAATACTCTGTATAAGTCCCTTTGAGTCTAATAACTCATTCACTGTGTGTCGTAGGTTGAAAACTGTACTTATGGTTAAGAAGAATTACACCGCTGTTTAATGCTCCTTACCTAACCATCCACTGATATAGGTAAATGTCGTAGACATAATTTCAGAAAGGTATATCTCACTCTATGAAAATAGACGTACAGATATATCAATTTGAAATTGGTGCATAACAGCGGATATTCAAAACCAAATATTTGCCGACCGGCAAACAGCCCAGGTGATCTCCTCAAATATCACCGATTACAACGAATCCCGATATAATGAGGATGATCACCCAATTCCCAATAACCTACTCCCACTCATCATCTGTAAAACCATACAGATGTGAGAATCAAACCTGGTAAATACATACCCTGGAGCAAGTATCTAATCGGGAAATCAGTTTTCCATTAACAGTACACAGTGGAACTGAAACATTGAAATGTTTCGATGGGGTATCCCGGTATTCTTAGTAATGCCTCTACCAGATTCACGACTGTAACCGTATAATCCTTTGCCACCTCTCCAAATCCCTTCATATGTCTTTAGTCTTTACCTTCTGCACACCCCTTTAGGCCAAATGGTTTTCTTCCTTCCCTACCGTTCGGCACCAGCCTATGGTTTGGAAGAAGACTATCCAAAAAGCATAATGGGTGTACTGTCCTAATCCTAGGATCACTCGCAACACGAGAGAAGGTGAAGATAAAAGATACCTGAATGTACTTTATTCCTATTTCTCCTGAACCAGGATCCATCCCCGAACTGGAACAAGTTCCTTTCGAGTTCGTATATAACCATACGATGGAATATCCAATAAACTGTGGATCTTCGTAGTGATACGGAGTGTCCTGGAGAAATACAAAGGTGATTTTAGGATTGGCGAAGAGATACTTGGTTTGGTCGTGAATATCTGTTGCAATTTACTTTGCCCTCTTACTAATCCCTTGCTTTGTCTTAACCTAATACCTTCTGCACACCATCGTTATGCTAATTGGTTTTCTTCATTCCCTACCGGTCGGCACCTGCCTATGGTTTGGAAGAAGACAATCCAATTTGCGTAATAGGTGTGCTACCCCTAAACCAAGGAGTACTCGTAACCTGAGAGAGGGTAAAAGGAAAAGACAACTGAATAATCCTATCCGTTTTCTCCAGAACCGGAAACCATCCTCGAATAAATTCTTTCGAGTTCGTATCTAACCATACGATGGTTTTGTCCAATGGAAGTGGACGTTCGTAGCAATACGGGGTGTCCTGGAGAAAAGGGTAAAAGTGGGAGTGGCAATGAGGTCTGCAACTCTGACAATCCAAAAGCCAGTGTTTAGAAGGTTCGGTCAACTTGGTCACTGAGTCAAAGTCTTAGGGTCGGGTCAATGGTCGCTGCCAAAGAGAGAGAGAAAAGAAACACTCAGCGTGCACTCTAACCTAGATCAGAATGGTTACCAATTTATCTAATCTGGAAATCTCCCACTGTACCTCAAATTCTCCTCCAAACCTGAAAGAAGAATTAGTCGGGGTCACCCGAGGAGTATACCAACTCATCAGTGGGAATCGGGATCCAACTATCATTGCATGATAACGTGACGGAATCCGCTCACGCTATCACACTCCAGAAGGTATGCGCATATCTGGCAAGTTTCAGTTCTTTTGAAACTCCCGATGTGATTTCTGCCCCATGCTCTTATGACCTTGACTTTGGCCAACAAATCATAAGTCACATGTCAAGTTCTACCCGTCATTCTCCAGGTTGTTTTGAATCCACCCGTACATACCCTTGACTTTGGCCAACAAGGCAGTACGACTGTTCCAAACCAACGCATCTATCTATGCTGCATATGAATAACCAACAGCTACCAAACACTGTGCCTTGACTTTGGCCAACAAACACAGCTTGAATACTATTGACTACCCATATGAAACGACGGAGGGCTACGAATGGTTTCTGGCGAAAACCTTTAACGTAATGAACTTGATATCGTTGAAGGAACGGATAGCTTTTTGAAAATATAGTGACGAAAACCTTCGCTAAAGAGGTCACTCCCGGTGAAGGGATCTCGGCTCTTTCCCCGTAGAATGGGGTGCAGGATATTCCAACTGAATACCACGGTGCAAAGCAAAAGTAATCGGCTATAGTGAAGTTAATGCCCTGACGCAAACTTTTGTCCAAGGGGTCACTCCCGGTGAAGGGATCTCGGCCCTTGCCTCGTCGACTGAGGAGCAGGATATTCCAACTGAATACCACAATGCAAAACAAAAGTGAACGTCCTTGCAATAACAGCTTTTTGAAAAAGTGTTCCAACAACATCAGATTAGGTTTGTTTTTAACTTGCATTGATCCGAATCAATGCAGTCCCATCAATTGATCACACCAAAAAGAACGAAAATATACTGATGTACGTATATGCCATCCGCATTCGCCACTGGGTCCCGTCATTACCCGTTAGGTTAGCTTACTAACGACAGAGCGGGGACTGGACTAGCGCGGATGCAAAACATATACAACATCTACTAATATATATACCAATATATTATATTCGCTCAAGGCGTGAATAAAAAAGCAACATCACAGAAATGTACAGCATCACAGAAACAATACAGATATCTGGGATCCCCGGGTTTCACAGAGCCACTACTGAAACCCGACGTTCCCCTGGTCGTGCGGATAGCCTGCGCAATGAAATCCTAGACCCCTACGGGCGCGGCAAGTCACCCGCCAAAACCTGAAGCGAGGCAGCCCCCTTCAGCGCCGTGAATGGACCACCCAGCACTTCACGGAATCCGGTAACTTGGGCACCCCTCCTGGGTCAAACCTGTACCCCCTACGAGTGCGGCGAATAGCCCTGCCAATCCTAGAGTGAAGCCCCCTCCGTCTCAATGCCATGAGATGCGGGCTTGTTGCCCTCTAGAACCCGGCCATCCGTGCACCCCACCGCGGGGTAATCTAGTACAGAAAGTAAAATATACATACAACGGGTACATCGACCGCAACCAGGTCGTGCCCCAAAAGAATAATACAAACAGGCAGTGACGGCAGTCCACATGTCGGACGCTCGCCCCGCAATATCAAATGTACATAATACGACAGCACAGTACTAGCATTGCATCCAGGCTATCCCCCACGACCGATCCGCAACAACACAGCAAATACATAGAACATCAACGTGAAAGTCACGTTCGCAAATCCGTCTAACCGGGCTATAGCAGTTAGACAGGATTTACCGATCGAGTGACATTCACGGTCGCAGATATAATGTAAATACTGTGAAAAATGTGTTTAAAATTTTCCGATTGATCAAACATTAACAAGTGGGCCCTCAACCAATACTGTAGCAGTCACAGAAAACCTGGGCCCAAATTTAATATCCCAGAACCCCTGAAATAAGCCCACAAGCCCACTGAAAAAATTTGACACTGTGAAGACTCCAGAGTGCGGCGGAAGCGCGGCCCAAGGGGGGGTTTGGCCGCGCTTCCGCGCTCAGGTAGTCGACTGAAGTTGTCGAATTTTCTCAGATGTCTTAGAATTTTGAGTACAACAATTTTATACAACCTGAAAAATTTTAGGACACCAAAAAAACTTAACAGAAAACTGTCGTGGGCAAATACGGGTTTTTGGACATTTCGATCGATCGGAACTCAAAAACACATTACACAAAGCTAGACTAAGTTAATGGGGAGTCTCTGATACCACTGTAAGTGCACGGCGGCACCCCGGCCGTCAATCCGACGCCGGAATGCGGAAGCGGTGAATAACTTTAATTTTTGCGGACTTAGCAAACCGGCACCACCGCGCACTATAACCGGATCGAACCATTAACTAGTCTAAGCTACATAACAAGATGGGTTAGAGATATACCGACGATCCAAGTCCTCCGGTCTTCATCTCCACTCCGATCTCCTCGCGGGATCTCCGTCCGTCTCCTCCTCATCGGAAAGGGCACCACGAAGCCGGGTACTTTTACGGGCTCCCACCTCAATACCGAGGCAACTCGGGCACGAAGCCGGCTACTCGACGTGCCCAAGATTCGCTGTAGAATGTGTAGTGAGCTATTGTCTCTTTTGGGGTTCATGGAGGTGCCATATGGTGGAGGGATGAAACAAGAACAATGTGGAGGAGCTAGTGGGTATTTTGGAGCATGATATGAACCAAAAATACCCACACCCAATTTTGGACAGCCCCTATAGGACTTGGCCGGCCACCACTAGAGAGGAATGGAGAGAATGAAATGGGAGAGGCCAATGAAAAATGAAAGACCATCTCCATAATACAAGGGAGAGAGAGAGAAGGCTATCATGCAAAAGGAAATCATGAGAACCAATGATGACAAGGCAAAACCAACACTCAACTCAACCATCATCAACATGCATGATGGCTTCCAAAGTCATGCCATCATGACAAGAAGAAGTCAAGGTCAATGATGGTGCACATCATGAAAGCCATCATGATGCATCAAGATGCAAAAACCCCCTCCACAAATGCCTATTTGCAACAATGCAAATAAGCCCTCCTCCACCAATCTTCGGCCAATGAACGGAACAATGGAAATTGGCCGAAACGAAAAGCAAACTGGCAACTCCAGAAAACTGGTCCCGTAATAAATCACAGGAAAACCCCGATACTGTGCATACACACCCGCATCTGTATTTCGACCGAAATACAAATGCAATGAGACAAAATCTACACTGTACTATACTAGAATCCGGCTTATACCAAAACCGGATAGTAATATCTGTTCGATCCTGATCCGTGCAATACCGCACGTATCTGATCGAACCCTGCCATATAACCATACGGCCTATAGTACAGACTGTCCGATCCTGATCCGTGCAATACCGCACGTATCTGATCCGACCTTGCCATATCTCCATACGGCCTCTACAACCTTTCGCCCGAAAGCTGAGTAACTGAATATGTGGTGGACTCTAAAGACTCGTCAATACTATGGCTGTGGATTTAACCACTAGCACGTCAGAGGTATATGCCAATACGTGACGGGCCACCAGCTATTGACCAAAAGGGACGTCGATGAGGAAGCTCACCCCGACACCCAACTGAGCCTGTCAGTGACAATATCCGTGCAGTTCGGTCCGTTCGTCTATGAGCATCGCATGGCGGGCCTAGGGGGTTGGTAAAAGTCAGACCCCCAAAAGCGGTACAAGTCGTGTCGGAGTGTAGCCCAGAACACCCTGAGATACTACTGGAATACCTACCAGTAAATCTCCTTGCCTTGGCCAAGGACTTTGTGTAATGGCTCTCCTAGACACAGCACGACCTCACCCCCAATACCGGGAGAGACGAACCCCTGAAGATACGCTCACTGCCTCCATGTGGCTCGGGACTGTACCCAACTAAAACCTGTTTGCACGACTCCTTTGAGCCGTGGTAGGGTAGTAATCAAAGTACAGTGGGAACTCACACGAGACAAATGACGATCCCCAGGTCGATGAACTAACCTGCACACATGTCACCAGGGAACTGCCATCTGACGTCCGGTATATGACCAACTAGCATGTTCCCGGCGAGTCCTGTCCGGTGTACTCATAACCCAATGAGCACCTGTATACATCTTAGGTGATCCAACTGACACCAGTGGCTTGTGAGACCGGCCACCGCCCCTCGTCGGGGTCTCGACTGTATACACTAGTCTACTAATGGAGTATCGATGCCCGGTCTCGAAACTCCCACGACTAGGGACCTTTTAAAGATAAGCTTATAGACCCCCAGCTCCCACTTATATGATCGCCCTCATACTGCTGGTGGTCAAGCAAGAATCCTAGGGGCTCTATCAACGTGTAATAGCGACGTGTCATGTCACCTAAAGCAGTACACGATGATAAAGGTAAACCAGATAGCATACTATCATCTCGAGTAAGACTGTCCTACCGGGATAGGTCCTCCCTCAATCATTGCAATCACGTACCTGTGATCCAATAATTGACTCTGAGGGCACTATCTCCAACAGATCCGCTGTGTTTGTCCTCTGAGTCTACTCTCCTAACCTCGATCCCTTGGGGATCAACCATCTCCATGATCAGGTGATACTGCTTTAGAATATGTCTGGATCACTGATGGGACGGACGTTCCTTGGCTTAAGCCACAACTCCATTGTCACACAATGGGGGGAACATAGTTCATCCCAAGAACCAATATACACCCAAACAGCCTCTTTGGTAGCATCTTAAGTAGCGATGTATCCTGCCTTTATCGTCTAGTATGCCACGGTATCTAGCTTGGAACTCTTCCAACATACCGTCCCTCCACTGAGGGTAAAGACAATGCCTGCGACTGACACTCAGTCGTCATTATCACCCTGGAACCCTTCCAGTGATTCTCCCCAGGATCGGTTGATACCGTCTCACTACAACTAGTGAGAGTCCTAACATCCAACTAGATCTATCTCATAGATCCAAAAACCCAGGATTTAGGAGGTATCACTTTGATCCTATATGGAGAATCATTGTGATAAGCGGAGATTGACCGGGCGTAGCATAGGAAACTCCTTTCTTATCAAGAGTATGTCATCCACGTACTCTACGAGGATCGCCACCATACTCCCTACTACCTTTTTGTTTATACAAGGTTCATCTACCATTTTGATGATGTCAAACTCTTTGACTAATCCATCAAAACAGATGTTCCAACTCCGCGATGCCTGCTTTATCCTATAAAGCACCTTGCACACGTTTCCGCTGCTCCCACTGTCTACGAAGCCCTCTGGCTGTGTACTTATAGACGCTCTCTTCCAAATCATCATTTAGAAAAGCAGTCAAGACACCCAACCACCAGATATCGTAGTCATGGCATGTAGCCGTGGCAAGTAGGATCTGGATGGACTTAAGCATAGCTACTTAGAAAAAGTTTCATCATGATCCACACCTGGTTAATGATGCAAACCTTTAACAAGTCTAGCTTTGAAAGTCTCAACCTTTCCATCTACACCAAGTAATCTTCTCAAGATATACTTGCTCCTGATGGGGATTTAACCCTTCAGATATTGCAACAAAAGTCCATACTTTGTTGGTGTATAAGGATTCCATCTCAGATCGCTAAGCATCCAGCCATTCTTACAGAGTCTTACTCTCGATGGCCTGCTCGAAGCTAGTTGGGTCATCATCTCATGATGCATTCCTCGCTCCCACTGTCATAGAGAAACCGAAGTATCTCTCAGGTGGGTGAGGAACCCTACTAGATCGGCGGAGAGGCTGAGGTTCGTTGGTAACTATTGAATCCTTTGGTTTTATCAAATCATCTGCTGCAGTTTGTATAGCTGGAACCTTTCCAGTTCTACATTACAGACCTTGCCTCGAGCCTGTCCGGATTTTCTTTTTAGACATAGGCCGGACAATCCCAAATCTTAACTAGCTTAAGACATGGGCTCTTCCCATACCATATCACATATGAAGTGGTAGGCAACAGATTTGATTTGAACCCTATCCAATAGGTATGCAGCTTCTCAAGCGCATAACTCCCAAAAAGAAATAGGTAACTCAGTAGTACTCATCATAGAGCACACCTTATCATATAGGGTGTGATTGCTCCGCCCCGATATACCATCGTGCTATGGTGTATTCGGAGGAGTAATGCTGAGAGAGAATCTCATTCTCTTTTAGAAAAGTCCAGGAATTCCGTGCACAAGTATTCTCCTCCTTGATCACATCAAAGGACATAATACTTAGACCCGTATATTGGTTATTATTTTATCTAATCAGGATGGCTCCCACTGCTTTTTATCAAATCTTCCTTCAAACCCTAAAAGGAAAGACTAGCCGGGATTAATTACACACTACAAGTTCGCCAATCTTTCAGCCAGGCCAGTGTCGGTACTTTGAGGGAGGTCCCCCGTGCTTTCGCACGAACCTAATTAATGTAAACCTCGTTTTCCCAGAGGCGTAACCCCGTTAACACCTTTCTAGACACCTACTTGATCGGCTAATTGTAATGTATAAAACTCTCCCAGGAGTAACACTTACTCGCAGCGGGTATCGGGATCCAACTATCTCATAGAAGGTATGCAATCTCATTGCAAATTTCAACACTTGAAATTCCCGATAATATTTTGCCCCTAGCGTCCTATGACCTTGACGCAGGCCAACAAACCATAGTCCGCTAGTCAAGTTCAACCCGTCATTTCCTGATTGAATTAAACCCACCCGCACGACCCTTGACGCAGGCCAACAAAGTCGCACGACTACCCTAATCCAATCACATCATATGCTTATGCAGATAAGCACCAGTTAGCTACCGCACACTACGCCTTGACGCAGGCCAACAAACGTAGCACGAATACTAACTACTACTTATCTGAAATGACGGAGGGCTACGACAGGTTTTTCTGAAAACCATGAGCGTAATGAACTTGATATCGTTGTAGAATCAAATGAAGTTTTAAAATGGAGTGATTTTGAGGTTTTTCCAGTTTTGCTAAAGGAGTCACTCCCGGTGAAGGGATCTCGGTCCTTTCCTCGTCGAATGAGGTGCGGGATATATCATATATATCACTGTGCAAAGCAGAAACTATAAAAGCAATCAAAAACAAACCGAGTGTGTAGCATCTGCCAGTTATTGCTAAAGGAGTCACTCCCGGTGAAGGGATCTCGGTCCTTTCCTCGTCGGATGAGGTGCAGGATATATCACATATACCGCTGTGCAAAGCAAGAACTGTAGCTACCTGTTTTATTTTGAAATTCGATTCTACAACATCTTAGGTTTCTTTTATTTCATTAATCTCATTAATGAAGTCCCATCATTTAAGTACCTAAACATCACAGATAAATACGACGTACACTTATGCCATCCGCATTCGCCTCGATGTCCCCTCGTGCACCGTTAGGTTAGGTAACTAACGGCAGAGCAGGGCAGGGCTAGCGCGGGTGTAAAACATAAGTAACGTCTATATAATATATCATATATACTATATACTGTATCTATCACAGAACATCACATGATCACATCACAGATATCGCAGCAGAAGAATCATATGAAATATTGGATATACTAGGACGTCCGTGTTTTCAATACGAGCCAGTATAAAACACGGATTCCACGGTCGTGATGAATAGCCAAACCCACACCCCTAGACCCCTACGAGAGCGGCAAGCAACCCTGCCAATTCTAGAGTTAGGAGACCCGGACTCGACTCCTCGAGTTGGTCTCCCACTGGACTCCAGAACCCGGTTACTTGTGCTCCCCTCCTTGGGTCTATCCTAGTGCGGAAAAGTAAATAATATACAACAGGTGACAACTCCCGCAACCTGGAAGAGCCCCAATAAAAGAATATTACATACAAGTTTTTACATGAATGAAAATGAAAAACACTCATCTCACATAAAAAACCCCGGCTATTCAAACAAGACGATCCAATAAAACATATCCAACAACACATAACATCACATGTCATCAACGTAAGTAAGTATGCATACCCCAATTGTCGTTGACGTATAGCAACGAAACCGGCGATATGAACATACTACACTTACGGTCACAGAAAAGAAATTGTAAAACTACAACAGTTGGAATCCGCAACCACCTCAGACATCGCATGCCTGACCAAATGAATTACTTAGACATCGCATGCCTAACAATTATAAACCCCGCATTTTAGTCTCATTATCGAAAACACTTTTCAATATCAAGTCGGGTAATTCAACAAGATTCCCGACATCCTGATCGAATGCTCGTCGCAAACTTCAGTAGACAGTCACACCCCCGATACCGTCGACGAAGTGCACCAAGGCGGAACACCGTTACCGGGAGCACCCGAACGGATGCTTTCGGCGACGGGGTTCTCCTACAGTCACTTGGTCGGGGCTATGGAGTGAAGCTGTCTATTAAGTTTATCCGGCGAGTATCCGCGTACGCTACGTGATTGCGACGGACTTTTGATCACATCAAAATTCCGTGGCAACCGATCAAGTGAGACTAAACTGCTATGTTTATAACATTCATTCAGTTATCTCATAACTATTTGTGAATTCCAATTATTGTATCACATTCCAGATAAACAGAAAATGTTAAACTTTCCGATCGAACAATCGAACACCCAAGTTTTCCCGATACAGATCAACACATGAAACTAGTCTAACAACATTCAGTTCGTACCTCAGTACCAACGGTCCAGCCGTAGAAGGGTCAAGCCAACGCCTCACATGTGGCACGCCGTACTGCCCCAAACCCGAAGGTTCAAAGGGCAGTTCAAGACGGTCACATAATCGAGTTAAGGTTTGTTGTCTTCTAGAGGGACCATCGCGTTACATGCACTACTTAGAACGTCGTTAAACTACGGAAAAATCTAACACTTGGAAATTTCCCGACAGGGGAAAAATTGGGTATTTATATCCGGTCGAACTTTTTAACATATTCTAAAATTTATCCGGAAAGCCACACAGACAAAATTTGAAACCCCGATCGAATCTTTGATTCCCAATACAACCCAAAAATGCTCAACTGTTTACTGCATATTAAAAATTCCCAGGAAAACCAACACTGAAAAATAGGAGTTACTGTGCACTATAGTGCGCTCTGATACCACTGTAGGGTTCCTAGGCACTCTAGTGAGGTCTCCCAAGCCATCAACCATGGCAATTTCAAAAATTATGGTGCCTACAAACCCTAAACTACGGATCGTTTGCTAGATGTCTAGGCGAACATAGAACTAGTTAACACTTAACTAATGAGAAAACGGAAATACAACCTTTGTAGATCCGGTGCTCCACCTCCATAGCTCCGCAACGAAGTCCTCTCCGCTGTCCAAGTCAAATCCGGGCTCTAGGATCGGCTCGTCGGAGAATGGGCAAGCTAGGTCGTCGATGTCCATGCCGAAGATGATCTACGTCGAGGCATCGCTAAATCAAGCTCCGACTTCACCAAGTCAAGAAACTTGTGAAGTAAACACACTCTACTACTTGGCAAGAGGTAGAGGATGAAGAAATAGGAGTTGGGTTAACTTTAGAATTGGATTTCTCACTCTAATTCATCAATCACCATTGATGAGGTAAGCTTTCTTCTTCAAGTTCAAGGAAGAAGAAGAAGAAGAATGATAAGATAAGATAATTGTAAAAGAAAAGAAAATGAATTCTTATCATAATTTTAACTAGAGTCAAGTGTAGAGAATGAATCATGGTTAGTGGGAATGGTTAGGGTTAAGGATGAGATAAGAATGGTTGACTTGAACAAAGCTTCATGAAGCTTCAACTAAAGAACAAAATTAGCCACCATTCTTTTCTCTTTTCTTTTATTCATTTATCAAAAATAAAAAGATAATTAAATAAGATAAATGAATAATAAATAATAAACCCTAACCATTTCATTAACCAAGGTTTAATCTTTACACTTGAACCCTAGCATGACATGTATCATCAAACATGATACAATCAAGTGCACAAAAGTATATCGCATATACAATGCGCCCATCCGAGTGAGAAAATCCATCTTAAGTAAACCGATACTAGTTGATGCAAAGTAATATATCAAATATATAAATATGCATTAAATCATTAAATCAACACTTGATTCAATGACCCGGTTATGTCGAACACAACCGACTAGTATACTATATATCGGCTTATCGAATCAACGCTTGAATCGATAACTAGGTTATATCGCATACAACCATTCGATATATTTATCGCGAGAATAGAATACGGTATCACATACACGCATTATTCTCGGTCCCGCACATATCTCATATGCGCTCCTATTTCGTTTCGCTTGAGCCAGGAAACCTCTGTGTAGGACTCTAAAGACTCGTCAATACGCCGGCAGCAGATGATGATCATATCAAGCATCCACAAGCCGCAAGCGGTCTGCTAAACGTAACGGCCACCCGGGTATTGAGCGATCTGAAGATCGACGAGCAAGCCCGCTCACACTCCAGTGAATCCGACCAGTAACACTACCGTACAGTCCGGTCTGATCGTCTGATCTGTCGCATATCTCGCCTAGGGGTGGTAAAACGTCAGACCCCAATAGCTCAATAAGTCGTGTCGATATGAGGTCTATAACTATTCGAGAAACTACTGGTAACACTTACCAGTAAATCTCAGCAACCCTGGCCAGGGATTTCCTGTTATAGCCAATCGAACACAGCGCAACATCAACCCCCTATACCGGGAGAGACGAATCCCCTCCTATCGCTCATTGCCTCCATGTGACTCGGGACTGTACCCAAAAACCACCGTTTTGCACGCCCTCTTAGACGTGGTAAGATGGAAATCAAAGCACAGTGGGAACCACACAAGACTCTATGACGATCTCGGGTCAACAGACTACTCTGTACCAGTGTCACCAGAGAACTGCCACCTGACGTGAGGTATAATACCATCTGGGAGTTCTCGGCGAGTCCGTCCAGTGTACCCAGTCTCTACTGAGCACCCGTATATCATCTCTGATGTCAAACACCGATGGATATGGGATCATCCATCGCCCATCTATATGGGTCGAGAAGGTATACGCTAGTCTACTCTGGTATATCGATGCCCCGTCTCGATACACCCACGACTAGGGACTTTGAAGGATGTACTTATGGACTACCATGTCCCCACTAGTATGATCCGCATCATAGTCCAGATAGTCAAGTACATATCCTAAGGGCTTTACCAACATGTAACAGAGAGACAATCAGTATACACGTTAAGGTAAAGAGCAACCAGATAGCATACTATCATGTCGAGCAAGAAAGTCCTCCCTATATATGTCCCAGCATCCACTACAATATACATCCTATGTACAGTAATGGCCTCTAGGGCATACATATAACTAACAGCATATACTCACAGTAGGATCGGGATCCAAATATCATCGCGTGACGAAACTGAAGGAATCCTACCAGAATCATCACACTCCAAGTGGTATGCAAATCTAGAATGTTTCAGTACTTATGAAACTCCCGATGTGGATTTTTTCCCCATGCTCTTATGACCTTGACTTTGGCCAAAATATCATAAGTCATATGTCAAGTTCTACCCGTCATTCTCCAGGTTAATTTGGATCCATCCGTACCTACCCTTGACTTTGGCCAAAATGGCAGTACGACTGTCCCAAACCAACGCATCTATCTATGCTACACATGAATACCCAATAGCTACCAATCACTATGCCTTGACTTTGGCCAACATACACAGCTTGAATACTATTGACTATTCATGTGAAACGACGGAGGGCTACGAATGGTTTTGGCAAAACCGTGAATGTAGTGAACTTGATATAATCGATGGAACGAGATAGCTTTTAAAAGGAGTGGCTCAAGCTCCGCATTTAAAAGTTAATTTTGAAAAGAACCGAGTGGTTTTCCGAAAGTGTTCCAACGATTTTAACTTGGTTTATTTTCTTGCATTAGTTCTTTTAATGCGTGATATTCTTGCATTAGTTCTTTTAATGCGTCCCATCATTTAATCCTACCATTGCAGAAAACAACCAAAATATGACGTACGCTTATGCCATTCGCATTCGCCATGGGGCCCCGTCATTACCCGTTAGGTTACTTAACTAACGACAGAGCGGGGGCTGGGCTAGCGCAGCTGTAAAATATAAGCAACACCTAAATAATATCATATATAGATATATTGCAATGATAGCCATTTCAGATCACAGATGAACACATTGGATATACTAGGAATCTGCAATTCGTACGAGCCTGTAACGAAAAGCAGATTACACGGTCGCGGTGAATAGCCAATACCCCACCCAAGACCCCTACGGGTGCGGCAAACTACCCGCCAAGTACCCGAAGCGAAGCAACCTCCCTCAACTCCGTGAGTAGGCCACTCGGCACTTCGGCATACCCGGTAGTTTGTGCACCCCCTCCATGGGTCTATCCTAGGAGCAAAAACAGTAAAAAGAAATTATACAATGACGGCTACAACCCCGACCCGGTTGTGCGGCCATACAAATAATTATTACATCAATTTACAAATTTACATGAACTGAAAGAAAAGAAAACTCTCGTCTCACAACCCCCGGCTATTCACCCGCGACAATCCAATGAATTCATATATACATTCCAATAACATTACAGATCACAAATTTGTATAACCCCCACTAATCGACATATAGCGATTAGCAGACGTTCAATACAAATATCACATTACAGAAAAAACCCGTCAGCTAAAGTCTTTTAGAAGTTCGATCAAAAATACGGATTTTCAGGACCCCAAAAATAAAATTTTCGTTCTGGAAAATCTGGGCAGAAAATATATATTCCAAAAATCCCAAAACAACCCCAGAAAAACACTGCACCAAACTTGGACCTCGGCCGAGTCAACTCGGCCGCGGATCCGCGGCGGGAGCGTGCTCCCGCCGCGTTTCCACGGCGCTTTGACTCGATCGTTGGACCAAATTTGGTGGGTGATCACACAAAAGCCTGAGCCGATTTTTAAGATAAAATTTATCAATTTTTGAGCAGAAAAAAATCGGCAGAAACTTATCATATCGGGTTCGTTTTGCGACTTTTTCTTTGATCGATCTTCTAGCTACTTTGCTAACATGTTAGATAGAGTTTAACCTGGCTCTGATACCACTGTAAGTCCATGCTACCTCTCCCGGTACTTTCGGTCTTGCGGAATTTGGTGAAAAACAATTTTCTTAGAGGTGGTAACATGGACTCAAAACCCGGATCTTTGTTAAACATCTAACTAACAACCTAACTACGAGTTGCTAACTACTCGGTTAGGGGGTTATACCTTTCTTTTTCTCGAACTCCTTCGTCTTCATGCTTCGATGGTCGTCCGAATCGTCTTCTCCCCGTCGTCTCCTTGTGCCGAAGATAGATCCACCTGAAAGCTTCAACCTTTGGCTCCTTCTTCGAACTTTGAAGAAACTAGTTCACTCGGTTTGCTAAATCTTGTGAACTAGAGTGAGTAGAGAAGAGTTTGTATGGGATTTTATCTATGGTTCTTGGTTCTCAACTCATGAGACAAGTGAACCATAGAGTCAAGAGAGAGAGAGAGCAAGAGGAGGAGATGAGAGCTCAAGAACAAGAGAGAGAATGAGCATGAAAGAAAATGAGAGAAGACTTTTCTCATTTGGCTCTCATAATCCAAAACCATCATCACAAAAAATAATAATCAAGTATTGTGTAAAATGGTTCAAGTCAAAATGGCTAAATCATTTCATGCACTCATTTCTCACAAAAGAAACAAACAAGTAAAAAGTCTTTGCCATGAAATGATAGCCATTGTCATCATGATGGTCAACTAGTCCAACCTAGTCAACCGGTCAACAAAGTCAACAAGTCAACAAAGTCAACCCCTCAACAACCATGTCACCACAATACTTAATTAATATTATTGTTAATCATATATCATATTCTCATTAGGGTTGACCAAAAAGTCAATAGTCAACAATCAACGGTCAACAACCCTAATGAGAATCCTCTGCCTCTGTCTCTCCGTCAACTGTGCATACACACCTGCATCCGCGTCCCGAGGAACACGAATACATACTGGATAAATCCAATCCCAAAACGTAAACTAGGATCTGGCTTAAACCAAAGCCCGCTAGTGATAACTGTCCGGACACTGTACGTGCATAAGTGCACGGATGTGACCGAACCCTGTCGCAAAACCATGCGACCTGCCGCAAAACCATGCGACCTCTACTCTTTTGCCTAAAGGCGAATAACTTTCTGTGTGGGACTCTAAAGACTCGACACTACGCTGGCAGTGGGTTTAACCACAGACCGTAAGCGGCACTAGCTGTGCGTAACGGTCCCCAGGTAGATGCCGACAAGAAGACTGACGAGGCGAAACCCATCTGAACTCCTGCTGAGCCTGAATGTGACATTCTCCGTACAGTACGGTCTGTTCGTCTGATACATCGCATGGCGGGCCTAGGGGGTGGTAAACGTCAGTCCCCCAATAGCGGTACAAGTCGTGTCGGAGTGAAGCCCAAAGCACGCTGAGATAACACTGGAAGCCTACCAGTATATCTCGTTTGCCCTGGCCAGGGACTACTCGTGTAATGGCTCTCCTAGACACAGCGCGATGTTAACCCCCAATACCGGGAGAGACGAATCCTGTCTAACCGTCACTTCCTCCAAGTGCTTCGGGACTGCACCCAACTACCACCTGTTTGCATGACTCCTTTGAGCCGTGGTAGGGTAGTAATCAAAGTACAGTGGGAACACACTCGAGGCGAAGTGACAGTGTCAAGTCAGCGGACTAAGCTGTACTCATGTCACCTGGGAACTGATAACTGACGATAGGCATAATACCAACTAGTCAGTTCCCGATGAGTCCTGTCCAGTGTACTCGCAATCCAACGAGCACCCGCATACTATCTCAAGTACGACGTACCGACGGATGTGGGACAGACCGTCTCCCACACTGGGATGAGAAGCGCATGCGCTAGTCTACTCCGGAGTATCGATGCCCTGTCTTGATAGTCCTGCGACCAGGGACCTGCATAAGGATGTGCTTATAGATTACCCAGCCCCACTAGTGTGACTGCCATCACAACGCTGGTAATCAAGCAAAGATCCTAAGGGCTCCACTAATGTGTATAGGCGATATACTAAAATAAACACATGTACACATTGAAGTAGAAACAAACCAAGTAGCATACTACTATTTTGAGCAAGATTGTATATACAAGGTGAATATCCCAAACTTCCATTAAGTAATATACAAACTAGTATGATACAGTAATGGCCTCTAGGGCATATACACTAACACATCTGCTTTGACGTCGTTATTAAAGAGTTTGATTTCGTCAAAAACCCAGATGAACCTTGTATCTACAAGAAGGTGGCAGAGAGTAAGGTTGTCTTCCTCGTATTGTATATGGACGACATACAAGATAGGAAATGATATTCCTATGCTGCAATCGGTCAAGCTCTTCTTATCACAAAGATTCTCAATGAAAGATCTTGGTGATGCCTCCTGCATATTGGGAATTAGGATCTATAGAGATATATCCAAACGGATATTGGGATTGTCCCAATCCAGGTACATTGACACCATACTAAAGAGGTTTAGTATGGAAGAATCCAAGCGTGGGAACTTGCCCATGATCTCTGGAGTCACTCTCTCCAAAGAGATGTCTCCAAAGACAGATTTGGAGAGAGCTCGCATGCAAGGGATACCATATGCTTCGGATGTAGGCTCTATCATGTATGCGATGCTATGTACCAGACCCGATGTAGCATACTCAGTAAGTGTAGTGAGTAGGTATCAAGCTGATCCTGGAGAGAGTCACTGGACAGCTGTGAAGAGCATTCTCAAGTACTTGCAACACTTGCACCGTTTCTATCTCATGAAACTTATCACCCGTTCTCAGTTCTCTACCTTTCTATAGCCCATGTAACATATTACATATGCGGGATCCTGATCCGGTATCTCATACCCAGGACGTAAAGGATACTGAGAAACAATTCTCTGTAATGAACATACCCGAAGAAGATGCATCAGTATGCACTTTCTTCGTTTGGGCGGCACGGGAATTCTGGTAATCCCCTATTTCCCGCTCTGTCTTATAACAATTATAAGTTGGAGCGGGCCAACGTTCCTTAGCGCAGTATAACAAGCGGGTTCGGTCAATACATCTATATTATTATCTTGATCAAGGCGAGACATAGTCGCAACCAGGAGAGAGAGAGAAGAAAACACTCAGCGTGCACTTTTACAAGATTAGATTGGTTATCAATTTATCTAATCAGGATGGCTCCCACTGTTTTAGTGAAATCTTCATTCAAACCCTAAAAGGGAAGACTAATCGGGATTAATTACACTCTACAAGTTCGCCAATCTTTCAGCCAGGCCAGTGCCGGTACTTTGAGGGAGGTTCCCCATGCTTTCGCACGGACCTAATTAAAATAAACCTCGTTTTCCCAGGGGCGTAACCCCGTTGACACCTTTCTAGACACCTACTTGATCGGCTAATTGTAATGTGCAAAACTCTCCCAGGAGTTACTCTTACTCGCAGAGGGTATTGGGATCCAACTATCTCATAGAAGGAATGCAATCTCATTGCAAATTTCAACACTTGAAATTCCCAATAATATTTTACCCCTAGCGTCCTATGACCTTGACGGAGGCCAAACTACCCATAGTCCGCTAGTCAAGTTCAACCTGTTCATTTCTTGATTGAATTAAACCCACCCGCATGACCGGTGACGAAGGCCAAACTACGCCGTACCAATACCCTAATCCAATCGCATCGTATGCTAGTAGATAAGCACTAGTTAGCTACCGTACACTACGCCTTGACGGAGGCCAAACTACCGCAGCACGAATACTAAGTAGTACTTATCTGAAATGACGGAGGGCTATGACAGGTTTTTAAGAAAACCCTTTGCGAAATGAACTTGATATCGTTGTAGAATCGAGTGATTTTGAATGGAATGTTTTTGAGGCTTTTCTAGTTTCGCTAAAGAGGTCACTCCCGGTGAAGGTATTGTCGGCTCTTTCCTCATCGAATAAGGTGCAGGATATTTCACAAATATCGCTATGCAAAGCAAAAACTATAGAAACAATCAAAAGACAAACCGAGTTTGTAGCATCTGCTAGTTTCGCTAAAGAGGTCACTCCCGGTGAAGGGATCTCGGCTCTTTCCTTATCGAATAAGGTGCTGGATGTTCTACAAGGAACACCGCTATGCAAAGCAAGAACTAGAGCTACCAGTTTTTAAACAAGTTTCTACAACATCTTTAGGTTTCTTTTAGTTTCATTAATCTCATTAATGAAGTCCCATTTTTATTATGCTTCACAAGCATCACATTTGAAACGAAATCTGCAATATAACATATATCTCATATATATAATATAAACATTCGTCTCAGGCAGTAATATGATCTCATCACAGAACATGGCAGCAGAAGAACATATATGAAATATTGGATATACTAGGAGGTCCGTGTTTTAAATACGAGCCTGTATAAAACACGGATTCCACGGTCGCGATGAATAGCCAAACCCACATCCCTAGACCCCTACGAGAGCGGAAAGCAACACTGCCAATTCTAGGGTTAGGAGACCCGGTCTCGACTCCTCGAGATGGTCTCCCACTGGACCCTAGAACCCGGTTACTTGTGCTCCCCGCCTTGGGTCACCTAATGCGGAAAAGTAAATAATATACAATGGTGACATCATCCTCAGCCCGGAAGTGCCCCAATAAAAGAATATTACATACAAATGAATTTTACATGAATGAAAAAGAAAAACTATCATCTCACATAAAACCCCCGGCTATTCTGTTAGTTGTATGTATTCCCTAGAGGCCAGTAGTGTACAGATGATGTATATTATATTGGATGCTTGGACATATATAGAGATGACTTTCTTGCTCGATATGATAGTATGCTATCTGGTTACTCTTTATCTTAACATGTATGCTAGTCTCTTTATACTGTCTTATAGTTATATGTTGGTAAAGCCCTTAGGATGTGTACTTGACTACCTGGACTATGATGCAGATCATACTAGTGGGGACATGGTAGTCCATAAGTACATCCTTCAAGGTCCCTAGTCGTAGGTGTATCGAGACGGGGCATCGATATACCAGTGTAGACTAGCGTATACGCTTCTCGACCCATGAGATGGACGATGGATGATCCCATATCCATTGGTGTTTGACATCAGAGATGGTATACGGGTGCTCAGTGGAGACTGGGTACACTGGACGGACTCGCCGAGAACTCCCAGATGGTATTATACCTCATGTCAGATGGCAGTTCTCAGGTGACACTTGCGCAGGTTAGTCTGTAGACCCGAGATCGTCATAGAGTCTTGTGTGATTCCCACTGTGCTTTGATTACCACCTTACCACGTCCATGAGGGCGTGCAAAACGGTGGTTTTTGGGTACAGTCCCGAGTCACATGGAGGAAATGAGCGACAGGAGGGGTTTCGTCTCTCCCGGTATTGGGGGTTGATGTTGCGCTGTGCTCGATTGGCCGTAACAGGGAAGTCCCTGGCCAGGGCTGATTTAGAGATTTGCTGGTAAGTGTTACCAGTAGTTTCTCGACCCGTTATGAGCCTCACATCCGCACGACTTATCAGTTATTGGGGTCTGACGTTTACCACCCCTAGACTTGATATGCGACATATCAGATGAGGAGACCGGACTGTACGGAAAGTGTTGCCGATTGGCTCGACGGGAGTTGTAGCAGGTTCGCTTGTTCTCTTCTGATCGCTCAATACCCGGGTGGCCGTTACGTTTAGCTGACCGCTTACGGCTTGGGGGTGCTTGATATGATCAACACCTACTGCCGGCGTATTGACGAGTCTTAGAGTCCCACAATGGAGTTTCCTAGTCCAGGCGAAACGTTGTGGTGCGCGTATGCGATATGCGCATGGACCCGATTGAAATGCTCGTATAGGATACCGTATATTGATCGGGCGGCTTGCTTTTGGTGGGGTCATATATGATATGACCGGATTGATAAATCAAGTGTTTATTTATTAATTAACCATTAGTTTCTCACTTGAAATCCTTTCTTGAGTTTGATGGATGTATGCATGCATGTATGCCTTCTTTTTTATTCATGCACATATGGATGTACATATACACATACATACATACATACATCCTTCATGGTTGGTTATACAAAGAAAATGGTGGCAATATAAGACTCACACCATGGGTTTTCATTTGGATTATTATTTGATTTTTGGTTAAAACAAAATGGAAAAAGGAAAAGATAATTCATGACTAGTTTCTACATCCTTCTTGACCTAACCATTCTCACCCACCATTTGACCATGGATTACTTTTCCTTTTGTGTTTTTAACTCAAATTCAATAATATCCTAACCATGGTTTGATATGAGAAGAGGAAAATATATATTGATATATTTTCTATTTTCTTGAAAAAGGTTGAACTTATCTTCTTCTCAAATTGCCATCATCTTCTTCTTCCTCTCTCATTTTGCTCTCTAGTTTTTTGTAGTGAGCAATATACTCTTCAATATTGGATTTTGAAGTGAGAATAAGAACCACAACTGTTAGTGTATATGCCCTAGAGGCCATTACTGTATCATACTAGTATGTATATTACTTAATGGAAGCTTGGGATATTCACCTTGTATTGACAATCTTGCTCAAAATAGTAGTATGCTACTTGGTTTGTTTCTACTTCAATGTGTACATGTGTTTATTTTGTATATCGCCTATACACATTAGTAGAGCCCTTAGGATCTTTGCTTGATTACCAGCGATGTGATGGCCGTCACACTAGTGGGGCTGGGTAATCTATAAGCACATCCTTATGCAGGTCCCTGGTCGCAGGACTATCGAGACAGGGCATCGATACTCCGGAGTAGACCAGCGCATGCGCTTCTCATCCCACTGTGGGAGACGGTCTGTCCCACAGCCGTCAGTACGTCGTACTTGAGATAGTATGCGGGTGCTCGTTAGGTTACGAGTACACTGGACAGGACTCGTCGGGAACTGACTAGTTGGTATTATACCTATCGTCAGTTATCAGTTCCCAGGTGACATGAGTACAGCTTAGTCCGCTGACTTGACACTGTCACTTCGCCTCGGGTGTGTTCCCACTGTACTTTGATCACTACCCTACCACGGCTCAAAGGAGTCGTGCAAACAGGTAGTGGTTGGGTGCAGTCCCGAAGCACTTGGAGGCAGTGACGGTTAGACAGGATTCGTCTCTCCCGGTATTGGGGGTTGACATCGCGCTGTGTCTAGGAGAGCCATTACACGAGTAGTCCCTGGCCAGGGCAAACGAGATATACTGGTAGGTTTCCAGTGTTATCTCAGGGTGTTTTGGGCTTCGCTCCGGCACGACTTGTACCGCTATTGGGGGACTGACGTTTACCGCCCCCTAGGCCCGCCATGCGATGTATCAGACGAACAGACCGGACTGTACGGAGAATGTCACACTCAGGCTCAGTAGGAGTTCAGATGGGTTTCGCCTCGTCGGTCTTCTTGTCGGCATTACCTGGGGACCGTTACGCACAGCTAGTGCCGCTTGCGGTCTGTGGTTAAACCCACTGCCAGCGTAGTGTCGAGTCTTTAGAGTCCCACACAGAAAGCTTTTCGCCTTTAGGCAAAAGAGTAGAGGTCGCATGGTATTGCGACAGGTCGCATGGTTTTGCGACAGGGTTCGGTCACATCCGTGCACTTGTGCACGTACAGTGTCCGGACAGTTTACACTAGCGGGCTTTGGTTTAAGCCAGATCCTAGTGTACCTTATGGGATTGGATTTATCCAGTTTGCATTCGTGTTCCTCGGAACGCGGATGCGGGTGTGTATGCACAGTTGACAGGGAGGCACAGACAGCGGATTCTCATTAGGGTTGTTGACAGTTGACCGTTGACTTTTTGACTTTATGCTCAACCCTAATGAGAATATGATATGTGATTAACTATTATATTAATTAAGTATTATGGTGATATGGTTGTTGACTTGTTGACTTTTGTTGACTTGTTGACTTTGGTGACTTGTTGACTTTTGTTGACTTGTTGACCGGTTGACTAGGCTTGACTAGTTGACCATCATGATAACCATGGTTATCATTTCATGCCAAAGACTTTTTCTTGCTTGCTCATTTGAGTAAAATGAGTGCATGACATGATAAGGTTATGGTTGCTTCTAACCATCACATAAGACTTTTTTGATATGATGAGTTATGATCACTTTGGATTATGAGAGGGTGAAAGACAAAAGAGTTGCTCATTCTTTCTTGCTCATTCTCTCTCTTGTTCTTGAGCTCTCCTCTTGCTCTCACCCTCAACCTCTTGCTCCCTCTCTTGATCTATGGTTCTCTTGTCTCATGAGTTGAGAATCAAGAACCATAGATAAAATCCCATTCTAAATCATCTCTACTCATTCTAGTTCACTAGGTTTAGCAAACCAAGTGAACTAGTTTCTTCAAAGAACGAAGAAGGAGCTAAAGGTCGGAGCTTTCTAGTGGATCTATCTTCGGCGTACGGAGAAAACGAGAAGGAGCCATCGAACCACCATCGGAGCTTGAAGAGAAGGAGTTCAAGTTTAGGTATAACCATCTTCATCCGAGTAGCTAAATATCTTTAGCTTAGTATGCTATCTTTAGTTTAGGTAAAGATCCCGACCTAGCTTAGTCCATGTTGCCACTTGCGTTAAAATTTTGATTTTATACCGTTTCCGCCTCCCCGTAAGAACCGGGGGTCGCAACGTGGACTTACAGTGGTATCAGAGCCTAACTAAACTTAAACTAGCTTGGTAGTAAAGTGTAACGAAGTTCGGAACCGGAAAAATCCAAAAACCAAACTTTTACAAAAACTGAGTTTCTGTTGAAATTTTTTTGGCTCAAAATGAAAAACTTTACACTTGTAAATTCGGCTCAGGGTTTTGTGTGAACACCCAAGAAAAACGATACAGTAATTCGTCGAAACCGCCGCCCTTCCGCCGCGCGAGCTATGTAGCCGCCGCGGAACCGCCGCGCTTTGTCGTCTTCTGTGCATCGTTTTTCGTGCAGTGTGTGCCTGTGTTGGTTTTGGGATTTTTGGAATATATTATATGTGCCCAGATTTTCCAGAAAAGAAATTTCCTTTTGGGGTCCTATAATTCCGTATTTTTCCGAACTTCACTGCACTTTGACTATGATGGTTATATCTGTGATGTTTGCATGTATTGAACGTCGGCTAATCGCTATAAGTCGATTGGTCGGGGTTATACATGATCTGTAATGTGCTGGAATGTGTATATAAATATGTTGGATTGTCGCGGGTGAATAGCCGGGGGTTGTGAGACGAGAGTTTTCTTTTCTTGCAATTCATGTAAATTTGTAAATTGATGTAATAATTATTTGTATGGCCGCACAACCGGGAAGGGGTTGTAGCCGTCATTGTATATTTTCTTTTTACTGTTTTTGCTCCTAGGATAGACCCATGGAGGGGTGCACAAACTACCGGGTTTGCCGAAGTGTCGAGTGGCCTACTCATGGAGATGAGGGAGGTTGCTACGCTTCGGGTACTTGGCGGGTAGTTTGCCGCACCCGTAGGGGTCTTGGGTGGGGTTTTGGCTATTCACCGCGACCGTGTTATCTGTTTTTGTTACAGGCTCGTACAAATTACAGATTGCTAGTATATCCAATGTATTTATCTGTGATCTGAAATGTTTATCATTGCAGTATATCTATATATGATATTATTTAGGCGTTGCTTATGTTTTACAGACACGCTAGCCCAGCCCCCGCTCTGTCGTTAGTTAAGTAACCTAACGGGTAATGACGGGGCCCCGTGGCGAATGCGAATGGCATAAGCGTACGTCATATTTTGGTTGTTTTCTGCAATGGTAGGATTAAATGATGGGACGCATTAAAAGAACTAATGCAAGAATATCACGCATTAAAAGAACTAATGCAAGCAAAACATGCATTAAAAGAACTAATGCAAGAAAATAAACCAAGTATAAGTCGTTGGAACATTTTCGAAAAACCACTCGGTTCTTTTCAAAACAAACTTTTAAAATGCGGAGTTTGAGCCACTCCATTTAAAAGCTATCTCATTCCATCGACTAAATCAAGTTCACTACGTTCACGGTTTCGCCAAAACCATTCGTAGCCCTCCGTCGTTTCATATGAATATTCAACAGTATTCAAGCTGTGTTTGTTGGCCTTAGTCAAGGCACAGTGTTTGGTAGCTGGTGGGTATTCATATGTTGCATAGATAGAATGCGTTGGTTTGGGACAGTCGTATTACCTTGTTGGCCTTAGTCAAGGGTATATACGGGTGGATTCAAATTAACCTGGACAACGACGGGTAGAACTTGACATGTGACTTATGATTTGTTGGCCTTAGTCAAGGTCATAAGAGCATGGGGCAAAAATATACATCGGGAGTTTCATAAGTACTGAAACTTACTAGATTTGCATACCATTTGGAGTGTGATGATTCTGGTAGGATTCCTTCAGTTTCATCACGCGATGATATTTGGATCCCGATCCTACTGTGAGTATATGCTACTCCTCGGGAAATTTCTCACTAAACGATCAATGCTATAAACCTAGTAGGTGCCTAGAAAGGTGTTAGCGGGGCTACGCCCCCAGGGAAAAGAGGTTCTTTAATTAAGGAACTTCGCGAAAGCGTTGGAAAACCTCCCTCGAAGTACCGACACCGGCCTGGCTGAACGGTTAAGCAAGTATTGTGCGGTGGGATTGATCCCGACTAATTCTTCCTTTATGGTTTGAGGAGGGATTCGAGAAACAGTGGGAGCCATCCTGTTTAGACAAACTAAAAACCACTCTAAACTTGCAAGAGCATCATGCTGAGTGTTTCTTCTTCTCTCTCTTAATTGCAGCGACCCTGTGACCACGCCTAGGTTACATCTAGATAAATAATATGACTGAACCTGACTGTTATGACTGGCAAAGGTCTGTCCAGATGTCCATTGCCCATGACAAGCTGGAACGCCTCTTAACTAATCAAAACCCTGCTGTCTCAGGTCCAGTTTCCCCTGTCACGGATGTTCACATCCGCAGGACATCGGAAAAGGATTGTGCGAAAGCCAAGTGCCTCGTGTTAGCCTCAGTTGATGGTGCAAACCAGAGGCAGCACGAGAAGATGGACTCAGTTTCTTTCTTCCTCCATAACAAAGTTTTATATGGAGAGCAATCTCGTATCGCAAGATATGAGACCTCGAACGAATTGCTTCAAGCGAGGTTGGCTGTCGGGTCATCTGTAAGGGGCAACGTCCTTACAGAGACCAGCTATATTGAGCTCACGGACCTGGAGACCACGTTGGAGAATGGGTCAAGTACTGACCTAATTCTACAGTCCCTGCCCTCTGCTTATACCCTGAAAGAAACCAGGGAAGAAAAAGGAAAAACAAGGGCAAAAGTTTCAGGACTGGATATAGTAAAAGAGGGATGTTCCTATTGCAACGGGAATGAACTATGGCAGAAAGATTGCAGGGCTTGTAAAGCCTGTAGCCAGAATTCGAAGCATGTTGTGGCTTCGGCTTCGAGTGTGTTTGTAATTGAGAACTGTTTGTCAGTTAACCCTACTTCCTGGGTATTGGATACCGGATCAGGATCTCATATCTGTAATTCGTTACAGGGTCTGAGAAACCGTGGGGTTATCAGGAAAGGTGATATGACTCTCAGGGTTGCTAACGGAATGAGCATGGATGCTGTATCCGTAGGGGAATATCACCTAGGACTGACAACTGGGCAGATATTGATTCTGCGTGACTGTTTGTATGTACCAGGTGCGACTTGCAATATCATATCTGTATCCTTACTTTCTAAGGAAGGATATGATTTTGCTTTTGTAAGCGATGTAGTAAACATCCACCTAAATCAAGCACTGATTGGGTCAGGTACATTAAATAATGGTATATACGTATTGAATCAAGCTCAGATATTCAGTGTCCAGAACACACTTAAAAGAAAGTCTCCAGAATTAAATCAGGCTTTCTTATGGCATTGTAGACTGGGTCACATCAATGAGACACGGTTGACTAAGTTGCATAAAGAAGGATACTTGGATCCGTTCGAGTACCAGTCTTATGCCACTTGTGAATCTTGTCTCATGGGAAAGATGATAAAGACTCCGTTCACTGGACACGGAGTAAGAGCGAGCGAGCTCTTGGGACTTATACACAGTGACGTGTGTGGTCCAATGTCTACACATGCGCGAAGCGGTTATTCATACTTCATTACTTTCACAGATGATTTCTCTAGGTTTGGACATGTCTTCTTAATGAAGCACAAATCCGAGGCCTTTGAGAAATTTCGAGAATATAAGAATGAAGTAGAAAAACAAACAGGCAAAAGTATCAAGATCCTAAGATCGGATCGAGGTGGTGAATACTTGAGTGCCGAGTTTCTGGACTACTTAAAAGAGAATGGAATTCTCTCTCAGCGTACTCCTCGATACACACCACAACACAACGGTGTATCGGAAAGAAGGAATCGAACCCTATTAGATATGGTTCGTTCCATGATGAGTAAGGCTGAGTTACCGCGATCTTTCTGGGGTTATGCACTGGAAACAGCTGCACATCTCTTGAACCAAGTTCCTACTAAGACAGTGCCTACCACACCATACCAGATGTGGAGTGGGAAGAAACCCTGTCTTAAATCCTTTAAGACATGGGGATGTCCGGCTTTTGTAAAAAAGCAGCATGCGGACAAGCTCGAGGCACGCTCAGTACAGTGCAAGTTTGTGGGATACCCAAAGAACTCCAAGGGGTATCTTTTCTATTACGCAGAGGAGCAAAAAGTCCTTGTTTCTCGTCATGCCCGCTTCTTGGAAACTGAGTTTTTAGAAAATCAGATAAGTGGGAGCGCAATAGAACTGGAAGAAATTCCAGAACCACAAGCTATTACTGAAACCTTAGTAGAACCAGAAGGTTCAGGGGAACCGGACATTCCTACGCCGCTCCGCAGGAGTAGTAGGCAGTCTCATCCGCCCGAGAGATACTACGGTTTTCTCATAGACGGGGATAGAGAGGATTGCATCATAGATTATGATGAGCCTACTAGCTTCCAGCAAGCCATTCAGAGCGGTGACTCGGTAAAATGGCTGGATGCAATGCGGACCGAGATGGAGTCCATGTACACCAACAAAGTTTGGACTTTGGACTTTGCTCCAGAAGGGGTAAAACCCGTAGGCTGCAAATGGATCTTCAGAAAGAAGATTGGTGTAGATGGGCAGGTTGAAACCTATAAAGCTAGGCTCGTTGCAAAGGGTTTTCGTCAAAGACCTGGTTTGGACTATGACGAGTCTTTTTCTCCGGTAGCCATGCTTAAATCCATTCGGATCCTTCTTGCCATTGCTGCCTTCCACGATTATGAGATCTGGCAGATGGACGTTAAGACGGCTTTCCTAAATGGAAATTTAGAAGAGTGCGTCTTTATGGATCAGCCAGAGGGATTCAATCAGAGTGGGAGCAGCGGTAAAGTGTGTAAGTTGCTCAAGTCCATCTATGGACTTAAACAGGCATCGCGGAGTTGGAACATCTGCTTTGATGATACTGTCAAAGAATTCAACTTTGTCAAAAACCCAGATGAACCATGCATTTACAGTAAGATTGTAGGGAGAAATGTGGTATTCCTCGTCTTGTACGTCGATGACATTCTCCTAATAGGAAATGACATTCCTATGCTACAGTCAGTCAAAGGATTCTTGTCACAGAGGTTCTCCATGAAGGACCTGGGCGATGCCAACTACATTCTGGGGATCCAGATCTATCGTGATAGATCTAAAAGGATGTTGGGACTTTCACAGTCAAGGTACATCGACACCATACTGAAACGATTCAGTATGGAAGATTCCAAGCGCGGTAATCTACCGGCTTGTCACGGAATCACCCTCTCCAAAGAGATGTCTCCCAAGACTGATTTGGAAAGGGCTCGCATGTCATCAATACCCTACGCATCTGCGGTAGGCTCTATTATGTATGCGATGTTATGTACCAGACCAGATGTAGCATACGCATTGAGCGTTGTAAGCCGGTATCAGTCGGACCCAGGGGAGAAACACTGGATAGCAGTAAAGAACATTCTCAAGTACCTGAGAAGGACTAAGGAGATGTTCTTGGTGTATGGCGGAAAAGACCTCCAGATTGAGGCCTTTGCTGACTCCAGCTTCCAGAGTGACAAGGATGACTCCAAGTCCATGTCGGGTTATGTCTTTACCCTCAATGGAGGGGCGGTTTGCTGGAAGAGTTCCAAGCAGGAAACCGTTGCTGACTCAACCATGGAAGCGGAGTACATAGCTGCTTGCGATGCCGCAAAGGAAGCTGTCTGGATGAAAAAGTTCCTCACGGAACTTCAGGTGGTTCCTACCAGTGTTGATCCAATACCGCTGTATTGTGACAACAACGGCGCTATAGCTTTAGCGAAGGAACCAAGGTCCCATCAGAAGTCCAGGCACATTTTGAGGCGGTTCCACCTGATCAGGGAGATCATTGATCGCCAGGAGATCGAGGTAAAGAGAGTAAAATCAGAAGATAACACTGCAGATCCATTCACCAAGGCCTTGCCCCAGACTCAGTTCGAGCGGCTGATCGAGATGATAGGTCTTCGATACGCCAGTACATGGCCTTAGTGCAAGTGGGAGATTGTTAGTGTATATGCCCTAGAGGCCATTACTGTATCATACTAGTATGTATATTACTTAATGGAAGCTTGGGATATTCACCTTGTATTGACAATCTTGCTCAAAATAGTAGTATGCTACTTGGTTTGTTTCTACTTCAATGTGTACATGTGTTTATTTTGTATATCGCCTATACACATTAGTAGAGCCCTTAGGATCTTTGCTTGATTACCAGCGATGTGATGGCCGTCACACTAGTGGGGCTGGGTAATCTATAAGCACATCCTTATGCAGGTCCCTGGTCGCAGGACTATCGAGACAGGGCATCGATACTCCGGAGTAGACCAGCGCATGCGCTTCTCATCCCACTGTGGGAGACGGTCTGTCCCACAGCCGTCAGTACGTCGTACTTGAGATAGTATGCGGGTGCTCGTTAGGTTACGGGTACACTGGACAGGACTCGTCGGGAACTGACTAGTTGGTATTATACCTATCGTCAGTTATCAGTTCCCAGGTGACATGAGTACAGCTTAGTCCGCTGACTTGACACTGTCACTTCGCCTCGGGTGTGTTCCCACTGTACTTTGATCACTACCCTACCACGGCTCAAAGGAGTCGTGCAAACAGGTAGTGGTTGGGTGCAGTCCCGAAGCACTTGGAGGCAGTGACGGTTAGACAGGATTCGTCTCTCCCGGTATTGGGGGTTGACATCGCGCTGTGTCTAGGAGAGCCATTACACGAGTAGTCCCTGGCCAGGGCAAACGAGATATACTGGTAGGTTTCCAGTGTTATCTCAGGGTGTTTTGGGCTTCGCTCCGGCACGACTTGTACCGCTATTGGGGGACTGACGTTTACCGCCCCCTAGGCCCGCCATGCGATGTATCAGACGAACAGACCGGACTGTACGGAGAATGTCACACTCAGGCTCAGTAGGAGTTCAGATGGGTTTCGCCTCGTCGGTCTTCTTGTCGGCATTACCTGGGGACCGTTACGCACAGCTAGTGCCGCTTGCGGTCTGTGGTTAAACCCACTGCCACCGTAGTGTCGAGTCTTTAGAGTCCCACACAGAAAGCTTTTCGCCTTTAGGCAAAAGAGTAGAGGTCGCATGGTATTGCGACAGGTCGCATGGTTTTGCGACAGGGTTCGGTCACATCCGTGCACTTGTGCACGTACAGTGTCCGGACAGTTTACACTAGCGGGCTTTGGTTTAAGCCAGATCCTAGTGTACCTTATGGGATTGGATTTATCCAGTTTGCATTCGTGTTCCTCGGAACGCGGATGCGGGTGTGTATGCACAGTTGACAGGGAGGCACAGACAGCGGATTCTCATTAGGGTTGTTGACAGTTGACCGTTGACTTTTTGACTTTATGCTCAACCCTAATGAGAATATGATATGTGATTAACTATTATATTAATTAAGTATTATGGTGATATGGTTGTTGACTTGTTGACTTTTGTTGACTTGTTGACTTTGGTGACTTGTTGACTTTTGTTGACTTGTTGACCGGTTGACTAGGCTTGACTAGTTGACCATCATGATAACCATGGTTATCATTTCATGCCAAAGACTTTTTCTTGCTTGCTCATTTGAGTAAAATGAGTGCATGACATGATAAGGTTATGGTTGCTTCTAACCATCACATAAGACTTTTTTGATATGATGAGTTATGATCACTTTGGATTATGAGAGGGTGAAAGACAAAAGAGTTGCTCATTCTTTCTTGCTCATTCTCTCTCTTGTTCTTGAGCTCTCCTCTTGCTCTCACCCTCAACCTCTTGCTCCCTCTCTTGATCTATGGTTCTCTTGTCTCATGAGTTGAGAATCAAGAACCATAGATAAAATCCCATTCTAAATCATCTCTACTCATTCTAGTTCACTAGGTTTAGCAAACCAAGTGAACTAGTTTCTTCAAAGAACGAAGAAGGAGCTAAAGGTCGGAGCTTTCTAGTGGATCTATCTTCGGCGTACGGAGACAACGAGAAGGAGCCATCGAACCACCATCGGAGCTTGAAGAGAAGGAGTTCAAGTTTAGGTATAACCATCTTCATCCGAGTAGCTAAATATCTTTAGCTTAGTATGCTATCTTTAGTTTAGGTAAAGATCCCGACCTAGCTTAGTCCATGTTGCCACTTGCGTTAAAATTTTGATTTTATACCGTTTCCGCCTCCCCGTAAGAACCGGGGGTCGCAACGTGGACTTACAACAACATCATTCTACACATGTTTAGCCAACTTGTTTAGAGTGTTATCTTCATTCGTACTTTTGAAAAGTGAAGTTGCAAGCTTGGACTAGGAGCTTCGGGTGGATCGTCGTGGACACTAGGAGACTTCAAGTGAACCTTCTTCCAACCCTCAAGTGGCCAAGGAGTCTAGCGTAGGGAGCTACAAAGGTTGTACTCTCAAAAACCCTACCATTTCTTTCATGTGATGATGTGTAGTTTATGAAACCCTAATTTTTCTAGGAACGATCCGATGCTTGTTAGCTTAGCACCCTAAAGACTCCACTTTTGGTTCATGTGATGCTTCCAAACCCTTCATGAGGTGCTAGGCTAACCTTTCATATTCAAAACGCGATGATCCAATATAACATATCACAGCAACACATAATATCTCATATCATCAACGTAAGCAAGCATGCGTATCCCGATTGTCGTTGATGTATAGCAACGAAGCCGGCGATACACCACATACTACGCTTACGGTCACAGAAAAGAAAGTGTAAAACTATAACAGTTGGAATCCGCAACCTCCTTAGACATCGCATGCCTAACCAAATGAATTCCTTAGATATCTCATGCCTAACAATTATAAACCCAGCATTCTAGTCTCGATCTCGAAAACACTTTTCAATATCTAGTTGGGCAATTCAACAAGATTCCCGACATTCTGATCGAATGCTCGTCGCAAACTTTAGTAGACGGCCGCACCCCCAGATGCCGTCGACGAAGTGCACTAAGGCGGAACACCGCTACCGCGAGCACCCGAATAGATGCTTTTGGCGACGGGGTTCTCCTACAGTCACTTGGTCGGGGCCATGGGGCGTGGCTATCTATAAAGTTTACCCGGCGAGTATCCGCGTACGCTGCATGATTGCGATGGACTTTTGATCACATCAAAATCCCGTGGCAACCGATCAAATGAGACTAAACTGCTAGATTTATAACATTCAAATTAGTTATCTCATAACTACTTGTGGATTCCAAATATTGTATCACATTCCAGATAAATAGACAATGTTAAACTTTCCGATTGAATAAACAAACACCTAAGATTTCCCAAATAGTTCTCAACACTTGAAATTAGTTTAAAAACATCCATCACATGCCACAGTACTATTGGTCCAGCCGTAGAAGGGTCAAACCAATGCCTCACATGTGGCAACGCCGTACTGCCACAAACCCTAAGGTTTAGAGGCAGTTCAGACGGTCACATAATCAAGTTAAGGTTTGTGTTCTTCTACAGGGTCCACTGCGTTACTTGCACGACTAAGGACGTTCTTAAACTATGGAAAAATCCAACATTTGGAAATTTTCAGGCAGGGGGAAAAAGTGAGTTATTGATATCCGTTCGAACGTTTTAACACGTTCCAAAATTACCCGGAAAAACTTAAACGAAGTTAAACTTTCCGATCGAATCAACGAATACAAAAGATCTCAAGAAAACTCAACACTTGAGTAATATCAAAAATTCCCAGAAGCATCAGGAATACATACGGACGTTACTGTGCAAAAACCAAACCATAATTACACTGTTTGGCCGCGAAACCGCCGCTCAAGGCATGGTCTTGCCGCGGTTCCGCAGCTCTTTAAGCGAATTAATGGCTCGTTTTTCAGATAAATCCTTAGAATTCCCTGCTTAATTTTCTGAGCATTTTTAATATGAAAAAATCAACATGTTTAGAAAATTTCCAGAGAAGGGTAAAATATGGGGTTTCGGGGTTCGATCGGACTTCAAACTTCATCTAGACTTCGCCTAAAGCTCTAGCTTGGCTCTGATACCACTGTAGGGTTACTAAGCACTCTCATAAGGGTCTACAAGATATCAACCTTGCCCGATTTAAAATTTAGACGTGCCGAACAACCCTAACCAAGATCTTTAAACTAGAGATTAGGCAAAACAAAGCAAATAAACAACTTTACTTCTAAGTGAAAAGGACTACAACCTTTGTGGTCCGGTCCTTCACTTCATAAGCTCTGTGTTGTGGTCCCTTCGCTGCGATCATCGAATATCCGAACTCTAGAGAGGCTCCACAAAAGAAAGATGCAAGCTTGCTTCCGATCTTCGATAACAAAGATGATCTACCTTGAAGAAACTCAAACCCAAGCTCTTGCTTTGCTAATCAAGTATTAGCAAAGCAAACACCCTAATCTAAGTGGCTAGAATAGATGAGGATGATGAAGTAGGAATTTAGCTCTCATTTGTTTTCTTAATCTCACTCAGTTTCATCACATAAAAAAGCTAGAAAGCATTTCACCAAGGGAGAAGAAGAAGAATAATCAAAACCTTTTGTGATGAATAATGAAATATCTAGTAAGGTTAGAAATGCAACCATGGGTTAAGTAAGTAAACTTACCACTTGTAGATTTTGAACCATGGTTAAAGGGTTGGGTTGGGTTAAATAAATATCATCCAAAATATCATAACAAATATCTTTGCTTAAAACAAAAGCAAAGCTTCTAGAAGCTACTAGAAAGTATTAACCCAAATCAAACCCTAACCATGTTTAATCTCCACTAAATATGTTGCATTAATAACCCTAACATGTTACAATATTATATATCACATATACAATATTTATTGTAACAAAATAAAATAATATAATTAACATATATCGCATATATATCAATGTATTACCCGAGTGAGAAAAAGAATCTTTTAGTGAGCTTATATTAGTTAATGTAATTTAATATATCAAATATATAATTATACATTAAATTATCGAATCAACACTTGATCCAATAATCCGGCTATTTCATAAATAACCGACTAATATAATCTGTATCAGTTCATCGAATTAACACTTCATCCGAGACCCGGCTATATCACATATACTCGGCCGATATCTCATATTGCGAGAATCTAATACGGTATCACATACACGTATTGTTCTCGGTACCACACATATCATATATGTGCTCCTACTCCGTTTTGCCTGAGCCAAGAAACCTCTGTGTAGGACTCTAATGAATCATCAATACGCCGGCAGTAGGTGATGATCATATCAAAAACCCACAAGCTGCATGCGGTCAGCTAAACGTAACAGCCACCTAGGTATTGAGCGATCAGAAGATCAACAAGCAAGCCTGTATATTCTCCCGTGAATCCTGTTAGGTCCACGTTACCTCTCCCGGTACTTTCGGGGTTGCGGAAACGGTAAAACAAATTTTTTTCTAAACTTTGTAACATGGACCGTAAAAGCCGGATCTTTGCTAAACAATACACTAGCATCCTAACTTGAGATTTATCTACTTGGTTAGGGGTTATACCTCAACTTGAACTCCTTCTCTTCTTGTTGTTCTTCTCCTTGCTTGCTCCGAGGCTTGATCCGGACTTTGGTCACCACCGCGGCCTCCTTGAGTCGTAGACGATCCACCCGAGAGATGTGCACCGAGCTCCACCTCGAGCCGAGATAACTAGAGCAAAGAGATTGCTAGTCTAAAAGCCCTAGGTTGTGTAGAAGTGATGAAGGGATGGATTTGTCTTTGTGAAATCTTGATCTCTCAACACATGAGATCAAAAGATCAAAATAAGAGGAGGAAGAAGAAGAAGGAGGAAGGTTAGCAACCATGGAGCTTTTCTTTTCTTCTCACTTGAGAAAGCAAGAGAGAGAATGAGAAAGAAATTATGATACAAAGGAAAAGTAACCATGGTTGCAATAATGTAAAAACAACATCATTACTAATCCCATCAAGATAAAGTTTGATGGCTACATTGAAATGACCATTATCATAATCCAAAAGAAAAAGAAAAGAAGAGTGTAGATCCCTCTTGAAAGTCAATGGTCAACATGGTCAACCGGTCAACAAAGTCAAGAGAGGTCAACAGGGTCAAATGGTCAATGCAATTAGCCATCATAAAATTATCACTAATAGGATTAGTAAATGATGTCCGCGGCTCATAATGGTTTTGACCAAATGAACTGTCAAAATCCTAATGAGCCTGCCGCATAACGGTTTTGGCCGAACCAACTGCCAAAACCCTAATGAGGCACCTCCTCCTTCATCGCTCCTGAAAATTGTGCATACACACCTGCATCCGTATTCCGTAGAATGCGGATACACAGAAGACAAAACATATCCATCCATGCAATACTAGGATCCGGCTTAAACCAAAGCCCACTAGTATTGCCTGCCCGAACACCATACGCATACAAGTATACGTAAGTGATCGTAGCCCTGCCGTAAAACCATACGGCCTCTACACATTTTGCTCAGTGCAGAGAAACTCTCTGTGTGGGACTCTAAAGACTCGACACTACGCTGGCAGTGGGTTTAACCACAGACCGCAAGCGGCACGAGCTGTGCGTAACGGTCCCCAGGTAGATGTCGATAAGAAGGCCGATGAGGTAAACCCATCCGAACTCCTACTGAGTCTGTATGTGACAATCTCCGTACAGTCCGGTCTGTTCGTCTGATACATCGCATGGCGGGCCTAGAGGGACGGTAAACGTCAGTCCCCTAATAGCGGTACAAGTCGTGTCGGAGTGAAGCCCAGAACACCCTGAGATAACACTGGAAACCAACTAGTATATCTCGCTCGCCCTGGCCAGGGACTACTCGTGTAATGGCTCTCCTAGACACAGCGTGATGTCAACCCCCAATACCGGGAGAGACGAATCCTGTCTAACCGTCACTGCCTCCAAGTGCTTCGGGACTGCTCCCAACTACTACCTGTTTGCACAACTCAGTAGAGCCGTGGTAGTGTAGTAATCAAAGAACAGTGGGAACACACTCGAGGCGAAGTGACAGTGTCAAGTCAGTGGACTAAGCTGTACTCATGTCACCTGGGAACTGATAACTGACGATAGGTATAATACCAACCATCAGTTCCCGACGAGTCCTGTCCAGTGTACTCGTAACCTAACGAGCACCCGTATACTATCTCAAGTACGGCGTACTGACGGCTGTGGGACAGACCGTCTCCCGTGCTGGGATGAGAAGCGCATACGCTAGTCTACTCCGGAGTATCGATGCCCTATCTCGATACTCCCACGACTAGGGACGTGTATAAGGATGTGCTTGTAGATTACCCAGCCCCCACGAGTGTGATCGCCATCACAACGCCGGTAACCAAGCAAAGATCCTAAGGGCTCTACTAATGCGTATAGGTGATATAATGAATAAACACACATGTACACATTAAAGCAGAGACAAACCAAGTAGCATACTACTATATCGAGCAAGATTGTCTATACAACTGTGAATATCCCAAGCATCCATCAAGTAATATACATACTAGTATGATACAGTAATGGCCTCTAGGGCATATACACCAACAATCTCCCACTTGCACTAAGGCCATGTACTGGCGTATCGAAGACCTATCATCTCGATCAGCCGCTCGAACTGAGTCTGGGGTATGGCCTTCGTGAATAGGTCCGCTGTGTTGTCCTTTGTGTCCACTCTCCGCACCTCGATCTCCTGGCGATCAATGATCTCCCTGATCAGGTGATACCGCCTTAAGATGTGCCTGGATTTCTGATGGGACCTTGGTTCCTTCGCTAAAGCTATAGCCCCATTGTTATCGCAATACAAAGGTATTGGGTCAACAATGGACGGAACCACCTGAAGTTCACTAATGAACTTCTTTATCCAGACCGCCTCTTTTGCGGCATCGCTTGCAGCAATGTATTCAGCCTCCATCGTCGAGTCTGCGACGGTATCCTGTTTGGAACTCCTCCAACATACCGCCCCTCCGTTGAGGGTAAACACAAAACCCGAGACAGACTTGCTGTCATCTTTGTCACTCTGGAAGCTTGAATCGGTAAAGGACTCGACCCGGAGGTCTCCATTACCATAAACCAGGAACATCTCATTAGTCCTTCTCAGGTACTTGAGAATGTTCTTCACTGCTGTCCAGTGGTCCTCACCTGGGTCTGACTGATACCGGCTTACCGCGCCCAGCGCGTAAGCTACATCTGGTCTTGTACATAGCATCGCATACATTATAGATCCTACCACCGAAGCGTAGGGTATAGTGCTCATGCGAACCCTCTCCTCGTCAGTCTTAGGAGACATCTTCTTGGAGAGGGTAATTCCGTGCAATGCGGGTATGTTACCGCGCTTGGAATCCTCCATACTAAATCTCTTTAGTACGGTCTCTATGTACCTGGACTGCGAAAGTCCCAGCAGTCTCTGGGATCTATCTCTATAGATCTTGATCCCCAGAATGTACGAGGCATCACCCCGGTCCTTCATGGAGAACCGTTGTGACAAAAATAGCTTGACCGATTGTAGCATAGGAATGTCATTTCCTATCAAAAGAATGTCGTCCACGTACAAAACTAGGAATACGACAGTTCGTCCTACAATCTTCTTATAGACACAAGGTTCATCCTCGTTCTTGATGAAATCAAATTCCTTGATTGCCTCATCAAAACAGATGTTCCAGCTCCGCGATGCCTGCTTTAATCCATAAATGGATTTAAGCAACTTGCACACTTTCCCGCTGCTCCCACTGTCTACGAAACCTTCTGGCTGATCCATATAAACGCACTCTTCCAAACAACCGTTTAGGAAAGCCGTTTTTACATCCATCTGCCAGATTTCATAGTCATGGAAGGCAGCAATGGCAAGTAGGATCCGAATGGATTTGAGCATAGCCACCGGAGAAAAAGTTTCGTCATAGTCCAAACCAGGTCTTTGACGAAAACCTTTTGCAACGAGTCTAGCTTTATAGGTTTCCACCTGCCCATCTACACCAAGTTTCCTTTTGTAGATCCATTTGCATCCAACGGGTTTTACCCCAGGTGGAGCAATATCCAAGGTCCACACTTTATTGGCGTACATGGACTCCATTTCGGATTGCATTGCTTCCTGCCACTTATCAGAGTCCCTACTGATAATGGCCTGCCTGAAACTGGTAGGGTCATCTTCTTCCAAGATGCAATCCTCTCGATCCCTGTCTATGATAAAACCGTAGTATCTCTCGGGCGGATGAGAAATCCTACCAGATCTGCGGAGTGGCTGAGGTTCGTTTGGGGTTATTGAATCTAGCGGTTCCTCCAAATTTTCAGTTACATTTTGTGGTCGCTGAATTTCTTCCAGTTCTACCGAACTCCTACTAGTTTCTTTTGCAAGAAACTCCCTTTCTAAGAAGGTAGCGTGGCGAGATACAAACACCTTCTGTTCCTCAGTGTGGTAGAACAGATATCCTAGTGAGTCTTTAGGATATCCCACAAATTTACACAGAACTGATCGTGCCTCTAGCTTGTCCGGTTTCTGTGTTTTCACATAGGCCGGACAACCCCATATCTTAATAAACTTAAGACATGGTTTCTTACTGCTCCATATTTCATACGGAGTTTTAGGCACTGATTTGGACGGAACTTGATTCAAAAGGTATGCCGCTGTCTGAAGCGCATGTCCCCAGAATGAAAGAGGTAACTCAGCACTACTCATCATGGAGCGAACCATATCCAGAAGGGTACGATTCCTCCTCTCCGATACACCGTTGTGCTGTGGTGTATAAGGAAGAGTAAGCTGAGAGAGAATACCATTCTCTTTTAAGTAATCTAGGAATTCCATGCTTAAGTACTCTCCTCCTCTATCAGACCGGAGGATCTTGATACTTTTGCCAATCTGGTTCTCTACTTCCTTTCTGAATTCCTTGAATTTCTCAAAAGCTTCAGATTTGTGTTTCATCAGATACACATATCCGAGCCTAGAGAGATCGTCAGTGAATGTGATGAAGTAGGAGAACCCACCCCTTGCATGTATAGACATCGGACCACATACATCACTATGTATGAGTCCCAAGAGCTCTGCTGCTCTTTCTCCATATCCGGTGAACGGAGATTTGGTCATCTTCCCTTTGAGACAAGACTGACAAGTTTCATAAGATGAAAACTCGAACGCATTCAAGAGTCCATCTTTATGCAACTTACTCAGTCTTTTCTCTCCGATATGACCATGTCTACAATGCCACAAGTAGGATTCATTCGTATCTGAATTCTCCCTCTTGCGTGTGTTTTGTATATTGAGAACTGTATTCTGATTTAAAACGTAGATACCATTACACAGTGTACCCTCTGCAACCAGTACCTTATGAAGGTAAATGTTCATGATATTTCTATCAAGAACAAAGTTATATCCATCTTTATCAAGTAAAGAAACTGATATGATGTTGCAAACCATGGAGGGTACATAGTAGCAATCATTCAAAATCATAGTCTTGCCATTTGGCAATACTAGGTGATATTCACCGACGGCTGCAGCATTTACTTGTGCTCCGTTCGCTACTCTGAGCGACATATCACCCGGTGCAACTTTCCTACTTTTTCTCAGTCCCTGCAATAAATTACAGATATGAGATCCTGATCCGGTATCAAGTACCCAGGAGGTAGGGCTGACCGTAAAACAGTTCTCAATTACAAGAACACCTGAAGTAGATGCAAAACCATGCATCTTCTTCAACTGGGTATCCTGGAAATCCATACAATCCCCTTTCCCTTTCTCATACTTATGACTGTTGTCACAAGTTAGAGCTGAACCAACGTTCCCCAGCCCCGATTAAGAATTCGGATCGGTCAAGCGATACATTTTATTATCTTGATTAGGGCGTGAAATGGTTGCTACCTGGAGAGAGAGAAAAGAAACACTCAGCGGGCGCTCTTGCAAGATTAGATTGGTTTATTAGTTTATCTAACCAGGATGTCTCCCACTGTTTCCTCAAATTCTTCTTAAAACCTTTTTAAAAGAAGAACTAGTCGGGATTTAATTCACGTCACAATACTTGCTTAACCTTTCACCCAGGCTAGTGTCGGTACTTCGAGGGAGGTTTTCCAACGCTTTCGCGAAGTTTCTTAATTTAAGAACCTCTTTTCCCTGGGGGCGTAGCCCTGCTAACACCTTTCTAGACATCTATTAGGTTTATAGCATTGATTGTTAAGTGAAAGTAATCTCCCGAGAGTAATCCAACTCATCAGTGGGATCGGGATCCAACTATCATTGTGTGATGACCTAGATGGAATCCACTCTAGTCACTACACTCCAGAAGGTATGCTAAATCTGCAAGTTTCAGTTCTTTTGAAACTCCCGATGTGGTTTTTGCCCCTAGGACCCAAGTGACCTTGACGAATAATCAACAAATCAAAAGGTCCTAGTCAAGTTCAACCCGTCGTTATCCAGGATTGCATTAGACCCGCCCGCATGATCCTTGACGAATAATCAACAAAATCATGTGACCGTCCTAACCAATCGCATCTATCAGTGCAACAGAGAATTATTACTCAGCTACCGTTCACTGTGTCTTGACGAATAATCAACAAACACAGCACGAATACTAAGTATTAATTTTCTGAAACGACGGAGGGCTACGGCTGAGTTTTTGGCGAAAAACCCATTAACGTAATGAACTTGATGTGGTTGGAGGAACATGATAGACCTTTTGAAAACATAGTGGCGAAAACTTTTGCTAAAGAGGTCACTCCCTGTGAAGAGATCTCGGCTCTTTCCTCGTCGAGTGAGGTGCTGGGCATTCGTAAGATGAATACCTCGATGCAAAGCAAGAATAATCGACTATGGTAAAGTTATTACCCTGACGCAAAATTTTTGTCCAAGGGGTCACTCCCGATGAGGGGATCTCGGCCCTTGCCTCGTCGATTGAGGTGCTGGGCATTCATAACCGAATACCTCGATGCAAAACAAAATGATGAACGTCCTTGTAATAACAGCTTTTTGAAAAACTTGTTCCAACAACGTCTTTTAGGTTTATTTTCTTGCATTAGTTCTTTTAATGCGTCCCATCATTTAAATCCTACCATTGCAGAAAACAACCAAAATATGACGTACGCTTATGCCATTCGCATTCGCCACTGGGCCCCGTCATCACCCGTTAGGTTACTTAACTAACGACAGAGCGGGGGTTTGGCTAGCGCGGCTGAAAACATAAGCAACGCCTAAATAGTTATCATATATAGATATACAGCAATGATAGCCAATCCAGATCACAGATGAACACTTTGGATATACTAGGAACCCGTGATTCGTTCGAGCCTGCAACGAAAAGCGGATTACACGGTCGCGATGAATAGCCAATACCCCACCCAAGACCCCTACGGGTGCGGCAAACTACCCGCCAGTACCTGAAGCGAAGCAACCTCCCTCAGTGCCGTGAGTAGGCCACTTGGCACTTCGAGATACCCGGTAGTTTGTGCACCCCCTCCATGGGTCTATCCTAGGAGCAAAAACAGTAAAAAGAATTATACAATGACGGCTACAACCCCGACCCGGTTGTGCGGCCATACAAATAATATTACATCAATTTACAAATTTATTACATGAATGAAAGAAAAAAGAAACACTCATCTCACATCCACCCCGGCTATTCATCCGCGACAATCCAACGAGTTCATATACACATACCATCAACAACACAGATCACAGATGTGTATAACTCCCACTAATCGGCGTATAGCGATTAGTAGACGTTCAATGCACATATAACATTACAGATATAACCATTAGCCAAAGTCTACAGAACATCGACCAAAAATACGGACTTTTAAGCCCCAAAAACAAATTTTGCTTTCTGGAAAATCTGGGCAGAAAAGTCATAAACCAAAAATCCCAAAATACCCAAATATGAAAACTGCAAGAAAAAGATTCCCCAACAGAGCCAAGGGAGCCGCGATTCCGCGGCATAAGCAAGCTTATGCCGCGGAAACGCGGTGCTTTGGATGAGTTGGGGGATGAAATTTTTCCAGTTTTCAAATAAAAGCCTGAGCCGATTTTTAGTGTATAAATTTTTTATTTTGGAACAGTTCTAAAAATCGGCAGAAACTGAATTTTCCGGGGTTATTTTGCGGGTTTTCGTCCGGTCGATATTCTTAATACTTTACTAACATGCTAGGGTGTGTTTAGTTAGTCTCTGATACCACTGTTAGGTCCACGTTACCTCTCCCGGTACTTTCGGGGTTGCGGAAACGGTAAAACAAAATTTTTTCTAAACTTTGTAACATGGACCGTAAAAGCCGGATCTTTGCTAAACAATACACTAGCATCCTAACTTGAGATCTATCTACTCGGTTAGGGGTTATACCTCAACTTGAACTCCTTCTCTTCTTGTTGTTCTTCTCCTTGCTTGCTTCGAGACTTGATCCGGACTTTGGTCACCTCCGCGGCCTCCTTGAGTCGTAGACGATCCACCCGAGAGATGTGCACCGAGCTCCACCTCGAGCCGAGATAACTAGGGCAAAGAGATTGCTAGTCTAAAAGCCCTAGGTTGTGTAGAAGTGATGAAGGGATGGATTTGTCTTTGTGAAATCTTTATCTCTCAACACATGAGATCAAAAGATCAAAACAAGAGGAGGAGGAAGAAGAAGGGGGAAGGTTAGCAACCATGGAGCTTTTCTTTTCTTCTCACATGAGAAAGCAAGAGAGAGAATGAGAAAGAAATTATGATACAAAGGAAAAGTAACCATGGTTGCAATAATGTAAAAACAACATCATTACTAATCCCATCAAGATAAAGTTTGATGGCTACATTGAAATGACCATTATCATAATCCAAAAGAAAAAGAAAAAGAAAAGAAGAGTGTAGATCCCTCTTGAAAGTCAATGGTCAACATGGTCAACCGGTCAACAAAGTCAAGAGAGGTTAACAGGGTCAAATGGTCAATGCAATTAGCCATCATAAAATTATCACTAATAGGATTAGTAAATGATGTCCGTGGCTCATAATGGTTTTGACCAAACGAACTGTCAAAATCCTAATGAGCCTGCCGCATAACGGTTTTGGCCGAACCAACTGCCAAAACCCTAATGAGGCACCTCCTCCTTCATCGCTCCCAAAAACTGTGCATACACACCTGCATCCGTATTCCGTAGAATGCAGATGCACAGAAGACAAAACAAATCCATCCGTGCAATAGTAGGATCCGGCTTAAACCAAAGCCCATTAGTATTGCCTGCCCGAACACCATACGCATACAAGTATACGTAAGTGATCGTAGCCCTGCCGTAAAACCATACGGCCTCTACACGTTTCGCTCAGTGCAGAGAAACTCTCTGTGTGGGACTCTAAAGACTCGACACTACGCTGGCAGTGGGTTTAACCACAGACCGCAAGCGGCACTAGCTGTGCGTAACGGTCCCCAGGTAGATGTCGATAAGAAGGCCGATGAGGTAAACCCATCCGAACTCCCACTGAGTCTGTATGTGACAATCTCCGTACAGTCCGGTCTGTTCGTCTGATACATCGCATGGCGGGCCTAGGGGGGCGGAAAACGTCAGTCCCCTAATAGCGGTACAAGTCGTGTCGGAGTGAAGCCCAGAACACCCTGAGATAACACTGGAAACCTACCAGTATATCTCGCTTTCCCTGGCCAGGGACTACTCGTGTAATGTCTCTCCTAGACACAGCGCAATGTCAACCCCCAATACCGGGAGAGACGAATCCTGTCTAACCGTCACTGCCTCCAAGTGCTTCGGGACTGCTCCCAACTACTACCTGTTTGCACGACTCAGTAGAGCCGTGGTAGGGTAGTAATCAAAGAACAGTGGGAACACACTCGAGGCGAAGTGACAGTGTCAAGTCAGCGGACTAAGTTGTACTCATGTCACCTGGGAACTGATAACTGACGATAGGTATAATACCAACCATCAGTTCCCGACGAGTCCTGTCCAGTGTACTCGTAACCTAACGAGCACCCGTATACTATCTCAAGTACGGCGTACTGACGGCTGTGGGACAGACCGTCTCCCGTGCTGGGATGAGAAGCGCATACGCTAGTCTACTCCGGAGTATCGATGCCCTATCTCGATACTCCCACGACTAGGGACGTGTATAAGGATGTGCTTGTAGATTACCCAGCCCCCATGAGTGTGATCGCCATCACAACGCCGGTAACCAAGCAAAGATCCTAAGGGCTCTACTAATGCGTATAGGTGATATAATGAATAAACACACATGTACACATTAAAGCAGAGACAAACCAAGTAGCATACTACTATATCGAGCAAGATTGTCTATACAACTGTGAATATCCCAAGCATCCATCAAGTAATATACATACTAGTTTGATACAGTAATGGCCTCTAGGCCATATACACCAACAAATCCAATCAGTCACACTCCCGTACAGTCCGGTCTCTTCGTCTGATATGTCGCATATCTCGCCTAGGGGTGGTAAACATCAGACCCTAGTAGCTTGATAAGTCGTGTCGATATGAGGTCCATAACAGTTCGAGAAACTACTGATAACACTTACCAGTAAATCTCAGCAACCCTGGCCAGGGATTTCCAGTTATAGCCAATCGAACACAGCGCAACATCAACTCCCTATACCGGGAGAGACGAAACCCCTCCTATCGCTCATTGCCTCCATGTGATTCGGGACTGTACCCAAAAGCCACCTTTTTGCACGCCCTCTTTAACGTTGTATGATGGAAATCAAAGCATAGTGGGAATCACACAAGACTCTATGACGATCTCGGGTCTATAGACTACTCTGTACCAGTGTCACCAGAAAACTGCCATCTGACGTGAGGTATAATACCATCTGGGAGTTCTCGGGGAGTCCGTCCAGTGTACCCAGTCTCCACTAAGCACCCGTATACCTTCTCTGATGTCAAACACCAATGGATATAGGATCATCCATCGCCCATCATATGTGTCAAGAAGTGCATATGCTAGTCTACTCTGGAGTATCGATGCCCTGTCTCGGTACTCCCACGACTAGGAACACTTGAAGGATGTACTTGGCGACTACACTGTCCCCACTAGTATGATCTGCATCATAGTCCTGGTAGTCAAGTACTCATCCTATGGGCTTTATCAACATGTTACATAGAGACAATCAGAGTACATGTTAAGATAAAGAGTAACCAGATAGAATGCTATCATGTCGAGCAAGAAAGTCCTCCCTATATATGTCCCAGCATCCACTACAATATACAACGCATGTACAGTAATGGCCTCTAGGGCATATATATAACTAATACCTGGCCATTCATCCACGACAATCCAACAAGTTCATATACACATTCCAACATCACAGATCACAGATATGTACAACCCCCACTAATCGACGTATAGCGATTAGTCGACGTTCAGTACATATATCACATTACATATATAATCTAATTAGCTAAAGTTTATAGAATTTCAATCAATATTTTAATTTGAAACTACCCCAAATACAACACTGTATTCACAAGAATCTGGGCAGAAACAAAGTATCTGAAAAATCACAAAACATCAAGCTGGACAATTTGCAGGAAAAACGAGTTGACTCCGAGTCGACTTGGCCGCGGATCCGCGGCGAAAAGCATGGTTTCGCCGCGTTTCCGCGGCGGTTTGACCGAGTCATGAGCTCGTTTTTCTTGGGTGTCTCTAAAAAAGCCTGCACGTATTTTTCAGGTCTCTGAAAATATTTTTAGACATGTTTTAAAATTCGGCAGAAAACACAATTTTTTGATGTATTTTGCGATTTTTCCTGGATCGAAGTTCTAAAGACTTTGCTAACATGTTAGTTGTTGTTTAACTAGGCTCTTATACCACTGTTAGGTCTATGTTACCCACCCCGGTACTTACGGGGAGGCGGAAAGAGTAAAAATCAAATTTTTATCACAAGGAAACATAGACTAACCATGAAGGATCTTTGCTAAACAAAAACTAACAAACATACAAGGAGCTTTAACTACTAGGTTAAGATGGTTAACCTAGTTCTTGAACTCCTTCTCTCCTTGTTGCGGTCCTCCTTGTTGCTAGCTCCTTGGAGTGGTGTTGACGGCTCCTCCTCTTTGTCTTCTCTTTGCTAAAGAAAGATCCACCCGAAGGCCTCTACCTTGAGCTCCTACCTCAACAATGAAATAACTAGAGTACTTAGCTTGCTAGACTAAGAACCCTAGAGTAAGTAGAGAGGTGTTTTGGTGGTTTTATCTCACAAAGCTCATGGTTTTCAACTCATGAAACAAGAGACCTTTGAGAGAGGAAGAGGAGAGAGCTTGCAAGAGAGAGAAAAGGAATGGGAGGATAAACATGAAAAATGAACCTTGCTCTCATATGAACAAAAAGAATAATGATAATTTTAACTAGGATAAATTGTCATGGTTGATGTTGATTTGACCCTTATCATATCACAATTAATGCTAAGCATGCTCACAAAAATATCCAAGTCAACATGGGTCAACTTATTCAAAAGGTCAAACCAGTTAACCATGATACAATTATCACTAATAAAATCTCATTAATCAATTTCCTCAATCTCATTATGGTTTTAATCAAGTCAATGGTCAAAACCCTATTGAGGTTCCTCTGCCTCTGTCAACTGTGTATACACACCCGCATCCGTGTTCTGAGGAACACGAACACAATGAGACAAGACCAATCCCAAAACAAATACTAGGATCTGGTTTAAACCAAAGCCCACTAGTAATAACTGCCCGGACAGCAAACGTGCACAAGTGCGCGTATGTGAACGAACCCCAGTCGTAAAACCATATGACCTCTACTTGTTTCGCCCAAAGGTGAACAACCCTCTGTGTGGGACTCTAAAGACTCGACACTACGCTGGCAGTGGGTTTAACCATAAGCCGCAAGCGGTACTAGCTGTACGTAACGGTTCCCAGGTAGATGCCGATAAGAAGACCGATGAGGTGAACCCATCTGAACTCCTACTGAGCCTGAATGTGACAGTCTCTGTACAGTCCGTTCTGTTCGTCTAAGAGTATCGCATGTCGGGCCTAGGGGCGGTAAACGTCAGTCCCCTAATAGCGGTACAAGTCGTGTCGGAGTGTAGCCCAGAACACCATGAGAAACTACTAGAAACACTACCAGTAAATCTCGCTTGCCCTGGCCAGGGACTTTGTGTAATGGCTCTCCTAGATACAGCGCGATATCAACTCCCAATACCGGGAGAGATGAATCCTGTCTAACCGTCACTGTCTCCAAGTGCTTCAGGACTGCACCCAACTACTACCTGTTTGCACGATTCAATAGAGCCGTGGTAGGGTAGTAATCTAAGAACAGTGGGAACACACTCGAGGCGAAGTGACAGTATCAAATCAACGGACTAAGCTGTACTCATGTCACCTGGGAACTGATAACTGACGATAGGTATAATACCAACCAACAGTTCCCGACGAGTCCTGTCCAGTGTACTCGTAACCTAACGAGCACCTGCATACTATCTCCAGTATGACATACTGATGGCTGTGGGACAGACCATCTCCCCTGCTAGGATGAGAAGCGTATGCACCAGTCTACTCTGGAGTATCGATGCCCTGTCTCGATAATCCTACGACTAGGGACCTGTATAAAGATGTGCTTATAGACCACCCAGCCCCTACTAGTGTGATCGCCATCACAACGCCGGTAGTCAAGCAAAGATCCTAAGGGCTCCATCAATATGTATTAGCGATATGTTAAAAGAAACATATACACATATTAAGATAGAAACAAACCAAGTAGCATACTACTATATTGAGCAAGACTGTCGTAAACCCGTATATATATCCCAAGCTTCCAAAATGTATTACAAACTAATACTATACAAGCATACATATCCAACATCGCGACGGTCAAGAAATCCGTCTCGATGACTAGGCCTCTATCTCTGGGCTGTACACTGGTACGAGTCCTCCACTGTCCCGGAACTCCCAAAGTTTTTGGAAGACGTGCCTCGTCAACTGGGGCTGCATCCACTGGTGCTATGTAGGTGACGGAATGCTGTGTACTGACCGCAAGGAACAACTGAGTAACAGGGGTGAAAACCTCCTATCGCTGCGCTCGAATGGCCTCCACTAATGAACTCATCGTCTGGCGCATGTCCTGCATCTCTGCTACAAGCCTATTGAGATGATCTGTCGGAGGCGGATCCATCTGGTACTGTGCAACGAGCATGCCAACCTGGTTAGTCCTCACCCCACCTGAGCCAACTCTTACCTCGGCCCTCGCTGCATCACTTTGAGTCCCCATAGTCATTGGCGGCAAAGGCTATAAGTAGAAATAAGATTCGATATGAACACGGAAATCGAATCACAAGGATATATATCAAGGAAGGAATTTCAAGCAATTTGTGCTTAGGTCACTTTAGGCGGAGTGCCACATCGTGAGTATGCCGTGGACATACACACACTACGTTACTCTGCTTTAAGCTACCTACTCCATCATACCAAGGTCATCCTACACTCCGAAAGGTAAAACCTAGCGCTCTGATACCAACTTGTCACGACTCGAAATTGGCACGTGACGACCCTTAAACTACGCAACGTCTACAGGCGTAACGCAATTTAAGTAAGCCGAAAACCAAGCAATCTAAACCATCAAAAGTAGTAAGAAATAATAACATTTTTAAAACCTTTGAAATCGCAACCTAAATCTTTAAAAGTCCAACTTTATTTTCTTAAAATTTTGGCAGCACCTCCTTTGTAAAAACCAGCCCAAAAAATGGGTACAACATAAATATAAGTAAAGCATACCCAAACGGGAGCAAAACACGCCCAAAGATGGAAAACAACCACCACAACAGATATACGACGCCGTAGCGAAGAAATAAAAGACGATAAAAAGGAAACTATATAGAAGACAACCAAGTCACAAAATAATATACAATATCGTCCTCACATCAAGTCTCTAAGCCAAACATGAAAGTAGTAGATGGAGAGTACAAGGATACAACGAATATATAATACAATAACGAATAACCACAAAACCCACCTAAAGAAAAACTGCACACTGTGAGCCGATGCGGTATCCGCAGCAAAAGATGATTAGATAGATGAATAGCCTGCCTCGACTACTCTGGGGAACAACCTGCAAAACAAACTGTGGCACAACGGGGGTGAGTTGCCAACTCGTGAATAGTAAATAACATATGCAGGTAATCGCAAGTATGCACATACAACGCGAATCTAACATATGTGAGCTAATAGCAGTAAAAGTCATATGACTGCAATAGTCATGAAAGGTACACTAACGGCTACTACAACTATATGAAGTAATAATATGACAATCGGTATGCAATAATCATGCGATAATGATATGAAAATATATATATTCAACAGTCAAGAAAGGTACACTAACAGGTACAACTAACACATGAAGCAATACATATAAAATGAAGTATGTAAATGCAACAATCATGAAAGGTACACTAACAGGTATTACTAATACATGAAATGGTGCATAAACAATAAATGTGAAGTATGGAATAAAACATGTCATTTCCACGGAATCCTGACATCGTGGTAGGACCAAAATCAATCAAGACAATCCAAATCCCAATTCCTCAAATCAGCCCCTAAATTGGCTCTCATATCATATAAGTCTCACCAATCCTAAATGTACAATATCAAATAAATCTCATATATCTTGAATGTACAAAATTAGCAATCTCATATATATCCTGTATCCAATCTCAAATAAATCTCCTATATCCTAAATCCAATATCAAGTGAATATCATATATCCTAAATATAATTGCATGAATAATTATGATGATGTATATAAATTGATATGTATACATATATATTAGCGTCCCATTCCACTAATATATATATATATATATATATATATAACAGCGTCCCATTCCACTGTTATATATACTTAGGAGTAAAAATATCATGAAAACAATGTGTCAAGCATCGACACAGAAATGCTGATCTATCAGGTGTTGTCACCACGACTGGCACCCTGATAGGTATGTATCATACGCTATACCGAAAGCTCGAGTGCCTAGCTCTGACCCACGCCTCTCGACGTATCCATACGCACATGAATCCTTTCGATATCCCCACGATAACCGCCGAGTCATTGGTAATGTCACCGGATGGTATGGTTCCCCTGCCAGGCTCAATCGGCAAGGTCCATCAATCGTCTTGCCCCGGGGTACCTCCGGGCCACACCATGTACCCTCATACGGCCCACGACGCTCCTCGCATGGGATATATATATATATATATCAGAACCGATAAAACTCATGGTGGATGCTGAAATATCATATCAATAGAAACCGGGTTTTTCAAATAATGCATAATTTCATGAAACTACCACGGTCCTCAAATCCAGAAAACATCATGAAAAATCCATATCTCAATGCGAAAATCCATGAATGTAATATACTCAACATAAAACTGAAATGCGAACATATAAAGGAAAAGCCGCTATTTAACTGCAACAAGTTAATATAAATATCATGCGGTTCCTAATTTCTCCAAGTCTATATAACATCAAATAAAGGTAAACATGTAGCTAAAGCTAGATATATGTGTAAACATAAAGGTATAGCAAGGTGTACATGTAGCTATGTCATTATGTGTGTATGTACCTATCGCTAATAGTACAATACCCAATAGGTATCTGGTATCTAGCATGTAAGCATGTCATGGCATATGAGTAAGCATATAGGTATACAGGTATGCTATATATCATATGCATAAAGAAATATGAATCAATATCTCAATGTCTCTAACCAAACAATATAATATCTATATGTGGGTTGTGCGTGTCATGGCAATTATTGACGGTGTGTGTGACATACAATCAGTGCTCGTGCAACATGAGCCGTCAATAATAGTGCAGTGTCCTAAGGATACTAGTCCAAGCACAACAATTAACTAGCAGTAGGGTGTATGCGCTGTTAGTTATATGTATGCCTTAGAGGCCATTACTGTACATGAGATTTATATTGTAGTGGATGCTGGGACATATATAGGTAGGACTTTCTTGCTCGACATGATAGTACGCTATCTGGTCGCTCTTTATCTTAACATGTATACTTACTGTCTCTCTGTTACATGTTGATAAAGCCCTTAGGATGTGTACTCGACTTTCTGGACTATGATGTAGATCATACTAGTGGGGCATGGGTAGTCCATGAGTACATCCTTCAATGTTCCTAGTCGTGGGAATATCGAGACGGGGCATCGATATTCCAGAGTAGACTAGCGTATATCTTCTCGACCCATGTGATGGGCGATGGATGATCCCATATCCATTGGTGTTTGACATTAGAGACGGTATGCGGGTGCTCAGTGGAGACTGGGTACACTGAATGGACTCGCCGAGAACTCCCAGATGGTATTATACCCCACGTCAGATGGCAGTTCTCTGGTGACACTGGTACAGCTTAGTCTGTTGACCCGAGATCGTCATAGAGTCTTGTGTGTCTCCTACTGTGCTTTGATTTCCACCCTACCACGGCTCTACTGAGTCGTGCAAACAGGTGGTTTTTGGGTACAGTCCCGATTCACATGGAGACAATGAGAGATAGGAGGGGATTCGTCTCTCCCGATATTGGGGGTTGATGTTGCGCTATGCTCGATTGGCCATAACTGGAAATCCCTGGCCAGGGTTGCACTGATTTACTGGTAAGTGTTATCAGTAGTTGCATGCTTGTTATGGACCTTATATCGGCATGACTTATCAAGCTGCTGGGGTCTGACGTTTACCACCCCTAGGCGAGATATGCGACATATCAGACGAACAGACCGGACCGTGCGGTAAGTGTTACTGATTGGATTCGCAGGAGTGTGAGCATACTTGCTCGTTGATCTTCTGATCGCTCAATACCCGGGTGGCCGTTACGTTTAGCAGACCACTTGCGGTTTGTGGGTGATTGATATGATCACCACCTACTGCCGGCGTATTGACGAGTCTTTAGAGTCCTACACACAGAGGTTTTCTGGCTTAAGAGAAACGAAATAGGAGCGCATATGAGATATGTGCGGGACCGAGAATAATAACAGTATGTGATACTGTATTCGATTCTCGCGATTTGTATCATCGGACGGTTATATGAGATATAGCCGGGTTACCGAATCAAGTGTTGATTCGATACATTGATACACTTGATATTAGTCGGTTATATGCGATATGACCGGATCGTTAAATCAAGTGTTGATTTAATGATTTAATGTATAATTATATATTTGATATATTACTTTACATTAACTAGTATTGGTTCACTTAAGATTGATTTTCTCACTTGATGTGCACAAGTTGTATATGTGATATATGTTTGTGCACTAGTTTGTATCATGATTGATGATACATGCAAACTTGGGTGTGTGTATGACTTACACCATATTTAAGATAATGGTTTAGGTTTTTATTTATTTTGGTAAAACAAAATGGTGGCTTTCTTTGTCTTTGCTTGAAGCTTCATGAAGCTTTCAAGCATCTTTGACAAAGTCCACTAATTTTGTTTTGCATAAGATTTTCATTAACCTAACCATTACCTCAAACTATGGTTTAGTCTCTACAAATGTAAACTCACCCATGGTTGCAATATGATAGACTTCACTTGATTATTCTTTTGTGATAATTCATTATTCATTCTTATTCTTTTCTTCTTCTTCTTCTTCTTCAAGAAGAAGAAAGCTTGCTAGACAAAATTTCAAGTGAAGAAACAAAGTGAGAAATCCAAATCTAAAGTAAACCAACTTCCTATTTCATCATCCTCTACTACTTGCCATTTAGTTTAGGGTGTTCTTTTCACAAAGTTCTTGACTTAGTGAAGATGGAGCTTCAGGTTGAGTCTCCTCGATGTAGATCATCTTCGGCCCCGAAGTCAACGGCCTAGCCCGCTCATTTCTCCGAAGAAACCATCACTAGAGTCCGGGATCCCGATGATCGCAGCGAAGGGACGTCAACACGGAGCTTTAGAAGTGAAGGACCGGATCTACAAAGGACGTAATCCCTTTCACTTGTAGTTAAAATGTTTAACTTTCTAGTTTTCGCATAATCTCTAGTATACGATCTTGGTTAGGGTTGTTCGGCACGGCTATTTTTTTATTCGGGCATGGTTGATGCCTTGTAGAACCTTGTTAGAGTGCCTAGAAACCTTACAGTGGTATCATAGCCAAGTTAGAGATTTAGGCGAAGTCTAGACGAAGTTAGAAGTCCGATCGAACCCGGATAACCCCGATAATACCCTTCTCTGGACATTTTTTGAAACTGTGATTTTTTATGAATTAAAAATGCTCAGAAAATTAAGCAGGAAAAACTAAGAATTACGGTGAAGTACGGCCCATTTATTTGTCTATATGACCGCGGAACCGCGGCCAAACCTAGGGTTTGGCGGCGGTTCCGCGGCCCAAATTATGACTTAGTCCCTCATACTTCATATATTTATTCTTACGTCCTTTCTTGTCAATTTTTTCTGGGAATTTTTTAATTCCACTCAAGTGTTGAGTTTTCTTAGGGTTGTATTGGGGACTCGTTGATTCGATCGGATAATTTAACTTTGTTTAATTTGTCCGGGTAATTTTAGAAAGTGTTAAAAAGTTCGACCGGATATCAATAACTCACTTTTTCCCCTGCCGGAAAATTTCCAAGTGTTGGATTTTTCCGTAGTTTAAGAACGTTCTAAGTCGTGCAAGTAACGCGATGGACCCTCTAGAAGACAACAAACCTTAACTCGATTATGTGACCGTCTTGAACTGCCTTTTGAACCTTAGGGTTTGGGGTAGTACGGCGTGCCACATATGAGGCGTTGGCTTGACCCTTTTACGGCTGGACCGTTGGTACTGTGGCATAAAATGGATGTTTTTAAACTTATTTCATGTGTTGAGCTATTTGGGAAAACTTGGGTGTTTGATTATTCGATCGGAAAGTTTAACATTCTCTATTTATTTGGAATGTGATACAATATTTGGAATCCACAAGTAGTTATGAGATAACTAATTTGAATGTTATAAATCTAGCACTTTAGTCTCATTTGATCGGTTGCCACGGAATTTTGATGTGATCAAAAGTCCGTCGCAATCACGTAGCGTACGCGGATACTCGCTGGGTAAACTTAATAGACAGCCACGCCCCATAGCCCCGACCAAGTGACTGTAGGAGAACCCCGTCGCCAAAAGCATCCGTTCGGGTGCTCGCGGCAGCGGTGTTCCGCCTTAGTGCATTTCGTCGACGGCATCCGGGGGTGCGGCCGTCTACTAAAGTTTGCGATGAGCATTCGATCAGGATGTCGGGAATCTTGTTGAATTGCCCGACTTGATATTGAAAAGAGTTTTCGATAATGAGACTAAAATGCAGGGTTTATAAATGTTAGGCATGCGATGTCTAAGCAGGTTGCGGATTCCAACTGTTGTAGTTTTACACTTTCTTTTCTGGGACCGTAAGTGTAATATGTGATATCGCCGGTTTTGTTGCTATATGTCAACGACAATTGGGATGGGCATATTTACTTACGTTGATGACATGTGATGTTATATGTTGCTGGATATGTTATATTGGATCGTCGTGTTTGAATAGCCGGGTTTTTTTATGTGAGATGAGTGTTTTTCATTTTCATTCATGTAAAAACTGTTGGAGATAGTGCCCTCAGAGTCAATTATTAGGTCACAGGTACGTGATTGTAATGATTGAGGGAGGACCTATCCCAGTAGGACAGTCTTGCTCGAGATGATAGTATGCTATCTGGTTTACCTTTATCATCGTGTACTGCTTTAGGTGACATGACACGTCGCTATTACACGTTGATAGAGCCCCTAGGATTCTTGCTTGACCACCAGCAGTATGAGGGCGATCATATAAGTGGGAGCTGGGGGTCTACAAGCATATCCTTAAAAGGTCCCTAGTCGTGGGAGTTTCGAGACCGGGCATCGATACTCCATTAGTAGACTAGTGTATACAGTCGAGACCCCGACGAGGGGCGGTGGCCGGTCTCACAAGCCACTGGTGTCAGTTGGATCACCTAAGATGTATACAGGTGCTCATTGGGTTATGAGTACACCGGACAGGACTCGCCGGGAACATGCTAGTTGGTCATATACCAGACGTCAGATGGCAGTTCCCTGGTGACATGTGTGCAGGTTAGTTCATCGACCTGGGGATCGTCATTTGTCTCGTGTGAGTTCCCACTGTACTTTGATTACTACCCTACCACGGCTCAAAGGAGTCGTGCAAACAGGTTTTAGTTGGGTACAGTCCCGAGCCACATGGAGGCAGTGAGCGTATCTTCAGGGGTTCGTCTCTCCCGGTATTGGGGGTGAGGTCGTGCTGTGTCTAGGAGAGCCATTACACAAAGTCCTTGGCCAAGGCAAGGAGATTTACTGGTAGGTATTCCAGTAGTATCTCAGGGTGTTCTGGGCTACACTCCGACACGACTTGTACCGCTTTTGGGGGTCTGACTTTTACCAACCCCCTAGGCCCGCCATGCGATACTCATAGACGAACGGACCGGACTGCACGGATATTGTCACTGACAGGCTCAGTTGGGTGTCGGGGTGAGCTTCCTCATCGACGTCCCTTTTGGTCAATAGCTGGTGGCCCGTCACGTATTGGCTAATACCTCTGACGTGCTAGTGGTTAAATCCACAGCCATGGTGTTGACGAGTCTTTAGAGTCTACCACACTTTCAGTTACTCAGCTTTCGGGCGAAACGCTGTAGAGGCCGTATGGAGATATGGCAGGGTCCGATCAGATACGTGCGGTATTGCACGGATCAGGATCGGACGGTTTGTACTAGTAGCCGTATAGGTATATGGCAGGGTTCGATCAGATACGTGCGGTATTGCACGGATCAGGATCGAACGGGTATTACTAGCCGGCTTTGGTTTAAGCCGGTCCTAGTTTAGTACAGTGTAGATTTTGTCTCATTGCATTTGTATCCGAACGGAATACAGATGCGGGTGTGTATGCACAGTATTGGGGTTTTCCTGTAATTTATTACGGGACCAGTTTTCTGGAGTTGCCAGTTTGCATTCCGTTCCGGCCGGTTTTCCTTTGTTCTTTCCCGGCCGGACTTTTCCGATGGAGGGGGTAATTTGCAGTTTTGCAAATTACAATTGTGGAGGGGTTTTCTTGTAAAAGATTGATATGATAGCTTTCATATTTTTTTCCACCATGCTTTTGCTTTATTGTGACATGAAAGGGTATGGTTGGATTTGATATGAAGCATGGTGTTTTGTTTTCTTGTCTCTTGGATGTGGTCACCTCCTTCTTCTCCTACACTCACCTCCCTCATATGATACATATTGTTATTCTCTTCACCATTTTTCAAGATTGGCCGGCCACACTTGAAGATGAGGGAAAAATGAGAGATGTGTTTCTTTGGTTGTATGGAAATTATTCTCATTTCTCTTTTTGTATCAAAGTTCACCACCTCTCTTCATATCATCTTGTTTCCTCCATCATGGCAACACTACCCCAAAGAGACAAAGCACTACACTTCCTACAGCACATCTTGAGCATGTCGAGTTGCCGGCTTCATGCCCGAGTTGCCTCGGTATTGAGGCGGGAGCCCGTAAAAGACGCAGGCGATGTGGTGCCCCTTTCCGACGAGGAGGAGACGGACGGAGATCCCGCAAGGAGATCGGAGTGGAGATGAAGACCGGAGGACTTGGATCGTCGGTATATCTCTATTCCCATTCTTGTAGATAGCTTAGACTAGTTAATGGTTTCGATCCGGTTAAAGTGCGCGGTGGTGCCGGTTTGCAAAGTCCGCAAAATTTAAGTTTTTCACCGTTTCCGCATTCCGGCGTCGGATTGACGGCCGGGGCGCCGCCGTGCACTTACAGTGGTATCAGAGCCTCCCCATTAACTTAGTCTAGCTTTGTGTAATGTGTTTTTCAGTTCCGATCGATCGAAATGTCCGAAAACCCAAATACACCCACGACAGTTTCTGTTGAAATTTTTCAGTCTCCAAAAATTTTTCAGGTTGTAAAATATTGATGTACGAGAAAATATAAGAGTTCTGTAAAAATTCGACGATGTAACGCTACAGTGTGAGCGCAGAACCGCCGCGGAAACACCATACTTGCCGCCCTTCCGCGGTGCACTGTGCACGTCACATCACCAAATTTTTACAGATGCCTTCTGGGTTTATTTCAGGGGTTTTGGAACATTAAAATTGGGCCCATATTTTCTGTAACTGCTACAGTTTTGTTTTGGGGCCCACTTGTTATAATTTGATCGGTCGGATATTTTAAACACATTTTTCACAGTATTTACATTATATCTGCGACCGTGAATGTCACTCGATCGGTAAATCCTGTCTAACTGCTATAGCCCGGTTAGACGGATTTGCGAACGTGACTTTCACGTTGATGTTCTATGTATTTGCTGTGTTGTTGCGGATCGGTCGTGGGGGATAGCCTGGATGCAATGCTAGCACAGTTGTGGTTGTATTATGTACATTTGATATTGCGGGGCGAGCGTCCGACATGTGGACTGCCGTCACTGCCTGATTGTATTATTATTTTGGGGCACGACCTGGTTGCGGTCGATGTACCCGGTGTATGTATATTTTACTTTCTGTACTAGGATTGCCCCGCGGAGGGGTGCACGGATAGCCGGGTTCTGGAGGGCAACAAGCCCGCATCTCATGGCATTGAGACGGAGGGGGCTTCACTCTAGGATTGGCGGGCTATTCGCCGCACTCGTAGGGGGTACAGGTTGACCCAGGAGGGGTGCCCAAGTTGCCGGATTCCGTGAAGTGCTGGGTGGTCCATTCACGGCGCTGAAGGGGGCTGCCTCGCTTCAGGTTTTGGCGGGTGACTTACCGCGCCCGTAGGGGTCTAGGATTTCATTGCACAGGCTATCCACACGACCAGGGGAACGTCGGGTTTCAGCGGCTCTGTGAAACCCGGGGATCCCAGATATCTGTATTGTTTCTGTGATGCTGTACATTTCTGTGATGTTGCATTTTATTCACGCCTTGAGCGAATATAATATATTGGTATATATATTAGTAGATGTTGTATATGTTTTGCATCCGCGCTAGTCCAGTCCCCGCTCTGTCGTTAGTTAGCTAACCTAACGGGTAATGACGGGACCCAGTGGCGAATGCGGATGGCATATACGTACATCAGTATATTTTCGTTCTTTTTGGTGTGATCAATTGATGGGACTGCATTGATTCGGATCAATGCAAAGTTAAAAACAAACCTAATCTGATGTTGTTGGAACACTTTTTCAAAAAGCTGTTATTGCAAGGACGTTTACTTTTGTTTTGCATCGTGGTATTCATTAGAATATCCTGCTCCTCAGTCGACGAGGCAAGGGCCGAGATCCCTTCACCGGGAGTGACCCCTTGGACAATAAGTTTGCGTCAGGGCATTAACTTCACTATAGCCGATTACTTTTGCTTTGCACCGTGGTATTCATTTGGAATATCCTGCACCCCATTCTACGGGGAAAGAGCCGAGATCCCTTCACCGGGAGTGACCTCTTTAGCAACGGTTTTCGTCACTATATTTTCAAAAAGCTATCCGTTCCTTCAACGATATCAAGTTCATTACGTTAAAGGTTTTCGCCAGAAACCATTCGTAGCCCTCCGTCGTTTCAGACGGGTAGCACGTAGTATTCATGCTATGTTTGTTGACCTTCGTCAAGGCATAGTGTATGGTAGCTGCTTGTTACCTTTCTGCTGCATAGATAGATGCGTTGGTTTGGGACAGTCGTATAGCCTTGTTGACCTTCGTCAAGGGCTTGTACGGGTGGATTCAAATTAACCTGGATAATGACGGGTAGAACTTGACATGTGACTTATGATTTGTTGACCTTCGCCAAGGTCATAAGAGCATGGGGCAGAAATCACATCGGGAGTTTCAAAAGAACTGAGACTTGCCAGATATGCGCATACCTTCTGGAGTGTGATACCGTGAGCGGATTCCGTCACGTTATCATGCGATGAGAGTTGGATCCCGATTCCCACTGATGGGTTAGTTTACTCCTCGGGTAACCCCGACTAATTCTTCTTTCAGGTTTGGAGGAGAATTTGAGGTACAGTGGGAGGATTCCAGATTAGATAAATTGGTAACCATTCTGATCTAGGTTAGAGTGCACGCTGAGTGTTTCTTTTCTCTCTCTCTTTGGCAGCGACCATTGACCCGACCCTAAGACTTTGACTCAGTGACCAAGTTGACCGAACCTTCTTAAACACCGGCTTTTGGATTGTCAGAGTTGCAGACCTCATTGCCACTCCTACTTTTACCCTTTTTCTCCAGGACACCCCGTATTACTACGAACGTCCACTTCCATTGGACAAAACCATCGTATGGTTAGATACGAACTCGAAAGAATTTATTCGAGGATGGTTTCCGGTTCTGGAGAAAACGGATAGGATTATTCAGTTGTCTTTTCCTTTTACCCTCTCTCAGGTTACGAGTACTCCTTGGTTTAGGGGTAGTACACCTATTACGCAAATTGGATTGTCTTCTTCCAAACCTTAGGCTGGTGCCGACCGGTAGGGAATGAAGAAAACCAATTAGCATAACGATGGTGTGCAGAAGGTATTAAGTTCAGACAAAGCAAGGGATTAGTAAGAGGGCAAAGTAAATTGCAACAGATATTCACGACCAAACCAAATATTTCATTACCACTCCCACATCACCTTTGTATTTCTCCAGGACACTCCGTATCACTACGAAGATCCACAGTTTATTTGGATACTCCATCGTATGGTTATATACGAACTCGAATGGAACTTGTTCCAGTTCGGGGATGGATTCTGGTTCAGGAGAAATAGGAATAAGGTTTATTCGGTTGTCTTTTATCTTCACCCTCTCTCATTGCGAGTGTTCCTAGGATGCGGACAGTACACCCATTATGCTTATTGGATAGTCTTCTTCCAAACCATAGGCTGGTGCCGAACGGTAGGGAAGGAAGAAAACCATTTGGCCTAAAAGGGTGTGCAGAAGGTAAAGACTAAAGACATATGAAGGGATTTGGAGAGGTGGCAAAGAACTATACGGTTACAGTCGTGAATCTGGAAGAGGCATTACTAGGAATACCAGAATACCCCATCGGAACATTTCAATGTTTCAGTTTCACTGTGTAATGTTAAAGGAAAACTGATTTCCCGATTAGATACTTACTCCAGGGTATGTATTTACCAGGTACGATTCTCACATCTGTATGGTTTTACAGATGATGAGTGGGAGTAAGTTGTTGGGAATTGGGTGATTATCCTCATTATATCGGGATTCGTTGTAATCGGTGATATTTGAGGAAATCACCTGGGCTGTTTGCCGGTCGGCAAATATTTGGTTTTGAATATCCACTGTTATGCACCAATTTCAAATTGATATATCTGTACGTCTATTTTCATAGAGTGAGATATACCTTTCTGAAATTATGTCTACGACATTTACCTATATCAGTGGATGGTTAGGTAAGGAGCATTAAACAGCGGTGTAACTCTTCTTAACCATAAGTACAGTTTTCAACCTACGGCACACAGTGAATGAGTTATCAGACTCAAGGGACTTTTACAGAGTATTGTATGTTGTCCAGGGTCCATCAGGACAGAGGGGATGGTCCTCGTACTATATTCGGTTTACTTATGACTCCTCTAATTTTTAGACAGGTGTTTCGTGGAAACACAGGGTCTAAGTTTTGAGGAGTTATAGGTAATTTGAATAGAGTAGAGAACCAGGTATAGCAAGTATCGGGATTCTTCAAAGAGATCGAAGATGTAGATACTTGTGTATGGTATTCAGTTGATAGTAATGATAAAGAGAAATTGCTTCTCTTTCAGGTTACTCATAATTGGAAGCATTCCTAAGTTGAGTAACGCTGATCGGCCTCTCTCCATTTAGTTGACATGCACTGGAGACAGCTGCATGATTTGAATCTGGTTCAATTAAATCAGTGCCTCTGTTTTCTATATTGGATATAGAACAGTTCATATCTTAACATTGTTAAGGTACGGGGAGTTGTTCGGTTTATGCTTAAAACCAGACACTGGACAACTCAAGGCACGTTTCTGTAATGGCTGTTTGTGGGTTGACCCAGGCTATGACGCGGGTTGACTTTCTACCATCTGGATGAACAATAGCAATATTGTTCTAGACTCGCCACAGTTTTATTAAAAATGGATTTTTTCAGAAAACAGTAGTGGGAGTATGGTAGAACTGGAAGTAATTCCAGAACCACAAACGATTACTGAAGATTTGATAAGGAACCTAAAGATTCAATCTGAATTGATATTCCATTGGCCACTCCGCAGATAAGGTGGGTAACTTCAGGCACCCGAGAGGTACTACGGTAGCCTCAAGGACGGTGACAGGGAAGTTCATGTTTACCCACACTTGCCATTGTTGTTGTTCCAGGCTGCGAGACCCGGCAGGAGGATGAGTATAGCGTCGTTCTAAACTAGTTTTAGAAGTGCACGTCTATATGACTCTGGCAGAGGGTTGTCGTAGTCAGTGGGAGCAGCGGAAGCATTGGTGGACATCAGGCTTATATCTATTTATAGACTAAAGCAGATGTAGCGGAGATAGATCATCTATTTCTGATGTGACAGTCATGGGTTTGACGTCATCAGAATAGGGGATGGATCTGTTGAGAAGGTAGTAGGGTGTGATATCCTGGTATTTGGATGATATACACAGAGTAGGAAAGGAAACTCCTACACTACGATCGGTTATAGTTTGGTCGTCACACAGTTGTTTCTCCACAAAGGAAATGGATTTTATATCAGACATACTGGTTACTAGATCTATGGTCTTAGATCTAGATTTGGGTGGTTTCCCAATCAGGGTACTTGACAGCGTTCTAAGAGTATTTAGGATGGACGACTCCTGGCACGGTAGTGTACCTGCAGGTAATGGAGTCACCCTCTCCAAAGGTGTCTTACAGACTAAAGGGGAGAGGGACGGGCATGATTGGCAGATCACTTGCTCAGGCAATTGAGTCAATCGTGAGATGTCAAGTACCACACCAGATGTTGTTCTTGCACTAGATGCAATAACTTGACATTAATCCAATCCTGGAGAAACAGTCGGAAGCAGTTTTAGAACATAAGTGGATGTTCTAGGGAGATGATAACGACAGCCTCATTCAGGAGACAGTTATCATTCCAGGCTTCCAAGGTGACATGGACGACAAGAAGGTTGTCAGAGTTATAGTTTTCCTTCTGATGAGGGGCAGTATTTTGGACAGGTGGTCCAAGGCAATACTGAGGGAGGCATGGCGCACAGGATACTGATTAAGTTCAGTTGACGATATAGTCTAAGAAGTTTGGATTTGGAGTTCATTTATGAGCTATGTCCCATCAGACATCCAGACACATTCTAAGACAGGTATTGCTCATTTCGGGAGATAGGTTTCTCCGCGAACTTGAGATATAGAGAGACATAGAAAGAAACAACTAAGCGGATCCACTCACTGAGGCTATTCCTCGAACGAAATAGTTCCGCAAACGAGCTTTGTGAGACTGACTAGTAGAGGAGTTGGGTGTTCGGTATCACACGGGCTGTGAGTATGCGACATCGCAATAATTAGCCTTGAGTGCAAGTGGGAGATTGTTGGAGATAGTGCCCTCAGAGTCAATTATTAGGTCACAGGTACGTGATTGTAATGATTGAGGGAGGACCTATCCCAGTAGGACAGTCTTGCTCGAGATGATAGTATGCTATCTGGTTTACCTTTATCATCGTGTACTGCTTTAGGTGACATGACACGTCGCTATTACACGTTGATAGAGCCCCTAGGATTCTTGCTTGACCACCAGCAGTATGAGGGCGATCATATAAGTGGGAGCTGGGGGTCTACAAGCATATCCTTAAAAGGTCCCTAGTCGTGGGAGTTTCGAGACCGGGCATCGATACTCCATTAGTAGACTAGTGTATACAGTCGAGACCCCGACGAGGGGCGGTGGCCGGTCTCACAAGCCACTGGTGTCAGTTGGATCACCTAAGATGTATACAGGTGCTCATTGGGTTATGAGTACACCGGACAGGACTCGCCGGGAACATGCTAGTTGGTCATATACCAGACGTCAGATGGCAGTTCCCTGGTGACATGTGTGCAGGTTAGTTCATCGACCTGGGGATCGTCATTTGTCTCGTGTGAGTTCCCACTGTACTTTGATTACTACCCTACCACGGCTCAAAGGAGTCGTGCAAACAGGTTTTAGTTGGGTACAGTCCCGAGCCACATGGAGGCAGTGAGCGTATCTTCAGGGGTTCGTCTCTCCCGGTATTGGGGGTGAGGTCGTGCTGTGTCTAGGAGAGCCATTACACAAAGTCCTTGGCCAAGGCAAGGAGATTTACTGGTAGGTATTCCAGTAGTATCTCAGGGTGTTCTGGGCTACACTCCGACACGACTTGTACCGCTTTTGGGGGTCTGACTTTTACCAACCCCCTAGGCCCGCCATGCGATACTCATAGACGAACGGACCGGACTGCACGGATATTGTCACTGACAGGCTCAGTTGGGTGTCGGGGTGAGCTTCCTCATCGACGTCCCTTTTGGTCAATAGCTGGTGGCCCGTCACGTATTGGCTAATACCTCTGACGTGCTAGTGGTTAAATCCACAGCCATGGTGTTGACGAGTCTTTAGAGTCTACCACACTTTCAGTTACTCAGCTTTCGGGCGAAACGCTGTAGAGGCCGTATGGAGATATGGCAGGGTCCGATCAGATACGTGCGGTATTGCATGGATCAGGATCGGACGGTTTGTACTAGTAGCCGTATAGGTATATGGCAGGGTTCGATCAGAAACGTGCGGTATTGCACGGATCAGGATCGAACGGGTATTACTAGCCGGCTTTGGTTTAAGCCGGTCCTAGTTTAGTACAGTGTAGATTTTGTCTCATTGCATTTGTATCCGAACGGAATACAGATGCGGGTGTGTATGCACAGTATTGGGGTTTTCCTGTAATTTATTACGGGACCAGTTTTCTGGAGTTGCCAGTTTGCATTCCGTTCCGGCCGGTTTTCCTTTGTTCTTTCCCGGCCGGACTTTTCCGATGGAGGGGTAATTTGCAGTTTTGCAAATTACAATTGTGGAGGGGTTTTCTTGTAAAAGATTGATATGATAGCTTTCATATTTTTTTCCACCATGCTTTTGCTTTATTGTGACATGAAAGGGTATGGTTGGATTTGATATGAAGCATGGTGTTTTGTTTTCTTGTCTCTTGGATGTGGTCACCTCCTTCTTCTCCTACACTCACCTCCCTCATATGATACATATTGTTATTCTCTTCACCATTTTTCAAGATTGGCCGGCCACACTTGAAGATGAGGGAAAAATGAGAGATGTGTTTCTTTGGTTGTATGGAAATTATTCTCATTTCTCTTTTTGTATCAAAGTTCACCACCTCTCTTCATATCATCTTGTTTCCTCCATCATGGCAACACTACCCCAAAGAGACAGAGCACTACACTTCCTACAGCACATCTTGAGCATGTCGAGTTGCCGGCTTCATGCCCGAGTTGCCTCGGTATTGAGGCGGGAGCCCGTAAAAGACGCAGGCGATGTGGTGCCCCTTTCCGACGAGGAGGAGACGGACGGAGATCCCGCAAGGAGATCGGAGTGGAGATGAAGACCGGAGGACTTGGATCGTCGGTATATCTCTATTCCCATTCTTGTAGATAGCTTAGACTAGTTAATGGTTTCGATCCGGTTAAAGTGCGCGGTGGTGCCGGTTTGCAAAGTCCGCAAAATTTAAGTTTTTCACCGTTTCCGCATTCCGGCGTCGGATTGACGGCCGGGGCGCCGCCGTGCACTTACAAAAACTTGTATGTAATATTCTTTTATTGTGGCACTTCCGGGCTGAGGATGATGTCACCATTGTATATTATTTACTTTTTTGCATTAGGATAGACCCAAGGCGGGGAGCACAAGTAACCGGGTTCTAGGGTCCAGTGGGAGACCATCTCGAGGAGTCGAGTCCGGGTCTCCTAACTCTAGAATTGGTAGGATTGCTTGCCGCTCTCGTAGGGGTCTAGGGGTATGAGATTAGCTATTCATCATGACCGTGGAATCCGTGTTTTATATAGGCTCAAAATAAAACACGGACGTCCTACTATATCCAATATTTTCATATGATATTTTCTGCTGCGTTATCTGTGATGTGATCATGTGATATGTTCAGATAGATACTGTATATAGTATATATAATATATTATATAGACGTTGCTTATGTTTTACACCTGCACTAGCCCTGCCCCGCTATGCCATTAGTTACCTAACCTAACAGTGCATAATGGGACATCGAGGTGAATGCGGATGGCATAAGCGTACGTTGTATTTATCTGTGATGATTAGGTGACTTAAATGATGGGACATTCATTAATGAGATTAATGAAAGAAAATAAACCTAAATGATGTTGTGGAATCGAATTTCAAAAATTAGGTAGCTCTAGTTGTTGCTTTGCATAGCGGTGTTCCTTGTAGAACATCCAGCACCTTATTCGATAAGGAAAGAGCCGAGATCCCTTCACCGGGAGTGACCTCTTTAGCAATAACTAGCTGATGCTACAACCTTCGGTTTGTCTTTTGATTGCTTTTCTAGTTCTTGCTTTGCATAGTGGTATTGTGAATATCCTGCACCTCATTCGACGAGGAAAGAGTCGAGATCCCTTCACCGGGAGTGACCTCTTTAGCAAAACTAGCTGAAGCCTCAAAAACACTCCATTTAAAACCATTTGATTCTGCAACGAGATCAAGTTCAAAGCGTTAAAGGTTTTCTTAAAAACCATCCGCAACCCTCAGTCATTTTAGGAAGTAGAGTACTTAGTATTCGTGCTGTGTTTGTTGACCATAGTCAAGGCACAGTGTACGGTAGCTAAGTGATGTCTTCCTTCACAGCATATGATGCGATTAGTTAGGACAGTCATGTGACTTTGTTGACCTTAGCCAAGGGTCATGTGGGTGGGTCTAATTAATTACGAAATGACGGGTAGAACTTGACTAGTGCTTATGATTTGTTGACCATAGCCAAGGTCATAGGTGCTAGGGGTAAAAACCTTTATCGGGAGTTTCAAGTGTTGAAATTTGCAATGAGATTGCATACCTTCTATGAGATATTTGGATCCCAATACCCACTGCGAGTAATTGTTACTCCTGGGAGAGTTTTGCACTTTACAATTAGCCGATCAAGTAGGTGTCTAGAAAGGTGTCAACAGGGTTACGCCCCTGGGAAAACGAGGTTTATTTTAATTAGGTCCGTGCGAAAGCACGGGGAACCTTCCTCAAAGTACCGGCACTGGCCTGGCTGAAAGATTGGCGAACTTGTAGAGTGTAATTAATCCCGGCTAGTCTTTCCTTTTAGGGTTTGAAGGAGGATTTGATAAAAACAGTGGTAGCCATCCTGATTAGACAAAATATATAACCAATCTAATCTTGCAAAAGCGCACGCAGAGTGTTTTCTTCTCTCTCTCTCTCTAGGTAACGACCATGTCACGCCTTAATCAAGATAATAATATGGATGTATTGATCGAACCCGCTTGTTATACTGAGCTGGGGAACATTGGTCCCGCTCCAACTTATAATTGTTATAAGACAAAGCAAGAATTAGGGGAATACCAGGATTCCCGTGCCACCCAAACGAAGAATGTGCATAATGATGCATCTTCTTCGGGTGTGTTCATTACAAAGAACTGTTTCTCTGTATCCTTTACGTCCTGGGTATTAGATACCGGATCAGGATCCCGCATATGTAATCTGTTACATGGGCTACAGAAAGGTAGAGAACTGAGAACGGGTGATAAGTTTCATGAGACAGAAAACGGTGCAAGTGTTGCAGCCAAGTCTGTTGGTCACTATCACCCTGTATTACCAGAATACATTGATTCTGAACGAATGTTATTAGATACCGAACCTGATACACAACATCATATCAGTCTCTTTATTAGTAAAGAAAGGATATAATTTTGTATTGTTGGATAATGTTTTGAACATTTCCTATATCAAGAGTTGATCGGTTCAGGAACGTTATCTAAAAGCATTGACGTTCTAACTCAAACTACAGTTCTTAGTATACAGAACACATACGAGAGGAAGAGTTCAGAAATGAACGAATTCTTCTTGAGGCATTGTAGACTAGGTCATATCAATGCGACCCGACTATCTAAGTTACATTTATATGCATATTTAAATCAGTTTAAATTTACATCTTATGAAACTTGCCAGTCATGTCATAAAGATAAGATGACCACAGCTCCGTTTACTGGAAACAGAGAAAGAGTTAGTGAACTCTTGGGACTGATACATAGTGATGTATGAAGGTCCCCAGTCTACATATGCCAGGACCGGTTCCTTGTACTTCATTACATTCACTGATGATCTCTCTAGATTCAGACATATGTTCCTGTTGAAACACAAGTCCGACCCTTTTGAGATATTCACAGAATGTAAATTAGAAGTAGAGAACCAAAAACGGGTATAAGTATTATGTCCTTTGATGTGATCAGGGAGGAGAATACTTGAGCACGGGATTCCTGGACTATTCTAAAGGAGAATGAGATTCTCTCTCAGCATTACTCCTCCGTATACACCACAACACGACGGTGTATCGGGGCGGAGCAATCACACCCTATGTGATATGGTGCGCTCTATGATGAGTACTACTGAGTTTCCTATTTCCTTTTGGGAGTTATGCACTTGAGAAGCTGCATACCTATTGAATAGGGTTCCAATCAAATCCATTGCCTACCATTTCATATGTGATATGGAATGGGAAGAGCCCATATCTTAAGTTTGTTAAGATTTGGGTTGTCCAGCCTATGTCTAAAAGCAAAATCCAGACAAGCTCGAGGCAAAGTCAGTTCTGTAGAAGTTTGTTGGATATCCCAAGCATTCGCAAGGGAATATCTTCTACCTAACAGAGGAACAAAATGCGTTTTGTTTCTCAACATACCACCTTTGTGAAAGGGAATTTCTTATGAAGAAATTAGTGGTCATGAGGTAGAACTGGAAGGAGTCCAGCTATACAAACTACAACAAATGATTTGGTAGAACCAAAGGATTCAATAGATTCTGACAAACCTCAGCCTCTCCGCCGATCTAGTACGGTTCCTCATCCGCCTGAGAGATACTTCGGTTTCTCGATGACAGTGAGAGCGAGGATTGCATCATGAGATGATGACCTAACTAGTTTCGAGCAGGCCATCAAGAGTGGTGACTCTGTAAGAATGGCTGGATGATTAGCGATCTGAGATGGAATCCACGTACACCAACAAAGTATGGACTTTGGTTGCTATATCTGAAGGGTTAAATTCCCATTAGGAGCAAGTATATCTTGAGAAGATTACTTGGTGTAGATGGAAAAGTTGAGACTTTCAAAGCTAGACTTGTTAAAGGTTTTCGTCATCGACCAGGCATGGATAATGATGAAACCTTTTCCAGTGGCTGTGCTTAAGTCCATCCGGATCCTACTTGCCATTGCTGCATACCATGACCGCAATATGTGGTGGTTGGGTGTCTGTCACGACCCGCCCTCGATACAGAGAGTATTGTCCGCTCTGGCCGAAGCCGCACGGTTTTGTCCTTCGGAGTGAATCGGACCCAACCAGGGGCCACTTCCCAGGAGGTCACCAATCCCAGGACTTCTCTGGCCCGAGCACGCTTAACTACGGAGTTCTTCAAACTCCGGAGTTCCGATTCATCCAAAAGGCGCCTCTGCATTGAAGAGGGGATAATTCCATTTATTGTTCAGATCGTGCCCTCTTTCGGAATGAAATTCGATACTCCCCATACAGAGAGTATTGTCCGCTCTGGCCGAAGCCGCACGGTTTTGTCCTTCGGAGTGAATCGGACCCAACCAGGGGCCACTTCCCAGGAGGTCACCCATCCCAGGACTTCCCTGGCCTGAGCACGCTTAACTACGGAGTTCTTCAAACTCCAGAGTTCCGATTCATCCAAAAGGCGCCTCTGTATTGAAGAGGGATATAATTCCATTTATAGTTCAGATCATGCCCTCTTTCGGAATGAAATTCGATACTCCCCATTGTTCTATAGTGGTTCCCCGTGTGTATCCGTATCGGTTACACCCCCACCTCGATACCGGATAACACCTCACTTCTTCACGGGGTAGGTAGTATTCAGCCCCAACTCCACCTGGGGCATTACACATCATTTAAGTCACCTAAACATCACAGATAAATACGACGTACACTTATGCCAACCGCATTCGCCTCGATGTCCCCTCGTGCACCGTTAGGTTAGGTAACTAACGGCAGAGCGGGGCAGGGCTAGCGCGGGTGTAAAACATAAGTAACGTCTATATAATATATCATATATACTATATACAGTATCTATCACAACATATCAAATGATCACATCACAGATATCGCAGCAGAAGAAACATATATGAAATATTGGATATACTAGGACGTCCGTGTTTTCAATACGAGCCAGTATAAAACACGGATTCCATGGTCGCGATGAATAGCCAAACCCACATCCCTAGACCCCTACGAGAGCGGCAAGTAACACTGCCAATTCTAGGGTTAGGAGACCCGGTCTCGACTCCTCGAGATGGTCTCCCACTGGACCCTAGAACCCCGTTACTTGTGCTCCCCGCCTTGGGTCTACCTAATGCAGAAAAGTAAATAATATACAAGTGGTGACATCAACCTCATCCCGGAAGTGCCCCAATAAAAGAATATTACATACAAATGAATTTTACATGAATAAAAAAAACTCTCATCTCACATAAAACCCCCGGCTATTCAAAACACGACGATCCAATATAACATATCACAGCAACACATAATATCTCATATCATCAACGTAAGCAAGTATGCGTATCCCGATTGTCGTTGATGTATAGCAACGAAGCCGGCGATACACCACATACTACGCTTACGGTCACAGAAAAGAAAGTGTAAAACTACAACAGTTGGAATCCGCAACCGCCTTAGACATCGCATGCCTAACCAAATGAATTCCTTAGACATCGAATGCCTAACATTTATAAACCCCGCATTTTAGTCTCATTATCGAAAACTCTTTTCAATATCAAGTCGAGCAATTCAACAAGATTCCCGATAATCTGATCGAATGCTTGTCGCAAACTTTAGTAGACGGCCGCACCCCCGGAAGCCGTCGACGAAGTGCACTAAGGCGGAACACCGCTGCCGCGAGCACCCGAACGGATGCTTTTGGCGACGGGGTTCTCCTACAGTCACTTGGTCTGGGCTATGGGGCGTGGCTGTCTATTAAGTTTACCCGGCGAGCATCCGTGTACGCTACGTGATTGCGACGGACTTTTGATCGCATCAAAATTCCGTGGCAACCGATCAATTGAGACAAAACCGCTAGATTTATAACATTCAAATTAGTTATCTCATAACTACTTGTGGATTCCAAATATTGTATCACATTCCAAATAAATAGACAATGTTAAACTTTCCGATCGAATAATCAAACACCTAAGGATCCACAGTCGTTTATCGATCGGATGGCCAGGATATTGTTAGTTATATGTATGCCCTAGATGCCATTACTGTACATACGATGTATATTGTAGTGGATGCTAGGACATATAAAGGGAGGACTTTCTTGCTCGACATGATAGTATGCTATCTGGTTGTACTTTATCTTAACATGTACTCTGATTGTCTCTATATTACATGTTGATAAAGCCCTTATGATATGTACTCGACTACTGGGACTATGATGAGATCATACTAGTGGGGCCACGGTAGTCGACGAGTACATCCTATAACTGTTCCTAGTCGAGGGTGTATCGAGACAGGGCATTGATGCACCAGAGTAGACTGGCGTATACGCATCTTGACCCATATGATGGGCGATGGATGATCCCATATCCATCGGTGTTTGACATCAAGGATGGTGTACGGGTGCTCAGTAGAGACTGGGTACACTGGACGGACTCGCCAAGAACTCCCAGATGGTATTATACCTTACGTCAGATGGCAGTTCTTTGGTGACACTGGTACAGCTTAGTCTGTAGACCCGAGATCGTCATAGAGTCTTGTGTGATTCCCACTGTGCTTTGATTTCCACCTTACCACGTCCAAGAGGGCGTGCAAAACGGTGGCTTTTGGGTACAGTCCCGAATCACATGGAGGCAATGAGCGATAGGAGGGGATTCGTCTCTCCCGGTATAGGGAGTTGATGTTGTGCTGTGTTCGATTGGCTATAACTGGAAGTCCCTGGCCAGGGCTGATATAGAGATATACTGGTAAGTGTTACCAGTAGTTTCTTGACCTGTTATGAGCCTCACATCGACATGACTTATCGGTTACTGGGGTCTGACGTATACCACCCCTAGACTTTGTTAGTTATATGTATGCCCTAGAGGCCATTACTATACATAGGATGTATATTGTAGTGGATGCTTGGACATATATAGGGAGGACTTTCTTGCTCGACATGATAGTATGCTATCTGGTTGATCTTTACCTTAACGTGTACACTGATTGTCTCTCTGTTACATGTTGGTAAAGTCCTTAGGATGTGTACTTGACTACCTAGACTATGATGCGGATCATACTAGTGGGGACATGGTAGTCCATAAGTACATCCTTCAAGGTCCCTAGTCGTGGGTGTATCGAGACAGGGCATCGATATACCAGAGTAGACTAGCGTATACCTTCTCGACCCATACAGATGGGCGATGGATGATCCCATATCCATTGGTGTTTGACATCAGAGATGATATACGGGTGCTCAGTGGAGACTGGGTACACTGGACGGACTCGCCGAGAACTCCCAGATGGTATTATACCTTACGTCAGATGGCAGTTCTCTGGTGACACTGGTACAGAGTAGTCTGTTTACCCGAGATCGTCATAGAGTCTTGTGTGATTCCCACTGTGCTCTGATACCACTGTAGGGTTCCTAGGCACACTAATGAGGTCTCACAAGCCATCAACCATGCCAATTTCAAAATTTACAAGTGCCGAGAAACCCTAATATGGATCGTTGACTAGAGTTTAGGCGAAACAACAAGCTACTAAACTACTTTAGTGCTAAGTGAACGGAAATACAACCTTTGTAGATCCGGTCCTCCACCTCCATAGCTCCGTGATGAAGTTCCCTCGCTGCGATCATCGGATCCCGGGCTCTAGCGTCGGCTTCATCAGAGAAATGGGTGGGCTAGGTCTTCGACTTCGATGCCGAAGATGATCTACGTCGAGGCAACACAAGATCAAGCTCCAACTTCACCAAGCCATGAAACTTGTGAAGAAAACACCCTATACTACTTGGCAAGTGGTAGAGGATGAAGAAATAGGAAGTGGGTTCACTTTAGAATTGGATTTCTCACTCTTTTTCTCAAGTTGCCATTGTTGGTAGCAAGCTTTTTCTTCATCTTGAAGAAGAAGAAGAAGAAGAAGAAGAAGAAGAAGAAGAAGATAATATGATAAGTATTATTGGAAAAAGAAAAAAAGGTGATTCTTATCATATCTCAACCATGGTCAAGTGTAGAGAATAAACTAGGGTTAGGTTTAATGGTTAAGTTTAAGGAATAAAACAAAATGGTCAAAGCTTTTTCAAAGCTTCATGAAGCTTCAACAAAATCCAAAGAAAGCCACCATTTTATCTTAAGCCAAAATGAAATAAATAAATAAATAAATAAAGCAAATGAATAAGTAAATAAAATCATAACCCTAACCATTACATAACCATGGTTTAATCTAAACATACACCCAAACAATCATGTATCATCAAACATGATACAATCAAGTGCACAAAAATATATCACATATACAATGTGCACATCAAGTGAGAAAATCCATCTTAAGTGAACAAATACTAGTTAATGTAAAGTAATATATCAAATATATAATTATACATTAAATCATTAAATCAACACTTGATTTAACGATCCGGTCATATCGCATATGACCGACTAATATCCAATGTATCGTCTTATCGAATCAATCCTTGATTCGATAACTAGGTTATATCGCATACAACTAATCGATACATTCATCGCGAGAATAGAATACGGTATCACATACACGCATTATCCTCGGTCCCGCACATATCTCATATGCGCTCCTATTTCGTTTCGCTTGAGCCAGGAAACCTCTGTGTAGGACTCTAAAGACTCGTCAATACGCCGGCAGCAGGTGATGATCATATCAAACACTCACAAGCCGCAAGCGGTCTGCTAAACGTAACAACCACCCGGGTATTGAGCGATCAGAAGATCGACGAGCAAGCCCGCTCATACTCATGTGAATCCAACCAGTAACACTTACCGTAGGTCTAAAAGCTAGGAATTACTGTGCAATCTTTAATATTTACTCAAGAGTTGAGTTTTCTGGGTTGTATTGGGGACTCGGTGTTTCGATCGGGAAGTTTAACTTCGTCTATGTTTTTCCGGGTAATTTTAGAATATGTTAAAAAGTTCGACCGGATATGAATACCCATTTTTCCCCAGTCGGGAAATTTCCAAGTGTTGGATCTTTCCGTAGTTTAATGATGTTCTAAGTAGTGCAAGTAACGCGATGGTCCCTCTAGAAGACAACAAACCTTAACTCGATTATGTGACCGTCTTAAACTGCCCTTTGAACCTTAGGGTTTGGGGCAGTACGGCGTGCCACATGTGAGGCGTTGGCTTGACCCTTCTACGGCTGGACCATTGGTACTGAGGCATGAAGTGAATGTTTTTAAACTTGTTTCATGTGTTGAGCTGTTTCGGGAAAACTTGGGTGTTCGATTGTTCGATCGGAAAGTTTAACATTTTCTATTTATCCAGAATGTGATACAATATTTGGAATCCACAAGTAGTTATGAGATAACTGAATGAATGTTATAAACATAGCATTTTAGTGTCACTTAATCGGTTGCCACGGAATTTTGATGTGATCAAAAGTCCGTCGCAATCACGTAGCGTACGCGGATACTCGCCGGGTAAACTTAATAGACAGCCACGCTGTAGGGTTCCTAGGCACACACTAGAGGTCTCACAAGGCATCAACCATGCCAAATTCAAATATTACAAGTGCCGAGAAACCCTAATACGGATCGTTGACTAGAGTTTAGGCGAAAAATGAAACTAGTTAACAACTTAACTAAAAGAAAGAGGCTACAAGCTTTGTAGATCCGGTTCTTCACCTCCATGGCTCCGTGATGAAGTCCCCTCGCTGTCCATATCGGATCCCGGACTCTATCGTCGTCTTCATCGGAGAAATGGGCGGGCTAGGTCGTCGACTTCGATGCCGAAGATGATCTACGTCGAGGCAACACTAGATCAAGCTCCAACTTCACCAAGTCAAGAAACTTGTGAAGAAAACACCCAATACTACTTGGCAAGAGGTAGAGGATGAAGAAATAGGAAGTGGGTTCTCTTTAGAATTGGATTTCTCACTCTTTTTCACTAGTTGTCATTGATGAAGGCAAGGTTTCTTCTTGAAGAAGAAGAAGAAGATGATGGAATATCATGAGTATTTTTTAAAATAGAAAATAAAAGGAATACTTATCATACTCTAACCATGGTCAAGTGTAGAGAGTAAACTAGGGTTAGGTGAATGGTTAGGGTTAAGCATGAAGACAAAAATGGTGACTTAGTCAAAACTTCATGAAACTTCAACATCAAACAAAGAAAGCTACCATTTTCTCTTTTATGCCAAAGAAATAAATAAATAAATGAATAAATAAATAAAAACAAAACCCTAACCATTACATAACCATGGTTTAATCTAAACATACACCCAAACATGCATGTATCATCAAACATGGTACAAGCAAGTGCACAAAAAATATATCACATATACAATGTGCACATCAAGTGAGAAAATCCATTTAAAGTGAACAAATATTAGTTAATGCAAAGTAATATATCAAATATATAATTATACATTAAATCATTAAATCAACACTTGATTTAACGATCCGGTCATATCGCATATAACCGACTAATATCCAATGTATCGACTTATCGAATCAATCCTTGATTCGATAATTAGGTTATATCGCATATAACCAATTGATACATTCATCGCGAGAATAGAATACGGTATCACATACACGCATTATTCTCGGTCCCGCACATATCTCATATGCGCTCCTATTTCGTTTTGCTTGAGCCAGGAAACCTCTGTGTAGGACTCTAAAGACTCGTCAATACGCCGGCAGCAGGTGATGATCATATCAAACACCCACAAGCCGCAAGCGGTCTGCTAAACGTAACGGCCACCAGGGTATTGAGCGATCAGAAGATCGACGAGCAAGCCCGCTCACACTCCTGTGAATCCAACCAGTAACACTTACCGTACAGTCCGGTCTCGTCGTCTGATATGTCGCATATCTCGCCTAGGGGTGGTAAACGTCAGACCCCACTAGCTCGATAAGTCGTGTCGATATGAGGTCTATAACAGTTCGAGAAACTACTGGTAACACTTACCAGTAAATCTCAGCAACCCTGGCCAGGGATTTCCTGTTATAGCCAATCGAACACAGCGCAACATCAACTCCCTATACCGGGAGAGACGAATCCCCTCCTATCGCTCATTGCCTTCATGTGATTCGGGACTGTACCCAAAAGCCACCATTTTGCATGCCCTCTTGGACATGGTAAGGTGGAAATCAAAGCACAGTGGGAACCACACAAGACTCTATGACGATCTCGGGTCAACAGACTACTCTGTACCAGTGTCACCAGAGAACTGCCATCTGACGTAAGGTATAATACCATCTGGGAGTTCTCGGCGAGTCCGTCCAGTGTACACAGTCTCCACTGAGCACCCGTATATCATCTCTAATGTCAAACACCAATGGATATGGGATCATCCATCGCCCATTTGTATGGGTCGAGAAGGTATAAGCTAGTCTACTCTGGTATATCGATGCCCCGTCTCGATATACCCACGACTAGGGACCTTGAAGGATGTACTTATGGACTACCATGTCCCCACTAGTATGATCCGCATCATAGTCCAGGTAGTCAAGTACACATCCTAAGGGCTTTACCAACAAGTAACAGAGAGACAATCAGTGTACAAGTTAAGGTAAAGATCAACCAGATAGCATACTATCATGTCGAGCAAGAAAGTCCTCCCTATATATGTCCAAGCATCCACTACAATATACATCTTATATATAGTAATGGCCCCTAGGGCATACATATAACGAACAATCTCCCACTTGCACTAGGGCCATCTGATAGCTGTGGTTGTAGTATCTCATACTCAACCATCCCATAAAAGTCTCTCTCTGGGAAAAGGCCTTTGTGAGTGGATCCGCTGTGTTGTCCTCTGAGTCTACTCTCTTAACCTCGATCTCCTTGGAGATCAATCATCTCGATGATCAGGTGATGCTGCCTCAGAATATGTCTGGATCACTGATGGGACGGACGTTCCTTGGCATAAGCCACAACTCCATTGTCTCACAATAGGAGGAACAAAGTTCATCTCATGAACAAATATACATCCAGACTGCCTCTTTGGTAGCATCTTAAGTAGCGATGTATCCTGCCTTTATCGTCTAGTATGCCACGGTATTTAGCTTGGAACTCTTCCAACATACCGTCCCTTTACTAAGGGTAAAGACAATGCATGTGACTGATATTCAGTCGTCCTTATCACCCTGGAACCTTTCCAGTGATTCTCCCCAGGATCAACTGATACCATCTCACTACAGCTAGTGAGTCTCCTAACATCCAATTAGATCTATCTCACAGATCCAAAATCCAGGATTTAGGAGGTATCGCTTTGATCCTATATGGAGAATCATTATGATAAGCGGAGATTGATCGAGCGTAGCATAGGAAACTCCTTCCCTATCAAGAGTATGTCATCCACGTACTCTACGAGGATCATCACCATACTCCCTACTACCTTTTTGTATATACAAGGTTCATCTACCATTTTGATGATGTCAAACTGTTTGACAACTACATCAAAACAGATGTTCCAATTCCGCGATGCCTGCTTTATCCTATAAAGCATCTTGTACACGTTTCCGCTGCTCCCACTGTTTACGAAGCCCTCTGACTGTGTACTTATAGACTCTCTCTTCTAAAACATCATTTAGAAAAGCAGTCATGACACCCAACCGCCAGATATCGTAGTTATGGCATGTAGCCATGGCAAGTAGGATCCGGATGGACTTAAGCATAGCCACTGGAAAAAGGTTTCATCATTATCCATACCTGGTCAATGATGCAAACCTTTTAACAAGTCTAGCTTTGAAAGTCTTAACTTTTCCATCTACACCAAGTAATCTTCTCAAGATATACTTGCTCCTGATGGGGATTTAACCCTCCAGATATAGCAACCAAAGTCCATACTTTGTTGGTGTACATGGATTCCGTCTCAGATCGCAAAGCATCCAGCCATTCTTACAGAGTCACTACTCTCGATGGCCTGCTCGAAACTAGTTGGGTCATCATCTCATGATGCAATCCTCGCTCCCACTGTCATAGGGTAACCGAAGTATCTCTCAGGCGGGTGAGGAACCTTACTAGATCGGCGGAGAGGCCGAGGTTCGTTGGTAATCTACTGAATTCTTTGGTTCTACCAAATCATCTGCTGTAGTTTGTATAGCTGGAACCTTTCCAGTTCTATATAACAGACCTGGCCTCGAGCTTGTCCGGATTTTTCTTTTAGACATAGGCTGGACAACCCCAAATCTTAACCATCTTAAGATATGGGCTCTTCCCTTTCCATATCACATATGAAGTGATAGGCTTTGATCTATTCGAACCCTATTCAATAGGTATGTGTTCATATCAGATTTTTGCATTTTCATACCGCCCAATTTTTATCACATTGCTTATCGGTAGATACTCTTGAGCCGTGTTTGCTAGTAAAATGCAGGATACAGGTTCTCGGTTCTAAAACGGTGAAATTCATGGAAAACACGACAAAATCCGGGTTCCTGCCAACCACTGAGAAAACACGGTCTCCGCTCTTCATCCGTATGTTGCCAGATACCAGTTTAAGAGATAAAATGTCAAATCAATGTCGTTTTCATGCACAAGGCTCAATGGCAGCACAAGATCCAAGAAATCTACGCGAAGCTCGAGGCAATCATGACAAAAACATCCACAAAAAGTCCACCTTTCCCTCAACAGAAATTCTGGAAAAATCGTGAAGACAATTTGAGAAAATACATATGCCAGAATAAAGTACACAGCAAACCAGGGAAGCACCAAAAATCCCATGCCCTAACTCCACCAGAGTGCGGCGGGTCCGCGGCATAGGGAGGCTTAGGCCGCGGATCCGCGGCCACTCTGTGGAGTCAGAGCATGGGCTTTGGGGGGTATTTGGGTCTTTTCATATGTGTTCTGGTGGTTGCCCTATATTTCCATTCTCCAGCCTATAAATAGCCCAGAACTTTGAGAAGGAAAGGGTCCATAATCTTGTATTCTTTTTCTAGATTTTAGAATACATGTTCTTCTTCTTCTCATCTCTTCTCCATTAAAACTTGTAGTGAGCTTTGTGAGTGAAGAATGGTGAATAAAGAAGTTCATTTTATTTTCATGCTTATCTTGTTCTTTCTATAATTGTTGTAATTTTCATTTGTTAACTAGTTGTTGTTATTTCGTGTTGTTTCTTTCTTCTCTCTTTTTCTTTATCCTTAAAACGACTATGATGCTTACGCTCGATCCTCGCCAAGGTGAGGTCGCAAATAGCTAGTTGTTATCTTCTAATCTCTTTCTTTCTATCTTCCTCTTTTGTTTTGTTTTATTTTTCCGTATCATGATGTGTGAGTAGTTTCATACTTGTTAGGGTAGGATAAGGGAAGTTTGAGAGAAGGAAATCTCTCTCACTCTTTCCTTGCCCAACAGCTTAATTCGACTCCCGTTAATTGAACCACAATCCGCTCCTTACGGCACCCTATCCTACATGATAGCGGTGATTCCGTAGTGAGTCCGGTTGTGGTTGAATTAACCGGAGGTTATGGCTAAGAGCCAAGAACGGACGGACAAGCACCAAAAGGAAGAACTTATGCGTTGGAAAGCCTAGCTTATACTCGCAAGTTCCTTCCTAGTCGTGCTAATCCCCGTTGTTGCCGATTACCGTAACACCGATATTAAGAGGGGCAACGAAAGATGTGGAGACTCCTAACTCAAACTAACCTAATCCTAACCCTAACAAGCTCTCTTTACATATCATTTTACCGCTTAACTAATCACAACAAAAATCTGAAAAACTGGACTTAACTCGTTAAAACACATAGAAAAAGACTCCCATCTCCCTGCGGACGACCCGTACTCAACCGGCTAGCTACAAGCGAAACCGTCTTGATTGCGGTAATTAACTAAAACTTGAACACGCAGAATCGCTAACAATCAAATGGCGCCGTTGCCGGGGAGACGGTAGTTTATTTCCTTGTGTAATTTCGGGTTAACTTGTGAATATAAAAAACAAAACAAAAAAAAATATACATTGTAAAAAAAAAAAAACCATCTCGTTGTTTTTGATTAGCTTTTGTGCAAGTGTGCAGGAAAATACGAAGTTCAAGATTGGCGCCAAAGACGTCGGATAAGACGGAGTTCAAGTACAGTGCCAAAGACGTGGGAAGATAGACCCACATTTCGCGGCTATACCGCGACGGATCAAAACGGAACAAACGGTCTACTGTCAAGATCTGGAGCAGGTACAGTGAGCAAATAAAAATTCAGAAGATCCATACAAGCAGAGGAGACCCATACCAGCACCCACACAAAAACTGAAGGCCCAACTCCCTGTTTCTGCCGCGGAACCGCGGCAATAGAGGGCTTAGGCCGCGGATCCGCGGCCACTTGGTGCCTTTGGGCTGCCAAATTCTCTCTGTAAGTCTCTCTCCTCTCTCCCACTCCTCTGGAATCCAATAAATTGTGTTTTCTGCAGATTTCTTTGCGCAAACCTTCTCCCCCTTCCAATAAACTGTTCTTGTGCAGGATTCTTTGCGCCGCGCTAAAAATAAAAAAATTGTTTGCAGTTGCTTTGTTACTGCTTTGCATTTCTTTAATACGGACTTAAGGGGCTTGAAACCAATCCAGATTGGGTGGGGATTTCATCACCCTTCCCAGGACCCCAAAAAATCACAAAAGCATATGCATTGTCCATTGTAAATTAAAAAATACTAGACTTCAGCCCTAAGGACTTCACGCTCATTAGGAGAAGATAAACCGTGTTTAGAAGCTCGCTTAACGGTATATTGTTTACGGGGTGTCTAGGAAAGTGTTAACGGCGCAACCGCCAAAAGAGAAAGGGTTATTTAATTAAGGAACTTCACGAAAGCGTTGGACAACCTCCCCTTATCTCTGCACTACCTGGCCTCGTGATCAGTGTATTTTTAAGCCCGTTTCTCCACACTGTTTAACTGCGACAATCAAGTTCAGGAGCAGGTCTAGTAGACCTAGGTTACCCTAGATCTAGGTGTGATTGTGCATATCTTGTTTGTGATTACTTAAGCCGTATATCCGTACATACTTCTGTAAATCTCTTTCTAAAAACAAAACAAAAAAAAAAGAAAAAAAATTAAAAACTTTTATAAAAACTTGCCCTTTGTCGCCAAATCCATCTTTCACCCACCACCCATCACCTTTCTCCATTGACGTTTTCTTACCCTCACCTTCTCCGCTTTGACTATACTAAACTCGTTTAGTGTATGTCCGCTTGGACTCGGGACACTAGCGCCCGTCTAGTCCGTGTTACGTTAGTCGCTACCGACTACGCGATCGACTCCGAAGTCGATACTCCGTCCACTCCTCTTTCACCCCTTCCTTTGCCGGCCAACTCCGACGTTGACCGGAATTCTGTTCATACATCTTCACCTTCACCTTCACCAACCTCTTCTTCCGCGATGTCAGGATTTAATCCGAACATCTCTTTGACCACCCATGGATTGGCTCCACCTCCTACGGAGACCAATATCCCACCACCACCGCCTGTTGTAGCGCCACAGCGAATCGCGCTCCAGGATCGTTTCTATCCCACCCGTTCTGCACTTCCCACCTGCCTTTCTCTTCCTCCGGCCAATGGGGACAACTTTGAAATTAAGCCCCACTTCATCAACATGCTTCCACGTTTTCATGGGCTTGAATCTGAAGATGCCTATATCTTCATCAACAAATTTCAAAACGTCTGTGCCATGATGAAAACCACCCAGCTGTCGGACGATGCTATACGTCTACGGGTCATTCCGTTCACTTTATGCGATCTTGCTGAAAAATGGCTGTATAGCACCGCTTCCCACTCAATCACCAGCTGGGACGAGTTTGTTAAAGCGTTCCTAAAAAAATTCTATCCGAATCATAAGACCGCAAGGATTCGAAATGAAATCAACCAATTCTCCCAGCTTCCTTCTGAACCCTTCTGGAAGTGCTTTGACCGGTACAAAGACCTTCTTGTTCAGTGTCCTCACCACGGTATAGAGAAATGGTAACTTTGCCAAACCTTATACGAGGACCTGAACCCAGCAACGAAGCAGTTGTTGGAGACCATCTGTCAGGGCCACTTCCTATCGAAATCTGACGAGGAAGCGTGGCAGTTCTTTGACGACCTTGCGGAGCAAACGCTACAATGGGAGAGCACCAGACGAACTTCTTCTTCTTCTACCTCCACTTTTACCGGTCAGTCTAGGGTAGGAATTCACCAACTTGATGTCTCTATTGAGATGAAAGCTGAAATGGCTGCAATAACAAGAAAGCTTGAAGCGATAGAGAGCAAATTTTCTTCTCCTGCCCCTGCCCCTGTTCTTCCCCTTCGTACCATCTGCGCTTGTTGTTCCGATCCTTCTCACTTGACCGAAGAGTGTCCTTACAATCCACCCTCGCAAGGACAGGATCAGGTTAATGCTGCATTCCAGCAAAGACCGAGGAATGATCCATACTCTTCCACCTACAATCCCGGTTGGAGGAACCACCCCAATTTCGCCTGGAATCAGAATCAGAATCAATTCCAAGGCAACAATTTCCAAAGGGCCCCTCCACCGCAACAACAAACTCAACATCAATATCAGCAGCCCTTCCAACCCCAACCTTTCCAAAATCAGACGAACAACTTTGCACCCAACAATTCTTTTCCACCAAACAACTTTGTTCCGTCAAACAACGATAAGGTTTCCTCGCTCGAACGAAGTCTGGAGGCGTTCGTTAAACAATCGACCCAATCCACTGCCAACATCCAGTCTTCCATTCAATCCTTAGTGCAACACACTGCAGCACACGGGCAAAGCATCAAGACAATCGAGGCCCAGATTGCACAGCTGAACGCGGCCTTAAGCGAGCGAGAGAAGGGGAAGCTCCCGTCCCAGCCACTCCCAAATCCCGGTCACCAACATAATGCACATGTTGCTCTTGAACAACAGAACCATAATGTGAGTGCCGTGACCACATTGAGATCGGGAAGGATGCTGCAAAACAACATTGGCAAACGAATCAACGATGACACCCGGCCGCAGCTTCTTCTTCTTCTTCTTCTTCTTCGTCTTCTGAGCCTATTCTCCGTTCTTCACAAGGCTCCCCTTCCTCTTCTTCTGCTCTGAACGGACCCACTTCTCACTCCACGAAGACACCTATTCTGGGATCCGTTCCAACTCCACAATCTCCTCCTCCAGCATTAGACTCAACCAATTTTCAAAATGTTCCATTTCCAAACCGGTTGAGGTCTAACAAACAAAATCCACAAATGGAGAAGATTCTGGAGTTATTTAAGCAGGTTAACATTAACATTCCTCTTTTAGATGCTGTCCAACAAGTCCCGTCCTACGCGAAAATCTTAAAGGACTTGTGCACGAAAAAGAGGAAGTCTCAGGTACCCAAGAAAGTTTTCTTGGCTTGTGCTGTGAGTGATGCCCTTACCCAATCTTTACCACAAAAACGGAAGGACCCTGGCTGTCCTACGATTTCAATTACCATTGGGGATAAGAACATCAACCGCGCACTATTAGATCTTGGTGCCAGTGTTAACCTGCTTCCGTATTCAGTATACGAGCAATTAGGCGTCGGAGAGTTGAAACCCATGCACTGCACTCTCCAAATGGCCGACTGATCGATCACCCATCCTAGGGGTGTCCTAGAGGATGTGTTAATAAAAGTCGGGGACTTCATATTCCCCGTTGACTTCATTGTCTTAGATACACAGCCTGTAGCTAACCCCCGGAATCAAATTCCGGTGATACTCGGTCGCCCATTTCTCGCAACCTCAAATGCTGTGATCAATTGTCGCAATGGTTCGATGAACCTCTCTTTTGGAAATATGACGATTGAACTCAACATTTTTAGGTTGGGGAATCAGCCCGCCGAACCTAATGCTCATATACTGGACGTCTGCTCGATCCAGGAGATCACCCCAGAAGAGTGTGAATTCGAGGAGTTTCTGTTTGATCACGATAATCTTGACGCCACTAGTGCGTTTCTCTTCGAACCTGCTGCTGTTTCTGCGCCCGACAACGACTACAAGTGTTTCACGTTCTCGAATGATCTTAGCCGCGCACAACCCGAGTTTGAATCCTTCGACTTTCCGGATGAGTTACCTGAACCATCCAACTCGGTTGCCTACACTCGTTTTGAACCCTTGCTGGAGTCCTTTGAGTTCGAGACCTTTGCACCAATCTTGCCTTCCATCGTTTCACCTCCAACGCTCGAACTCAAGCCTTTGCCGTCTCACCTTAAGTATGCTTACTTAGTTGAGAACGAGACCCTTCCTGTCATCATTTCGGCTTCTCTAGCTCCCGAGCAAGAGAAAGCCCTTCTCGCGGTCTTGCACAGCAACAGGCAAGCTTTTGGCTGGTCCATGGCGGACATCAAGGGGATTAGTCCCCTAATTGTTGAGCATCACATTCATCTGATGGATGATGCCAAATTAGCCCGGGATCCACAAAGACATCTCAATCCAGTCATGAAAGAGGCTGTGAAGAAGGAGATCGTAAAATGTCTAGATAGTGGTATCATTTACCCTATCTCTGATAGCCAGTGGGTTAGCCCCATTCATGTTGTCCCCAAGAAGTCGGGCATCACGGTCATCACTAACGAGGCAAACGAGTTAATCCCTACTCGCACCCAAACTGGGTGGCGAGTATGCATTGATTACAGAAAACTCAACGCCACAACACGGAAAGACCACTTTTCGCTACCCTTCATTAACCAGATGCTTGAACGATTGGCCGGACACGAGTACTACTGCTTTCTTGATGGCTACTCCGGCTATAATCAAATTCCCATCACCGAAAAAGACCAGGACAAGACCACTTTCACTTGTCCTTTCGGCATGTTTCCATATCGACGCATGCCTTTTGGGTTATGCAATGCGCCCGCTACCTTCCAGCGGTGTATGATGGGTATCTTCTCAGACATGGTGGAAAATTTTCTGGAGATTTTCATGGAAGACTTCTCCATCTTCGGCGATTCCTTCAACGAGTGTTTGCTGCATCTTGACGCTGTCCTTACCCGATGTAAGGACAAGAATCTCACTTTGAACTGGGAGAAATGCCACTTCATGGTGCGCGAAGGTATTGTCTTAGGACATATCATCTTGCAAAATGGCATAGAGGTTGAAAAAGCAAAGATTGAGGTCATTTTCAATCTGCCTCCTCCCCGATGCGTCAGAGATATCCGAGCCTTCCTTGGCCATGCCAGTTTCTATAGACAGTTCATCATGGACTTTAGCAAGATTGCTAGGCCCTTGACTCTTTTGCTGGCCAAGGACACGCCATTCGACTTCAACTCGAGCTGTGTGACTGCATTCGAGTCATTGAAACGCTCACTCACTTCTGCTCCCGTTCTTTCTTCACCTGACTGGACGCACCCATTTGAGATTATGTGCGATGCATCCGACTTTGCCATTGTTGCTGTCCTTGGACAACACATCAACAAGATGCCGCACGTAATCTATTATGCGAGCCGAACCCTGAACGACGCCCAACTCAACTATACAACAACTGAGAAAGAATTCTTAGCTGTTGTATTTGCTTTAGAAAAGTTCAGGCCCTACCTCATCGGCTCTCCAGTCATTGTCTATACAGACCATTCAGCTCTGTGCCATCTTTTCGTGAAGAAAGATGCAAAATCTCGGTTAATACGTTGGATCCTCTTGCTTCAAGAGTTTGACCTTGTCATTAAGGACAAACGAGGATGTGAAAACGTGGTTGCCGACCATCTCTCACGACTTCCTTCTTCGCCTTCGCTTCCAATTCCGATCAACGACGTTTTCCCGGATGAACAGCTCTTGACCGTATCGTGCGAACCCTGGTTCGCAGATATTGTGAACTATTTGGCTACAGGATTACTACCGACTGAATGGTCGAGTCAGGACAGACTTCGCTTCTTATCCCAAGTAAAACACTTTTACTGGGACGAACCCTATCTGTTCAAGTACTGTCCCGACCAGATTATTCGTCGGTGTGTCCCTGACGAGGAATTCAAGAGTGTGCTGTCATTTTGCCACGATCAAGCGTGTGGCGGGCATTTTGGCCCCAGAAAGACAGCTGAGAAGATCTTGCAATGTGGTTTCTACTGGCCACAACTCTTCAATGACGCTCATGACTATTGCAAGACTTGCTCCTGGTGCCAACACATGGGCCGGATATCCCGGAGGAACGAGATGCCGCTCCAACCGATCTTGGTTGTGGAGATTTTCGATGTTTGGGGGATCGATTTCATGGGGCCGTTTCCCAGCTCTTTTGGGAACTTGTACATCCTTCTCGCTGTTGATTACGTCTCTAAATGGGTCGAGGCTGTGCCCAGCCGAACTAACGACAACAAGGTTGTCGTTAGGTTCCTTAAAGAAAACAGTTTCTCTCGTTTTGGGCACCCCCGAGCGATCATTAGCGACAATGGAAGTCATTTCTGCAACAAGACTTTCGAGGCCTTGATGCGGAAATACTCCATTAATCATAAGCTCTCTACGCCCTACCACCCCCAAACCTGCGGGCAGGCCGAAGTTTCAAATCGGCAAATCAAGCAGATACTGGAGAAGACGGTTTCAAAGAACCGTAAGGATTGGTCGCTGAAACTCACTGATGCCCTTTGGGCATTTCGAACCGCTTATAAGACCGACCTTGGCATGTCTCCCTATCGGCTTGTGTACGGAAAAGCCTGCCACCTACCTGTCGAAATAGAGCATCGCGCATTTTGGGCGATAAAGGAGCTGAATCTGTCTCTCGAAGATGCGGGCAGCCATCGGAAGCTGCAGTTGAACGAACTGAGCGAGCTTAGGGATGAAGCTTACGATAACGCGGTTGTCGTTAAGAACCGAACGAAGGTGTTTCACGATAAACACCTTTTGCGCAAAACCTTCATACCTGGTCAGCAGGTACTGCTTTACGACACCCGACTTCACTTCCATCCAGGAAAGCTCAGATCTCGCTGGAAAGGGCCGTATTTTGTGCGGAATGTGTATCCGCAGGGCGCTGTGGATTTGGAAAATCCAAAGGACGGTTCATTTTTTAAAGTGAATGGACACCGACTCAAACCGTACCTTAGCGCCGAACCAACAGAGGAGCTCCTGTTCTTACAGGAGCCGGTTTACCCTGCCTGATCTTCCTCTGCCTACCTCCAAACTTCGGTTATCCAGCCAAGAACAGTGGACACTGTTCCAAATAAGTTTGGGGGTATGTATAAACCATTTTGTATATACTTGTGTATATTCTTTTTCTTTTCTTTAAAAAAAAAAAAAATTGTGTATCGCTAACCGACAATTTTGCCCCTTCAAATGATCTCTTCATGCACCGACAGTGAGGACACTGTCCAGTTTAAGTTTGGGGGTACGCTCGGTACGCATTTCTTACATTCGCATTCATATGTATATTTTGCATCTGCATATTAAAATCCATAAAATCCATAAAAATCTGAAAATTTTATAAAAACATAAAAACTTTTCTGTCAAGATTAGCTTGTGGAAGAACTCTGATTCAACATTTCGACGGTTTTTGTTGGAAAAAATAGGAATAACTAAATCTTATGTTTAGATTTTGAAAACCTGAAAGATAACTCTCCTTTGAAGTTAATTATAGCTGATATACGTCTTTACATCACACTACACGTGTCGTGAGTTTTTGGGAATTAGATGACAAGTCTTTTATGTTTAAAAACTTTTAAATAGATAAATGATTTTCTGAGGATCAAATAGGTTTGTTCTGAAATAAGTAATGTCAAGAATAATTTATGAAGTAAAGCAAATATGAAGGAATGTTATTGATGCCGTAATTGGAACTAAGTCTGAAAAATAACCCATCCGAAACTTGATTGGAATGATTACACACCAAAACCCACTAAACACGTCTTTTATCTAAAAAATAATTGAACTGCCGGTTATATCTCCGTTCGTATTAAATCATCTGATTTTCACGCCAAACTGTCTTTTGTTTTTGGACCTAGGTAACTTGAGTAATTAAGTCCACTGGGGTGTTTCTACACCTAATGCCCTAAAACCAACTGGTTTGGGTGCATTGGCCCAAAGCTCGCTAAGAAGCCTAGAAAGTCCAGATTAAAACAAAGTCAAGCAAGTGTTCTCTCCGAGTTAAAATTCCTAACGGTTCTTTGTGTGAGAATAATCTTGATAAAAGACAGACTTTTATAAAAAAAAATTTTGCGGAGATATGAAGGTTTTACTCTATGATAAAGACTATTGCACGTTCACAGAGGTGTGTATGAAATGAAAACAAGAAAAAGGTGGAGTGAAGAATAAGACCTAGTTTCCTATTAAGGAAGATTGAAATTCTGAAGTTGAAACCTTACTGGAAAACGAAGCTTGAAAAATGCTTAACTCTTTATAAAACTTATGTGATCCTTTCAAACTTCTTATCTGGGCTTTATTGTGCGACATGATGACTTTATTCGATCTTTCGGGAACTTAACGACACTATTTGCACTACATGTAAAGACATATAAAATCTGTAGTTAAATAAGAAGCGAGGTGTGAAAAATAAAGGTTCGATAGTCTAGACTTATGATTATAGAATTGTTATTTTCTGAAACAAAACTTTAGGGTTTGAATCTTAGTTATTTTACAAAACCAACTTGACCGGATTTTGTGGGTAGTATCCGCTGAAAACCCTCAGGAGACAACACTCCTCCTACTAGGGACACCTAGAGGTTTAACGGCTTGTTGCACATGCTCAGTGCAATCGCGTTCCCTGCGAAAGTGAGGTTAGGAAATTTTTTGTGAATAAATTGGCTTTGCTCGGGACGAGCAAATGATAAGTTTGGGGGTATTTGTTCATATCAGATTTTTGCATTTTCATACCGCCCAATTTTTATCACATTGCTTATCGGTAGATACTCTTGAGCCGTGTTTGCTAGTAAAATGCAGGATACAGGTTCTCGGTTCTAAAACGGTGAAATTCATGGAAAACACGACAAAATCCGGGTTCCTGCCAACCACTGAGAAAACACGGTCTCCGCTCTTCATCCGTATGTTGCCAGATACCAGTTTAAGAGATAAAATGTCAAATCAATGTCGTTTTCATGCACAAGGCTCAATGGTAGCACAAGATCCAAGAAATCTACGCGAAGCTCGAGGAAATCATGACAAAAACATCCACAAAAAGTCCACCTTTCCCTCAACAGAAATTCTGGAAAAATCGTGAAGACAATTTGAGAAAATACATATGCCAGAATAAAGTACACAGCAAACCAGGGAAGCACCAAAAATCCCATGCCCTAACTCCACCAGAGTGCGGCGGGTCCGCGGCATAGGGAGGCTTAGGCCGCGGATCCGCGGCCACTCTGTGGAGTCAGAGCATGGGCTTTGGGGGGTATTTGGGTCTTTTCATATGTGTTCTGGTGGTTGCCCTATATTTCCATTCTCCAGCCTATAAATAGCCCAGAACTTTGAGAAGGAAAGGGTCCATAATCTTGTATTCTTTTTCTAGATTTTAGAATACATGTTCTTCTTCTTCTCATCTCTTCTCCATTAAAACTTGTAGTGAGCTTTGTGAGTGAAGAATGGTGAATAAAGAAGTTCATTTTATTTTCATGCTTATCTTGTTCTTTCTATAATTGTTGTAATTTTCATTTGTTAACTAGTTGTTGTTATTTCGTGTTGTTTCTTTCTTCTCTCTTTTTCTTTATCCTTAAAACGACTATGATGCTTACGCTCGATCCTCGCCAAGGTGAGGTCGCAAATAGCTAGTTGTTATCTTCTAATCTCTTTCTTTCTATCTTCCTCTTTTGTTTTGTTTTATTTTTCCGTATCATGATGTGTGAGTAGTTTCATACTTGTTAGGGTAGGATAAGGGAAGTTTGAGAGAAGGAAATCTCTCTCACTCTTTCCTTGCCCAACAGCTTAATTCGACTCCCATTAATTGAACCACAATCCGCTCCTTACGGCACCCTATCCTACATGATAGCGGTGATTCCGTAGTGAGACCGGTTATGGTTGAATTAACCGGAGGTTATGGCTAAGAGCCAAGAACGGACGGACAAGCACCAAAAGGAAGAACTTATGCGTTGGAAAGCCTAGCTTATACTCGCAAGTTCCTTCCTAGTCGTGCTAATCCCCGTTGTTGCCGATTACCGTAACACCGATATTAAGAGGGGCAACGAAAGATGTGGAGACTCCTAACTCAAACTAACCTAATCCTAACCCTAACAAGCTCTCTTTACATATCATTTTACCGCTTAACTAATCACAACAAAAATCTGAAAAACTGGACTTAACTCGTTAAAACACATAGAAAAAGACTCCCATCTCCCTGCGGACGACCCGTACTCAACCGGCTAGCTACAAGCGAAACCGTCTTGATTACAGTAATTAACTAAAACTTGAACACGCAGAATCGCTAACAATCAGTATGCAGCTTCTCAAGCACATGACTCCCAAAAGGAAACAGGTAACTCAGTAGTACTCATCATAGAGCACACCATATCACATAGGGTGCTATTGCTCCGCCCCGATTCACCGTTGTGCTGTGGTGTATTCAGAGGAGTAACACTGAGAGAGAATCTCATTCTCCTTTGGAATAGTCCAAGAATTCCATGCACAAGTATTCTCCTCCCTGATCTCATCATAGGACATAATACTTATACCCGTATTTTGGTTCTCTACTTCTAACTTATATTCTGTGAATATCTCAAAAGGTTCGGACTTGTGTTTCAACAGGAACATATGTCTGAATCTTGAGAGATTATCAGAGAATGTAATGAAGTACAAAGAACCAGTCCTGGCATATGTAGACAGGGGACCTTACATACATCAACATGTATTAATCCCAAGAGTTTACTAACTCTTTCTCTGTTTCCAGTAAACAGAGCTATGGTCATCGTATCTTTGTGACATGACTGGCAAGTTTCATAAGATGTAAATTCAAACAGATTTAAATATGCATCTAAATGTAACTTCAGCTAGTCAGGTCGCATTGATATGACCTAGTCTACAATACCTCAAGAAGGATCCGTTCATTTCTGAACTCTTCCTCTTATGTGTGTTCCTTATACTAAAAAACTGTAGTTTGATTTAGAACATTAATGCTTTTAGATAACGTGCCTGAACCGATCAACTTTTGATATAGGAAATGTTCAAAACATTATCCAACAATACAAAATTTTATCGTTTCTTTACTAATAAAGAGACAGATATGATTTTGTATATTAGGTTCGGTATCTAATAACATTCGTTCAGAATCAATGTATTGGTAATACAGGGTGACAGTGACCAACAGACTTGGCTGCAACTCTTGCCCCGTTTTCTGCCTCATGAAACTTATCACCCGTTCTCAGTTCTTTACCTATCTGTAGCCCATGTAACATATTACATATGCGGGATCCTGATCCGATATCATATACCCAGGATGTAAAGGACACTGAGAAACAGTTCTATATAATGAACACACCCGAAGATGATGCATCAGCATGCACTTACTTCATTTGGGCGGCACGGGAATTCTTGTAATCCCCTATTTCCTGCTCTGTCTTATAACAATTATAAGTTGGAGCGGGACCAACGTTCCCCAGCTCAGTATAACAAGCGGGTTCGGTCAATAATCCGTATTTTTATCTTGATTAAGGCATGATATGGTCGCTACCTGGAGAGAGAGAGAGAAGAAAACACTCAGCGTATGCTCTTGCAAGATCAGATTGGTTATTATTTTATCTAATCAGGATGGCTCCTACTGCTTTTTATCAAATCTTCCTTCAAACCCTAAAAGGAAAGACTAGCCGGGATTAATTACACACTACAAGTTCGCCAATCTTTCAGCCAGGCCAGTGTCGGTACTTTGAGGGAGGTCAGCCGTGCTTTCGCACGAACCTAATTAATGTAAACCTCGTTTTCCCAGAGGCGTAACCCGGTTGACACCTTTCTAGACACCTACTTGATCGGCTAATTCTAATGTGTAAAACTCTCCCAGGAGTAACTCTTACTCGCAGCGGGTATCGGGATCCAACTATCTCATAGAAGGTATGCAATCTCATTGCAAATTTCAACACTTGAAATTCCCGATAATATTTTGCCCCAAACGATCTATGACCTTGACAAGGTCAACAAACCATAGACCGCAAGTCAAGTTCAACCCGTCATTTCTTGATTGAATCAAACCCACCCGCACGACCCTTGACAAGGTCAACAAGGCCGTACGACTACCCTAACCCAATCTGCATCATATGCATAAGCAGATAAATACTGGTTAGCTACCGCACACTGCGCCTTGACAAGGTCAACAAAAGCAGCACGAATACTAAACAGGACTTATCTGAAATGACGGAGGGCTACGACAGGTTTTTCTGAAAACCTATTGCGTAATGAACTTGATATCGTTGTAGGATCGAATGAATTTTGAAATGGAGTGTTTTTTAGGCTTTTCTAGTTTTGCTAGAGGAGTCACTCCCGGTGAAGGGATCGTCGGTCCTTTCCTCGTCGAATGAGGCGCGGGATATATCATATATATCACTGTGCAAAGCAGAAACTATAGAAGCTATCAAAAGACAAACCGAGTGTGTAGCATCTGCCAGTTATTGCTAAAGGGGTCACTCTCGGTGAAGGGATCGTCGGCCCTTTCCTCATCGAATAAGGTGCAGGATATATCACATATACCGCTGTGCAAAGCAAGAACCGTAGCTACCTGTTTTATTTTTGAAATTCGATTCTACAACATCTTTAGGTTTCTTTTACTTTCATTAATCATATTAATGAAGTCCCATCATTTAAGTACCTAAACATCACAGATGAATACAACGTACACTTATGCCATCCGCATTCGCCTCGATGTCCCTTCGTGCACCGTTAGGTTAGGTAACTAACGGCAGAGCGGGGCAGGGCTAGCGCGGGTGTAAAACATAAGTAACGTCTATATAATATATCATATATACTATATACAGTAGTATCTATCACAGAACATATCACATGATCACATCACAGATATCGCAGCAGAAGAATCATATGAAATATTGGATATACTAGGACGTCCGTGTTTTCAATACGAGCCAGTATAAAACACGGATTCCACGGTCGCGATGAATAGCCAAACCCACACCCTTAGACCCCTACGAGAGCGGCAAGCAACCCTACCAATTCTAGAGTTAGGAGACCCGGACTCGACTCCTCGGGTTGGTCTCCCACTGGACTCCAGAACCCGGTTACTTATGCCCTCCTCCTTGGGTCTATCCTAGTGCAGAAAAGTAAATAATATACAAAAGGTGACATCTTCCGCAACCTGGAAGTGCCCCAATAAAAGAATATTACATACAAGTTTTTACATGAATGAAAATGAAAAACACTCATCTCACATAAGAACCCCCGGCTATTCAAACACGACGATCCAATATAACATATCCAGCAACACATAACATCACATGTCATCAACGTAAGTAAATATGAGCATCCCAATTGTCGTTGACATATAGCAACGAAACCGGCGATATCACATATTACACTTACGGTCACAGAAAAGAAAGTGTAAAACTACAATAGTTGGAATCCGCAATCTCTTTAGACATCGCATACCTAATCAAATGAATTACTTAGACATCGCATGCCTAACAATTATAAACCCCGCATTTTAGTCTCAAAATTGAAAACACTTTTCAATATCAAGTCGGGCAATTCAACAAGATTCCCGACATCCTGATCGAATGCTCGTCGCAAACTTTAGTAGACGGCCGCACCCCCGACGCCGTCGACGAAGTGCACCAAGGCGGAACACCGCTGCCGCGAGCACCCGAACGGATGCTTTCGGCGACGGGGTTCTCCTACAGTCACTTGGTCGGGGCTATGGGGTGAGTCTGTCTATTAAGTTTACCCGGCGAGTATCCGCGTACGCTACGTGATTGCGACGGACTTTTGATCACATCAAAATTCCGTAGCAACCGATCAAGTGAGACTAAACTGCTATGTTTATAACATTCATTCAGTTATCTCATAACTTATTGTGAATTCCAATTATTGTATCACATTCCGAATAAGATAGAAAATGTTAAACTTTCCGATCGAACAATCGAACACCCAAGTTTTCCCGAAACAGCTCAACACATGAAATAAGTTCAAAGACATTCACTTCATGCCTCAGTACCAACGGTCCAGCCGTAGAAGGGTCAAGCCAACGCCTCACATGTGGCACGCCGTACTGCCCCAAACCCTAAGGTTCAAAGGGCAGCTCAAGACGGTCACATAATCGAGTTAAGGTTTGTTATCTTCTAGAGGGACCATCACGTTACTTGCACTACTTAGAACGTCCTTAAACCACAAAAAAATCCAACACTTGGAATTTTTCCGACAGGGGAAAAGGTGGGTATTTATATCCGGTCGAACTTTTTTAACATATTCTAAAATATCCGGAAAGCCACAAAGACAAAGTCTGATAATCCGATCGAATCATCTAAGCTCCAAAACACCCCAGAAAACTCAACTCTTGAGTTCAAATTAAAAATTCCCAGAAAACTCAGCACTTGAAAACATGAATTACTGTGCAAAATTCATAAAATAATGTGACAAAATGGCCGCGGAACCGCCGCACAAGCCATGATTGTGCCGCGGTTCCGCCGCGCTTTAGATGAATTAGCCCCACAATTTCACAGTAATTCAAATAAGACCCTGCTGAATTTTTTAGCAATTTTTAATTCACAAAAATCCAAATTTTCAGAAAATTTCCAGAGAGCATTTTAGAGTTAGGGTTTCGGGTTCGTTTGGATTTCAAACGTCGTCTAGACTTCGCCTAAGGCTTCTAGCTAGGCTCTGATACCACTGTAGGGTTCCTAGGCACACACTAGAGGTCTCACAAGGCATCAACCATGCCAAATTCAAATATTACAAGTGCCGAGAAACCCTAATACGGATCGTTGACTAGAGTTTAGGCGAAAAATGAAACTAGTTAACAACTTAACTAAAAGAAAGAGGCTACAACCTTTGTAGATCCGGTTCTTCACCTCCATGGCTCCGTGATGAAGTCCCCTCGCTGTCCATATCGGATCCCGGACTCTAGCGTCGGCTTCATCGGAGAAATGGGTGGGCTAGGTCGTCGACTTCGATGCCGAAGTTGATCTACGTCGAGGAAACACTAGATCAAGCTCCAACTTCACCAAGTCAAGAAACTTGTGAAGAAAACACCCAATACTACTTGGCAAGAGGTAGAAGATGAAGAAATAGGAAGCGGGTTCGCTTTAGAATTGGATTTCTCACTCTTTTTCACTAGTTGCCATTGATGAAGGCAAGGTTTCTTCTTGAAGAAGAAGAAGAAGAAGATGATGGAATATCATGAGTATTTTTTAAAATAGAAAATAAAAGGAATACTTATCATACTCTAACCATGGTCAAGTGTAGAGAGTAAACTAGGGTTAGGTGAATGGTTAGGGTTAAGCATGAAGACAAAAATGGTGACTTAGTCAAAGCTTCATGAAGCTTCAACATCAAACAAAGAAAGCCACCATTTTCTCTTTTATGCCAAATAAATAAATAAATAAATGAATAAATAAATAAAAACAAAACCCTAACCATTACATAACCATGGTTTAATCTAAACATACACCCAAACATGCATGTATCATCAAACATGGTACAAGCAAGTGCACAAAAAATATATCACATCTACAATGTGCACATCAAGTGAGAAAATCCATTTAAAGTGAACAAATATTAGTTAATGCAAAGTAATATATCAAATATATAATTATACATTAAATCATTAAATCAACACTTGATTTAACGATCCGGTCATATCGCATATAACCGACTAATATCTAATGTATCGACTTATCGAATCAATCCTTGATTCGATAACTAGGTTATATCGCATACAACCAATCGATACATTCATCGCGAGAATAGAATACGGTATCACATACACGCATTATTCTCGGTCCCGCACATATCTCATATGCGCTCCTATTTCGTTTTGCTTGAGCCAGGAAACCTCTGTGTAGGACTCTAAAGACTCGTCAATACGCCGGCAGCAGGTGATGATCATATCAAACACCCATAAGCCGCAAGCGGTCTGCTAAACGTAACGGCCACCCGGGTATTGAGCGATCAGAAGATCGACGAGCAAGCCCGCTCACACTCCTGTGAATCCAACCAGTAACACTTACTGTACAGTCCGGTCTCGTCGTCTGATATGTCGCATATCTCGCCTAGGGGTGGTAAACGTCAGACCCCACTAGCTCGATAAGTCGTGTTGATATGAGGTCTATAACATCTCGAGAAACTACTGGTAACACTTACCAGTAAATCTCAGCAACCCTGGCCAGGGATTTCCGGTTATAGCCAATCGAACACAGCGCAACATCAACTCCCTATACCGGGAGAGACGAATCCCCTCCTATCGCTCATTGCCTTCATGTGATTCGGGACAGTACCCAAAAGCCACCGTTTTGCATGCCTTCTTGGACGTGGTAAGGTGGAAATCAAAGCACAGTGGGAACCACACAAGGCTCTATGACGATCTCGGGTCAACAGACTACTCTGTACTAGTGTCACCAGAGAACTGCCATCTGACGTAAGGTATAATACCATCTGGGAGTTCTCGGCGAGTCCGTCCAGTGTACCCAGTCTCCACTGAGCACCCATATATCATCTCTGATGTCAAACACCAATGGATATGGGATCATCCATCGCCCATCTGTATGGGTCGAGAAGGTATACGCTAGTCTACTCTGGTATATCGATGCCCCGTCTCGATATACCCACGACTAGGGACCTTGAAGGATGTACTTATGGACTACCATGTCCCCACTAGTATAATCCGCATCATAGTCCAGGTAGTCAAGTACATATCCTAAGGGCTTTACCAACATGTAACAGAGAGACAATCAGTGTACACACTAAGGTAAAGATCAACCAGATAGCATACTATCATGTCGAGCAAGAAAGTCCTCCCTATATATGTCCAAGCATCCACTACAATATACATCCTATATATAGTAATGGCCCCTAGGGCATACATATAACTAACACACGCCCCATAACCCCGACCAAGTGACTGTAGGAGAACCTCGTCGCCGAAAGCATCCGTTCGGGTGCTCGCGGCAGCGGTGTTCCGCCTTGGTGCACTTCGTCGACGGCGTCGGGGGTGCGGCCGCCTACTAAAGTTTGCGATGAGCATTCGATCAGGATATCGGGAATCTTTTTGAATTGCCCGACTTGATATTGAAAAGTGTTTTCGATAATGAGACTAAAATACGGGGTTTATAATTGTTAGGCATGCGATGTCTATGGAATTCATTTGATTAGGCATGCGATGTCTATGCAGGTTGCGGATTCCAACTGTTGTAGTTTTACACTTTCTTTTCTGTGACCGTAAGTGTAATAAGTGATATCGCCGGTTTCGTTGCTATATGTCAACGACAATTGGGATGCGCATATTTACTTACGTTGATGACATGTGATGTTATGTGTTGCTGGATATGTTATATTGGATCGTCGTGTTTGAATAGCCGGGGGTTTTATGTGAGATGAGTGTTTTTCATTTTCATTCATGTAAAAACTTGAATGTAATATTCTTTTATTGGGGCACTTCCAGGTTGCGGAAGATGTCACCTTTTGTATATTATTTACTTTTCCGCACTAGGATAGACCCAAGGAGGAAGGCACAAGTAACCGGGTTCTGGGTCCAGTGGGAGACCAACTCGAGGCGTCGAGTCCGGGTCTCCTAACCCTAGAATTGGTAGGGTTGCTTGCCGCTCTCGTAGGGGTCTAGGGGTGTGTGTTTGGCTATTCATCGCGACCGTGGAATCCGTGTTTTATACTGGCTCGTATTGAAAACACGGACGTCTTAGTATATCCAATGTTTCATATGATTCTTCTGCTGCGATATCTGTGATGTGATCATGTGATGTTCTGTGATAAATTCTGTATATAGTATATATGATATATTATATAGACGTTACTTATGTTTTACACCCGCGCTAGCCCTGCCCCGCTCTGCCGTTAGTTACCTAACCTAACGGTGCACGAGGGGACATCGAGGTAAATGCGGATGGCATAAGTGTACGTCGTATTTATCTGTAATGTTTAGGTATTTAAATGATGGGACTTCATTAATATGATTAATGAAAGAAAAGAAATCTAAGATGTTGTGGAATTGAATTTCTAAATAAAATAGGTAGCTACAGTTCTTGCTTTGCATCGCGGTGTTCCTTGTAGAACATCCTGCACCTTATTCGATAAGGAAAGGACCGAGATCCCTTCACCGGGAGTGACTCCTTTAGCAATAACTGGCAGATGCTATACCTCTCGGTTTGTCTTTTGATTGCTTCTATAGTTTTTGTTTTGCACAGAGATATATATGATATATCCCGCACCTCATTCGACGAGGAAAGGGCCGACGATCCCTTCACCGGGAGTGACCCCTTTAGCAAAACTAGAAAAGCCTCAAAAACACTCTATTTTAAAATCATTTGATTCTACAACGATATCAAGTTCATTACGCAATAGGTTTTCCGAAAAACCTGTCGTAGCCCTCCGTCATTTCAGATAAGTACTAGTTAGTATTCGTGCTGCGGTAGTTTGGCATTCGTGAAGGCGTAGTGTGCGGTAGCTAACTAGTATTTATCTGCTTATGCATATGATGCAGATTGGATTAGGGTATTCGTACGGCGTTGTTTGGCATTCGTCAAGGGTCGTGCGGGTGGGTTTAATTCAATCAAGAAATGTACGGGTTGAACTTGACTAGTGGACTATGGGTTGTTTGGCATTCGTCAAGGTCATAGAACGCTAGGGGCAAAATTATCGGGAATTTCAAGTGTTGAAATTTGCAATGAGATTGCATAGCTTCTATGAGATAGTTGGATCCCGATACCCACTGCGAGTAAGAGTTATTCCTGGGAGAGTTTTACACATTACAATTATCCGATCAAATAGGTGTCTATAAAGGTGTTAACGAGGTTACGCCTCTGGGAAAATGGGGTTTACATTAATTAGGTTCGTACGAAAGAACGGGGGACCTCCCTCAAAGTTCCGACACTGGCCTGGCTGAAAGATTGGCGAACTTGTAGTATGTAATTAATCCCGGCTAGTCTTTCCTTTTAGGGTTTGTAGGAAGATTTGATAAAAACAGTGGGAGCCATCCTGATTAGATAAAATAATAACCAATCTGATCTTGCAAGAGCGCACGCTGAGTGTTTTCTTCTCTCTCTCTCCAGGTAGCGACCGTATCACGCCTTAATCAAGATAATAATACGGATGTATTGACCGAACCCGCTTGTTATACTGAGCTGGTGAACGTTGGTCCCGCTCCAACTTATAATTGTTATAAGACAGAGCAGGAAATTGGGGAATACCAGATTTTCGTGCCGCCCAAACGTAGAAAGTGCATACTGATGCATCATCTTCGGGTGTGTTCATTATATAGAACTGTTTCTCAGTATCCTTTACGTCCTGGGTATATAATGCCGGATCAGGATCCCAGATATGTAATCTGTTACATAGGGCTACAGAAAGGTAGAGAACTGAGAACGGGTGATAAGTTTCATGAGACAGAAAATGGTGCAAGTGTTGTAGCCAAGTCTGTTGGTCACTGTCACCCTGTATTACCTGAATACATTGATTCTGAACGAATGTTATTAGATACCGAACCTGATATACAAAATCATATCAGTCTCTTTATTCGTAAAGAAAGAATATAATTTTGTATTGTTGGATAATGTTTTGAACATTTCCTATATCAATAGTTGATCGGTTCAGGCACGTTATCTAAAAGCATTGATGTTCTAAATCAAACTACAGTTCTTAGTATATGGAACACACACAAGAGGAAGAGTTCAGAATTGAACGGATCCTTCTTGAGGTATTGTAGACTAGGTCATATCAATGCGACCCGACTAGCTAAGTTGCACATAGATGCATATTTAAATCTGTTTGAATTTACATATTGTGAAACTTGCCAGTCATGTCACAGAGATAAGATGACCACAGCTCTGTTTATTGGAAACAGAGAAAGAGTTAGTAAACTCTTGGGATTGATACATGTTGATGTATGTAAAGTCCCCTGTCTACACATGCCAGGACCGGTTCTTTGTACTTCGTTACATTCTCTGATGATCTCTCAAGATTCAGACATATGTTCCTGTTGAAACACAAGTCTGAACCTTTTGAGATATTCACGGAATATAAGTTAGAAGTAGAGGACCAAAATGAGGGTATAAGTATTATGTCCTTTGATGCGATCAGGGAGGAGAATACTTGAGCACGGAATTCCAGGACTATTCTAAAGGAGAATGAGATTCTTTCTCAGCATTACTCCTCCGTATACACCATAGCACGATGGTATATCGGGGCAGAGTAATTGCACCCTATTCGATATGGTGCGCTCTATGATGAGTAATACTGAGTTACCTGTTTCCTTTTGGGAATTATGCGCTTGAGATGCTGCATACCTATTGAATAGGGTTCGAATCAAATCAGTTGCCTACCACTTCATATGTGATATGGAAAGGGAAGAGCCATATCTTAAGTTGGTTAAGATTTGGGGTTGTCCGGGCTATGTCTAAAAGCTAAATCCGGACAAGCTCGAGGCAAGGTCTGTAATGTAGAACCGGAAAGGTTCCAACTATACAAACTACAGCAGATGATTTGATAGAACCAAAGGATTCAATAGTTACCAACGAACCTCAGCCTCTCCGCCGATCTAGTAGGGTTCCTCACCAACCTGAGAGATACTTCGGTTTCTCTATGACAGTGGGAGTGAGGATTGCATCATGAGATGATGACCCAACTAGTTTCGAGCTAGCCATCAGGAGTGGGACTCTGTAAGAATGGCTGGATGCTTAGCGATCTGAGATGGAATCTTTATACACCAACAAAGTATGGACTTTGGTTGCTATATCTGAAGGGTTAAATCCCCATCAGGAGCAAGTATATCTTGAGAAGATTACTTGGTGTAGATGGAAAAGTTCAGACTTTCAAAGCTAGACTTGTTAAAGGTTTTCATCATCGACCAGGCGTGGATAATGATGAAACCTTTTCCAGTGTCTATGCTTAAGTCCATCCGGATCCTACTTGCCACGGCTACATACCATGACTACGATATCTGGTGGTTGGGTGTCATGACAGCTTTTCTGAATGATGTTTTAGAAGAGGGCGTCTATAAGTACACAGCCAGAGAGCTTCGTAAACAGTGGGAGCAGCGGAAACGTGTACAAGATGCTTTATAGGATAAAGCAGGCATCGCGGAGTTGGAACATCTGTTTTGATGTGGTAGTCAAAGAGTTTGACTTCATCAAAATGGTAGATGAACCTTGTATATACAAAAAGGTAGTAGGGAGTATGGTAGTGATCCTCGTAGAGTACATGGATGACATACTCTTGATAAGGAAAGGGGTTTCCTATGCTACGCTCGGTCAATCTCCGCTTATCACAAGGATTCTCCATATAGGATCATAATGATACCTACTAAATCCTGGGTTTTGGATCTATGAGATAGATCTAATTGGATGTTAGGATACTCACTAGTTGTAGTGAGATGGTATCAGTTGATCCTGGGGAGAATCACTGGAAAGTTTCCAGGGTGATAAGGACGACAGAATGTCAGTCACAGGCATTGTCTTTACCCTTGGTAAAGGGACGGTATGTTGGAAGAGTTCCAAGCTAGATACCGTGGCATACTAGACGATTATAGGCAAGATACATTGCTACTTAAGATGCTACCAAAGAGGCAGTCTGGGTGTATAGTGGTTCATGAGATGAACTTAGTTCCTCCCATTGTGTGACAATGGAGTTGTGGCTTATGCCAATGAACGTCCGTCCCATCAGTGATCCAGACATATTCTAAGGCAGTGTCACCTGATCATGGAGATGGTTGATCTCCAGGGTGATCGAGGAAAGGAGAGTTGACTCAGAGGACAACACGGCGGATCCACTCACAAAGGGCTTTTCCCAGAGAGAGACTTTTATGGGATGGTTGAGTATGAGATACTACAACCACTGCTATCAGATGGCCCTAGTGCAAGTGGGAGATTGTTAGTTGTATGTATGCCCTAGAGGCCATTACTATATATAGGATGTATATTGTAGTGGATGCTTAGACATATATAGGAAGGACTTTCTTGCTCGACATGATAGTATGCTATCTGGTTGATCTTTACCTTAACGTGTACACTGATTGTCTCTCTGTTACATGTTGGTAAAGCCCTTAGGATGTGTACTTGACTACCTGGACTATGATGCGGATCATACTAGTGGAGACATGGTAGTCCATAAGTACATCCTTCAAAGTCCCTAGTCGTGGGTGTATCGAGACAGGCATCGATATACCAGAGTAGACTAGCGTATACCTTCTCGATCCATACAGATGGGCGATGGATGATCCCATATCCATTGGTGTTTGACATCAGAGATGATATATGGGTGCTCAGTGGAGACTGGGTACACTGGACGGACTCGCCGAGAACTCCCAGATGGTATTATACCTTACGTCAGATGGCAGTTCTCTGGTGACACTGGTACAGAGTTGTCTGTTCACCCGAGATCGTCATAGAGTCTTGTGTGATTCCCACTGTGCTTTGATTTCCACCTTACCACGTCCAAGAGGGCGTGCAAAACGGTGGTTTTTGGGTACAGTCCCGAGTCACATAGAGGCAATGAGCGATAGGAGGGGATTCGTCTCTCCCGGTATAGGGAGTTGATGTTGCGCTGTGTTCGATTGGTGATAACCGGAAATCCCTGGCCAGGGTTGCTGAGATTTACTGGTAAGTGTTACCAGTAGTTTCTCGAACTGTTATAGACCTCATATCGACACGACTTATCGAGCTATTAGGGTCTGACGTTTACCACCCCTAGGCGAGATATGCGACATATCAGACGACGAGACCGGACTGTACGGTAAGTGTTACTGGTTGGATTCACAGGAGTATGAGCGGGCTTGCTCGTCGATCTTTTGATCGCTCAATACCCGGGTGGCCGTTACGTTTAGCAGACCGCTTGCGGCTTGTGGGTGTTTGATATGATCATCACCTGCTGCCGGCGTATTGACGAGTCTTTAGAGTCCTACACAGAGATTTCCTGGCTCAAGCGAAATGAAATAGGAGCGCATATGAGATATGTGCGGGACCTAGGATAATGCGTGTATGTGATACCGTATTCTATTCTCGCGATGAATGTATCGATTGGTTGTATGCGATATAACCTAGTTATCGAATCAAGGATTGATTCGATAAGCCGATACATTGGATATTAGTCGGTCATATGCGATATGACCGGATCGTTAAATCAAGTGTTGATTTAATGATTTAATGTATAATTATATATTTGATATATTACTTTACATTAACTAGTATTTGTTCACTTAAGATGGATTTTCTCACTTGATGTGCACATTGTATATGTGATATATTTTTGTGCACTTGATTGTATCATGTTTGATGATACATGATTGTTTGGGTGTATGTTTAGATTAAACCATGGTTATGTAATGGTTAGGGTTATGATTTTATTTACTTATTCATTTTCTTTCTTTATTTATTTATTTATATAATTTTGGCTTAAGATAAAATGGTGGCTTTTTTGGATTTTGTTGAAGCTTCATGAAGCTTTGAAAAAGCATTGACCATTTTGTTTTATTCCTTAAACCTAACCATTAAACCTAACCCTAGTTTATTCTCTACACTTGACCATGGTTGAGATATGATAAGAATCACCTTATTTTCTTTTTTCCAATAATACTTATCATATTATCTTCTTCTTCTTCTTCTTCTTCAAGATGAAGAAAAAGCTTGCTACCAACAATGGCAACTTGAGAAAAAGAGTGAGAAATCCAATTCTAAAGTGAACCCACTTCCTATTTCTTCATCCTCTACCACTTGCCAAGTAGTATAGGGTGTTTTCTTCACAAGTTTCATGGCTTGGTGAAGTTGGAGCTTGATCTTGTGTTGCCTCGACGTAGATCATCTTCGGCATCGAAGTCGACGAGCTAGCCCGCCCATTTCTCCAATGAAGCCGACGCTAGAGCCCGGGATCCAATGATCGCAGCGAGGGGACTTCATCACGGAGCTATGGAGGTGGAGGACCGGATCTACAAAGGTTGTATTTCCGTTCACTTAACACTAAAGTAGTTTAGTAGCTTGTTGTTTCGCCTAAATTCTAGTTAACGATCCGTATTAGGGTTTCTCGGCACTTGTAAATTTTGAAATTGGCATGGTTGATGCCTTGTGAGACCTCATTAGTGTGCCTAGGAACTCTACAGACTTGATATGCGACATATCAGACGAACAGACCGGACTGTACGGGAGTGTTACTGATTGGATTCACAGGAGAACGGACAGCCAAGCTTGTTGATCTTCTGATCGCTCAATACCTGGGTGGCTGTTACGTTTAGCTGACCGCTTGCAACTTGTGGGTGTTTGATATGATCATCACTTGCTACCGGCGTATTGACGATTTTTTAGAGTCCTACACAGAGGTTTCTTGGCTCAGGCAAAACGGAGTAGAGACACATATGTGATATGTGCAGGAACGAGGATAATGCGATATGAGATACCGTATTATATTCTCGCGATATTTAGATCTGAACCGGGACATCGGATCAAGTGTTGATTCGATGAATCGGTACATGATATATTAGTCGGTTATATTCGATATAGCCGGATCGTCGGATCAAGTGTTGATTCGATGATTTAATGTATAATGATATATATGATATATTGTATTATATTATCTAATATTGGCTCGCTTTATTATTTTATTTTCTCACCGGATTAATACATTGATATATATGCGATATATGTTAATTGTATTATTTTCTTTTGTTGCAAATATATAATATATATGTGATATATATTATTGTGACATGATATGATTTATTATGAAACATGTTTAGGGATGATAAAAAGAGATTAGGGTTTGATTAGGGTTAGCTCCTTCTAGATTATTCTAGAAGGATTTCCTTTTGTCTTGGTTAAGATATTATGGTTGATACTTATCCTTGACTCATTCTTAACCTAACCAAACCCTAGCTCTAGTTTATTCTCTACAAAGGTTAAGCCTATCATCCTTGACCATGGTTCCATATCAATCATATATTCTTATCTACTATTCATCACAAAAGGATATTTTTTCTGATTATTCTTCATCTTCTTCTCTCTTGAGTTTTTGAGAGAGCTCACTTGTGATTTCTTTTGTGATGAGTTCTTATGAGAAAATGATATAAAAAGAAAGCATAAATACTACTCCATCATCCTCATCTAATCTAGCCCATTAGATTAGGGTGTTCACCTCATTAGAGTGAGAGAGCTTAGGTTATAGCAATTTCGACGTAGATCATCGGAGAAGCGGAAAACTACAAGCTAGCATGGATCGTTCGAGTCGTGGAGCCTCTCTTGAGTCCGGGAGATCGTGGATCGCGGCGAAGGGACTTCTACTCGGAGCTTGTGAAGCGAAGGAGCGGACTACAAAGGTTGTAATCCCTCACACTTAGTTTTAAAGATATTATCTTGCATGTTAAACCCTAATAATATAGCAAAGATCCCGGCTTTGGGTTGTTCGGCATATCTAAAATTTTATTCGGGCATGTTTGATGCTTTATGAACCTTCACAAGAGTGCCTAGGAACCCTACTGTAAGTGCACGGCGGCGCCCCGGCCTCCATCCCGAGGCCAAAATGCGGAAGCGATGATTTACTTTAACTTTTCAAACGGGCACCACCGCGCACTATAAACCTGGATCGTGCCATTAAACTAGTCCTAGCAATCTAGAGAGCGGGTAGAGAAGCTATACCATGTGATCCGTGTCCTCCGGTCTTCTCGTCGTCGTCCCGGTCTCCCGCGGAATGTCCGGTCTCCACCTCCTCGCCGGAAGGGCACCACGTCGCCTGCTTCTTTTATGGGCTCCCGCCTCTGGTCCGAAGCAACTCGGGTACGAAGTTGGAGAGCCGACGTGCCCAAGGTTTGCTGTAGAATACGTGTAGAAGCTATGTCTCATTTAGGGTAGAGGAAGTTGCTATATGGTGGAGGTATGAGATATGAACTTTTGGAGGAGGAGCTAAAATGATTTTTTTTTGCCAAACCAAATGAGTGTCATTCCCTTTCACAAAAATTGGGACAGCCCCATCAAAAAGCAAGGCCGGCCATCTCATGTGAATGGGGAGAGTGAAACCAAAAAATGAGTGAGTGATTATCTCAAGGGGGGAGAAATCACAAGAGAGAGAGAGAGAAAGGTGATCATGAAAAGTAATGATCACAAACAGAAACCTCACTCCAAATCAACCATCATCAACAACCATGATTGCTCACAAAGTCAAGCAATCATGAACCATGGAAAGTCAAGGGATGGTCCTCCATCATGAGACCATCATGACACAAGAATATGCAAAGTCAACCCTCCAAAATGGTTATTTGCATAAATGCAAATAAGCCCTCCTCCACCAATCTTTGGCCAATGAAAGATACAAAGAAAATTGGCCGAAACGGAAAACAAACTGGCAACTCTAAAAACTGATCCCATAATAAATTACAGGAAAATCCCGCTACTGTATATACATACCCGCATTTGTATTCCGACCGAAATACAAATGCAATGAGACAAAATCCACACTGTACAATACTAGGATCCGGCTTAAACCAAAGCCCGCTAGTATTAATCGTCCGATCCTGATCCGTGCAATGCTGCACGTATCTGATCGAACCCTGCCATATCTCCATACGGCCTCTACAGCGTTTCGCCCGAAACTTGAGAAACTGGTCTGTGGGGGACTCTAAAGACTCGTCAACACCTTGGTTGTGGATTTAACCATTAGGACGTCAGAGGTATTAGCTATACGTAACGGGCTACCAGGTATTGACCAAAAGGGACGTCGATGAGCGAACTCATCCTGACACCCTACTGAGCCTGTCAGTGACAATATCCGTACTGTCCGGTCCGTTCGTCTATGAGCATCGCATGGCGAGCCTAGGGGGTTGGTAAAAGTCAAACCCCCAAAAGCGGTACAAGTCATATCAGAGATCAGTCCAGAACACCCTGAGATACTACTGAAATACCTACCAGTAAATCTCCTGCCTTGGCAAAGGACTTTTCATGTTCTGGCTCTCCTAGACACAGCGCGACCTCACCCCCAATACCGGGAGAGACGAACCCCTGAAGATCCGCTCACTGCCTCCATGTGGCTCGGGACTGTACCCAACTAAAACCTATTTGCACGTCTCCTTTGAGCGTGGTAGGGTAGTAATCAAAGTACAGTGGGAAATCACACGAGACAAATGACGATCCCCAGGTCGATGAACTAACCTGTACACATGTCACCAGGGAACTGCTATCTGACGTCAGGTATAAGACTAACTAGCATGTTCCCGGCGAGTCCTGTCCGGTGTACTCATAACCTAATGAGCACCTGTATACATCTTAGGTCAACCAACTGACACCAGTGGCTTATGAGACTGGCCACCGCCCCTCGTCGGGGTCTCGACTGTATACACTAGTCTACTCTGGAGTATCGATTCCCTATCTCGAAACTCCCACGACTAGGGACCTTTTAAGGATATGCTTATAGACTACCAGCTCCCACGTATATGATCGCCATCATACTGCTGGCAGTCAAGCATGAATCCTAGGGGCTCTATCAAGGTGTAATAGCGACCTGTCAGGTCACCTAAAGCAGTACACGATGATAAAGGTAAACCAAATAGCATACTATCATCTTGAGTAAGACTGTCCTACCGGGATAAGTCCTCCCTCAATCATTGCAATCACGTACCTATGATCCAATAATTGACTCTGAGGGCACTATCTCCAACAATCTCCCACTTGCACTCAAGGCTAATTATTGCGATATCGCATACTCACAGCCCGTGTGATACCGAACACCCAACTCCTCTACTAGTCAGTCTCACAAAGCCCATTTGCGAAACTATTGCGTTCGAGGAATAGCCTCAGTGAGTGGATCCGCTTTGATGTTTCTTTCTATATCTCTCTATATCTCAAGTTCGCAGAGAAAGCCATCTCTCGAAATGAGCAATACCTGTCTTAGAATATGTCTGGATGTCTGATGGGACCTAGCTCATAAATGAACTCCAAATCCAAACTTCTTAGACTGTATCGTCAACTGAACTTAATCAGTATCCTGCGCCATGCCTTCCTCAGTATCCCCTTGGACCACCTGTCCAAAATACTGCCTCTCGTCAGAAGGAAAACTATAACTCTGACAACCTCCCTGTCGTCCAAGTCAGCTTGGAAGCCTGGAGTGATAACTGTCTCCCGAATGAGGCTGTCGTTATCATATCCCTAGAACATCCTCTTATGTTCTAAAACTGCTTCCGACTGTTTCTCCAGGATTGGATCAATGTCAACTTATTGCATCTAGTGCAAAAACAACATCTGGTGTGGTACTTGACATCTCATGATTGACTCAATTGCCTAAGCAAGTGATCTGCCAATCATGCACATCCCTCTCCCCTTTAGTCTGTAAGACACCTTTAGAGAGGGTGACTCCATCACCTGCAGGTACACTACCGTGCCAGGAGTCGTCCATTCTAAATACTCTTAGAATGCTGTCTAAGTACCCTTAATTGGGAAACCACCCAAATCTAGATCTAAAACCATAGATCTAGTAACCAGTAAGTCTGATATAATGTCCAAGTCCCATGTGGAGAAACCACTGTGTGACGACCAAAGTATAACCGATCGTTGTATAGGAATATCACTTCCTACTCTGTGTATGTCATCCAAATACCAGGACATCACACCCTACTACCTTCTTAACAGATCCATCACCTATTCTGATGAAGTCAAACCTATGACTGTCATGTCAGAAATAGATGATCTATTTCCGCTACATCTGCTTTAGTCTATAAATAGACATAAGCCACTTGTCCACCAATGCTTCCGCTGCTCCCACTGATCACGACAACCCTCTGGCAGAGTCATATAGACGTACACTTCTAAAGATAGTTTAGAACGACACTATACTCATCCTCCTGCCGGGTCTCACGGTCTGGAACAACAGCAATAGCAAGTCTGGGTAAACAAGAACTTCCCTGTAACCGTCCTTGAGGCTACCGGAGTACCTCTCAGGTGCCTGAAGTTACCCACCTTATCTGCGGAGTGGCCAATGGAATGTCAAACCAGATTGAATCTTTAGGTTCTTTATCAAATCTTCAGTAATCGTTTGCGGTTCTGGAATCACTTCCAGTTCTACCATACTCCCACTACTGTTTTCTGAAAAAATCCATTTTTATTAAAACTGTGGCGAGTCAAGAACAATATCACTATTGATCTTCCAGATGGTAGAAAGTCAACTCTCGTCATAGCCTGGGTCAACCCACAAACAGCCATTACAGAAACGTGCCTTGAGTTATCCAGAGTCTGGTTTTAAGCATAAGCCAGACAACTCCCCATACCTTAACATCGTTAAGATATGAACTGTTCTATATCCAATATAGAAACAGAGGCACTGATTTAATTGAACCAGATTCTAATCATTCATTTGTCTCCAGTGCATGTCAACTAAATGGAAGGAGGCCGATCAACGTTACTCAACTTAGGAGTGCTTCCAATTATGAGTAACCTGAAAGAGAAGGAAGTTCTCTTAATCATTACTATCAAGTGAATACCCTACACAAGTATCTACATCTTCGATCACCTTAAAGAATCCCGATACTTGCAACGCCTGGTTCCCTACTTTATTCATATACCCAAAATTCGGACCTTGCGTTTCTACGAAACACTTGTCTAAAAACTAGAGAAGTCATAAGTAAATCGAATATAGTACGAGGACCAACCCCTCTGTCCTAATGGACACTGGACAGCATACAATCCTCTGTATAAGTCCCTTGAGTCTAATAACTCACTCCCTGTGTGTCGTAGGTTGAAAACTGTACTTATGGTTAAGAAGAATTACACCGTTGTTTAATGCTCCTTACCTAACCATCCACTGATATAGGTAAATGTCATCGACATAATTTCAAAAAGGTACATCTCACTCTATAAAAATAGACGTACAGATATATCAATTTGAAATTGGTGCATTATAACGGATATTCAAAACCAAATATTCGCCGTCCGGCAAACAACCCAGGTGACTTCCTCAAATATCACCAATTACAACGAATTCCGATATAATGAGGATGATCACCTAATTCCCAATAGCTTACTCCCACTCATCATCTGTAAAACTATACAGATGTGAGAATCTTACCTGGTAAATACATTCCCTGGAGCAAGTGTCTAATTGGGAAATCAGTTTTCTTTTAACAGTACACAGTGAAACTGAAACATTGAAATGTTTCGATGGGGTGTCCTGGTATTCCTAGTAATGCCTCTTCCATTATCCAGATTCACAACTGTAACCGTATATCTCTTTGCCATCTCTCCAAATCCCTTTATATGTCTTTAGTCATTACCTTCTGTACACCCCTTTAGGCCAAATGGTTTTCTTCCTTCCCTACCGTTCGGCACCAGCCTATGGTTTGGAAGAAGACTATCCAATATGCATAATGGGTGTACTGTCCTAATTCTAGGAGCACTCGCAATACGAGAGAAGGTGAAGATAAAAGACAACTGAATAAACCTTATTCCTATTTCTCCTGAACCACAATCCATCCCCGAACTGGAACAAGTTCCTTTTGAGTTCGTATATAACCATACGATGGAGTATCCAATAAACTGTGGATCTTCGTAGTGATACGGAGTGTCCTGGAGAAATACAAAGGTGATTTAGGATTGGCGAAGAAATATTTGGTTTGTTCATGAATAGCAATCGCAATTTACTTTGCCCTCTTACTAATCCCTTTCTTTATCTTTACATAATACCTTCTGTACACCATCGCTAGGCTAATTGGTTTTCTTCATTCCCTACCGGTCGGCACCTGCCTATGGTTTGGAAGAAGACTATCCAATTTGCGTAATAGGTGTGCTATCTCCTAAACAAAGGAGTACTCACAACTTGAGAGAAGGTAAAAGGAAAAGACAACTGAATAATCCTATCCGTTTTCTCCAGAACCGGAAACCATCCTCGAATAAATTCCTTCGAGTTCGTATATAACCATACGATGGTTTTGTCCAATGGAAGTGGACGTTCGTAGTAATACGGGGTGTCCTGGAGAAAAGGGTAAAAGTAGGAGTGGCAATGAGGTCTGCAACTCTGACAATCCAAGAGCCAGTGTTAAGAAGGTTCGGTTAATTTTGGTCTCTGAGTCATAGTCTAGGGTCGGGTCAATGGTCGCTGCCAAAGAGAGAGAGAAAAGAAACACTCAGCGTGCACTCTAACCTAGATCAGAATGGTTACCAATTTATCTAATCTGGAAACCTCCCACTATACCGTCAAATTCTCCTCCAAACCTAAAAGAAGAATTAGTCGGGATGTTCCGAGGAGTAAACCAACTCATCAGTGGGAATCGGGATCCAACTATCACCGCATGATAACGTGACGGAATCCGCTCACGCTATCATACTCCAGAAGGTATGCGCATATCTGGCAAGTTTCAGTTTCTTTTGAAACTCCCGATGTGATTTTTGCCCCATGCTCTTATGACCTTGACGAAGGCCAACATATCATAAGTCACATGTCAAGTTCTACCCGTCATTGTCCAGGTTAATTTGAACCCACCCGTACACACCCTTGACGAAGGCCAAAATAGTAGTACGACTGTCCCAAACCAAGGCATCTATCTATGCTACAGAAAAGTAACAAATATCTACCATACACTATGCCTTGACGAAGGCCAACATACATAGCATGAATACTAAGTGCTACCTTCCTGAAACGACGGAGGGCTATGAATGGTTTCTGGCGAAAACCTTTAACGTAATGAACTTGATATCGTTGAAGGAACTGGATAGCTTTTATAAAAATATAGTAACGAAAACCTTTGCTAAAGAGGTCACTCTCGGTGAAGGGATCTCGGCTCTTTCCCCGTAGAATGAGGTGCAGGATATTCCAACTGAATACCACGATGCAAAGCAAAAGTAATCGGCTATAGTGAAGTTATTGCCCTGACGCAAACTTTTGTCCAAGGGGTCACTCCCGGTGAAGGGATCTCGGCCCTTGCCTCGTCGACTGAGGAGCAGGATATTCCAACTGAATACCACTGTGCAAAACAAAAGTGATCGTCCTTGCAATAACAGCTTTTTGAAAAATGTTCCAACAACATCAGATTAGGTTTGTTTTTAACTTGCATTGATCCGAATCAACGCAGTCCCATCAATTGATCACACCAATAAAGAACGAAAATAATGACGTACGTATATGCCATCCGCATTCGCCACTGGGTCCCATCATTACCCGTTAGGTTAGCTAACTAACGACAGAGCGGGGACTGGACTAGCGCGGATGCAAAACATATACAACATTGTCACGTCCCGAAAGATGGAACATGACCGGCACTTAAACTACGAAACGTCTCGAGGTGTACGTAATCTAAGTAAGCCGAAAACCCAGAAATCCAAACCAAAAAAAAAAGTAATAGAGTGAAGGAAAACCAATTTAAAATAAGTAGTTTTAATAGCATAAGCCGAATTATGCGGTTTTAAAAACATCAAATATTTCCTGAAAATTTCGGCAGAGTCTCCTTTGTAAATACTGGCTCCCAAACGGGATACAACATGAATAGTATACGAAATCAATAAAAAGGCATCCCCAAGCGGGAGCTAGCTCTTCGTCAATCGACGGTCACAACCACACAAGCAATATAATATACAACGCCAACGGCGAGGATCAAAATTCAAAAGGAAACTCAAAACCACAAGAAAACCGCAGAAATATAACGCGCGACTCTAAGGTCGAAGGAATAACATCACTGGTCTCTATCTTAAAATAAATACATGTTTGGTTGATGGAACTTCTAGATACAACAGAATAATAATATACAAGATATATAATGGGGGTGCGATACAAGTAAACCCACCTACTAGCAAATCACCCGAAGGAAACTATGCCCGCAAGCCGTAATGAAACCTGTACGGCAAACCTGCAAGAAACTGGGGCACAACGGGGGTGAGTTGCCAACTCGTGAATAGAAAAACATCTACGCACAAAAATCGCATAAATAACGCAATCTAGGTCAATGATCATAATATATATAACATGCAACCTATAACAAGGCTAGGGTAAATATCTAACCCGAGTGTAATCTCATGTGCCCGTGTCAGTACCTCAGGTAGCAATATATCATATGAATGAGGTATGAATGCATGAAAACAGAATACATGTAAATGAAGAACTGTTTTCATAATTTAGTGAGATTTCCTTGTATTTTTAAAATGAGGTATCATAATGAAATCAGCATAAAACAGTGCCTAGCATCGGCACAAAACGTAATCCCAGTATCTCGATATCTCTGTATCACAGTCTCTGTACCTCAATATCTCGAAATCTCAATGTCTCGATCACAATATCTAGGGCGTCGTCAGTCCAGACCGGCCCCTACCATCCATCTCAAGACGCGTCGGGTAAAATCACCGGTAGGTAGTGCTCCCCTGCCAGGCTCACATCGTCATCATCACGCGGTTCTTGCCCCGGGGTACCTTACCAGGTCCACCATGTACCCGAAACGGTTCATCCGTCTCCTCGAATCGGGTCTCGAAATCCATCAGCAAACTCATGGTGGACGACTCATACATCATGGGAAAAACCGCACTTTTTATTTTAAAAGAGAGAAAAGGTTTATTTATGTTTTCGCAGTTTTCCTCGAAATCCAGAAAATCTCATGGAAATCCGAATCCAAAACCTCAATAACACGTAAAATAGTGAATATATGCATGAGAATCCATGAATGCGGCATAACAATGAATAACAGTATGCATGAAGTAGCAGGTAATAACTACAATGTCTAAACTAACTTATAAGGCAAGTACGCTATGTTAGGCAATAATATTTTCTAAGGTGTACGTGACATGGCAATTACCGATGAAGATGTGTGTGAGCCGGCAAGTAAGTGTACGTGGTACATACGCATCATCGGTAATGGTGCTGGTGTCCTAACAATATGATATCAACATTGCAATAAGAAATTATAGCATAAGTATGCGATGCGAAGCGAACCACAATAATAAGTAGGAGCTGAATACTAGACGCAACTGTAACTAACCTGCATTAATCTAATATAAGTCCTACAAATGGTGCCTTTTGAAATAACACGAATCACGGGGTTTTGAAAATAGGGGCTACGGTGTTTTTATGAAAAGATACGTCTTTTGAAATATCCGTAGGATCCCTTGGGCTGTATTTAAAATACCCACGATTCGTTAGTTTTTGAAATAGGTAAGAATCGAATCTAATCTAACAACTAAACTAAACTAAAGGGCTAAGCTAACAAGCTGGACTACAGGTAAGGAAATCGCCTAACATCTGAGTCGATCCATATACATACCTGTATATATATTAGTCGGTGATCCCGCCTCAATAATATCATATCCGATACCATATCTACAATCAAACATCCCAAGTCAAGAGTGCGGATCCATCATCAAGATATAGCTCGTACGTAAATCCGTCGTACGGCATCCCCAAATCTGGGTACGGGTCAATATCATATTCCTCACACCATTCCTCTGGTACCCTCTTTATTCAAGATCATAGTCTAGGGTACTGACCTATGTCTAGTACAATACTAATATCCTCAATATACTCATGATCTGACTACAGATCGACAATCTCGTACAAACCGATACCGTCAGCACATAGCATCATCAAGGGTATACATCGCCCGATACGGCCTAATATCAATATCCTAGCATATCATGCCTCATATCACGATCACATGTCGACCATTTTATTTATAACACTATTCACCCGTATCGCCGCCTCAAGATCCACTATAACACCAGGGCGTACCTTAAGTACGAATCCTGCCATATCACCGATATCACAACCACAAAACAAATCTCATCGACTCAGCTCAATCTCAAGTATCATTCTCAAATCCGTATGTGAACACATAGTCCCATACCCATGTGATCACATAACTATAAAGAATCCCATGAGCACATATAAAAAGGAATGTACGCAAGTATGTATGTGTGTATGTGTAGTGCAACACTACCCTAGGGTTCGCAACACTAAAATAATCCAACACATCAATATCCATCCTAAACATGGTTATTAATCCCAAATAACATATAATAATTGTTGGTGTGTATACGCATCTGTATACACCACCACGGACTGCGGGGGTGCTATACGCCATCCACCCGACTTCTCCCCGTAGATATAAATCTACTCACCTGGTCCTCGCTCGCCGGTGCCGACGTCGCCACGCGCTTGCTTGTCGTCTCGAAGTCCACATGAGGTACCTACATATCAAAACGCACCATATCGCATTAAAACCCGACTCATGACCAAAACGACGCACGAATCCCACATAGGTCAAAACCTATGGTTGCTCTCACAAACCAACCCAAAAACCCTCGACGTCGGTGTTGGAGATAGTGCCCTCAGAGTCAATTATTAGGTCACAGGTACGTGATTGTAATGATTGAGGGAGGACCTATCCCGGTAGGACAGTCTTACTCGAGATGATAGTATGCTATCTGGTTTACCTTTATCATCGTGTACTGCTTTAGGTGACCTGACACGTCGCTATTACACGTTGATAGAGCCCCTAGGATTCTTGCTTGACCACCAGCATGTAAGTGCACGGCGGCGCCCCGGCCGTCAATCCGACGCCGGAATGCGGAAACGGTGATAAACTTAAATTTTGCGGACTTTGCAAACCGGCACCACCGCGCACTAAACTCCGGATCGAACCATTAACTAGTCTACGCTACTAAAAAGAAAGGGAAGAGATGTATACCGACGATCCAAGTCCTCCGGTCTTCATCTCCACTCCGATCTCCTCGCGGGATCTCCGTCCGTCTCCTCCTCGTCGGAAAAGGGGGCACCACATCGCCTTCTTCGTTTACGGGCTCCCACCTCAATGCCGAGGCAACTCGGGCACGAAGCCGGCTACTCGACGTGCCCAAGATTTGCTGTAGGAAATGTAGTGTAGAATGCATGTCTCATCTTGGGGCTATGTTGTTGCCAATGAGGATGATGGAGGAAACAAGGATTAGAAAAATGGTGCTTGCATTTTTCTAGCATGAAAACTAGATCAAGAAAGAAAACTCTCATGAATGAAGCTCTCTCTTCTTCTTCTCACAACCATGAAAGACTTATGAACTTAGAAAATGGAGGAGGAAAGAATATGAAGCAATAAGGGAGGTGAGTGTAGGAGATGAGAAGAGGTGACCACATCAAGGGACAAAGAAACATACAACCATGCCTTTCACTATTAAACCCATACCCTCACTTTATCACAATCAAATCTCATAAAGCAAAAGCATGGTTGAAAAGAAAATGATAGCTATCATAATCAAACATTTACAAGAAACCCCCTCCACAAATGTTATTTGCACAATTGCAAATAACCCCCTCCATCGGAAAAGTCCGGCCGGGAAAGAACAAAGGAAAACCGGCCGGAACGGAATGCAAACTGGCAACTCCAGAAAACTGGTCCCGTAATAAATTACAGGAAAAACCCCGATACTGTGCATACACACCCGCATCTGTATTCCGTCCGGATACAAATGCAATGAGACAAAATCTACACAGTACTAAACTAGGACCGGCTTAAACCAAAGCCGGCTAGTAATATCCGTCCGATCCTGATCCGTGCAATACCGCACGTATCTGATCGAACCCTGCCATATAACCATACGGCTACCAGTACAAACCGTCCGATCCTGATCCGTGCAATACCGCACGTACCTGATCGGACCCTGCCATATCTCCATACGGCCTCTACAGCGTTTCGCCCGAAACTTGAGTAACTGAAAGTGTGGTGGACTCTAAAGACTCGTCAATACTATGGCTGTGGATTTAACCACTAGCACGTCAGAGGTATAAGCCGATACGTAACGGGCCACCAGCTATTGACTAAAAGGGACGTCGATGAGCGAACTCATCCTGACACCCTACTGAGCCTGTCAGTGACAATATCCGTGCAGTCCGGTCCGTTCGTCTATGAGTATCGCATGGCGGGCCTAGGGGGTTGGTAAAAGTCAGACCCCCAAAAGCGGTACAAGTCGTGTCGGAGTGTAGCCCAGAACACCCTGAGATACTACTGGAATACCTACCAGTAAATCTCCTTGCCTTGGCCAAGGACTTTGTGTAATGGCTCTCCTAGACACAGCACGACCTCACCCCCAATACCGGGAGAGACGAACCCCTGAAGATACGCTCACTGCCTCCATGTGGCTCGGGACTGTACCCAACTAAAACATGTTTGCACGACTCCTTTGAGCCGTGGTAGGGTAGTAATCAAAGTACAGTGGGAACTCACACGAGACAAATGACGATCCCCAGGTCGATGAACTAACCTGCACACATGTCACCAGGGAACTGCCATCTGACGTCTGGTATATGACCAACTAGCATGTTCCCGGCGAGTCCTGTCCGGTGTACTCATAACCCAATGAGCACCTGTATACATCTTAGGTGATCCAACTGACACCAGTGGCTTGTGAGACCGGCCACCGCCCCTCGTCGGGGTCTCGACTGTATACACTAGTCTACTAATGGAGTATCGATGCCCAGTCTCGAAACTCCCACGACTAGGGACCTTTTAAGGATAAGCTTATAGACCCCCAGCTCCCACTTATATGATCGCCCTCATACTGCTGGTGGTCAAGCAAGAATCCTAGGGGCTCTATCAACGTGTAATAGCGACGTGTCATGTCACCTAAAGCAGTACACGATGATAAAGGTAAACCAGATAGCATACTATCATCTCGAGTAAGACTGTCCTACCGGGATAGGTCCTCCCTCAATCATTACAATCACGTACCTGTGACCTAATAATTGACTCTGAGGGCACTATCTCCAACAATCTCCCACTTGCACTCAAGGCTAATTATTGCGATGTCGCATACTCACAGCCCGTGTGATACCGAACATCCAACTCCTCTACTAGTCAGTCTCACAAAGCTCGTTTGCGGAACTATTGCGTTCGAGGAATAGCCTCAGTGAGTGGATCCGCTTAGTTGTTTCTTTCTATGTCTCTCTATATCTCAAGTTCGCGGAGAAAGCCATCTCCCGAAAAGAGCAATACCTGTCTCAGAATATGTCTGGATGTCTGATGGGACCTAGCTCATAAATGAACTCCAAATCCAAACTTCTTAGACTGTATCGTCAACTGAACTTAATCAGTATCCTGCGCGCCATGCCTCCCTCAGTATTGCCTTGGACCACCTGTCCAAAATACTGCCCCTCATCAGAAGGAAAAACTATAACTCTGACAACCTCCTTGTCGTCCATGTCAGCTTGGAAGCCTGGAATGATAACCGTCTCCTGAATGAGGCTGTCGTTATCATATCCCTAGAACATCCACTTATGTTCTAAAACTGCTTCCGACTGTTTCTCCAGGATTGGATTAATGTCAACTTATTGCATCTAGTGCAAGAACAACATCTGGTGTGGTACTTGACATCTCATGATTGACTCACTTGCCTAAGCAAGTGATCTGCCAATCATGCACGTCCCTCTCCCCTTTAGTCTGTAAGACACCTTTAGAGAGGGTGACTCCATTACCTGCAGGTACACTACCGTGCCAGGAGTCGTCCATCCTAAATACTCTTAGAATGCTGTCAAGTACCCTGATTGGGAAACCACCCAAATCTAGATCTAAAACCACAGATCTAGGAACCAGTATGTCTGATATAAAATCCATGTCCTTTGTGGAGAAACCACTGTGTGACGACCAAAGTATAACCGATTGTAGTATAGGAGTTTCTTTTCCTATTCTGTGTATGTCATCCAGATACCAGGACATCACACCCTACTACCTTCTCAACAGATCCATCCCCTATTCTGATGAAGTCAAACTCATGACTGTCACGTCAGAAATAGATGATCTATCTCCGCTACATCTGCTTTAGTCTATAAATAGACATAAGCTACCTGTCCACCAATGCTTCCGCTGCTCCCACTGACTACGACAACCCTCTGGCAGAGTCATATAGACGTACACTTCTAAAACTGGTTTAGAACGACGCTATACTCATCCTCCCGCCGGGTCTCGTAACCTGGAACAACAGCAATGGCAATTGTGGGTAAACAAGAACTTCCCTGTCACCGTCCTTGAGGCTACCGTAGTGCCTTTCGGGTGCCTGAAGTTACCCACCTTATCTGCGGAGTGGCCAATGGAATGTCAATCGAGATTGAATCTTTAGGTTCTTTATCAAATCTTCAGTAATCGTTTGTGGTTCTGGAATCACTTCCAGTTCTACCATACTCCCACTACTGTTTTCTGAAAAAATCCATTTTTAATAAAACTGTGGCGAGTCTAGAACAATATCGCTATTGTTCATCCAGATGGTAGAAAGTCAACCCTCGTCATAGCCTGGGTCAACCCACAAACAGCCATTACAGAAACGTGCCTCGAGTTGTCCAGTGTCTGGTTTTAATCATAAACCGGACAACTCCCCGTACCTTAACATCGTTAAGATATGAACTGTTCTATATCCAATATAGAAACAGAGGCACTGATTTAATTGAACCAGATTCAAATCATGCAGCTGTCCCCAGCGCATGTCAACTAAATGGAAGGAGGCCGATCAGCGTTACTCAACTTAGGAACACATCCAATTATGAGTAACCTGAAAGAGAAGCAAGTTCTCTTTATCATTACTATCAGCTGAATACCATACACAAGTATCTACATCTTTGATCTCTTTGAAGAATCCCGATACTTGCTATACCTGGTTCTCTACTCTATTCAAATACATATAACTTCTCCAAATTCGGACCCTGTGTTTCCACGAAACACCTGTCTAAAAAATAGAGGAGTCATAAGTAAACCGAATATAGTACGAGGACCATCCCCTCTGTCCTGATGGACCCTGGACAACATACAATACTCTGTATACGTCCCTTGAGTCTGATAACTCATTCATTGTGTGTCGTAGGTTGAAAACTGTACCTTTGGTTATGAAGAATTACACCGTTGTTTAATGCTCCTTACCTAACCATCCACTGATATAGGTAAATGTCGTAGACATAATTTCATAAAGGTATATCTCACTCTATGAAAATAGACGTACAGATATATCAATTTGAAATTGGTGCATAACAGCGGATATTCAAAACCAAATATTTGCCAACCGGCAAACAGCCCAGGTGATTTCCTCAAATATCACCGATTACAACGAATCCCGATATAATGAGGATGATCACCCAATTCCCAATAACTTACTCCCACTCATCATCTGTAAAACTATACAGATGTGAGAATCGTACCTGGTAAATACATACCCTGGAGTAAGTATCTAATCGGGAAATCAGTTTTCCTTTAACATTACACAGTGAAACTGAAACATCAAAATGTTCCGATGGGGTATTCTGGTATTCCTAGTAATGCCTCTTCCAGATTCACGACTGTAACCGTATAGTTCTTTGCCACCTCTCCAAATCCCTTCATATGTCTTTAGTCATTACCTTCTGCACACCCATTAGGCCAAATGGTTTTCTTCCTTCCCTACCGTTCGGCACCAGCCTATGGTTTGGAAGAAGACTATCCAATAAGCATAATGGGTGTACTGTCCCAATCCTAGGAACACTCGCAATGCGAGAGAAGGTGAAGATAAAAGACACCTGAATGTACTTTATTCCTATTTCTCCTGAACCAGGATCCATCCCCGAACTGGAACAAGTTCCTTTCGAGTTCGTATATAACCATACGATGGATTATCCAAATAAACTGTGGATCTTCGTAGTGATACGGAGTGTCCTGGAGAAATACAAAGGTGATGTGGGAGTGGTAACGAAATATTTGGTTTGGTCGTGAATATCTGTTGCAATTTACTTTGCCCTCTTACTAATCCCTTGCTTTGTCTAAACTTAATACCTTCTGCACACCATCGTTATGCTAATTGGTTTTCTTCATTCCCTACCGGTCGGCACCAGCCTAAGGTTTGGAAGAAGGCAATCCAATTTGCGTAATAGGTGTACTACCCCTAAACCAAGGAGTACTCGTAACCTGAGAGAGGGTAAAAGGAAAAGACAACTGAATAATCCTATCCGTTTTCTCCAGAACCGGAAACCATCCTCGAATTCCTTCGAGTTCGTATCTAACCATACGATGGTTTTGTCCAATGGAAGTGGACGTTCGTAGCAATACGGGGTGTCCCGGAGAAAAGGGTAAAAGTAGGAGTGGCAATGAGGTCCGCAACTCTGACAATCCAAAAGCCAGTGTAAAGAAGGTTCGGTCAACTTGGTCACTGAGTCAAAGTCTTGGGGTTGGGTCAATGGTCGCTGCCAAAGAGAGAGAGAGAAGAAACACTCAGCGTGCACTCTATCCTAGATCAGAATGGTTACCAATTTATCTAATCTGGAAACCTCCCACTGTACCTCAAATTCTCCTCCAAACCTTAAAGAAGAATTAGTCGGGGTCACCCGAGGAGTAAACCAACTCATCAGTGGGAATCGGGATCCAACTCTCATCGCATGACAACGTGACGGAATCCGCTCACGGTATCACACTCCAGAAGGTATGCGCATATCTGGCAAGTTTCAGTACTTTTGAAACTCCCGATGTGATTTCTGCCCCATGCTCTTATGACCTTGGCGTGAGGTCAAAATATCATAAGTCACATGTCAAGTTCTGCCCGTCATTATCCAGGTTAATTTGAACCCACCCGTACATACCCTTGACGTAGGCCAAAATAGTAGTACGACTGTCCCAAACCAACGCATCTATCTATGCAACAGATAAATAACCGGCAGCTACCAAACACTATGCCTTGGCGTGAGGTCAAAATACATAGCTTGAATACTACCGAATATTTAACTGAAATGACGGAGGGCTACGAATGGTTTCTGGCGAAAACCTTTAACGTAATGAACTTGATATCGTTGAAGGAACGGATAGCTTTTTAGAAAATATAGTGACGAAAACCTTTACTAAAGAGGTCACTCCCGGTGAAGGGATCTCGGCTCTTTCCCCGTAGAATGGGGTGCAGGATATTCCAAATGAATACCGCGATGCAAAGCAAAAGTAATCGGCTATAGTGAAGTTAATGCCCTGACGCAAACTTCTGTCCAAGGGGTCACTCCCGGTGAAGGGATCTCGGCCCTTGCCTCGTCGACTGAGGAGCAGGATATTCCAAATGAATACCACGATGCAAAACAAAAGTGAACGTCCTTGCAATAACAGCTTTTTGAAAAGTGTTCCAACAACATCAGATTAGGTTTGTTTTTAACTTGCATTGATCCGAATCAATGCAGTCCCATCAATTGATCACACCACAAAGAACGAAAATATACTGATGTACGTATATGCCATCCGCATTCGCCACTGGGTCCCGTCATTACCCGTTAGGTTAGCTTACTAACGACAGAGCGGGGACTGGACTAGCGCGGATGCAAAACATATACTACATCTACTAATATATATACCAATATATAGTATTTCGCTCAAGGCGTGAATGAAATGCAACATCACAGAAATGTACAGCATCACAGAACAATACAGATATCTGGGATCCCCGGGTTTCACAGAGCCACTACTGAAACCCGACGTTCCCCTGGTCGTGTGGATAGCCTGTGCAATGAAATCCTAGACCCCCTACGAGTGCGGCGAATAGCCAGCCAATCCTGGAGTGAAGCCCCCTCCGTCCCAATGCCATGAGATGCGGGCTTGTAGCCTTCTAGAACCCGGCTATCCGTGCACCCCTCCGCGGGGTAACCCTAGTACAGAAAGTAAAATATACATACACTGGGTACATCGACCGCAACCAGGTCGTGCCCCAAAATAATAATACAGTCAGGCAGTGACGGCAGTCCACATGTCGGACGCTCGCCCCGCAATATCAAATGTACATAATACAACAAAACTGTACTAGCATTGCATCCAGGCTATCCCCCACGACCGATCCGCAACATCACAGCAAATACATAGAACATCAACGTGAAAGTCACGTTCGCAAATCCGTCTAACCGGGCTATAGCAGTTAGACCGGATTTACCGATCGAGTGACATTCACGGTCGCAGATATAATGTAAATACTGTGAAAAATGTGTTTAAAAAATTTCCGATTGATCAAACAATTAACAAGTGGGCCCCAAAGAAAACTGTAGCACTCACAGAAACAATTGGCCCAACTTTAATATTCCAAAGCCCATATTTTAAGCCCAGAAGGCCTCTGTAAAAAAAATGGTGAAGTGATGTGAATAGTGCGCGGCGGAAGGGCCGCACAAAGGGGGTTTTCGCGGCGGTTCCGCGCTCCAACTGTAGAGTTACTTCGTCAAATTTTTACAGAACTCTTAGATTTTCCAGTACATCAATATTTTACAACCTGAAAAAATTTTCGAGACCAAAAATTTTCAACAGAAACTGTCGTGGGCAAATACGGGTTTTTGGACATTTCGATCGATCGGAACTGAAAAACACATTACACAAAGCTAGACTAAGTTAATGGCGAGGCTCTGATACCACTGTAAGTGCACGGCGGCGCCCCGGCCGTCAATCCGACGCCGGAATGCGGAAACGGTGATAAACTTAAATTTTGCGGACTTTGCAAACCGGCACCACCGCGCACTAAACTCCGGATCGAACCATTAACTAGTCTACGCTACTAAAAAGAAAGGGAAGAGATGTATACCGACGATCCAAGTCCTCCGGTCTTCATCTCCACTCCGATCTCCTCGCGGGATCTCCGTCCGTCTCCTCCTCGTCGGAAAAGGGGGCACCACATCGCCTTCTTCGTTTACGGGCTCCCACCTCAATGCCGAGGCAACTCGGGCACGAAGCCGGCTACTCGACGTGCCCAAGATTTGCTGTAGGAAATGTAGTGTAGAATGCATGTCTCATCTTAGGGCTATGTTGTTGCCGATGAGGATGATGGAGGAAACAAGGATTAGAAAAATGGTGCTTGCATTTTTCTAGCATGAAAACTAGATCAAGAAAGAAAACTCTCATGAATGAAGCTCTCTCTTCTTCTTCTCACAACCATGAAAGACTTATGAACTTAGAAAATGGAGGAGGAAAGAATATGAAGCAATAAGGGAGGTGAGTGTAGGAGATGAGAAGAGGTGACCACATCAAGGGACAAAGAAACATACAACCATGCCTTTCACTATTAAACCCATACCCTCACTTTATCACAATCAAATCTCATAAAGCAAAAGCATGGTTGAAAAGAAAATGATAGCTATCATAATCAAACATTTACAAGAAACCCCCTCCACAAATGTTATTTGCACAATTGCAAATAACCCCCTCCATCGGAAAAGTCCGGCCGGGAAAGAACAAAGGAAAACCGGCCGGAACGGAATGCAAACTGGCAACTCCAGAAAACTGGTCCCGTAATAAATTACAGGAAAAACCCCGATACTGTGCATACACACCCGCATCTGTATTCCGTCCGGATACAAATGCAATGAGACAAAATCTACACAGTACTAAACTAGGACCGGCTTAAACCAAAGCCGGCTAGTAATATCCGTCCGATCCTGATCCGTGCAATACCGCACGTATCTGATCGAACCCTGCCATATAACCATACGGCTACCAGTACAAACCGTCCGATCCTGATCCGTGCAATACCGCACGTACCTGATCGGACCCTGCCATATCTCCATACGGCCTCTACAGCGTTTCGCCCGAAACTTGAGTAACTGAAAGTGTGGTGGACTCTAAAGACTCGTCAATACTATGGCTGTGGATTTAACCACTAGCACGTCAGAGGTATAAGCCAATACGTAACGGGCCACCAGCTATTGACTAAAAGGGACGTCGATGAGCGAACTCATCCTGACACCCTACTGAGCCTGTCAGTGACAATATCCGTGCAGTCCGGTCCGTTCGTCTATGAGTATCGCATGGCGGGCCTAGGGGGTTGGTAAAAGTCAGACCCCCAAAAGCGGTACAAGTCGTGTCGGAGTATAGCCCAGAACACCCTGAGATACTACTGGAATACCTACCAGTAAATCTCCTTGCCTTGGCCAAGGACTTTGTGTAATGGCTCTCCTAGACACAGCACGACCTCACCCCCAATACCGGGAGAGACGAACCCCTGAAGATACGCTCACTGCCTCCATGTGGCTCGGGACTGTACCCAACTAAAACCTGTTTGCACGACTCCTTTGAGCCGTAGTAGGGTAGTAATCAAAGTACAGTGGGAACTCACACGAGACAAATGACGATCCCCAGGTCGATGAACTAACCTGCACACATGTCACCAGGGAACTGCCATCTGACGTCTGGTATATGACCAACTAGCATGTTCCCGGCGAGTCCTGTCCGGTGTACTCATAACCCAATGAGCACCTGTATACATCTTAGGTGATCCAACTGACACCAGTGGCTTGTGAGACCGGCCACCGCCCCTCGTCGGGGTCTCGACTGTATACACTAGTCTACTAATGGAGTATCGATGCCCAGTCTCGAAACTCCCACGACTAGGGACCTTTTAAGGATAAGCTTATAGACCCCCAGCTCCCACTTATATGATCGCCCTCATACTGCTGGTGGTCAAGCAAGAATCCTAGGGGCTCTATCAACGTGTAATAGCGACGTGTCATGTCACCTAAAGCAGTACACGATGATAAAGGTAAACCAGATAGCATACTATCATCTCGAGTAAGACTGTCCTACCGGGATAGGTCCTCCCTCAATCATTACAATCACGTACCTGTGACCTAATAATTGACTCTGAGGGCACTATCTCCAACACAGCAGTATGAGGGCGATCATATAAGTGGGAGCTGGGGGTCTATAAGCTTATCCTTAAAAGGTCCCTAGTCGTGGGAGTTTCGAGACTGGGCATCGATACTCCATTAGTAGACTAGTGTATACAGTCGAGACCCCGACGAGGGGCGGTGGCCGGTCTCACAAGCCACTGGTGTCAGTTGGATCACCTAAGATGTATACAGGTGCTCATTGGGTTATGAGTACACCGGACAGGACTCGCCGGGAACATGCTAGTTGGTCATATACCAGACGTCAGATGGCAGTTCCCTGGTGACATGTGTGCAGGTTAGTTCATCGACCTGGGGATCGTCATTTGTCTCGTGTGAGTTCCCACTGTACTTTGATTACTACCCTACCACGGCTCAAAGGAGTCGTGCAAACAGGTTTTAGTTGGGTACAGTCCCGAGCCACATGGAGGCAGTGAGCGTATCTTCAGGGGTTCGTCTCTCCCGGTATTGGGGGTGAGGTCGTGCTGTGTCTAGGAGAGCCATTACACAAAGTCCTTGGCCAAAGCAAGGAGATTTACTGGTAGGTATTCCAGTAGTATCTCAGGGTGTTCTGGGCTACACTCCGACACGACTTGTACCGCTTTTGGGGGTCTGACTTTTACCAACCCCCTAGGCCCGCCATGCGATACTCATAGACGAACGGACCGGACTGCACGGATATTGTCACTGACAGGCTCAGTAGGGTTGTCAGGCTGAGTTCGCTCACAGACATCCCTTTTGGTCAGTACCTGGTAGCCCGTTACGTATTGGCTTATACCTCTGACGTGCTAGTAGTTAAATCCACAACCAAGGTGTTGACGAGTCTTTAGAGTCCCCCACATTTCAGTTACTCAGCTTTCGGGCGAAAGGTTGTAGAGGCCGTATGGAGATATGGCAAGGTCCGATCAGATACGTGCGGTATTGCACGGATCAGGATCGGACAGTTTGTACTATAGGCCGTATGGTTATATGGCAGGGTTCGATCAGATACTTGCGGTATTGCACGGATCAGGATTGAACAGATATTACTAGCCGGTTTTGGTATAAGCCGGATTCTAGTATAGTACAGTGGAGATTTTGTCTCATTGCATTTGTATTTCGGTCGGAATACAAATGCGGGTGTGTATGCACAGTATCGGGGTTTTCCTGTAATTTATTACGGGACCAGTTTTTGGAGTTGCCAGTTTGCTTTCCGTTTCGGCCGATTTCCATTGTTCCGTTCATTGGCCGAAGATTGGTGGAGGAGGGCTTATTTGCACTGTTGCAAATAGGCATTTGTGGAGGGGGTCTTTGCATTTTATCTTATCATGATGGTTTTCATGATGAGCACCATCACTTGACTTCTTCTTCTCATGATGGCTTGACTTTTTGAAGCCATCATGCATGAGATGATGGTTGCCTTTGTGTGTTGGATTTGTGGTGATCATTTGATTTCTCCTCATCATTTTTTTTGCTTTCCAACCACCCCCCTTGTCTTGGTTTTTCTCTCTCCAATCACACTTGGAAATGGGGGGCCGGCCACTTTAGGTGGGATGAGAAAATTGCTTCTCTTTTGGAGTGGAGAAAAATATGATACATTCATTCTTTAGTATGCTACATTTTCCCCACCTCTCTCCAAGCTCTCTTTTCCTTCACCAATGGCAATTCCACAATCCCCAAAAATGAGACATGGTTCTTCACACATTCTACAGCGAATCTTGGGCACGTCGAGTAGCCGGCTTCGTGCCCGAGTTGCCTCGGCATTGAGGTGGGAGCCCGTAAAAGAAGTAGGCGATGTGGTGCACTTCCGGCGACGAGGAGGAGACGGGACATTCCGCAGGAGATCGGGACGATGACGAGAAGACCGGAGGACTTGGATCGTCGGTATATCTCTATTCCCTTTCTTGTAGTTAGCTTAGACTTGTTAATGGTTTCGATCCGGGTGTTTAGTGCGCGGTGGTGCCGGTTGCTAAGTCCGCAAAAATTTAAGTTTACCACCGTTTCCGCATTTGGCCGTCGGATTGACGGCCAGGGCGCCGCCGTGCACTTACAGTGGTATCAGAGCCTCGCCATTAACTTAGTCTAACTTTGTGTAATGTGTTTGCATTTCCGATCGATCAAAAAGTTCCAAAACTGCATTTTAGTTCGCATCAGTTTCTGTTGAAAATATTTGGTCTCGAAAAATTTTTCAGGTTATAAAATATTGATGTACTGGAAAATCTAAGAGTTCTGTAAAAATTTGACGAAGTAACTCCACAGTTGGAGCGCGGAACCGCCGCGAAAACCACCTTTGTGCGGCCCTTCCGCCGCGCACTATTCACATCACTTCACCATTTTTTTACAGAGGCCTTCTGGGCTTAAAATATGGGCTTTGGAATATTAAAGTTGGGCCAATTGTTTCTGTGAGTGCTACAGTTTTCTTTGGGGCCCACTTGTTAATTGTTTGATCAATCGGAAATTTTTTAAACACATTTTTCACAGTATTTACATTATATCTGCGACCGTGAATGTCACTCGATCGGTAAATCCGGTCTAACTGCTATAGCCCGGTTAGACGGATTTGCGAACGTGACTTTCACGTTGATGTTCTATGTATTTGCTGTGATGTTGCGGATCGGTCGTGGGGGATAGCCTGGATGCAATGCTAGTACAGTTTTGTTGTATTATGTACATTTGATATTGCGGGGCGACCGTCCGACATGTGGACTGCCGTCACTGCCTGACTGTATTATTATTTTGGGGCACGACCTGGTTGCGGTCGATGTACCCGGTGTATGTATATTTTACTTTCTGTACTAGGATTGCCCCGCGGAGGGGTGCATGGATAGCCGGGTTCTGGAGGGCAACAAGCCCGCATCTCATGGCATTGAGACGGAGGGGGCTTCACTCTAGGATTGGCGGGCTATTCGCCGCACTCGTAGGGGGTACAGGTTGACCCAGGAGGGGTGCCCAAGTTGCCGGATTCCGTGAAGTGCTGGGTGGTCCATTCACGGGGCTGAAGGGGGCTGCCTCGCTTCAGGTTTTGGCGGGTGACTTGCCGCGCCCGTAGGGGTCTAGGATTTCATTGCACAGGCTATCCACACGACCAGGGGAACGTCGGGTTTCAGCGGCTCTGTGAAACCCGGGGATCCCAGATATCTGTATTGTTTCTGTGATGCTGTACATTTCTGTGATGTTGCATTTTATTTCACGCCTTGAGCGAAATATAATATATTGGTATATATATTAGTAGATGTCGTATATGTTTTGCATCCGCGCTAGTCCAGTCCCCGCTCTGTCGTTAGTAAGCTAACCTAACGGGTAATGACGGGACCCAGTGGCGAATGCGGATGGCATATACGTACATCAGTATATTTTCGTTCTTTTTGGTGTGATCAATTGATGGGACTGCATTGATTCGGATCAATGCAAATTAAACACAAACCTAATCTGATGTTGTTGGAACACTTTTCAAAAAGCTGTTATTGCAAGGACGTTCACTTTTGTTTTGCATCGCGGTATTCATTTAGAATATCCTGCTCCTCAGTCGACGAGGCAAGGGCCGAGATCCCTTCACCGGGAGTGACCCCTTGGACAAAAGTTTGCGTCAGAGCAATAACTTCACTATAGCCGATCACTTTTGCTTTGCATCGCGGTATTCATTTGGAATATCCTGCACCCCATTCTACGGGGAAAGAGCCGAGATCCCTTCACCGGGAGTGACCTCTTTAGCAATGGTTTTCGTCACTATATTTTTAAAAGCTATCCGTTCCTTCGACGATATCAAGTTCTTTACGTTAAAGGTTTTCGCCAGAAACCATTCGTAGCCCTCCGTCGTTTCATATGGGTGGTCAATAGTATTCAAGCTGTGTATGTTGGCCAAAGTCAAGGCACAGTGATTGGTAGCTATTGGGGTATGCATATGCAGCATAGATAGATGCGTTGGTTTGGGACAGTCGTGCTGCCATTTTGGCCAAAGTCAAGGGTATGTACGGGTGGATTCAAATTAACCTGGAGAATGACGGGTAGAACTTGACATGTGACTTATGATATGTTGGCCAAAGTCAAGGTCATAAGAGCATGGGGCAGAAATCACATCGGGAGTTTCAAAAGAACTGAAACTTGCCAGATATGCGCATACCTTCTGGAGTGTGATAGCGTGAGCGGATTCCGTCACGTTATCATGCAATGATAGTTGGATCCCGATTCCCACTGATGAGTTAGTTTACTCCTCGGGTAACCCCGACTAATTCTTCTTTCAGGTTTGGAGGAGAATTTGAGGTACAGTGGGAGGTTTCCAGATTAGATAAATTGGTTACCATTCTGATCTAGGTTAGAGTGCACGCTGAGTGTTTCTTTTCTCTCTCTCTTTGGCAGCGACCATTGACCCGACCCTAAGACTTTGACTCAGTGACCAAGTTGACCGAATCTTCTTAAACACCGGCTTTTGGATTGTCAGAGTTGCAAACCTCATTGCCACTCCTACTTTTACCCTTTTTTCCAGGACACCCCGTATTACTACGAACGTCCACTTCCATTGGACAAAACCATCGTATGGTTAGATACGAACTCGAAAGAATTTATTCGAGGATGGTTTCCGGTTCTGGAGAAAACGGATAGGATTATTCAGTTGTCTTTTCCTTTTACCCTCTCTCAGGTTACGAGTACTCCTTGGTTTAGGGGTAGTACACCTATTACGCAAATTGGATTGTCTTCTTCCAAACCTTAGGCTGGTGCCGACCGGTAGGGAATGAAGAAAACCAATTAGCATAACGATGGTGTGCAGAAGGTATTAAGTTAAGACAAAGCAAGGGATTAGTAAGAGGGCAAAGTAAATTGCAACAGATATTCACGACCAAACCAGGTATTTCGTTACCACTCCCAAATCACCTTTGTATTTCTCCAGAACACTCCGTATCACTACGAAGATCCACAGTTTATTGGATACTCCATCGTATGGTTATATACGAACTCGAAAGGAACTTGTTCCAGTTCGGGGATGGATTCTGGTTCAGGAAAAATAGGAATAAGGTTTATTCGGTTGTCTTTTATCTTCACCCTCTCTCATTGCGAGTGTTCCTAGGATTGGGACATTACACCCATTATGCTTATTGGATAGTCTTCTTCCAAACCATAGGCTGGTGCCGAACGGTAGGGAATGAAGAAAACCATTTGGCCTAAAGGGGTGTACAGAAGGGAAAGACTAAAGACATATGAAGGGATTTGGAGAGATGGCAAAGAATTATACGGTTACAATCGTGAATCTGGAAGAGGCATTACTAGGAATACCAGGATACCCCATCGGAACATTTCAATGTTTCAGTCTCTCTGTGTACTGTTAAAAGAAAAACTGATTTCCCGATTAGATACTTACTCCAGGGTATGTATTTACCAGGTACGATTCTCACATCTGTATGGTTTTACAGATGATGAGTGGGAGTAAGTTATTGGGAATTGGGTGATTATCCTCATTATATCGGGATTCGTTGTAATCGGTGATATTAGAGGAAATCACCTGGGTTGTTTGCCGGTCGGCAAATATTTGGTTTTGAATATCCGCTGTTATGCACCAATTTCAAATTGATATATCTGTACGTCTATTTTCATAGAGTGAGATATACCTTTCTGAAATTATGTCTACGACATTTACCTATATCAGTGGATGGTTAGGTAAGGAGCATTAAACAGCGGTGTAATTCTTCTTAACCATAAGTACAGTTTTCAACCTACGACACACAGTGAATGAGTAATCAGACTCAAGGGACTTTTACAGAGTATTGTATGTTGTCCAGAGTCCATCAGGACAGAGGGGATGGTCCTCGTACTATATTCGGTTTACTTATGACTCCTCTAATTTTTAGACAGGTGTTTCGTGGAAACACAGGGTCTGAATTTGGAGAAGTTATATGTATTTGAATAGAGTAGAGAACCAGGTATAGCAAGTATCGGGATTCTTCAAAGAGATCGAAGATGTAGATACTTGTGTATGGTATTCAGTTGATAGTAATGATAAAGAGATCTTGCTTCTCTTTCAGGTTACTCATGATTGGAAGTATTCCTAAGTTGAGTAACGCTGATCTGGCCTCCTTCCATTTAGTTGACATGCACTGGAGACAGTTGCATGATTTGGATCTGGTTCAATTAAATCAGTGCCTCTGGTCCTATATGGGATATAGAACAGTTCATATCTTAACGATGTTAAGGTACGGGGAGTTGTCCGGTTTATGATTAAAACCAGACACTGGACAACTCAAGGCACGTTTCTGTAATGGCTGTTTGTGGGTTGACCCAGGCTATGACGAGGGTTGACTTTCTACCATCTGGATGAACAATAGCGATATTGTTCTAGACTCGCCACAGTTTTAATAAAAATGGATTTTTTCAGAAAACAGTAGTGGGAGTATGGTAGAACTGGAAGTGATTCCAGAACCACAAACGATTACTGAAGATTTGATAAGGAACCTAAAGATTCAATCTGGATTGACATTCCATTGGCCACTCCGCAGATAAAGTGGGTAACTTCAGGCACCCGAGAGGTACTCAGGTAGCCTCAAGGACGGTGACAGGGAAGTTCTTGTTTACCCACACTTGCCATTGTTGTTGTTCCAGGCTGCGAGACCCGGCAGGAGGATGAGTATAGCGTCGTTCTAAACTAGTTTTAGAAGTGCACGTCTATATGACTCTGGCAGAGGGTTGTCGTAGTCAGTGGGAGCAGCGGAAGCATTGGTGGACATCAGGCTTATATCTATTTATAGACTAAAGCAGATGTAGCGGAGATAGATCATCTATTTCTGACGTGACAGTCATGGGTTTGACTTCATCAGAATGGGGGATGGATCTGTTGAGAAGGTAGTAGGGTGTGATATCCTGGTATTTGGATGATATACACAGAGTAGGAAAGGAAACTCCTACACTACGATCGGTTATACTTTGGTCGTCACACAGTTGTTTCTCCACAATGGAAATGGATTTTATATCAGACATACTGGTTACTAGATCTATGGTCTTAGATCTAGATTTGGGTGGTTTCCCAATCAGGGTACTTGACAGCATTCTAAGAGTATTTAGGATGGACGACTCCTGGCACGGTAGTGTACCTGCAGGTAATGGAGTCACCCTCTCCAAAGGTGTCTTGCAGACTAAAGGGGAGAGGGACGTGCATGATTGGCAGATCACTTGCCAAGGCAATTGAGTCAATCATGAGATGTCAAGTACCACACCAGATGTTGTTCTTGCACTAGATGCAATAAGTTGACATTAATCCAATTCTGGAGAAACAGTCGGAAGCAGTTTTAGAACATAAGTGGATGTTCAGGGATATGATAACGACAGCCTCATTCAGGAGACAGTTATCATTCCAGGCTTCCAAGGTGACATGGACGACAAGGAGGTTGTCAGAGTTATAGTTTTCCTTCTGATGAGGGGCAGTATTTTGGACAGGTGGTCCAAGGCAATACTGAGGGAGGCATGGCGCGCAGGATACTGATTAAGTTCAGTTGACGATACAGTCTAAGAAGTTTGGATTTGGAGTTCATATATGAGCTGGGTCCCATCAGACATCCAGACATATTCTGAGACAGGTATTGCTCTTTTCGGGAGATGGCTTTCTCCGCGAACTTGAGATATAGAGAGACATAGAAAGGAACAACTGAGCGGATCCACTCACTGAGGCTATTCCTCGAACGCAATAGTTCCGCAAACGAGCTTTGTGAGACTGACTAGTAGAGGAGTTGGATGTTCGGTATCACACGGGCTGTGAGTATGCGACATCGCAATAATTACCCTTGAGTGCAAGTGGGAGATTGTTGGAGATAGTGCCCACAGAGTCAATTATTAGGTCACAGGTACGTGATTGTAATGATTGAGGGAGGACCTATCCCGGTAGGACAGTCTTACTCGAGATGATAGTATGCTATCTGGTTTACCTTTATCATCGTGTACTGCTTTAGGTGACCTGACACGTCGCTATTACACGTTGATAGAGCCCCTAGGATTCTTGCTTGACCACCAGCAGTATGAGGGCGATCATATAAGTGGGAGCTGGGGGTCTATAAGCTTATCCTTAAAAGGTCCCTAGTCGTGGGAGTTTCGAGACTGGGCATCGATACTCCATTAGTAGACTAGTGTATACAGTCGAGACCCCGACGAGGGGCGGTGGCCGGTCTCACAAGCCACTGGTGTCAGTTGGATCACCTAAGATGTATACAGGTGCTCATTGGGTTATGAGTACACCGGACAGGACTCGCCGGGAACATGCTAGTTGGTCATATACCAGACGTCAGATGGCAGTTCCCTGGTGACATGTGTGCAGGTTAGTTCATCGACCTGAGGATCGTCATTTGTCTCGTGTGAGTTCCCACTGTACTTTGATTACTACCCTACCACGGCTCAAAGGAGTCGTGCAAACAGGTTTTAGTTGGGTACAGTCCCGAGCCACATGGAGGCAGTGAGCGTATCTTCAGGGGTTCGTCTCTCCCGGTATTGGGGGTGAGGTCGTGCTGTGTCTAGGAGAGCCATTACACAAAGTCCTTGGCCAAGGCAAGGAGATTTACTGGTAGGTATTCCAGTAGTATCTCAGGGTGTTCTGGGCTACACTCCGACACGACTTGTACCGCTTTTGGGGGTCTGACTTTTACCAACCCCCTAGGCCCGCCATGCGATACTCATAGACGAACGGACCGGACTGCACGGATATTGTCACTGACAGGCTCAGTAGGGTTGTCAGGCTGAGTTCGCTCACAGACATCCCTTTTGGTCAGTACCTGGTAGCCCGTTACGTATTGGCTTATACCTCTGACGTGCTAGTGGTTAAATCCACAACCAAGGTGTTGACGAGTCTTTAGAGTCCCCCACATTTCAGTTACTCAGCTTTCGGGCGAAAGGTTGTAGAGGCCGTATGGAGATATGGCAAGGTCCGATCAGATACGTGCGGTATTGCACGGATCAGGATCGGACAGTTTGTACTATAGGCCGTATGGTTATATGGCAGGGTTCGATCAGATACTTGCGGTATTGCACGGATCAGGATTGAACAGATATTACTAGCCGGTTTTGGTATAAGCCGGATTCTAGTACAGTACAGTGGAGATTTTGTCTCATTGCATTTGTATTTCGGTCGGAATACAAATGCGGGTGTGTATGCACAGTATCGGGGTTTTCCTGTAATTTATTACGGGACCAGTTTTTGGAGTTGCCAGTTTGCTTTCCGTTTCGGCCGATTTCCATTGTTCCGTTCATTGGCCGAAGATTGGTGGAGGAGGGCTTATTTGCATTGTTGCAAATAGGCATTTGTGGAGGGGGTCTTTGCATTTTATCTTATCATGATGGTTTTCATGATGAGCACCATCACTTGACTTCTTCTTCTCATGATGGCTTGACTTTTTGAAGCCATCATGCATGAGATGATGGTTGCCTTTGTGTGTTGGATTTGTGGTGATCATTTGATTTCTCCTCATCATTTTTTTTGCTTTCCAACCACCCCCCTTGTCTTGGTTTTTCTCTCTCCAATCACACTTGGAAATGGGGGGCCGGCCACTTTAGGTGGGATGAGAAAATTGCTTCTCTTTTGGAGTGGAGAAAAATATGATACATTCATTCTTTAGTATGCTACATTTTCCCCACCTCTCTCCAAGCTCTCTTTTCCTTCACCAATGGCAATTCCACAATCCCCAAAAATGAGACATGGTTCTTCACACATTCTACAGCGAATCTTGGGCACGTCGAGTAGCCGGCTTCGTGCCCGAGTTGCCTCGGCATTGAGGTGGGAGCCCGTAAAAGAAGTAGGCGATGTGGTGCACTTCCGGCGACGAGGAGGAGACGGGACATTCCGCAGGAGATCGGGACGATGACGAGAAGACCGGAGGACTTGGATCGTCGGTATATCTCTATTCCCTTTCTTGTAGTTAGCTTAGACTTGTTAATGGTTTTGATCCGGGTGTTTAGTGCGCGGTGGTGCCGGTTGCTAAGTCCGCAAAAATTTAAGTTTACCACCGTTTCCGCATTTGGCCGTCGGATTGACGGCCAGGGCGCCGCCGTGCACTTACAGTCGGCGTGCAAACGCCCGACCATCGAGAAAAACCCACGTACACTCATTTGCACATTCACGAATACTAATTTAAATATAGAATAGGTTAAAATTCACAAAAACCTCAAACTCACTTTAAAAGCTATTTTTCCGAAAATCTAGCAAGTAAAATTTACCCGTTTTTGTACAAAACATGATATTTTAACAAAACTAATGGCCATAAGGCTCACTAACCATCTTAATTAAGTCATATAAATCATTTCCATAATTTAATTTCACCAAACCATATATGTTCAAAAAAACTAGTTTGCAAAAATACCGATTTTAACTCTTTTTAAAGCAAAATTCACAATTTAACAATTAAGCTTGGTTTTGCATGATGCAAAGTCTTTAAACCACTCATTATAATATTAATAATGACATGAAACCATAATTATATTTTAATCTAAAGCATTTAACAATTTTCCGAAACTCTAGTTAGCAAAATAACTTAATTAAGGCATTTTATAAGTAATGGTTTGGAATTAACAACTAAATTAGCTTTCTATAAAACTTAAGATGTTAATCCACAACACAAAACCATGCACAATTTATCATAACCCATTTCCACAACAAAACCCTAACTTGAAATCTTTAATCATGCAATTAAACTCATCAAAACCTAATTAAGCACTTAGTTAATTTAGATTAAAGCAACTAGATAACAAATTTTAACAAAAGCATGAGATTATACCTCCCATGATGAGATCAAGCTCAAGATCTAGCCTCCTAAAATGCCATTTTGATCCCTAGATCCATGCTAGAAAGGCTAATGAGAAATGGGTAGGAGTTGGACTTGGATTTTGGGATTTATTTGATGGGTTTTGAGGCAATTTTTAAGCATTTTGGAAGAGGATTGAGAGGAGAAAAAAGGGGGAGGGGGCTTCTGTTGGAAGGGCCGGCCACAAGCATGTGGGGGAGAGGAGAGAGGGGGTGTGGTGTGAGGTATGGTGAGGGAAAAGTCCAAGTCAACAAAAGGTCAACTCTTTTATCCATTTTCTTTTCTTTTCTTTCATTTCTTTTCTTTTGCAAAACAAGTGGGGACAAGAGAGGGGGCTGCTGAATTCAGCCAAGGGGGAGGGAAAATGGGGGTGTGTGAGTGTGGGTATGGGTGTGGGGTGATGGAAAATGACAAATACAATACCCCAAACATCCATTTACACTAAAAAAAAGCCTTTTTCTTCGATATTTTCTAAACCGTTTTGGCAAACGATTTCGTTTCAAAACCCATATGATAAAATTTTATTTAATGTATTATGATGCACAAAATTTATTTCAACTCATTCCAATTTGTAATTTTCCCTAATTAAATATATTAGTGACGGCTTAAAATAATATTAAAATAATTATTTTCGGAAAATTTTTCAGAAAATTTGAAATTTCACCAGTGGGTCAATAAACACCAAATACTAGCAATTACATAGCTAGAATATGTATATTTAATTTTTATAATAAGATATTTGTATTTTGACTTTTTACAGAAAACCCCCTTATTTTACCGTTTTTTTGAAATTTCACCGAAACGATTTTCAAAACGTTACAATCTTCCCCCCTTAAAGAAATTCGGTCCCCGAATTTAAAATAAAACTCTCCCCAAATACTAAAACATCTAAACCAAAACCATCACGTCGTCGGGGCTCCGAAATTGTAAATACATAAAACAAATCGTAGCGCAGCGCATGCGCATGAAAAATGAGTATATAACTCAAATCACAACTCCGTCAAGCATCCCGCAATCATCGGAGTCATGGGGAAAACTTCAATGCCAAATCCAAAGCAAAACTAATATGATATAACTCGAAACTATACATGTAAATATCGAATCTATATATGTAAGTATCTTAAGGAAATGCATGCCAAATCTCTTTAAGTCGCTGTGCACGCGTATAACACTGCACAGTGGCGGACGTCTATCATAAGAAAATAACTATATACATATATACCTTTGTTTGAAATGTACGTTCCGCCGTTTTGGAAACAATTTAGAAGGGTCTTCTTGTTTTAAACATTTCGTGTCATATTAGACACGTAGGTAAATACTGAGGCTATAGCTCGCTTTTTGGAAATCCCTTCAATAACTATCAATGCATGCAAAATATATTCAGGTACTGTCCTCTGACTAGTCCTGCTCGGTACGAAAACACATAGCAATATCATAAAAACGTACTGCTCTATAAGAGGAAAAAAAATCAATCCCAAAATACGCGTATGAATACTACGTGCGTCTGGTGCGCACGGAAATCAAAATCCAAATATGTGCCATACATATGCACAGAAACAACATCTAAGTACATCGGGTGTGCACGAAACATCTGTCGTAGGCAACATGTGTGCCTGACAGCAAAATCAGGTGCATCTGACATGCACGAAAAATCTCGATTTAGTGCATCTGGTGTGCACCAAAATCACACTTCAAAATATGCGCCCAACATGCGCGAAAATCCAAATCAGGTGCATCCATCGTGCACGAAATTATGAAATCCAATATCAAATGCCGAACATGCGCAAAATCAAATCAGGTGCACAAGGTGCACAAAACAAATATCGAACATCACCATCGAAATCAAAGTCCAATGCATCTAAGTGCACAAAAGGCGTATCACTGCACTGCAAGCATATATAAACTATACAGAGTGCAGGAACCAAATCGTGTGCGTGCACACGCACAAAATCAACTCAAATGTCTAAAACCGTAAAATCACAAACATGTGAAACCCAAGCACGAAAACGATATCAAGTGCAACCCTGTGCAAAGATCGTAAATCCTCAATCATCAAAATCAAATTATTCGAATAAATCACCCAAAACATCGAAATCAATAATGGCGGAATAGTACCACTCAAGCGCATCCTCTAAGAATCTCGGGCCAACTGTCGCGGTCACTAGTGGGACGTCTCGTCGATGATCATGAACTCTGGCCTGCTGGTGTGCGTAACAATGACCACTCCTGGGTCAAGGTCTTCTCGTAATTCATGTTAGTTATATGTATGCCCAAGAGGCCATTACTATACATAGGATGTATATTGTAGTGGATGCTTGGACATATATAGGGAGGACTTTCTTGCTCGACATGATAGTATGCTATCTGGTTGCTCTTTACCTTAACGTGTACACTGATTGTCTCTCTGTTACATGTTGGTAAAGCCCTTAGGATGTGTACTTGACTACCTGAACTATGATGCGGATCATACTAGTGGGGACATGGTAGTCCATAAGTACATCCTTCAAAGTCCCTAGTCATGGGTGTATCGAGACGGGGCATCGATATACCAGAGTAGACTAGCGTATACCTTCTCGACCCATACAGATGGGCGATGGATGATCCCATATCCATTGGTGTTTGACATCAGAGATGATATACGGGTGCTCAGTGGAGACTGGGTGCACTGGACGGACTCGCCGAGAACTCCCAGATGGTTTTATACCTTACGTCAGATGGCAGTTCTCTAGTGACACTGGTACAGAGTAGTCTGTTGACCCGAGATCGTCATAGAGTCTTGTGTGGTTCCTACTGTGCTTTGATTTCCATCTTACCATGTCCAAGAGGGCGTGCAAAACGGTGTTTTTTGGGTACAGTCCCGAGTCACATAGAGGCAATGAGCGATAGGAGGGGATTCGTCTCTCCCGGTATAGGGAGTTGATGTTGCGCTGTGTTCGATTGGCTATAACCGGAAATCCCTGGCCAGGGTTGCTGAGATTTACTGGTAATTGTTACCAGTAGTTTCTCGAACTGTTATAGACCTCATATCGACACGACTTATCGAGCTATTGGGGTCTGACGTTTACCACCCCTAGGCGAGATATGCGACATATCAGACGATCAGGCCGGACTGTACGGTAAGTGTTACTGGTTGGATTCACAGGAGTGTGAGCGGGCTTGCTCGTCGATCTTCTGATCGCTCAATATCCGGGTGGCCGTTACGTTTAGCAGACCGCTTGCGGCTTGTGGGTGTTTGATATGATCATCATCTGCTGCCGGCGTATTGACGAGTCTTTAGAGACCTACACAGAGGTTTCCTGGCTCAAGCGAAACGAAATAGGTGCGCATATGAGATATGTGCAGGACCGAGAATAATGCGTGTATGTGATACCATATTCCATTCTCGCGATGACTGTATCGATTGGTTGTATGCGATATAACCTACTTATCGAATCAAGGATTGATTCGATAAAACGATACATTGTATGCTGGTCGGTTGTGTGCGACATGACCGGATCATTGAATCAAGTGTTGATTTAATGATTTAATGCATAATTATATATTTGATATATTACTTTGCATTAACTAGTATTGGTTCATTTTAAAGGGATTTTTTCACTCACATGTGCACAACGTATATGTGATATATTTTTGTGCACTTGATTGTATCATGTTTGATGATACATGTTTGCTAGGGTTTTTGTGTAAAGATCAAACCATGGTTACATGATAATGGTTAGGGTTTTGTTTTATTCACTTATTTATTTATCTATTGATTTTTGGAAAATGCTTAGCATAAAGAAAAATGGTGGCTTTCTTTGGATGCATATTGAAGCTTTGACTATGTCACCATTTTGTCTCATGCTTAACCCTAACCATTCCACTTAACCATGATTCATTCTCTACACTTGACCATAGTTATATTATGATAAGATTTATTATTCTTTTCTATTCAAATAATACTTATCATAATATTATCATCATATTCATTCTTGCTTCTTCATCTTCTTCACTTGAAGAAAGCTTGCTTCATCAATGGCAACTCTTGCAAATGAGTGAGAAATCCAATTCTAAAGTGAACCCACTTCCTATTTCTTCATCCTCTACCTCTTGCCAAGTAGTATAGGGTGTTCTCTTCATAAGTTTCATGACTTGGTGAAGTGGAAGCTTGATCTTGTGATGCCTCGACGTAGATCATCTTCGGCACGAAGCCGACGACCTTGCCCGCCCATTTCTCCGATGAAGCCGACGCTAGAGCCCGGGTTTCCATTTGGACAGCGAGGAGATTTCATTGCGGAGCTATGGAGGTGGAGGACCGGATCTACAAAGGTTGTATTTCCGTTCTCTTAGTAAAGTAGTTTACTAGTTGCATCCTTCGCCTAAATTTCTAGTTAACGATCCGTATTAGGGTTTCTCGGCACCCGTAAAATTTGAAATTGGCATGGTTGATGCCTTATGAGACCTCTTGAGAGTGCCTAGGAACCCTACAGTGGTATCAGAGCCTAGCTAGAGCCTTAGGCGATGCGTAGATGAAGTTTAAAACCCGAACGAACCCGAAACCCTAACACAAACATGCTCTCTGGACTTTTTTCAAAATCTGGAGTTTTTCGATATTAAAAATATGCAGAAAAATTAGCAGGGAATTGTAAGAATTACTGTGAAGCCCGTACCCATGAATCCACCAGAGTGCGGCGGAACCGCGGCAGAAGCCTGGCTTCTGCGGCGGTTCCGCGGCCGTATGATGACGTCAGCTTCTTATTCTTGCACAGTAATTCCTCTTTTCTGGTGTTGGATTTTCTGGGAATTTTTAATATTTATTCAAGAGTTGAATTTTCTGGGTTGTTTTGGGGATTCGTATGTTCGATTGGATTATCAAATTTTGTCTGTGTGGCTTTCCGGATAATTTTTGGATATGTTAAAAAGTTCGACCGAATATAAATACCCAACTTTTTCCCTGTCGGGAAATTTCCAAATGTTGGATTTTTCCGTGGTTTAACGACGTTCTAAGTAGTGCAAGTAACGCGATGGTCCCTCTAGAAGACAACAAACCTTAACTCGATTATGTGACCGTCTCGAACTGCCCTTTGAACCTTCGGGTTTGGGGCAGTACGGCGTGCCACATGTGAGGCGTTGGCTTGACCCTTCTACGGCTGGACCGTTGGTACTGAGGCACGAAGTGAATGTTGTTAGACTTATTTCATGTGTTGATCTATATCGGGAAAACTTGGGAGTTCGACTGTTTGATCGAAAAGTTTAACATTTTCTATTTATCCGGAATGTGATACAATAATTGGAATTCATAAGTAGTTATGACATAACTGAATGAATGTTATAAACATAGCAGTTTAGTCTCACTTGATCGGTTGCCACGGAATTTTGATGTGATCAAAAGTCCGTCGCAATCACGTAGCGTACGAGGATACTCGCCGGGTAAACTAAATAGACAGCCTCACTCCATAGCCCCGACCAAGTGACTGTAGGAGAACCCCGTCGCCGAAAGCATCCGTCCGGGTGCTCGCGGTAGCGGTGTTCCGCCTTGGTACACTTCGTCGACGGTATCGGGGGTGCGGCCGTCTACTAAAGTTTGCGACGAGCATTCGATCAGGGTGTCGGGAATCTTGTTGAATTGCCCGACTTGATATTGAAAAGTGTTTTCGATAATGGGACTAAAATGCGGGGTTTATAATTGTTAGGCATGCGATGTCTAAGTAATTCATTTGGTCAGGCATGCGATGTCTGAGGTGGTTGCGGATTCCAACTGTTGTAGTTTTACACTTTCTTTTCTGTGACCGTAAGTGTAATATGTGATATCGCTGGTTTCGTTGCTATATGTCAACGACAATTGGGATGCGCTTATTTACTTACGTTGATGACATGTGATGTTATGTGTTGCTGGATATGTTATATTGGATCGTCGTGTTTGAATAGCTGGGGGTTTTTATGTGAGATGAGTGTTTTACAATTTCATTCATGTAAAAACTTGTATGTAATATTCTTTTATTGGGGCACTTCCAGGTTGCGGAAGATGTCACTTTTTGTATATTATTTACTTTTCTGCACTAGGATAGACCTAAGGAGGAGGGCACAAGTAACCGGGTTCTGGAGTCCAGTGGGAGACCAACTCGAGGAGTCGAGTCCGGGTCTCCTAACTCTAGAATTGGTAGGGTTGCTTGCCGGTCTCGTAGGGGTCTTGGGGTGTGGGTTTGGCTATTCATCGCGACCGTGGAATCCGTGTTTTGTACTGGCTCGTATTGAAAACTCGGACGTCCTAGTATATCCAATATTTCATATGATTCTTCTGCTGCGATATCTGTGATGTGATCATGTGATATGTTCTGTGATGGATACTGTATATAGTATATATGATATATTATATAGACGTTACTTATGTTTTACACCCGCGATAGTCCTTCCCCGCTCTGCCGTTAGTTACCTAACCTAACGGTGCACGAGGGGACATCGAGGCGAATGCGGATGGTATAAGTGTACGTCGTATTTATCTGTGATGTTTAGGTACTTAAATGATGGGACTTCATTAATGTGATTAATGAAAGAAAAGAAACCTAAGATGTTGTAGAATCGAATTTCAAAATAAAACAGGTAGCTACGGTTCTTGCTTTGCACAGAGGTATATGTGATATATCCTGCACCTTATTCGATGAGGAAAGGACCGAGATCCCTTCACCGGGAGTGACTCCTTTAGCAATAACTGGCTGATGCTACACACTCGGTTTGTCTTTTGATTGCTTTTAAGAGTTTTTGCTTTGCACAGTGATATATATGATATATCCCGCACCTCATTCGACGAGGAAAGGACCGACGATCTCTTCACCGGGAGTGACTCCTTTAGCAAAACTAGAAAAGCCTCAAAAGCACTCCATTTTAAAATCATTTGATTCTACAACGATATCAAGTTCATTACGCAATAGGTTTTCAGAAAAACCTGTCGTAGCCCTCCGTCATTTCAGATATGTACTAGTTAGTATTCGTGCTGCGGTAGTTTGGCATTCGTCAAGGCGTAGTGTACGGTAGCTAACTAGTATTTATCTGCTTGAGCATATGATGCGATTGGATTAGGGTATTCGTACGGCGTTGTTTGGCACTCGTCAAGGGTCGTGCTGGTGGGTTTAATTCGATCAAGAAATGTACGGGTTGAACTTAACTAGTGGACTATGGGTTATTTGGCATTCGTCAAGGTCATAGAACATTAGGGGCAAAATATTATCGGAAATTTCAAGTATTGAAATTTGCAATGAGATTGCATACCTTCTATGAGATAGTTGGATCCCGATACCCGCTGTGAGTAATTGTTACTCCTGGGAGAGTTTTACACATTACAATTAGCCGATCAAGTAGGTGTCTAGAAAGGTGTCAACGAGGTTACGCCTCTGGGAAAACGAGGTTTACATTAATTAGGTTCGTGCGAAAGCACGGGGGACCTCCCTCAAAGTACCGACACTGGCCTGGCTGAAAGATTGGCGAACTTGTAGTGTGTAATTAATCCCGGCTAGTCTTTCCTTTTAGGGTTTGAAGGAAGATTTGATAAAAAGCAGTGGGAGCCATCCTGATTAGATAAAATAATAACCAATCTATTCTTGCAAGAGCGCACGCTGAGTGTTTTCTTCTCTCTCTCTCCAGGTAGCGACCATATCACGCCTTAATCAAGATAATAATATGGATAATTGACCGAACCCGCTTGTTATACTGAGCTGGGGAACGTTGGTCCCGCTCCAACTTATAATTGTTATAAGACAGAGCAGGAAATTGGGGATTACCAGAATTCCCGTGCCGCCCAAACGAAGAGAGTGCATGTTGATGCATCATCTTCGGGTGTGTTCATTACAAAGAACTGTTTCTCTGTATCCTCTACGTCCTGGGTATTTGATACCGGAACAGGATCCCAGATATGTAATATGTTACATAGGGCTACAGAAAGGTAGAGAACTGAGAACGGGTGATAAGTTTCATGAGGCAGAAAACGGGGCAAGTGTTGCAGCCAAGTCTGTTGGTCACTGTCACCCTGTATTATCAATACATTGATTCTGAACGAATGTTATTAGATACCGAACCTGATATACAAAATCATATATGTCTCTTTGTTAGTAAAGAAACGATAAAATTTTGTATTGTTGGATAATGTTTTGAACATTTCCTATATCAATAGTTGATCGGTTCTGGCACGTTATCTAAAAGCGTTGATGTTCTAAATCAAACTACAGTTCTTAGTATACAGAACACACACAAGAGGAAGAGTTCAAAAATGAACGAATCCTTCTTGAGGCATTGTAGACTAGGTCATATCAATGCGACCCGACTAGCTGAAGTTACATGTAGATGCATATTTAAATCAGTTTGAATTTACATCTTGTGAAACTTGCCAGTCGTGTCACAAAGATAAGATGACCATAGCCCTGTTTATTGGAAACAGAGAAAGAGTTAATGAACTCTTGGGACTGATACATGATGATGTATGTAAGGTCTCCTGTCTACAAATGCCAAGACCGGTTCTTTGTATTTCATTACATTCTCTGATAATCTCTCAAGATTCAGACCTATGTTCCTGTTGAAACACAAGTCCGAACCTTTTGAGATATTCACAGAATATAAGTTAGAAGTAGAGAACCAAAAATACGGGTATAAGTATTATGTCCTATGATGAGATCAAGGAGGAGAATACTTGAGCACGAAAATCCTGGACTATTCTAAAGGAGAATGAGATTCTCTCTCAGCATTACTCCTCCGTATACACCATAGCACGATGGTATATCGGGGCGGAGCTATCTCACCCTATATGATAAGGTGAGCTCTATGATGAGTACTACTGAGTTACCTATTTCCTTTTAAGGGAGTTATGCACTTGAGAAGCTGCATACCTATTGAATTGGATTCGAATCAAATCAGTTACCTACCACTTCATATGTGATATGGAAAGGGAAGAGCCCATGTCTTAAGCTAGTTAAGATTTGGGGTTGTCCGGCCTATGTCTGAAAGCAAAATCCAGACAAGCTCGAGGCAAAGTCTGTAATGTAGAACTGGAAAGGTTCCAGCTATACAAACTGCAGCTGATGATTTGAAAGAACCAAAGGATTCAATAGTTACCAACGAACCTCAGCCTCTCCGCCGATCTAGTAGGGTTCCTCACCCACCTGAGAGATACTTCTGTTTCTCTATGACAGTGGGAGCGAGGATTGCATCATGAGATGATGACCCAACTAGCTTCGAGCTGGCCATCAGGAGTAAGACTCTGTAAGAATGGCTGGATGCTTAGTGATCTGAGATGGAATCCTTATACACCAACAGAGTATGGACTTTGGTTGCTATATCTGAAGGGTTAAATCCCTATCAGGAGCAAGTATATCTTGAGAAGATTACTTGGTGTAGATGGAAAAGTTGAGACTTTCAAAGCTAGACATGTTAAAGCTTTTCGTCATCGACCAGGCGTGGATAATGATGAAACCTTTTCAGGTGGCTATGCTTAAGTCCATCCAGATCCTACTTACCATGACTACGATATCTGGTGGTTGGGTGTCATGACAGCTTTTCTAAATGATGTTTTAGAAAAGGCAGTCTATAAGTACACAACCAGAGGGCCTCGTAGACAGTGGGAGCAGCGGAAACGTGTGCAAGATGCTTTATAGGATAAAGCAGGCATCGCGGAGTTGGAACATCTGTTTTGATGGATTAGTCAAAGAAGTTGACATCATCAAAATGGTAGATGAACCTTGTATAAACAAAAAGGTAGTAGGGAGTATGGTGACGATCCTCGTAGAGTACGTGGATGACATACTCTTGATAGGGAAGGAGTTTCCTATGCTACGCTCGGTCAATCTCCGCTTATCACAATGATTCTCTATGTAGGATCAAAGTGATACCTCCTAAATCCTGGGTTTTGGATCTATGAGATAGATCTAATTGGGTGTTAGGATTCTCACTAGTATGTAGTGAGACGGTATCAATCGATCCTGGGGAGAATCACTGGAAGGGTTCCAAGGTGATAAAGACGACTGAATGTCAGTAACAAGCATTGTCTTTACCCTCAGTAAAGGGACGGTATGTTGGAAGAGTTCCAAGCTAGATACCGTGACATACTAGACGATAAAGGCTGGATACATCGCTACTTAAGATGCTACCAAAGAGGCTGTCTGGGTGTATATAAGTTCATGAGATGAACCAAGTTCCTCCCATTGTGTGACAATGGAGTTGTCGCTTATGCCAGAAACCCCGGTCCCATCAGTGATCCAGACATATTCTAAGGCAGTATCACCTGATCATGGAGATAGTTGATCTCCAAGGAGATCGAGGTTTGGAGAGAAGACTCAGAGGACAACACAGCGGATCCACTCACAAAGGCCTGTTCCCAGAGAGAGATTTTTATGGGATGGTCGAGTATGAGATACTACAACCACTGCTATCAGATGGCCCTAGTGCAAGTGGGAGATTGTTAGTTATATGTATGCCCTAGAGGCCATTACAATACATAGGATGTATATTGTAGTGGATGCTTGGACATATATAGGGAGGACTTTCTTGCTCGACATGATAGTATGCTATCTGGTTGCTCTTTACCTTAACGTGTACACTGATTGTCTCTCTGTTACATGTTGGTAAAGCCCTTAGGATGTGTACTTGACTACCTGAACTATGATGCGGATCATACTAGTGGGGACATGGTAGTCCATAAGTACATCCTTCAAAGTCCCTAATCGTGGGTGTATCGAGACGGGGCATCGATATACCAGAGTAGACTAGCGTATACCTTCTCGACCCATACAGATGGGCGATGGATGATCCCATATCCATTCGTGTTTGACATCAGAGATGATATACGGGTGTTCAGTGGAGACTGGGTACACTGGACGGACTCGCCGAGAACTCCCAGATGGTTTTATACCTTACGTCAGATGGAAGTTCTCTGGTGACACTGGTACAGAGTAGTCTGTTGACCCGAGATCGTCATAGAGTCTTGTGTGGTTCCCACTGTGCTTTGATTTCCATCTTACCACGTCCAAGAGGGCGTGCAAAACGGTGGTTTTTGGGTACAGTCCCGAGTCACATAGAGGCAATGAGCAATAGGAGGGGATTCGTCTCTCCCGGTATAGGGAGTTGATGTTGCGCTGTGTTCGATTGGCTATAACCGGAAATCCCTGGCCAGGGTTGCTGAGATTTACTGGTAATTGTTACCAGTAGTTTCTCGAACTGTTATAGACCTCATATCGACACGACTTATCGAGCTATTGGGGTCTGACGTTTACCACCCCTAGGCGAGATATGCGACATATCAGACGATCAGGCCGGACTGTACGGTAAGTGTTACTGGTTGGATTCACAGGAATGTGAGCGGGCTTTCTCGTCGATCTTCTGATCGCTCAATACCCGGGTGGCCGTTACGTTTAGCAGACCGCTTGCGGCTTGTGGGTGTTTGATATGATCATCATCTGCTGCCGGCGTATTGACGAGTCTTTAGAGTCCTACACAGAGGTTTCCTGGCTCAAGCGAAACGAAATAGGAGCGCATATGAGATATGTGCAGGACCGAGAATAATGCGTGTATGTGATACCGTATTCCATTCTCGCGATGATTGTATCGATTGGTTGTATGCGATATAACCTACTTATCGAATCAAGGATTGATTCGATAAAACGATACATTGTATACTAGTCGGTTGTGTGCGACATGACCGGATCATTGAATCAAGTGTTGATTTAATGATTTAATGCATAATTATATATTTGATATATTACTTTGCATTAACTAGTATTAGTTCATTTTAAAGGGATTTTCTCACTCACATGTGCACATCGTATATGTGATATATTTTTGTGCACTTGATTGTATCATGTTTGATGATACATGTTTGCTAGGGTTTTTGTGTAAAGATCAAACCATGGTTACATGATAATGGTTAGGGTTTTGTTTTATTCACTTATTTATTTATCTATTGATTTTTGGAAAATGCTTAGCATAAAGAAAAATGGTGGCTTTCTTTGGATACATATTGAAGCTTCATGAAGCTTTGACTATGTCACCATTTTGTCTCATGCTTAACCCTAACCATTCCACTTAACCTTGATTCATTCTCTACACTTGACCATGGTTATATTATGATAAGATTTATTATTCTTTTCTATTCAAATAATACTTATCATAATATTATCATCATATTCATTCTTGCTTCTTCATCTTCTTCACTTGAAGAAAGCTTGCTTCATCAATGGCAACTCTTGCAAATGAGTGAGAAATCCAATTCTAAAGTGAACCCACTTCCTATTTCTTCATCCTCTACCTCTTTCCAAGTAGTATAGGGTGTTCTCTTCACAAGTTTCATGACTTGGTGAAGTGGGAGCTTGATCTTGTGATGCCTCGACGTAGATCATCTTCGGCACGAAGCCGACGACCTTGCCCGTCCATTTCTCCGATGAAGCCGACGCTAGAGCCCGGGTTTCCATTTGGACAGCGAGGAGATTTCATTGCGGAGCTATGGAGGTGGAGGACCGGATCTACAAAGGTTGTATTTCCGTTCTCTTAGTAAAGTAGTTTACTAGTTGCATTCTTCGCCTAAATTTCTAGTTAACGATCCGTATTAGGGTTTCTCGGCACCCGTAAAATTTGAAATTAGCATGGTTGATGCCTTGTGAGACCTCTTGAGAGTGCCTAGGAACCCTACAATTCATTCCAGAAAGGTCCTGTCGAGGTCTCTCCCAAATCTCGCCTCTGCCGAACTGTCCAGAAGTCATCGTCCCTTACTAGATCTCTTCTCGTTCCTGAACGGCTACATACTCATCGCGACTCCTTCTGGAAGGTATATCCAAGTACCATGCCTCGGCACGCGCATCGCATCTCTGAGGTCGGCGGAGTGGAACGTCATTTCATCTAGATCTGGTACGAACCTCTTACTTCACTTTTCTCTAATGTCGTCTGCTTTGGACTCGTCTCGTCGCGGCTGCATGGACTGAGCTCCAACGGCTATCCTCGTATCGGGAGTCTCCGAAGAAATGCATCTCACCACCTAGCATCCGAATTAAGTCGAGCCATCCGATCGAGTCGTCAAAACCTCATAATCCCCCAAGAGCTCAACATCTTGGGCACAGTTTAATAGTATCGAGTACATACCACAGCATCGGTGGTCCAGCCGTAGAAGGGCAAACCCAAGCCTCACTAATGGCACCGCAGAACTACCGCAAACCCGAAGGTTCAAAGGCTTTCACACGGTCATTAAGTCGAGTTAGGGTTTCATTCTTCTAGAGGGTCCATAGAATTGCCTGCATGCCCTTCCGAATACTTTAAACTTGGAATAATAGGTTTCTGACATTCGATCATCTCTGTCGACTCTCAACGTCTCCACGTGAAGTCGTCTCTGGCTGGAATCAATCTATCTGATGACCTCTCATGGGGTAGGCGAACGAACCACATGTCCTAGTCATTCATCCCCGGGTGACTAGCGACCTTCTATCATCTCTTAGTACAACCTGTACTGCAATAGTTCCAACATATGGGACGATATCTCGTCGCTCGCAGCAACAACTGGTTCACTCGTCTGCACGCTGAAGAGTGCCTCAATCATCGTGAGTAAGCAATACACCAACGGTCATCAAAATCTGGCTGGCCTCTATCATTGGCTCAATTCTCCAGTATCGATCAGCACATCCGAGTAACCTCATAAAGGCGATCCGCCAAACGCTCGTGGCGCGGAAACACAGTAAAAAGACACATCTCCGCAATCGTGTGTCGCCGGAATTTTGCCCTGGTCAGTCCTCGTTCGTGACGAGCTCGTGCTGACCACAACTCTAGCTGTAGCTCTCCCTGCCCGTAATCGTAGCAGCAAAACCAAACTGGTACCGATGAGGCTAAATCAGGAAGGAATATAATATTGAACAAGGAAATGTACATCCTAAGGCTTCTTAAGTGGAGTGGCGTGTCGTAAATATGCCGCGGAACATACCAACGGTACGTCACTCTACTTTAGTCACCTATTCCATCAACCAAGGGTCATCCTACGCTCCGAAGGTAAAACCTAACGCTCTGATACCAACTTTGTCACGTCCCGAAAGATGGAACATGACCGGCACTTAAACTACGAAACGTCTCGAGGCGTACGTAATCTAAGTAAGCCGAAAACCCAGAAATCCAAACCAAAAAAAAAGTAGTAGAGTGAAGGAAAACCAATTTAAAATAAGTAGTTTTAATAGCATAAGCCGAATTATGCGGTTTTAAAAACATCAAATATTTCCTGAAAATTTCGGCAGAGTCTCCTTTGTAAATACGGGCTCCCAAACGGGATACAACATGAATAGTATACAAAATCAATAAAAAGGCATCCCCAAGCGGGAGCTAGCTCTTCGTCAATCGACGGTCACAACCACACAAGCAATATAATATACAATGCCAACGGCGAGGATCAAAATTCAAAAGGAAACTCAAAACCATAAGAAAACCGCAGAAATATAACGCGCGACTCTAAGGTCGAAGGAATAACATCACTGGTCTCTATCTCAAAATAAATACATGTTTGGTTGATGGAACTTCTAGATACAACAGAATAATAATATACAAGATATATAATGGGGGTACGATACAAGTAAACCCACCTACTAGCAAATCATCCGAAGGAAACTATGCCCGCAAGCCGTAATGAAACCTGTACGGCAAACCTGCAAGAAACTGGGGCACAACGGGGGTGAGTTGCCAACTCGTGAATAGAAAAACATCTACGCACAGAAATCGCATAAATAACGCAATCTAGGTCAATGATCATAATATATCCTCAATTATATATATAACATGCAACCTATAACAAGGCTAGGGTAAATATCTAACCCGAGTGTAATCTCATGTGCCCGTGTCAGTGCCTCAGGTAGCAATATATCATATGAATGAGGTATGAATGCATGAAAACAGAATACATGTAAATGAAGAACTGTTTTCATAATTTAGTAAGATTTCCTTGTATTTTTAAAATGAGGTATCATAATGAAATCAGCATAAAACAGTGCCTAGCATCGGCACAAAACGTAATCCCAATATCTCGATATCTCTGTATCACAGTCTCTGTACCTCAATATCTCGAAATCTCAATGTCTTGATCACAATATCTAGGGCGCCGTCAGTCCAGACCGGCCCCTACCATACATCTCAAGACCACGACGGTATCCTCCGGATATCCGACGCGTCGGGTAAAATCACCGGTAGATAGTGCTCCCCTGCCAGGCTCACATCGTCATCATCACGCGCTTCTTGCCCCGGGGTACCTTACCGGGTCCACCATGTACCCGAAACGGTTCATCCGTCTCCTCGAATCGGGTCTCGAAATCCATCAGCAAACTCATGGTGGACGACTCATACATCATGGGAAAAACCGCACTTTTTATTTTAAAAGAGAGAAAAGGTTTATTTATGTTTTTGCGGTTTTCCTCCAAATCCAGAAAATCTCATGGAAATCCGAATCCAAAACCTCAATAACACGTAAAATAGTGAATATATGCATGAGAATCCATGAATGCGGCATAACAATGAATAACAGTATGCATGAAGTAGCAGGAAATAACTACAATGTCTAAACTAACATATAAGGAAAGTACGCTATGTCAGGCAATAATATTTTCTAAGGTGTACGTGACATGGCAATTACCGATGAAGATGTGTGTGAGTCGGCAAGTAAGTGTACGTGATACATACGCATCATCGGTAATGGTGCTGGTGTCCTAACAATATGATATCAACATTGCAATAAGAAATTATAGCATAAGTATGCGATGCGAAGCGAACCACAATAATAAGTGGGAGCTGAATACTAGACGCAACTGTAACTAACCTGCATTAATCTAATATAAGTCCTACAAATGGTGCCTTTTGAAATAACACGAATCATGGGGTTTTGAAAATACGGGCTACGGTGTTTTTATGAAAAGATACGTCTTTTGAAATATCCGTAGGATCCCTTGGGCTGTCTTTTAAAATACCCACGATTCGTTAGTTTTTGAAATAGGTAAGAATCGAATCTAATCTAACAACTAAACTAAACTAAAGGGCTAAGCTAACAAGCTGGACTACAGGTAAGGAAATCGCCTAACATCTGAGTCGATCCATATACATACCTGTATATATATTAGTCGGTGATCCCGCCTCAATAATATCATATCCGATACCATATCTACAATCAGACATCCCAAGTCAAGAGTGCGGATCAATCATCAAGATATAGCTCGTACGTAAATCCGTCGTACGGCATCCCCAAATCTGGGTACGGGTCAATATCATATTCCTCACACCATTCCTTTGGTACCCTCTTTATTCAAGATCATAGTCTAGGGTACTGACCTATGTCTAGTACAATACTAATATCCTCAATATACTCATGATCTGACTACAGATCGACAATCTCGTACAAACCGATACCGTCAGCACATAGCATCATCAAGGGTATACATCGCCCGATACGGCCTAATATCAATATCCTAGCATATCATGCCTCAGATCACGATCACATGTCGACCATTTTATTTATAACACTATTCACCCGTATCGCCGCCCCAATATCCACTATAACACCAGGGCGTACCTTAAGTACGAATCCTGCCATATCACCGATATCACAACCACAAAACAAATCTCATCGACTCAGCTCAATCCCAAGTATCATTCTCAAATCCGTATGTGAACACATAGTCCCATACCCATGTGATCACATAACTATAAAGAATCCCATAAGCACATATAAAAAGGAATGTACGCAAGTATGTATGTGTGTATGTGTAGTGCAACACTACCCTAGGGTTCGCAACACTAAAATAATCCAACACATCAATATCCATCCTAAACATGGTTATTAATCCCAAATAACATATAATAATTGTTGGTGTGTATACGCATCTGTATACACCACCACGGACTGCGGGGGTGCTATACGCCATCCACCCGACTTCTCCCCGTAGATATAAATCTACTCACCTGGTCCTCGCTCGCCGGTGCCGACGTCGCCACGTGCTTGCTTGTCGTCTCGAAGTCCACATGAGGTACCTACATATCAAAACGCACCATATCACATTAAAACCCGACTCATGACCAAAACGACGCACGAATCCCACATAGGTCAAAACCGATGGTTGCTCTCACAAACCAACCCAAAAACCCTCGACGTCGGCGTGCAAACGCCCGACCATCGAGAAAAACCCAAGTACACTCATTTGCACATTCACGAATACTAATTTAAATATAGAATAGGTTAAAATTCACAAAAACCTCAAACTCACTTTAAAAGCTATTTTTCCGAAAATCTAGCAAGCAAAATTTACCCGTTTTTGTACAAAACATGATATTTTAACAAAACTAATGGCCATAAGGCTCACTAACCATCTTAATTAAGTCATATAAATCATTTCCATAATTTAATTTCACCAAACCATATATGTTCAAAAAAACTAGTTTGCAAAAATACCGATTTTAACTCTTTTTAAAGCAAAATTCACAATTTAACAATTAAGCTTGGTTTTGCATGATCCAAAGTCATTAAACCACTCATTATAATATTAATAATGACATGAAACCATAATTATATTTTAATCTAAAGCATTTAACAATTTTCCGAAACTCTAGTTAGCAAAATAACTTAATTAGGGCATTTTATAAGTAATGGTTTGGAATTAACAACTAAATTAGCTTTCTATAAAACTTAAGATGTTAATCCACAACACAAAACCATGCACAATTTATCATAATCCATTTCCACAACAAAACCCTAACTTGAAATCTTTAATCATGCAATTAAACTCATCAAAACCTAATTAAGCACTTAGTTAATTTAGATTAAAGCAACTAGATAACAAATTTTAACAAAAGCATGAGATTATACCTCCCATGATGAGATCAAGCTCAAGATCTAGCCTCCTAAAATGCCATTTTGATCCCTAGATCCATGCTAGAAAGGCTAATGAGAAATGGGTAGGAGTTGGATTTGGATTTTGGGATTTATTTGATGGGTTTTGAGGCAATTTTAAGCATTTTGGAAGAGGAATGAGAGGAAAAAAAAAGGGGGAGGGGGCTGCTGTTGGAAAGGCCGGCCACAAGCATGTGGAGGAGAGGAGAGAGGGGGTGTGGTGTGAGGTATGGTGAGGGAAAAGTCCAAGTCAACAAAAGGTCAACTCTTTTATCCATTTTCTTTTCTTTTCTTTCATTTCTTTTCTTTTGCAAAACAAGTGGGGACAAGAGAGGGGGCTGCTGAATTCAGCCAAGGGGGAGGGAAAATGGGGGTGTGTGAGTGTGGGTATGGGTGTGGGGTGATGGAAAATGACAAATACAATACCCCAAACATCCATTTACACTAAAAAAAAGCCTTTTTCTTCGATATTTTCTAAACTGTTTTGGCAAACGATTTCGTTTCAAAACCCACATGATAAAATTTTATTTAATGTATTATGATGCACAAAATTTATTTCAACTCATTCCAATTTGTAATTTTCCCTAATTAAATATATTAGTGACGGCTTAAAATAATATTAAAATAATTATTTTCGGAAAATTTTTCAGAAAATTTGAAATTTCACCAGTGGGTCAATAAACACCAAATACTAGCAATTACAAAGCTAGAATATGTATATTTAATTTTTATAATAAGATATTTGTATTTTGACTTTTTACAGAAAACCCCCTTATTTTACCGTTTTTTTGAAATTTCTCCGAAACGATTTTCAAAACGTTACAAACATCTACTAGTATATATATCTATATATAATATTTCGCTCAAGGCGTGAAAAAATGCAACATCACAGAAATGTAATAAGCATCACAGAACAATACAGATATCTGGGATCACCGGGTTTCACAGAGCCGCTACTGAAACCCGACGTTCCCCTGGTTGTGTGGATAGCCTGTGCAATGAAATCCTAGACCCCTACGGGGGCGGCAAGTTACCCGCCAAAACCTGAAGCGAGGCAACCCCCTTCAGCACCGTGAATGGACCACCCAGCACTTTAGGGAATCCGGTAACTTGGGCACCCCTCCTGGGTCAACCTGTACCCCTACGAGTACGGCGAATAGCCCGCCAATTCTAGAGTGAAGCCCCCTCCGTCACAATGCCATGAGATGCGGGCTCGTTGCCCTATAGAACCCGGCTATCTGTGCACCCCTCCGCGGGGTAATCCTAGTACAGAAAGTAAAATATACATACAACGAGTACATCGACCGCAACCTGGTCGTGCCCCAAAATAATAATATACAGACAGGCAGTGACGGCAGTCCACATGTCGGACGCTCGTCCCGCAATATCAAATGTACATAATACAACAAAAACTGTACTAGCATTGCATCCAGGCTATCCCCCACGACCAATCCGTAACATCACAGCACAATCACAGAACATCAACGTGAATGTCACGTTCGCAAATTCGTCTAACCGGGCTATAGCAGTTAGACAGGATTTACCGATCGAGTGACATTCACGGTCGCAGATATAATGTAAATACTGTGAACTAATGTGTTTAAAATATCCGATCGATCAAAAATTACCAAGTGGGCCCCAAGCACTACTGTAGCACATAAAGAAATTCTGGGCCCAAAAAGAATGTTCCAAAAGCCCTATTTTCAAGTCAGGAGGCCTCTGTAAAAAATTGATGCACTGAACTTACAAGGTGGCGGCGGAACCGCGGCCTAAACAGGGGTTTGGCCACGATTCCGCGGTGGTATGATGGGTTCATGCAACAAAATTTTTACCAGAGTTCTCCTACTTCCCTGCACAGTATTCTGAGACAACCTGAAAAATTTTTGGAGTCCAAAAAATTTCGACAGAAACTGATGCTATTCAAAACGCGGATTTTGGAATTTTTTGTTCGATCGGAAATGTAAACACATTAGACAAAGCTAGATTAGGTTAATGGCGAGGCTTTGATACCACTGTAAGTGCACGGCGGCGCCCCGGCCTCCATCCCGAGGCCAAAATGCGGAAGCGATGATTTACTTTAACTTTTCAAACGGGCACCACCGCGCACTATAAACTAGCAAGTTCCCGGCGAGTCTTGTCTAGTGTACTCATAACCTAATGAGCACCTGTATACATCTTAGGTGAACCAAATGACACCAGTGGCTTATGAGACCGGCCACCGCCCCTCGTCGGGGTCTCGACTGTATACACTAGTCTACTCTGGAGTATCGATACCCTGTCTCGAAACTCCCACGACTAGGGACCTTTTAAGGATGTGCTTATAGACTACCAGCTCCCATGTATATGATCGCCCTCATACTGCTGGCAGTCAAGCATGAATCCTAGGGGCTCTATCAAGGTGTAATAGCGACCTGTCAGGTCACCTAAAGCAGTACACGATGATAAAGGTAAACCAGATAGCATACTATCATCTTGAGTAAGACTGTCCTACCGGGATAAGTCCTCCCTCAATCATTGCAATCACGTGCCTGTGATCCAATAATTGACTCTGAGGGCACTATCTCCAACACCTACAGATATGTCATTCGCTGAGATGCTCCAATGCGAGATGGATAGAGCTCGCGAGTTTTCGTCTGGAGGGTCTTGCTCAGAAGTGGTACGAGACGTTAGAGAAAGGCAGAGCCGACCTGGGCTGAGTTCGTGACGGTGTTTCTTACCCGTTTTCTTCCGCAGAGCGTCAGGGACGCTCGAGCGCGCAGTTTTGAGTCGTTGTGCCAGACTCCGGGTATGACGGTAGCAGAGTACGATGTGCGGTTTACCGAGTTGTCTGTGAATGCTCCGTATTTGGTAGCTACTGAGGAGATGCGGGTCAAAAAGTTTTTTTGAGGCCTGCTTACGCAGTTGTTCCTCGCTATCTGCTCCCAGCATTTTGACACCTATGCAGCCGCAGTAGACGCAGCCCTAGTGGTAGAGGAGCGCATTTATGAGACTTCGGTCATTTCGGAACCAAAGAGGGTTCACACTGATTTATCAACACAAAGGCAGTTTGAAAGAGACCGCGGTAGATTTGCTATAGGCCGTGCGGGTAGACGGAGCGTGAGACGTGGCCAGACGTACAGTTTATACCCACACGATCAGCAGTCATCGCCTGGATGTTTTGGATATGGCAGTCCCCAACACCGCATCAGAGATTGCCCTGAGATACGCCAGAGGGAGGCAGCGGTTCCACATGTTACCTTACAACCTTCACTTCAGAGAGCGTTGTCTCTTACGCCTGTTGTTGCTCTGCGTCAGTGCGCAGAGAGGTCATGGTCGTGGTCGTGGAGATTTTGTTCAGAGAGGACGGGATGGCAGAGGCAGAGGACAGCCAGTTGGCGGTAGAGGGCAGCTCGAGTGTTTGCCTTGACTCATCAGGACGCGCAGGCGTCCAATGCAGTGGTTTCAGGTACTCTTTCTGTATGTTCTTGTGATGCACACGTTTTATTTGATCTGGGATCTACGCATTTGTATGTTTCTACACACTTTGTGCCGAGGTTAGGCCGAGAGTCGTGTTTGCTAATTCAGCCGCTTGTCATGACTACTCCTGTTGGTGAGTCGTTTGTTGCGCAACATGTGTTTCGGTCGTATGCCGTTCGTTTAGGATATAGAGATTTGTCCGTCGACTTGATCCTTCTTGAGATGTTGGACTTCGACGTTCTCCTGGGCATGGACTGGTTAGCAACTTGCTACGCGTCCGTGGACTGCCATGAGAAGACAGTTAGGTTTTGTTTTCCCAGCGAGTCAGTTCTTGTTGTGCAGGGGGACCGTGGAGCCGCCCTTCACAGTTTGATTTCTGCCATTTGCGCTAGTCGGCTTTTGAGGAGGGGATGTCGGGGATTCTTGGCTTTCATTCATGATACTGGAGCCACAGTAGAGTCGTTGGACCGGGTTCCTATCGTGCGAGAGTTTCCCGATGTTTTTCCCGATGAGTTACCTGGTTTGCCGCCAGAGCGCGATATTGAGTTTTGCATTGATCTGATTCCCGGCACGGGATATATTTCTATACCGCCTTACTGGATGGCCCCGGCGGAGCTTAGAGAGGTTAAAGATCAATTGCAAGAATTGCTTGATAAGGGACTTGTGCGTCCGAGTGCTTCGTCTTGGGGGAGCTCATGTTCTGTTCGTCAAGAAGAAAGACGGCAGTTTGAGGTTGTGTATGGATTATCGTCAATTGAACCGAGTTACGGTGCGGAATAGGTATCCTTTATCTGGCATTGACGATCTGTTTGATCAGCTCCAGGGTGCAAAACGTTTTTCTACGATTGATTTACGATCGGATTATCATCAGTTGCGGGTTCGGAATGATGACATTCCGAAGACTGCTTTTCGCACGCGCTACGGGCATTATGAGTTGGTGATGTCGTCCGGACTCACCAATTCGCCAGCAACGTTCATGGATCTGATGAACCGGATTTTCAGGCCGTTCCTCGACCAGTTTATTATTGTGTTTATTGATGACATTCTGGTTTATTCCAAGAGTCGAGAGGAGAATGAGCAGCACTTGAAGATTGCTTTGCAGACATTGAGAGAGCACCAGCTGTATGCTAAATTCTCAAAGTGCGCGTTTTGGCTTTGATAGAGTTGACTTCTTGGGTTATGTGGTGATGGGAGACGGTATTCTTGTAGACCCGAGGAAGATCGAGGCTGTACAGCTTTGGCCCAGGCTTGTATCTGTGACAGAGGTCCGCATCTTTTTGGGCTTATCTGGTTATTACCGCCATTTCATGCAGGATTTCTCGAGTATCGCTGCACCGCTGACCGGACTGACCAGGAAGGGAGTTCCTTTTCTTTAGACTGAGGCATGCGAGCAGAGTTTTCAGCAGTTGAAGATTCGGTTGACGACTGCACCAGTTTATCCTTGCCTTCTGGATCGGGCGGCTATGTTGTTTACTGTGATGCTTCTCGAGTGGGGCTCGGTTGTGTATTGATGCAGTAGGATAAAGTTATCGCTTACGCTTCTCGAAAGCTGAAGAAGCATGAGCAGAATTATCCCACTCACGATCTTGAGATGGCTGCGGTGGTCTTTGCGCTGAAGATTTGGAAACACTATTTATACGGGGAGTCGTGTCAGAATTTCACGGACCACAAGAGCTTGAAGTATATCTTCCAGTAGCAGGATCTAAATCTGAGACAGCGCCGTTGGATGAAGCTTGTGAAGGATTATGATTGCGAGATCCTTTATCACCCTGGCAAGGCGAATGTGGTAGCTGATGCTTTAAGTCATAGGCCCGAGGGTAGCTTGTCCCAGTTGAGCACAGTTCAGCGTCAGTCTTCTGCAGATTGGAAGATCTTGTGCGATGGTAGAGTACAGTTTGAGTTCACTTTGTCTGGGGGACAGCTTGCTCATGTCCGCGCCGTCCACTTCTACTTGATTGTATCCGTGAGGCGCAGCCCGGTGATGCCTGTTTGTCTGAGATTCTTGAGCTTGTTTGGCAGGGTACAGATTCAGAGTTCATGATTGATGACCAGGGTATGCTACGTTACAGGACTCGTTTGTGTGTACCAGATACCGATGGGTTGAGACGCGAGATCCTAGAGCAGGCACATCAGTCAACCTTTAGCGTTCATCCAGGTTCCACCAAGATGTACCGTAACTTGAGAGACATTTACTGGTGGGCAGGGATGAAGAGTGATGTTTCGGACTTTGTTTCGAGGTGCCTGGCTTGTCAGCAAGTCAAGGCTGAGCATCAGAGACCGGCTGGAGAGTTGCAGCCTTTACCCTTTCCGGAGTGGAAATGGGAGCAAATTTCCATGGACTTCGTTGTGGGTCTTCCTAGGGCCAGTCGTGGGTACGACTCCATTTGGGTGATTGTTGACCGGTTGACAAAAGAAGCTCACTTCCTTCCAGTGAAGACCACTTTCGGTTATGCTCGGTATGCTCAGTTGTACATAGATGAGATTGTGTGTTTGCATGGCGTTCCCACATGCATCGTATCCGACAGAGGCATCCAGATTACTAGCCGTCTTTGGCAGAAGCTTCAGGAAGCTTTGGGTACCCGGTTGAGTTTTAGTACCGCTTTCCATCCGTAGACCGATGGTCAGTCAGAGCGGACTATACAGACTCTGGAGGATATGCTTCGTGCGTGTGTGCTTGATTTTGGTGGCAGTTGGGATCGTCACTTGCCGTTGATTGAATTCTCCTACAATAACAGTTATCAGAAGACGATTCAGATGTCGCCTTTTGAGGCTTTGTATGGTAGAAAGTATCAATCGCCGGTCTGTTGGACCGAACTCAGCGAGGGTAGGGTTTTGGGACCCCAGCTAATTCAGGAGACTACGGAGAAGATCCAGCTGATTCAGGACAGGATGAGAGCAGCCAGTGCAGACAGAAGTCTTATGCCGACCGTCGTCGTCGCAGACTTGAGTTCGCAGTGGGGGATCATGTATTCCTGCGGATTTCTCCGATGAAGGGCATTATGAGATTTGGGAAAAAGAGGAAGCTCAGTTCCAGATTTGTAGGTCCTTTCGAGATCCTTGAGCGAGTTGGTGCTGTTGCCTATCGTTTGGCACTTCCGCCCAGTTTTCCGGATGTTCACCCCGTTTTCCATGTGTCGATATTTCGTAGATACCTTCATGATCCTTCTCACATGATTCAGCACCAGACCATTCAGCTAGAGCGCGATCTTTCATTCACCGAGCAGCCGGTAGTTATATTGGATCGGCAGGTGAATAAACTTCGGTCAAAGGTCTTGTCATCTGTGAAGGTTCTTTGGCGTGGCCCTACTAGTGAAGAGATCACTTGGGAGGCCGAAAACGAGACGCGGAAGAAATTTCTTCATCTTTTCGAAGGTACGCGTAGTTAAAATTTTAAATCCGGGGACCGAATTTCTTTAAGAGGGGAAGATTGTAACGTTTTAGAAATCGTTTAGGAGAATTTTCCTATAATAGGTAAAAATAAATCGTGTTTTCCGTAAAAACACAGAGGTGATCATTTTTTCAGTATAGACTTAACTGCACCTAGCTTAACTAGGAAATTGCTAGTTTACGGTTTTTAGTTTTCATTTGAAAATTTTAGTTCACTTTAATATTTTCCTTAATTAAAATATTATTATAAACTTTTAATTAGTGGTAATTACAATTTTGATTGGGTTAATTATGCTAAAATTAATTTATACTAACTTAATCACAAGATTAAGCATTAAACCAACTTTGAAAATATCTAGATAGTTTGGTAAATTAAAAGAAAATTTTAATTATAAATGAAAAGGATTAAGAGGTGGCATGGATGGGAGGTGCTTTAAATGAGCATTAATTGAGGTTTTAGACTAGAAATTTCCACACAATTCCTTAACCTTCATCTTTTTCCTATGATGGCCGAACCCCCTCTGCTGCCCTCTCTCTCTTCACACCCCATTTGCACTTCTTCAAGCTCAAATAAATCTTCAAAAATCAACAAATAATCCCACAAACTCAAATACAAATCCATACACATTATTCTTTAACCCAAACCTAGCTTGATTCTTGAGGAAAGTTAGCATTTTGGAGGCTAATTTGGAAGTTTAGTTGCAAGTTTGTGAATCTAAGTGAGGTATAAAATCATAACCCTAAACTTTAGTTATTATTTAAATACCTTAATCTAAGCTTATTTGATGTTAATTATGGCTTTAATTAGCAAGTTTGGAAATTCAAGTGAGGATTATGAAGATTAAGTTAGGGTTTTGATTGATTGAAATGGTTAATGGAGAAGTGTAGATTTGGAAAAACTTAACCTAGTTGTGAGAATGTTATTTGTTATTTTCCTAATTGTCTAATTAAGCTTAATAGAAAACTAAATTTTACTAAATCTTATATGGGTGAGATTAAAATTGTAGTAAAGGTTTTGGTGTAGTTAAGCTACTTTGCGATGATTGTGATCGCTAGAATTGTTTAAACTTCTAGACTTGAGCTAAAATGATTAAAAGTGCTTAATAGGTTTTCAGATAAATTAGGCGTGGGTTTCTTTTGACGTTGTGATGTGATTTATATTATCTTCCACGATATATTTTGTGTTGTGAATGCGCGATCGATACGATCAGGGTCTAGACTTGGTGGTTGTGTCATCCTAGTTAGGCTTGTGCCGATGTCGTACATGTTTTGTGCACTAGGTGCACAGTGTGTATATCTTGTGGAGGTTATCCTTGCGTTTCGTTATCTTTGTATCGGCGCAGGATATTTATCCTTATGTGTTATGTTTGTGAAATTTTAGGATCGCAAGCAGGGACTTCAGACGCTGCGAAGAAATGGAAGCGGGTGGTCGGATTTTCTTAGCTCGAGATCATCGGTGAGTAGATTTAACATCTACGGGGAAATCGCCCGTATGGAGTTATGCGTCTGGGCTGGATATGATATTAGAGCTGCATGTTTATACCCATATGAGTTGATTGCGTATGAGCATCATTGCTTATTATTACCTGTTGTGCCTTGACTTGGTACCTATTGGACACTGCACCATTACTAACGATTCATGTTGCACAAGCACTAAATTGTATACTACACTCACACCGTTGGTAATTGCCATGATACGCGCAACACATACTCTGCTATAGCTGTTAGTTATATGTATGCCCTAGAGGCCATTACTATACATAAGATGTATATTGTAGTGGATGCTTGGACATATATAGGGAGGACTTTCTTGCTCGACATGATAGTATGCTATCTGGTTGATCTTTACCTTAACATGTACACTGATTATCTCTCTGTTACATGTTGGTAAAGCCCTTAGGATGTGTACTTGACTACCTGGACTATGATGCGGATCATACTAGTGGGGACATGGTAGTCCATAAGTACATCCTTCAAGGTCCCTAGTCGTGGGTGTATCGAGACGGGGCATCGATATACCAGAGTAGACTAGCGTATACCTTCTCGACCCATACAGATGGGCGATGGATGATCCCATATCCATTGGTGTTTGACATCAGAGATGATATACGGGTGCTCAGTAGAGACTGGGTACACTGGACGGACTCGCCGAGAACTCCCAGATGGTATTATACCTTACGTCAGATGGAAGTTCTCTGGTGACACTGGTATCAGAGCTACTAGACATTGGATGTCGACCTATGGGGGGTTCTCACTGTGTGACAGTGTGGCGAAGCATAGGCTCTTACCCCCAGGGTGTCTAAGAAAAGAATGGTGGCTTTATTTGTAGTTTAGTTGAAACTTCATGAAGCTTTGACCTAGTCCACCATTCTTATTTCATTCCTTAACCCTAACCATTCCAACTAACCTTGGTTTAATCTCTACACTTGACCATGGTTCATTATATGATAAGTATTGATTTTCTTTTCAATATTAATTAACTTATCATAACACTTTCTTCTTCTTCTTCATCTTCTTCAACGAAGAAAGCTTCACTTCATCAATGGTGGATTGATGAAAAGTGTGAGAAATCCAATTCTAAAGTGAACCCACTTCCTATTTCTTCATCCTCTACCTCTTGCCAAGTAGTAGAGTGTGTTTCCTTCACAAGTTTTCAAGGCTTGATAAAGGTGGAGCTTGATCTAGTGATTCCTCGACGTAGATCATCTTCGGCACGTCGTCGATGACCTAGCCCGCTCTTTCTCCGATGAAGCCGACGCTAGAGCCCGGGATTTGATATGGACAGCGGAGAGGACTTCATCATGGAGCCGTGGAGGTGGAGGACCGGATCTACAAAGGTTGTATTTCCGTACTCTTAGTTAAAGTAGTCAACTAGTTGTTTTGTCGCCTAAATTTCTAGCCAACGATCTTGTTAGGGTTTCTCGGCACCGTTAAAATTTGAAATTGGCATGGTTCATGCCTTGTGAGACCACCTTGGGGTGCCTTGGAACCCTACAGTGGTATCAGAGCCTAGCTAGAGCCTTAGGCGAAGTCTAGACGGAGTTTGAAGTCCGATCGAACCCGAAACCCCATTTTTCCACGCTCTCTGGACTTTTTCTGAAAACGTGGATTTTTACAGATTAAAAATTCTTAAAAAATTAAGCAGGGAATTCTAAGAATTACGATGCAAAATTTTTCTAGTGAAGCCTCCATCGTGCGGCGGAACCGCGGCATAAGCCCTGCTTATGCGGCGGTTCCGCGGCCACATCATTAGATTGTCCTATAATTTTTGTACAGTAATTCATGATTTCTGGTGCTGGATTTTCTGGGATTTTTTAATATTTATTCAAGAGTTGAATTTTCTGGGGTTGTTTTGGGGATTCGGTGTTTCGATCGGAGTGTCAGATTTTGTCTATGTGGCTTTCCGGATAAATTTTAGAATATGTTAAAAAGTTCGACCGGATATAAATACCCAATTTTTCCCCTGTCGGGAAATTTCCAAGTGTTGGATTTTTCCGTGGTTTAAAGACGTTCTATGTAGTGCAAGTAACTCGATGGACCCTCTAGAAGACAACAAACCTTAACTCGATTATGTGACCGTCTTGAACTGCCCTTTGAACCTTCGGGTTTGGGGCAGTACGGCGTGCCACATGTGAGGCGTTGGCTTGATCCTTCTACGGCTGGACCGTTGGTACTGAGGCACGAACTGAATGTTGTTAGACTTATTTCATGTGTTGAGCTGTTTCGGGAAAACTTGGGTGTTTGACTGTTCGATCGAAAAGTTTAACATTTTCTATTTATCTGGAATGGGATACAATAATTGGAATTCACAAAAGTTATGAGATAACTGAATGAATGTTATAAATCTAGCAATTTAGTCTCACTTGATCGGTTGCCACGGAATTTTGATGTGATCAAAAGTCCGTCGCAATCACATAGCGTACGCGGATACTCGCCGGGTAAACTTAATAGACAGCCTCACTCCATAGCCCCGACCAAGTGACTGTAGGAGAACCCCATCGCCGAAAGCATCCGTCCGGGTGCTCGTGGTAGCGGTGTTCCGCCTTGGTGCACTTCGTCGACGGTATCGGGGGTACGGCCGTCTACTAAAGTTTGCGACGAGCATTCGATCAGGATGTCGGGAATCTTGTTGAATTACCCGACTTGATATTGAAAAGAGTTTTCAATAATGAGACGAAAATGCGGGGTTTATAATTGTTAGGCATGTGATGTCTAAGTATTTCATTTGATTAGGCATGCGATGTCTATGGAGGTTGCGGATTCCAACTGTTGTAGTTTTACACTTACTTTTCTGTGACCGTAAGTGTAATATGTGATATCGCCGGTTTCGTTGCTATATGTCAACGACAATTGGGGTATGCATACTTACTTACGTTGATGACATGTGATGTTATGTGTTGCTGGATATGTTATATTGGATCGTCGTGTTTGAATAGCCGGGGGTTTTTATGTGAGATGAGTGTTTTTCATTTTCATTCATGTAAAAACTTGTATGTAATATTCTTTTATTGGGGCACTTCCAGGTTGCGGAAGATGTCACCGTTTGTATATTATTTACTTTTCCGCACTAGGATAGACCCAAGGAGGGGAGCACAAGTAACCGGGTTCTGGAGTCCAGTGGGAGACCAACTCGAGGAGTCGAGTCCGGGTCTCCTAACTCTAGAATTGGTAGGGTTGCTTGCCGCTCTCGTAGGGGTCTAGGGGTGTGGGTTTGGCTATTCATCGCGACCGTGGAATCCGTGTTTTATACTGGCTCGTACTGAAAACACGGACGTCCTAGTATATCCAATATTTTATATGTTTCTTCTGCTGCGATATCTGTGATGTGATCATGTGATGTTCTGTGATAGATACAGTATATAGTATATATGATATATTATATAGATGTTACTTATGTTTTACACCCGCGCTAGCCCTGCCCTGCCCTGCCGTTAGTTACCTAACCTAACGGTGCACGAGGGGACATCGAGGCGAATGCGGATGGCATAAGTGTGTTAGGTCCACGTTACCTCTCCCGGTACTTTCGGGGTTGCGGAAACGGTAAAACAAAATTTTTTCTAAACTTTGTAACATGGACCGTAAAAGCCGGATCTTTGCTAAACAATACACTAGCATCCTAACTTGAGATGTATCTACTCGGTTAGGGGTTATACCTAACTTGAACTCCTTCTTCTTGAAACCTAGTAGAGGTTGATGGTTCTTTCGTCGTAGCCTTCTTCCGTCAAAGATGGATCCACCTGAGGGTTCAACCTTCGGGCTCTTTCTCGAACTTAGAGTGAACTAGGATCTCCGGCTTACCAAACCTTGAACCCTAGAGAGAGTAGAGAGTATCTATGGGGTGTTTCTCTTTTAAGGAGAGGGATTCTCAACACATGAGAAGGATTCTCCTTGAGCTTGAGGAAGAAGAAGATGAAGTGAGGAGAGAGAATGAATATGATAGAATGAGCTCATTTTCCTTTTGCAACCATAACAAAAGGAAAAAGAATTATCTAATTAATAATAATAATTCAAAATGAAATAGTTGATGGTTGTTTTTGGAATGACCACTATCATCACTTCATTAAATGAATGTATGCTAGAATCAAGAAGTATCCTTGCAAAGTAATGATGATGGTCAAACATTGAACCATGGTCAACAAGTCAACCATGGTCAACAAGTCAACAAAACCAACCATGACACAATTTCATTTAATTACATTATTAATTGATATTTTATAAATCCATTAGGGTTTGGAAAAAGACGACTGTCAACTGTGCATACGCACCCGTTCCGAAACCCTAATGAAAGACCTCTTCCTCGGCCTCAAACAACTGTGCATACACACCTGCATTCTCGTTCCGAGGAACAAGAATACTGAGAGATAAAAGCAAGCCCAAAACATATACCAGTATCTGGCTCAAACCAGAGCCTGCTAGTATAAACCGTCCGGACTCCAAACGTGTACAAGTGCGCGGATGAGAACGAACCCTGCCGCAAAACCATGCGACCTCTACTCAGTTTTGCCCAGAGGCGAATAGCCCTCTGTGTGGGACTCTAAAGACTCGACACTACGCTGGCAGTGGGTTTAACCACAGACCGCAAGCGGCACTAGCTGTGCGTAACGGTCCCCAGGTAGATGCCGATAAGAAGACTGACGAGGTAAAACCCATCTGAACTCCTACTGAGTCTGAATGTGACATTCTCCGTACAGTCCGGTCTGTTCGTCTGATACATCGCATGTCGGGCCTAGGGGGATGGCAAGCGTCAGACCCCTAATAGCGGTACAAGTCGTGTCGGAGTGAAGCCCAGAACACCCTGAGATAGCACTGGAACCTACCAGTATATCTCGCTTGCCCTGGCCAGGGACAACTTGTGTAATGGCTCTCCTAGACACAGCGCGATGTCAACCCCCAATACCGGGAGAGACGAATCCTGTCTAACCGTCACTGCCTCGAAGTGCTTCGGGACTGCTCCCAACTACTACCTGTTTGCACGACTCAGAAGAGCCGTGGTAGGGTAGTAATCAAAGAACAGTGGGAACACACTCAAGGCGGAGTGACAGTGTCAAGTCAGCGGACTAAGCTGTACTCATGTCACCTGGGAACTGATAACTGACGATAGGTATAATACCAACCATCAGTTCCCGACGAGTCCTGTCCAGTGTACTCGTAACCTAACGAGCACCCGCATACTATCTCAAGTACGACGTACCGACGGCTGTGGGACAGACCGTCTCCCGTGCTGGGATGAGAAGCGCATACGCTAGTCTACTCCGGAGCATCGATGCCCTATCTCGATACTCCCATGACCACGGACGTGTATAAGGATGTGCTTGTAGATTACCCAGCCCCCACGAGTGTGATCGCCATCACAACGCCGGTAATCAAGCAAAGATCCTAAGGGCTCTACTAATGCGTATAGGTGATATAATAAATAAACACACAAGTACACATTAAAGCAGAGACGAACCAAGTAGCATACTACTATATTGAGCAAGATTGTCTGTACAACTGTGAATATCCCAAGCTTCCATCAAGTAATATACATACTAGTATGATACAGTAATGGCCTCTAGGGCATATACACTAACAATCTCCCACTTGCACTAAGGCCATGTACTGGCGTATCGAAGACCTATCATCTCGATCAGCCGCTTGAACTGAGTCTGGGGTAAAGCCTTCGTGAATGGGTCCGCAGTGTTGTTCTTTGTGTCCACTCTCCGCACCTCGATCTCCTGGCGATCAATGATCTCCCTGATCAGGTGATACCGCCTTAAGATGTGCCTGGATTTCTGATGGGACCTTGGTTCCTTCGCTAAAGCTATAGCCCTATTGTTATCGCAATACAAAAGTATTGGGTCAACAATGGACGGAACCACCTGAAGTTCACTAATGAACTTCTTCATCCAGACCGCCTCTTTTGCGGCATCGCTTGCAGCAATGTTTTCAGCCTCCATCGTCTAGTCTGCGACGGTATCCTGCTTGGAACTCCTCCAACATACCGCCCCTCCGTTGAGGGTAAACACAAAACCCGAGACAGACTTGCTGTCATCTTTGTCACTCTGGAAGCTTGAATAGGTAAAGGACTCGACCCTGAGGTCTCCATTACCGTAAACCAGGAACATCTCCTTAGTCCTTCTCAGGTACTTGAGAATGTTCTTCACTGCTGTCCAGTGGTCCTCCCCTGGGTCTGACTGATACCGGCTTACCGCGCTCAATGCGTAAGCTACATCTGGTCTTGTACATAGCATCGCATACATTATAGATCCTACCGCCGAAGCGTAGGGTATAGTGCTCATGCGAACCCTCTCCTCGTCAGTCTTAGGAGACATCTTCTTGGAGAGGGTAATTCCGTGCAATGCGGGTATGTTACCGCGCTTGGAACCCTCCATACTAAATCTCTTTAGTACGGTCTCTATGTACCTGGACTGCGAAAGTCCCAATAATTTCTTGGATCTTGATCCCCAGAATGTACGAGGCATCACCCAGGTCCTTCATGGAGAACCTTTGTGACAAAAATAGCTTGACCGATTGTAGCATAGGAATATCATTTCCTATCAAATGAATGTTGTCCACGTACAAGACTAGGAATACGACAGTTCGTCCTACAATCTTCTTATACACACAGGGTTCATCTTCATTCTTGATGAAATCAAATTCCTTGATTGCCTCATCAAAACAGATGTTCCAGCTCCGCGATGCCTGCTTTAATCCATAAATGGATTTAAGCAACTTGCACACCTTTCCGCTGCTCCCACTGTCTACGAAACCTTCTGGTTGATCCATGTAAACACACTCTTTCAAACAACCGTTTAGGAAAGCCGTTTTAACATCCATCTGCCAGATTTCATAGTCATGGAAGGCAGCAATGGCAATTAGGATCCGAATGGATTTGAGCATAGCCACCGGAGAAAAAGTTTCATCATAGTCCAAACCAGGTCTTTGACGAAAACCTTTTGCAACGAGTCTAGCTTTATAGGTTTCCACCTGCCCATCTACACCAAGTTTTCTTTTGTAGATCCATTTGCATCCAACGGGTTTTACCCCAGGTGGAGCAATATCCAAGGTCCACACTTTATTGGCGTACATTGACTCCATTTCGGATTGCATTGCTTCCTGCCACTTATCAGAGTCCCTACTGATAATGGCCTGCCTGAAACTGGTAGGGTCATCTTCTTCCAAGATGCAATCCTCTCGATCCCCGTCTATGAGAAAACCGTAGTATCTCTCGGGCGGATGAGAAATCCTACCAGATCTGCGGAGTGGCTAAGGTTCGTCTGGGGTTATAGAATCTAGCGGTTCCTCCAAATTTTCAGTTACATTTTGTGGTCGCTGAATTTCTTCCTGTTCTACCGAACTCCCACTAGTTTCTTTTGCAAGAAACTCCCTTTCTAAGAAGGTGGCGTGGCGAGATACAAACACCTTCTGTTCCTCAGTGTGGTAGAACAGATATCCCAGTGAGTTTTTAGGATATCCCACAAATTTACACAGAACTGATCGTGCCTCTAGCTTGTCCGGTTTCTGTGTCTTCACAAAGGCCGGACAACCTCATATCTTAATAAACTTCAGACATGGTTTCTTACTGCTCCATATTTCATACGGAGTTTTAGGCACAGATTTGGACGGAACTTGATTCAAAAGGTATGCCGCTGTCTGAAGCGCATGTCCCCAGAATGAAAGAGGTAACTCAGCACTACTCATCATGGAGCGAACCATATCCAATAGGGTACGATTCCTCCGCTCCGATACACCGTTGTGCTGTGGTGTATAAGGAGGTGTAAGCTGAGAGAGAATACCATTCTCTTTTAAGTAATCTAGGAATTCCGTGCTTAAGTAATCCCCTCCCCTGTCAGACCGGAGGATCTTGATACTTTTGCCTGCCTGGTTCTCTACTTCGTTTCTGAATTCCTTGAATTTCTCAAAAGCTTCAGATTTGTGTTTCATCAGATACATATATCCGAACCTAGAGAGATCATCAGTGAATGTGATGAAGTACGAGAACCCACCCCTTGCATGTATAGACATCGGACCACATACATCACTATGTACGAGTCCCAAGAGCTCTGCTGCTCTTTCTCCATGTCCGGTGAACGGAGATTTGGTCATCTTCCCTTTGAGACAAGACTGACAAGTTTCATAAGATGAAAACTCGAACGTATCCAAGAGTCCATCTTTATGCAACTTACTCAGTCTTTTCTCTCCGATATGGCCAAGTCTACAATGCCACAAGTAGGATTCATTCGTATCTGAATTCTTCCTCTTGCGTGTGTTTTGTATATTGAGAACTGTATTCTGATTTAGAACGTAGATACCATTACACAGTGTACCCTCTGCAACCAGTACCTTATGAAGGTAAATGTTCATGATATTCTTTTCAAGAACAAAGTTATATCCATCTTTATCGAGTAAAGAAACTGATATGATGTTGCAAACCATGGAGGGTACATAGTAGCAATCGTTCAAAATCATAGTCTTGCCATTTGGCAATACTAGGTGATATTCACCGACGGCTGCCACATTAACTTGTGCTCCGTTCGCTACTCTGAGCGACATATCACCCGGTGCAACTTTCCTACTTTTTCTCAGTCCCTGTAATAAATTACAGATATGAGATCCTGATCCGGTATCAAGTACCCAGGAGGCAGGGCTGACCGTAAAACAGTTCTCAATTACAAGAACACCTAAAGTAGATGCAAAACCATGCTTCTTCTTCGACTGGGTATCCTGGAAATCCATACAATCCCCTTTCCCATTCTCATACTCATGACTGTTGTCACAAGTTAGAGCTGAACCAACTTTCCCCAGTCCCGAATAAGAATTCGGATCGGTCAAGCGATACATTTTATTATCTTGATTAGGGCGTGAAAAGGTTGCTGCCTGGAGAGAGAGAAAAGAAACACTCAGCGTATGCTCTTGCAAGATTAGATTGGTTTATTAATTTATCTAACCAGGATGTCTCCCACTGTTTACTCAAATTCTTCTTAAAACCTTTTAAAAGAAGAACTAGTCAGGATTTTAATTCACGTCACAATACTTGCTTAACCTTTCAGCCAGGCTAGTGTCGGTACTTCGAGGGAGGTTTTCCAACGCTTTCGCGAAGTTCCTTAATTCAAGAACCTCTTTTCCCTGGGGGCGTATCCCCGCTAACACCTTTCTAGATACCTACTAGGTTTATAGCATTGATCGTTTAGTGAAATAATCTCCCAAGAGTAATCCAACTCACTAGTGGGATCGGGATCCAACTATCATTGTGTGATGACCTAGATGGAATCCACTCTAGTCACCACACTCCAGAAGGTATGCTAAATCTGCAAGTTTCAGTACTTTTGAAACTCCCGATGTGGTTTTTGCCCCTAGGACCCAAGCGACCTTGACGAATAATCAACAAATCAAAAGGTCCTAGTCAAGTTCAACCCGTCGTTATCCAGGATTGCATTAGACCCGCCCGCATGATCCTTGACGAATAATCAACAAAATCATGCGACCGTCCTAACCAATCGCATCTATCAGTGCAACAGAAAATTATTACTCAGCTACCGTTCACTGTGTCTTGACGAATAATCAACAAACGCAGCACGAATACTAAGTATTAATTATCCGAAACGACGGAGGGCTACGGCTGGGCTTTTGGCGAAAAACCCGTTAACGTAATGAACTTGATATCGTTGAAGGAACCTGGTAATCTTTTTGAAAATATAGTGGCGAAAACTTTTGCTAAAGAGGTCACTCCCTGTGAAGGGATCTCGGCTCTTTCCTCGTCGAATGAGGTGCAGGATATTCCAAACTGAATACCTCGATGCAAAGCAAGAATAATCGACTATAGTGAAGTTATTACCCTGACGCAAACTTTTGTCCAAGGGGTCACTCCCGATGAAGGGATCTCGGCCCTTGCCTCGTCGACTGAGGTGCTGGGCATTCACAACCGAATACCGCGATGCAAAACAAAAATTGAACGTCCTTGCAATAACAGCTTTTTTTTGAAAAATTGTTCCAACAACGTCTTTTAGGTTTATTTTCTTGCATTAGTTCTTTTAATGCGTCCCATCATTTAAATCCTACCATTGCAGAAAACAACCAAAATATGACGTACGCTTATGCCAATCGCATTCGCCACTGGGCCCCGTCATCACCCGTTAGGTTACTTAACTAACGACAGAGCGGGGGCTGGGCTAGCGTGGCTGTAAAACATAAGCAACGCCTAAATAGTTATTATACATAGATATAGTGCAATGATAGCCAATCCAGATCACAGATGAACACTTTGGATATACTAGGAACCCGCGATTCGTTCAAGCCTGCAACGAAAAACGGATTACACGGTCGCGATGAATAGCCAAAACCCCACCCAAGACCCCTACGGGTGCGGCAAACTACCCGCCAAGTACCCGAAGCGAAGCAATCTCCCTCAACGCCATGAGTAGGCCACTCGGCACTTCGAGATACCCGGTAGTTTGTGCACCCCCTCCATGGGTCTATCCTAGGAGCAAAAACAGTAAAAAGAATTATACAATGACGGCTACAACCCCGACCCGGTTGTGCGGCCAAACAAATAATATTACATCAATTTACAAATTATTACATGAATGAAAGAAAAAGAAACTCTCATCTCACATCCACCCCGGCTATTCATCCGCGACAATCCAACGAGTTCATATACACAAACCATCAACAACACAGATCACAGATATGTATAACCCCCACTAATCGACGTATAGCGATTAGTAGACGTTCAATACACATATAACATCACAGATATAACCTTTATAGTCAAAGTATATTGAAGTTCGGAAAAAATACGGATTTATAGGCTCCCAAAAACAAATTTCTATTCTGAAAAATCTGGGCACATATAAACCATCTCAAAAATCCTAAAACCAAGTCAGAAACACACTACACCAAAATCGACCCAGTGACTCACCAAGATGGCCGCGGTTCCGCGGCAATAGCTTGCTATTGCCGCGGAAACGCGGCTCTTTGGTCGAGTTGCTGGCTCGTTTTTGGTGGCTTTCTTCTAAAAACCCTGAGATGATTTTTGGTGTATGACAAATTTTGTTTTGACCAGAAAAAATTTTAACAGAAACTCAGATTTTTGTAACTCGTTTTTTTTCGATTTTTCCGTTTCGAACTTCGATACACTTCACTACCAAGCTAGTTTATGTTTAGTTAGGCTCCGATACCACTGTTAGGTCCACGTTACCTCTCCCGGTACTTTCGGGGTTGCGGAAACGGTAAAACAAAATTTTTTCTAAACTTTGTAACATGGACCGTAAAAGCCGGAACTTTGCTAAACAATACACTAGCATCCTAACTTGAGATGTATCTACTCGGTTAGGGGTTATACCTAACTTGAACTCCTTCTTCTTGAAACCTAGTAGAGGTTGATGGTTCTTTCCTCGTAGCCTTCTTCCGTCAAAGATGGATCCACCTGAGGGTTCAACCTTCGGGCTCTTTCTCGAACTTAGAGTGAACTAGGATCTCCGGCTTGCCAAACCTTGAACCCTAGAGAGAGTAGAGAGTATCTATGGGGTGTTTCTCTTTTAAGGAGAGGGATTCTCAACACATGAGAAGGATTCTCCTTGAGCTTGAGAAAGAAGAAGATGAAGTGAGGAGAGAGAATGAATATGATAGAATGAGCTCATTTTCCTTTTGCAACCATAACAAAAGGAAAAAGAATTATCTAATTAATAATAATAATTCAAAATGAAATAGTTGATGGTTGTTTTTGGAATGACCACTATCATCACTTCATTAAATGAATGTAAGCTAGAATCAAGGAGTATCCTTGCAAAGTAATGATGATGGTCAAATATTGAACCATGGTCAACAAGTCAACCATGGTCAACAAGTCAACAAAACCAACCATGACACAATTTCATTTAATTACTATTATTAATTGATATTTCATAAATCCATTAGGGTTTGGAAAAAGACGACTGTCAACTGTGCATACGCACCCGTTCCGAAACCCTAATGAAAGACCTCTTCCTCCACCTCAAACAACTGTGCATACACACCTGCATTCTCGTTCCGAGGAACAAGAATACTGAGAGATAAAAGCAACCCCAAAACATATACCAGTAGCTGGCTCAAACCAGAGCCTGCTAGTATAAACCGTCCGGACTCCAAACGTGCACAAGTGCGCGGATGAGAACGAACCCTGCCGCAAAACCATGCGACCTCTACTCAGTTTTGCCCAGAGGCGAATAGCCCTCTGTGTGGGACTCTAAAGACTCGACACTACGCTGGCAGTGGGTTTAACCACAGACCGTAAGCGGCACTAGCAGTGCGTAACGGTCCCCAGGTAGATGCCGATAAGAAGACTGACGAGGTAAAACCCATCTGAACTCCTACTGAGTCTGAATGTGACATTCTCCGTACAGTCCGGTCTGTTCGTCTGATACATCGCATGTCGGGCCTAGGAGGGCGGCAAGCATCAGACCCCTAATAGCGGTACAAGTCGTGTCGGAGTGAAGCCCAGAACACCCTGAGATAGCACTGGAACCTACCAGTATATCTCGCTTGCCCTGGCCAGGGACTACTTGTGTAATGGCTCTCCTAGACACAGCGCGATGTCAACCCCCAATACCGGGAGAGACGAATCCTGTCTAACCATCACTGCCTCCAAGTGCTTCGGGACTGCTCCCAACTACTACCTGTTTGCACGACTCAGAAGAGCCGTGGTAGGGTAGTAATCAAAGAACAGTGGGAACACACTCGAGGCGGAGTGACAGTGTCAAGTCAGCGGACTAAGCTGTACTCATGTCACCTGGGAACCGATAACTGACGATAGGTATAATACTAACCATCAGTTCCCGACGAGTCCTGTCCAGTGTACTCGTAACCTAACGAGCACCCGCATACTATCTCAAGTACGACGTACCGACGGCTGTGGGACAGACTGTCTCCCGTGCTGGGATGAGAAGCGCATACGCTAGTCTACTCTGGAGCATCGATGCCCTATCTCGATACTCCCACGACCAGGGACGTGTATAAGGATGTGCTTGTAGATTACCCAGCCCCCACGAGTGTGATCGCCATCACAACGCCGGTAATCAAGCAAAGATCCTAAGGGCTCTACTAATGCGTATAGGTGATATAATAAATAAACAAACAAGTACACATTAAAGCAGAGACGAACCAAGTAGCATACTACTATATTGAGCAAGATTGTCTGTACAACTGTGAATATCCCAAGCTTCCATCAAGTAATATACATACTAGTATGATACAGTAATGGCCTCTAGGGCATATACACTAACAAAGTGTACGTCGTATTTATCTGTGATGTTTAGGTACTTAAATGATGGGACTTCATTAATGTGATTAATGAAAGTAAAAGAAACCTAAGATGTTGTAGAATCGAATTTCAAAATAGCAAGGGTAGCTACAGTTCTTGCTTTGCACAGCGGTATATGTGATATATCCTGCACCTTATTCGATGAGGAAAGGACCGAGATCCCTTCACCGGGAGTGACTCCTTTAGCAATAACTGGCAGATGCTACACACTCGGTTTGTTTTCTAAATGCTTTTAAGAGTTTTTGCTTTGCACAGTGATATATATGATATATCCCGCACCTCATTCGACGAGGAAAGGACCGACGATCCCTTCACCGGGAGTGACTCCTTTAGCAAAACTAGAAAAGCCTAAAAAACACTCCATTTTAAAATCATTTGATTCTACAACGATATCAAGTTCATTACGCAATAGGTTTTCAGAAAAACCTGTCGTAGCCCTCCGTCATTTCAGATACGTACTAGTTAGTATTCGTGCTGCGGTTGTTTGGCCTCCGTCAAGGCGTAGTGTACGGTAGCTAACTAGTGCTTATCTGCTAGCATATGATGCGATTGGATTAGGGTATTCGTACGGCGTTGTTTGGCCTCCGTCAAGGGTCGTGCGGGTGGGTTTAATTCAATCAGGAAATGACGGGTTGAACTTGACTAGCGGACTATGGGTTGTTTGGCCTCCGTCAAGGTCATAGGACGCTAGGGGCAAAATATTATCGGGAATTTCAAGTGTTGAAATTTACAATGAGATTGCATACCTTCTATGAGATAGTTGGATCCCGATACCCGCTGCGAGTAATTGTTACTCCTGGGAGAATTTTACACATTACAATTAGCCGATCAAGTAGGTGTCTAGAAAGGTGTCAACGGGGTTACGCCTCTGGGAAAACGAGGTTTACATTAATTAGGTTCGTGCGAAAGCACGGGGGACCTCCCTCAAAGTACCGACACTGGCCTGGCTGAAACATTGGTGAACTTGTAGTGTGTAATTAATCCCGGCTAGTCTTTCCTTTTAGGGTTTGAAGGAAGATTTGATAAAAAGCAGTGGGAGCCATCCTGATTAGATAAAATAATAACCAATCTATTCTTGCAAGAGCGCACGCTGAGTGTTTTCTTCTCTCTCTCTCCAGGTAGCGACCATATCACGCCTTAATCAAGATAATAATACGGATTATTGACCGAACCCGCTTGTTATACTGAGCTGGGGAACGTTGGTCCCGCTCCAACTTATAATTGTTATAAGACAGAGCAGGAAATTGGGGATTACCAGAATTCCCGTGCCGCCCAAACGAAGAGAGTGCATGTTGATGCATCATCTTCGGGTGTGTTCATTATACAGAACTGTTTCTCAGTATTCTTTACGTCCTGGGTATGTGATACCAGATCAGGATCCCGCATATGTAATCTGTTACATAGGGCTACAGATAGGTAGAGAACTGAGAACGGGTGATAAGTTTCATGAGGCAGAAAACGGGGCAAGTGTTGCAGCCAAGTCTGTTGGTCACTGTCACCCTGTATTGCCAATACATTGATTCTGAGCGAATGTTATTAGATACCGAACCTGATATACAAAATCATATCAGTCTCTTTATTAGTAAAGAAATGATAAAATTTTGTATAGTTGGATAATGTTTTGAACATTTCCTATATCAAAAGTTGATCGGTTCAGGCACGTTATCTAAAAGCATTGATGTTCTAAATCAAACTACAGTTCTTAGTATACAGAACACACACAAGAGGAAGAGTTCAGAAATGAACAGATCCTTCTTGAGGTATTGTAGACTAGGTCATATCAATGCGACACGACTAGCTAAAGTTACATTTAGATGCATATTTAAATCAGTTTGAATTTACATCTTGTGAAACTTGCCAGTCATGTCACAGAGATAAGATGACCATAGCTCCGTTTACTGGAAACAGAGAAAGAGTTAGTAAACTCTTGGGACTGATACATGATGATGTATGTAAGGTCCCCAGTCTACACATGCCAAGACTGGTTCTTTGTACTTCATTACATTCTCTGATGATCTCTCAAGATTCAGACATATGTTCCTATTGAAACACAAGTCCGAACCTTTTGAGATATTCACAGAATATAAGTTAGAAGTAGAGAACCAAAACATGGGTATAAGTATTATGTCCATTGATGTGATCATGGAGGAGAATACTTGAGCACGGAAATCCTGGACTATTCTAAAGGAGAATGAGATTCTCTCTCAGCATTACTCCTCCGAATACACCATAGCACGATGGTATATCGGGGAGGAGCAATCACACCCTATATGATAAGGTGTGCTCTATGATGAGTACTACTTAGTTACCTATTTCCTTTTGGGAGATATGCACTTGAGAAGCTGCATACCTATTGAATAGGATCCAAATCAAATCAGTTGCCTACCACTTCATATTTGATATAATAAGGGAAGAGCCCATCTCTTAAGTTAGTTAAGATTTGGAGTTGTCCGGCCTATGTCTGAAAAGCAAAATCCGGACAAGCTCGAGGCAAGATCTGTTATGTAGAACTGGAAATGTTCCAGCTATACAAACTGCAGCTGATGATTTGAAAGAACCAAAGGATTCAATAGTTACAAACGAACCTCAGCCTCTCCGCCGATCTAGTAGGGTTCCTCACCCACCTGAGAGATACTTCGGTTTCTCGATGACAGTGGGAGCGAGGATTGCATCATGAGATGATGACCCAACTAGTTTCGAGCTGGCCATCGAGAGTAAGACTCTGTAAGAATGGCTGGATGTTTATCGATCTGAGATGGAATCCTTATACACCAACAAAGTATGGACTTTGGTTGCTATATCTGAAGGGTTAAATCCCTATCAGGAGCAAGTATATCTTGAGAAGATTACTTGGTGTAGATGGAAAAGTTGAGACTTTCAAAGCTAGACTTGTTAAAGGTTTTCGTCATTGACCAGGTGTGGATCATGAGGAAACCTTTTTCTAAGGAGCTATGCTTAAGTCCATCCAGATCCTACTTACCACGGCTACATACCATGACTACGATATCTGGTGGTTGGGTGTCATGACTGCTTTTCTAAATGATGTTTAGAAGAGAACGTCTATAAGTACACAGCCAGAGGGCTTCGTAGACAGTGGGAGAAGCGGAAACGTGTGCAAGATGCTATATAGGATAAAGAAGGCATCGCGGAGTTGGAACGTCTATTTTGATGTGTTAGTCAATGAAGTTGACATCATCTAAATGGTAGATGAACCTTGTATAAACAAAAAGGTAGTAGGGAGTTTGGTGACGATCCTCGTAGAGTACGTGGATGACATACTCTTGATAAGGAAAGAGTTTCCTATGCTACGCTCGATCAATCTCCGCTTATCACAATGATTCTCCACATAGGATCAAAGTGATACCTACTAAATCCTGGGTTTTGGATCTATGAGATAGATCTAAATGGATCTTAGGATACTCACTAGTTGTAGTGAGACGGTATCAATTGATCCTGGGAAGAATCACTGGAAGTGTTCCAGGGTGATAAAGACGACTGAGTGTCAGTCACAGGCATTGTCTTTACCCTCAGTAAAGGGACGGTATGTTGGAAGAGTTCCAAGCTAGATACCGTGACCTACTAGACGATAAAGGATGGATACATCGCTACTTAAGATGCTACCAAAGAGGTTGTTTGGGTATATATCAGTTCATGAGATGAACTTTGTTCCTCCCATTGTGTGACAATGGAGCTGTGGCTTATGCCAAGGAACGCCGGTCCCATCAGTGATCCAGACATATTCTAAGGCAGTGTCACCTGATCATGGAGATGGTTGATCTCCAGGGTGATCGAGGTTTGGAGAGTAGACCCAGAGAACAACACAGCGGATCCACTCACAAAGGCCTTTTTCCCAGAGAGAGACTTTTAAGGGATGGTTGAGTATGAGATACTACAACCACTGCTATCAGATGGCCCTAGTGCAAGTGGGAGATTGTTAGTTATATGTATGCCCTAGAGGCCATTACTATACATAGGATGTATATTGTAGTGGATGCTTGGACATATATAGGGAGGACTTTCTTGCTCGACATGATAGTATGCTATCTGGTTGATCTTTACCTTAACATGTACACTGATTGTCTCTCTGTTACATGTTGGTAAAGCCCTTAGGATGTGTACTTGACTACCTGGACTATGATGCGGATCATACTAGTGGGGAAATGGTAGTCCATAAGTACATCCTTCAAGGTCCCTAGTCGTGGGTGTATCGAGACGGGGCATCGATATACCAGAGTAGACTAGCGTATACCTTCTCGACCCATACAGATGGGCGATGGATGATCCCATATCCATTGGTGTTTGACATCAGAGATGATATACGGGTGCTCAGTAGAGACTGGGTACACTGGACGGACTCGCCGAGAACTCCCAGATGGTATTACACCTTACGTCAGATGGCAGTTCTCTGGTGACACTGGTACAGAGTAGTCTGTTGACCCGAGATCGTCATAGAGTCTTGTGTGGTTCCCACTGTGCTTTGATTTCCATCTTACCACGTCCAAGAGGGCATGCAAAACGGTGGTTTTTGGGTACAGTCCCGAATCACATGGAGGCAATGAGCGATAGGAGGGGATTCGTCTCTCCCGGTATAGGGAGTTGATGTTGCGCTGTGTTCGATTGGCTATAACAGGAAATCCCTGGCCAGGGTTGCTGAGATTTACTGGTAAGTGTTACCAGTAGTATCTCGAATTGTTATAGACCTCATATCGACACGACTTATCGAGCTATTGGGGTTTGACGTTTACCACCCCTAGGCGAGATATGCGACATATCAGACGATCAGACCGGACTGTACGGTAGTGTTACTGGTTGGATTCACAGGAGTGTGAGCGGGCTTGCTCGTCGATCTTCTGATCGCTCAATACCCAGGTGGCCGTTACGTTTAGCAGACCGCTTGCGGCTTGTGGGTGTTTGATATGATCATCACCTGCTGCCGGCGTATTGACGAGTCTTTAGAGTCCTACACAGAGGTTTCCTGGCTCAAGCGAAACGAAATAGGAGCGCATGTGAGATATGTGCGGGACCGAGAATAATGCGTGTATGTGATACCGTATTTCATTCTCGCGATGAATGTGTCGAATGGTTGTATGCGATATAACCTAGTTATCGAATCAAGGGTTGATTCTATAAATCGATACATTGTATACTAGTCGGTTGTGTGCGACATGACCGGATCATTGAATCAAGTGTTGATTTAATGATTTAATGCATAATTATATATATTTGATATATTACTTTGCATTAACTAGTATTGGTTCACTTTAAAGGATTTTCTCACTTGGATGTACAAGTTGTATATGTGATATACTTTTTGTGCAAATGATTGTATCATGTTTGATGATACATGTTTACTTGGTTAAGTGTAAAGAATTAAACCATGGTTAAACTTATGATTAGGGTTTTGTTTTCTTTTTCATTTATTTGTCTATTTATTCTTTTTGGAGAAATGATAAGAAAAGAATGGTGGCTTTATTTGTAGTTTAGTTGAAACTTCATGAAGCTTTGACCTAATCCACCATTCTTATCTCATCCTTAACCCTAACCATTCCAACTAACCTTGGTTTAATCTCTACACTTGACCATGGTTCATTATATGATAAGTATTGATTTTCTTTTCAATATTAATTAACTTATCATAACACTTTCTTCTTCTTCTTCATCTTCTTCAATGAAAAAAGCTTCACTTCATCAATGGTGGATTAATGAAAAGTGTGAGAAATCCAATTCTAAAGTGAACCCACTTCCTATTTCTTCATCCTCTACCTCTTGCCAAGTAGTAGAGTGTGTTTCCTTCACAAGTTTTCAAGGCTTGATGAAGGTGGAGCTTGATCTAGTGATGCCTCGACGTAGATCATCTTCGGCACGTCGTCGATGACCTAGCCCGCTCTTTCTCCGATGAAGCCGACGCTGGAGCCCGGGATTTGATATGGACAGCGGAGAGGACTTCATCACGGAGCCGTGGAGGTGGAGGACCGGATCTACAAAGGTTGTATTTCCGTACTCTTAGTTAAAGTAGTTAACTAGTTGTTTTGTCGCCTAAATTTCTAGCCAATGATCTTGTTAGGGTTTCTCGGCACCGTTAAAATTTGAAATTGGCATGGTTGATGCCTTGTGAGACCACCTTGGGGTGCCTAGGAACCCTACAATAGCTACTTGTACATCATGCATACATAGTTACATATACACCCACATATCTTGCTATAGTTACATATACCCCTATGTGGTATTGTATTGACATTGATATTGAGATGTTGATTATTGTGCTATTAAGCGTATGAAATGCATTATACATACATGCTTATATGTAGATACATACTCTGCTATATACATACATGCTTATATGTGGATACACATACTCTGCTATAGCTACTTGTACATCATGCATACATACTTACATGTACACCCACATATCTTGCTATAGTTACATATACCTTTATGTGTTATTGTATTGACATTGATATTGAGACGTTGATTATTGTGCTATTGATCATATGAAATGCATCATACATACATGCTTACATGCAGATACACATATCTTGCTATAGTTACATGTATACCTCATATGATGCTGCACTTGATTTCGGAGGAATTGGGAACCGCATGATATATTTTAAAACTGGATTCGTTTAAAAGAGCGGTTTTTCCTTAATATGCTCATATTGCTGTTTTATGTTGCATATATCAGATTTCATGGATTTATGCATTGAGATATGGATTTCATGTGATTATGGATTGGAGAACCAAGGGGATATTTCAAGAAATTACGTATTGTTTTGAAAACTCGGTTTTTCTTGATATGATATTTCGATGTGTCCACCATGAGTTTTCTCAGTTCTGAGACTTGTGTTAGATACCCGATTCGAGGAGCGAGGGGGAACCGTCTGGGGGTACATGTTTGACCCGGTGAGGTATCCCGGGGCAAGAAGACTTGTATTGTTAGGCGGTGAGCCTGGCAGGGGAGCACTACCTACCGGTGATAGTATAGAAACCGACGGTTATCCGGAGGATACCGTGCGGGAGTTATGATATGAGATATATTGAGGGCCGATCTGGGTATGCGGCCTCTGAGAGATGAGTATTTTCGTGTCGATGCTGGACACGAGTATTTCATGATGTTTCGAGTGTCGATGTTGAACACTCAGGTTTCATGATTTTGTTGTGTCGTTGATGGACACACGAGATACATATCCTCATACACACACACACAGGCATATGTTTTCATGATGTTTCGAGTGTCGATGTTAGACACTCAGGTTCCATGAGACTTACATATTTGAGGGCCGATCAGAGTGACGGCGCATGAGGTATTGGGATTTAGGGTGTCATTGATAGACACCGGGATTTTCCACGATGATGTTTCATTGATGATGTTATTTTTATCCCATACTCAGCATTTATTTGATATGCACTGCTTAATGTATTTGTAGTACCTGATGGTGTACCTTGATCATGATTGTTGCATATCTATATTGCCATACTTATGCTATTAGATTACATGTGATAAATTTATCGATGTTCGTGCATACTTGTGATTACGGTATGATGTTATTTACTATTCACGAGTTGGCAACTCACCCCCATTGTGCCACAGTGTTTTGTAGGATTTACCCTCAGAAGAGTCGCGGTAGAGCTTCTTATTATCTATACTTTTGCGGATACTGCTACGGTTGGCTGTGAGGCCTTTTGCTATAGATGGGTTTTGCGATTATCCGATGATGTTCACTATTTATCTTTTGTATCTAGTACTCTCCATCTACCACCTTCATGTATTTGATTTAGAGATGAGTTGTGAGGATCGATGTTGTATTATTTTGTGACTCTGGGTGTCGTGCTCGTAGGAGCCGGCCTTGTTATAATGTTTTATCTCCTTATGTTGTTTTCATTTATATTTCTTCGCTACGGCGTCGCATATATACTTGTGGTGGTTGTTTCCGCCCTTGGGCGTGATTTGCTCCCGTTTGGGATGCTTTATTTATATTCTATGTTGTACCCGTTTTCGGGGCTAGTTTTTACAAAAAAGGTGCTGCCGAAATTTTTAAGAAAGTAAACTTAAGTTTAAAGATTTTTACTTGAGGTTTTCAGAAGATTTTTAACTATATTTTCTCCACTTATCCCTTTTTAGGGTGGTTTAGATTTCTGGGTTTCGGTTTGCTTAAATTGCGTATGCCTGTTGACATCATATGGTTTAACTGCGGGTCACGTACCTAAATTTGGGTCGTGACAGTAACCGAGGAATACTACGGATTTTTAAAATGGTATTCATTCTTCAAAACACCGTAGCCCTACTTTTCTAAAAATAACGATTCATGCTATTTCCAACACCATCACTGTATGGCTCGTATATAGATTTATATTTTAATATGTTGCATCATTGCATATTTCCTGTCATTCATTGCATTGTAGATTAAATGTGTTTCGTTTAGCTATTATGATCTCGTCTGTTAGGACACCAGCACTGTCACTGAAGATGCGTATGTTGCACGTACACTTGCTTGCCGGCTCACACACATCATCATCGGTAATTGACATGCCACGTACACACTAGAGAACCTTTACTTCATTCATATAATCTGATAATATGTAGAAGTTGTATTGTTTTACATTCATAATCTTAAATGCTAGTGTAGACATTGTATCTCTTATTTAGAATGCCACATGCATTTGCATCCATACATTCTAGTTATGCACTGATCATTGGCTTTATGTCGGTATTTATTATCTCCTTGTATACTCATAGATTATGATTCCTTTGGAGATTTCTGTATTCATGTTATTTCTGGGTTTGGGGAAACCGCAAGTGATATTCATAAACTCATGATTTAAATTTTCAAAAGGAAAATGTGATTTCTTGTGATATGATATGTATGGCGTCCACCATGAGTTTTCTCGGTTCCTGAGCCACGTGTGTACATATACCCGATTCGAGGAGGGGGATGCACCGTCTGCGGGTACATGGTGGACCCAGTGAGGTACCCTGGGGAAAGATGGATGTATTGAGAAGGCGTTGAGCCCGGTACGGGAGCACTACCGACCTGTGATATTTAACGCGGCGGACATCCGGAGGATACCGACCGTAGTCGTGCTATCAGATGATTTGGGCCGATAGGTATAATACCATCTAGGAGTTCTCGGCGAGTCCTGTTCGGTGTATCCATTCTCCAATGAGCATATGTGTACAATCTTTAATGTCAAACACCAATGGCTGTGGTATCAACCATCGCTCTATACAGGGTCAAGAAAGGTACACACTATTCTACTCTGGAATATCGATGCCCTGTCTCGATACTCTATCGACTAGGAACAATTAAAGGATGAACTTGTGGACTACCCTGGCCCCACTAGTATGATCTACATCATAATTCTGGTAGTCAAGTACACATCCTAAGGGCTTTATCAACATGTAACGGAGAGACTGTATAATGACAAGTGTATATGTTAAGATAAAGATCAACCAGATAGCATACTATCATGTTGAGCAAGAAAGTCCTCTCTATATATGTCCAAGCATCCACTATAATATACAATCATGTACAATAATGGCTTCTAGGGCATACATATAACTAACATGTCCTAACCAATCGCATCGTATACTACAAACAAGCACCACTTAGCTACCGTACACTATGCCTTGACGGAGTCAACAAACGCAGCACGAATACTAGGCACTACTCATAGGAAATGACGGAGGGCTATGGCTGGTTTTTGACGTAAAAACCTTTTAACGTAATGAACTTGATATCGTTGAAGGAACCCGAATGGTTTTACAAATATATAGTGGCACAAACTTTTGCTAAAGAGGTCACTCCTTCTGAAGGGATCTACGCCCTTTCCTCATCGAATGAAGTGCTGGATATTCCTAACTGAATATCGCTATGCAAAGCAAAAGAATCGACTATAGTGAAGTTTTACAATGACACAAACTTTTACCCAAGAGGTCACACCCCATGAAGGGATCTTGGCTCTTGCCTCGTCGAATGAGGTGCTGGATGTTCATAACCGAATATCGCTGTGCAAAGAAAAAGGAAACGTCTGTAATGTTGGTTTTCAAAAATTGGTTCCAACATCATTTACGTTCGTTTTCCTTGCATTAATCAGAATTAATGCAGTTCCATCAATTAATCATATCATGCTAAAAGAAACGAAAATAATCACGCACATATATGTCATCCGCATTCGCCACAGGGTTCCGGATCTTCACCGTAAGGTTGCTTAACTTATGGCAGGGCAGGGGCAGGATTAGCGCGGATACAAAACATATATAGCGTCTACTACATAAATATATAATATATACGAACATTCGTCTCACGCATGATATCAAGTAACATCATAGAAGCATCACAGGAGAATCACTGCTGAAGCAAACACAATATGGAAATGTGGATAAACAAGGAAAAGTACATTTCAATGGAGCAAAATATGAAATGCAATTTTCCCGGTCCTGTGGATAGCCCGTAATATCAGACCCTAGACCCCTACGAGTGCTGCAAGCTACCGGCCAAACCCAGAAGCGAGGCAACCCCAATCAACAAAGTGAGTGGGCCACCCAGCACTTCTGAAATCCGGTGACTTGGGCACCCCTGTGCGGGTCAATCCTGTACCCCCTACGAGAGCGGCGAATAGCCCACCAATTCTAGAGTAAAGCACCGCGATCTCAACGCCATGAGATGGAAGCCCGTTGCCCTCTAGAACCCAGCTACTCGAGCACTCTGCCGCGGGGTAATCCTAGTGCATGTAATGAAACAAAGAATATACAACAGTGACTACGTCCGCAACTTGGACGCGTCCCAAAGAATAATACAAGCCGTGATGACGGCAGTCCACATGTCGGACGCTCGCCATGCAATATGAATATACATTACATCACAGAGAACTACATATAATACTACGTACTCCGGGCTATCAATCACGACAAATCCAACAAAGCCATAATCACATAGCAACACAGAACATCAACGCGAATATCATGTTCGTAAACCCGTCTAATTGTGCATATAACAACCAGTCGGATTATACCGTGCTATGATATTCACGGTCACGGATACTAACATATGCACTGATAAACACATATTCAAAATTTCGATCGACTAAAACTTTTCCACATTGGCCCCAAGTGCAAACCAGTATTCAAACAAATCTGGGGCAAAATCATACATCCCAAAAATCACATTTCCATATTCCAGAGTGCCAGAAGAAATTTGGGGCACAACGGCCACACTTCGACCGTGGAACCGCGGCCAATAGGCATGTAAGGCGGCGGTTCCGCGGCCGTATGTTGGGCTCATGTGCCCAAATTTCTTCAGGGCCTCTTAAAATGCCTGCACGTAATTTTAAGGTAATCTGAATATTTTTTGAACAACTTCAAAATCGGACAGCGGGCATAAAAATGGAAGCGCGATTTAGAAAATTTCGTCGATCGAAACTCTAAATTAGTGCAAACAAGTCTAGCTTTTAGCATGGCTCTGATACCACTGCTGGGAACCTAGGCACACTAGCAAACTAGTTTTCGAAGATGGCAACATGGATTTCAAAAAATTTCTAGTTTGCCAAAATTCCCAAACCAAGAATCGAACTAAATAACTAGAACTTGTATACAAAAACCTAGTGAGCTAAACTAATCTATTATGTGTAGAATACTCACATCCTCAAGTTTTCTTCAAGTGCTCCGGATCGTGGTTTGCGAGTTGGTCCTCCTTTGCCGAAGATGATCCACCTGAGGGAAACGATGCAGGCTCCAGCTTCGCCTAGCGAAGGAACCGACGCTCCATGGTCGCTAGCAATGGAGAGTGGGGATGTAGGAATTTTTCACTAACTTTTCCTCTCATTACTTAAGCTCAAGTGACCAACTAAAGAAGAAAGAGGCGGAGGTGAGGAAAAGGCATGAGCAACTCAAGAAAGGAAAAATGAGCTGAGTGTAGAAGAGCTATCAAGCAAGATAGAATGAAGAGTGTATGGCATGTAGAAAGAATGGCTCCTCATATTTTACAACCATGCAAAAAATATCTCACATATTTTTACAATAAGCAATCAAATGTCATACCTCTCTATATACCTCCAACCATGCTCATGCAACCTTTGTTGGATATAGTGCCCTCAGAGTCAATTATTGGATCACAGGCACGTGATTGCAATGATTGAGGGAGGACCTATACCGGTAGGACAGTCTTACTCGAGATGATAGTATGCTATCTGGTTTATCTTTATCATCGTGGACTGCTTTAGATGACCTTACGAGTCGCTATTACACATTGATAGAGCCCCTAGGATTCTTGCTTGACTACCAGCAGTATGAGGGCGATCATATACGTGAGAGCTGGAGTCTATAAGCACATCCTTAAAAGGTCCCTAGTCGTGGGAGTTTCGAGACAGGGCATCGATTCTCCAGAGTAGACTCGTGTATACAATCGAGACCCCGACGAGGGGCGGTGGCCGGTCTCACAAACCACTGGTGTCAGTTGGTTCACCTAAGATGTATACAGGTGCTCATAGGGTTATGAGTACACCGGATAGGACTCACCGGGAACCTGCTAGTTGGGATTATACCAGACGTCAGATAGCAGTTCCCTGGTGACATGTGTACAGATTAGTTCATCGACCTGAGATCGTCATTTATCTCGTGTGAGTTCCCACTGTGCTTTGATTACTACCTTACCACGGCTCAAAGGAGTCGTGCAAACAGGTTTTAGTTGGGTACAGTCTCGAGCCACATGGAGGCAGTGAGCGGATCTGCAGGGGTTCGTCTCTCCCGGTATTGGGGGTGAGGTCGCGCTGTGTCTAGGAGAGCCATTACACAAAGCCCTCAGCCGAGGCAGGAGATTTACTGGTAGGTATTCCAGTAGTATCTCAGGGTGTTCTGGGCTACACTCCGAAACGACTTGTACCGCTTTTGGGGGTCTGACTTTTACCAACCCCCTAGGCCCGCCATGCGATACTCATAGACGAACGGACCGGACTGTACGGATATTGTCACTGACAGGCTCAGTAGGGTGTCAGGATGAGTTCGCTCATCGACGTCCCCTTTGGTCAATAGCTGGTAGCCCGTCACGTATGGCTAATACCTCTGACGTGCTAGTGGTTAAATCCACAGCCATAGTATTGACGAGTCTTTAGAGTCCACCACACACAGTTACTCAAGTTTCGGGAAAAACGCTGTAGAGGCCGTATGGAGATATGGCAGGGTTCGATCAGATACGTGCGGTATTGCACGGATCGTGATCGGACGGATTTTACTAGCCGGCTTTGGTTTAAGCCTGATCCTAGTATTAGACAGTGTAGTTTTTGTCTCTTTGCATTTGTGTTCAGTGGGAATACAAATACGGGCATGTATATGCAGTAGCGGGGTTTTCCTGTAATTTATTACGGGATCAGTTTTCTGAAGTTGCCAGTTTGCATTCCGTTCCGGCCGGTTTTCCTTTGTTCCTTCACGGCCGGACTTTATCGCTGGAGGGGGGTATTTGCAGTTTGCAAATAACTTATTTGTGGAGGGGTTTATTGCATTTGTGGCTTCATAATCATGAGATTCCATTTTAATCTCATCCTTTGCATTTATTGTGATGAGAGTTGATTTGCTTTTTTATGAGAGGTTTGCTTTGGATGTGGTCACCTCTTTCCTTTCCTACACTCACCTCCCTTCTTGGTTTTGTTTTTTCTCTCCACCATTTGTTTCGTGAGGGGCCGGCCACACTTGAAGGGAGAGAGAGGTTCATTTTATTTTGGTGTGGGAAAAAGTATCATTCATATTTTTTTTATCTTGCCACAAAAAATTCCCAAGTTCATCTCTTTTCTTTACCTCCATCCAAAGGCAACTTCAACCACAAAAATGAGACAAGCATTCTACACTACACCTACAGTACCCTTGGACGCGTCGGCTAGCCAACTTCGCACCCGAGTTGCCTCGGTCAAGAGGTGGGAGCCCGTAAAAGAATTTGGCTATGTAGTGTGTAAGTGCACGGCGGCGCCCCGGCCTCCATCCCGAGGCCAAATGCGGAAGCGATGGTTAACTTTAATTTTTCAAACCGGCACCACTGCGCACTAAAACCCAGATCGGGCCATTAAACTAGTCCTAGCTAACAAGATGGGAAGAGAGATATACCGAGTGATCCGTGTCCTCCGTTCTTCTCGTCGTCGTCCCGATCTCCCGCGGAATCTCTGGTGTCCACTTCATCGCCGGAAGGGCACCACGTCGCCGGCTTCTTTTACAGGCTCCCGCCTCTATACCGAGGCAACTCGGGCATGAAGTTGGCGAGCCGACATGCCCAAGGTTTGCTGTAGAATGTGTGTAGAATTCGTGTCTCATTTTGAGGTTGAGGGAGTTGCCATTTGGTGGAGGAAATGATATAAAATTTTGGAGATGGTGTTGTGGGAATTTTCCAAAGCCAAAAGAGAACAAAATCCCACATCTCAAATTTTGGACAGCCCCATGAGCTTTGGCCGGCCATGCAAATTGTGGTGGAGAGAATGAGAGAGTCAAAATAAGGGGAGCCACTAACTAATCATGCAAGAGAGAGAGGAATGGTTATCATATGAAGAAATGATCACAAAGAAACACCAACACTCCACCAACCTCACCCTTCATCATCATCAACAATCATGTCCTACAAAAGTCAAGCCATGATGAAGATAGAAGTCAAGGTCAAAGAAGAGCTATCATGATACAACAATATGCAATCACCACCCTCCACAAATGCTTATTTGCACAATTGCAAATAAGCCCTCCTCCACCAATCTTCGGCCAATGAAAGATACAAATGAAAATGGCCGAAACGGAAAGCAAACTGGCAACTCCAGAAAACTGGTCCCGTAATAAATTACAGGAAAACCCCGATACTGTGTATACACACCCGCATTTGTATTCCGACCGAAATACAAATGCAATGAGACAAAATCTACACTGTACTATACTAGGATCCGGCTTAAACCAAAACCGGCTAGTATAATCCGTTCGATCCTGATCCGTGCAATACTGCACGTATCTGATCGAACCCTGCCATATCTCCATATGGCCTCTATAGCGTTTCGCCCAAAAACTTGAGCAACAGAATGTGGGGGACTCTAAAGACTCGTCAACACCTTGGTTGTGGATTTAACCACTAGCACGTCAGAGGTATAAGCCAATACGTAACGGGCTACCAGGTATTGACCAAAAGGGTCGTCGATGAGCGAACTCATCCTGACACCCTACTGTGCCTGTCAGTGGCAATATCCGTACAGTCCGGTCCGTTCGTCTATGAGCATCGCATGGCGGGCCTAGGGGGTTGGTAAAAGTCAGACCCCCAAAAGTGGTACAAGTCGTGTTGGTGTGTAGCCCAGAACACCATGAGATACTACTGGAATACCTACCAGTAAATCTCCTGCGTCGGCCGAGGGCTTCATGTAATGGCTCTCCTAGAGACAGCGCGACCTCACCCCCAATACCGGGAGAGACGAACCCCTGAAGATCCGCTCACTGCCTCCATGTGGCTCGGGACTGTACCCAACTAAAACCTGTTTGCACGTCTCCTTTGAGCGTGGTAGGGTAGTAATCAAAGTACAGTGGGAACTCACACGAGACAAATGACGATCCCCGGGTTGATGAACTAACCTGTACACATGTCACCAGGGAACTGCTATCTGACGTCAGGTATAAGACCAACTAGCATGTTCCCGGCGAGTCCTGTCCGGTGTACTCATAACCCAATGAGCACCTGTATACATCTTAGGTGAACCAACTGACACCAGTGGCTTGTGAGACCGGCCACCGCCCCTCGTCGGGGTCTCGACTGTACACACTAGTCTACTCTGGAGTATCAATGCCCTGTCTCGAAACTCCCACGACTAGGGACCTTTTAAGGATGTGCTTATAGACCCCAGCTCCCACTTATATGATCGCCCTCATACTGCTGGTGGTCAAGAAAGAATCCTAGGGGCTCTATCAACGTGTAATAGCGACATGTCAGGTCACCTAAAGCAGTACACGATGATAAAGATAAACTAGATAGCATACTATCATCTCGAGTAAGACTGTCCTGTCGGGATAGGTCCTCCCTCAATCATTGCAATCAGGTGCCTGTGATCCAATAATTGATTCTGAGGGCACTATCTCCAACAATCTCCCACTTGCACTCAAGGCTAATTATTGCGATGTCGCATACTCACAGCCCGTGTGATACCGAACACCCAACTCCTCTACTAGTCGGTCTCACAAAGCCTGTTTGCGAAACTATTGCGTTCGAGGAATAGCCTCAGTGAGTGGATCCGCCTTGATGTTTCTTTCTAAGTCTCTCTATATCTCAAGTTCGCGGAGAAACCCAGCTCCCGAAATGAGCAATACCTGTCTTAGAATGTGTCCGGATGTCTGATGGGACCTAGCTCATAAATGAACTCCAAATCCAAACTTCTTAGACTGTATCGTCAACTGAACTTAATCAGTATCCTGCGCCATGCCTCCCTCAGTATTTCCTTGGACCACCTGTCCAAAATACTGCCCCTCGTCAGAAGAAAAACTATAACTCTGACAACCTCCTTGTCGTCCAGGTCACCTTGGAAGCCTGGAATGATAACTGTCTCCCGAATGAGGCTGTCGTTATCATATCCCTAGAACATCCACTTATGTTCTAAAACTGCTTCCGACTGTTTCTCCAGGATTGGATCAATGTCAACTTATTGCATCTAGTGCAAGAACAACATCTGGTGTGGTACTTGACATCTCATGATTGACTCAATTGTCTGAGCAAGTGATCTGCCAATCATGCGCATCCCTCTCCCCTTTAGTCTGTAAGACACCTTTAGAGAGGGTGACTCCATAACCTGCAGGTACACTACCATGCCAGGAGTTGTCCATTCTAAATACTCTTAGAATGGTATCTAAGTACCCTGACTGGGAAAGTACCCAAATCTAGATCTAAAACCATAGATCTAGTAACCAGTATGTCTGATATAATGTCCAAGTCCCATGTGGAGAAACTACTGTGTGACGACCAAAGTATAACCGATTGTAGTATAGGAATATCACTTCCTACTCTGTGTATGTCATCCAAATACAAGGACATCACACCCTACTACCTTCTCAACAGATCCATCCCCTATTCTGATGAAGTCAAACCTATGACTGTCACGTCAGAAATAGATGATCTTTCTCCGCTATATCTGCTTTAGTCTATAAATAGACATAAGCTGCCTGTCCACCAATGCTTCCGCTGCTCCCACTGACTACGACAACCCTCTGGCAGAGTCATATAAACGTACACTTCTAAAGCAAGTTTAGAACGACGCTATACTCATCCTCCTGCCGGGTCTCACAGTCTGGAACAACAGCAATGGCAAGTGTGGGTAAACAAGAACTTCCCTGTCACCGTCCTTGAGGCTACCGGAGTACCTCTCGGGTGCCTGAAGTTACCCACCTTATCTGCGGAGTGGCCAATGGAATGTCAAACCAGATTGAATCTTTAGGTTCCTATGAAATCTTCAGTAATCGTTTGTGGTTCTGGAATCACTTCCGGTTCTACCATACTCCCACTACTGTTTTCTGAAAAAATCCATTTTTATTTAAAACTGTGGCGAGTCTAGAACAATATCGCTATTGTTCTTCCAGATGGTAGAAAGTCAACCCTCGTCATAGCCTGGGTTAACCCACAAACAGCCATTACAGAAACGTGCCTTGAGTTGTCCAGTGTCTGGTTTTAATCATAAACCGGACAACTCCCCGTACCTTAACATCGTTAAGATATGAACTGTTCTATATCCAATATAGAACCAGAGGCACTGATTTAATTAAACCAGATTCAAATCATGCAGCTGTCTCCAGTGCATGTCAACTAAATGGAAGGGGGCCGATCAGCGTTACTCAACTTAGGAATGCTTCCAATTATGAGTAACCTGAAAGAGAAGCAAGTTCTCTTAATCATTACTATCAACTGAACACCATACACAAGTATCTACATCTTCGATCACTTTGAAGAATCCCGATACTTGCAATACCTGGTTCTCTACTTTATTCAAATACCTATAACTTCTCAAAATTCGGACCCTGTGTTTCCACGAAACACCTGTATAAAAACTAGAGAAGTCATAAGTAAACCGAATATAGTACGAGGACCAACCCCTCTGTCCTGGTGGACCCTGGACAACATACAATACTCTGTATAAGTCCCTTGAGTCTGATAACTCATTCACTGTGTGTCGTAGGTTGAAAACTGTACTTATGGTTAAGAAGAATTACACCGCTGTTTAATGCTCCTTACCTAACCATCCACTGATATAGGTAAACGTCATAGACATAATTTCAAAAAGGTATATCTCACTCTATGAAAATAGACGTACAGATATATCGATTTGAAATTGGTGCATAACAGCGGATATTCAAAACCAAATATTTGCCGACCGGCAAACAACCCAGGTGACTTCCTCAAATATCACCGATTACAACGAATCCCGATATAATGAGGATGATCACCTAATTCCTACTAACCTACTCCCACTCATCATCTGTAAAACCATACAGATGTGAGAATCATACCCAGTAAATACAAACCCTGGAGTAAGGACTAATTAGGAAATCAGTTTTCTTTTAACAGTACACAGTGAAACTGAAACATTGAAATGTTTCGATAGGGTATCCCGGTATTCCTAGTAATGCCTCTTCCAGATTCTCGACTGTAACCGTATAATTCTTTGCCACCTCTCCAAATCCCTTTTTTATGTCTTTAGTCATTACCTTCTGCACACCCCTTTAGGCCAAATGGTTTTCTTCCTTCCCTACCGTTCGGCACCAGCCTATGGTTTGGAAGAAGACTATCCAATAAGCATAATGGGTGTACTGTCCTAATCCTAGGGGCACTCGCAATGAGAGAAGGTGAAGATAAAAGACAACCGAATAAACCTTATTCCTATTTCTCCTAAACCAGAATCCATCCTCGAACTGGAACGAGTTCCTCTCGAGTTCGTATATAACCATACGATGGAGTATCCAAAAAACTGTGGATCTTCGTAGTGATACGGAGTGTCCTGGAGAAATACAAAGGTGAAGTGGGAGTGGTAATGAAATACCTGGTTTGGTCATGAATATCAGTTGCAATTTACTTTGCCCTCTTACTAGTCCCTTGATTTGTCTTAACTTAATACCTTCTGTACACCATCGTTAGGCTAATTGGTTTTCTTCATTCCCTACCGGTCAGCACCAGCCTAAGGTTTGGAAGAAGAATATCCAATTTGCGTAATAGGTGTACTATCCCCTAATCTAAGGGTTACTCACAACCTAAAAGGAAAAGACAACTGAATAGTCCTATCCGTTTCCTCCAGAACCTGAAACCATCCTCGAATAAATTCTTTCGAGTTCGTATCTAACCATATGACGGTTTTGTCCAATGGAAGTGGACGTTCGTAGTAATACGGGGTGTCCTGGAGAAAAGGGTAAAAGTAGGAGTGGCAATGAGGTTTGCAAATCTGACAATCCAAAAGCCAGTGTTTAAGAAGGTTCGGTTAATTTTGGTCTCTGAGTCATAGTTTAGGGTCGGGTCAATGGTCGCTGCCAAAGAGAGAGAGAAAAGAAACACTCAGCGTGCACTCTAACCTAGATCAGAATGGTTACCAATTTATCTAATCTGGAAACCTCCCACTGTCACCTCAAATTCTCCTCCAAACCTGAAAGAAGAATTAGTCGGGGTCACCCGAGGAGTAAACTAACTCATCAGTGGGAATCGGGATCCAACTATCATCGCATGATAACGTGACGGAATCCGCTCACGTCATCATACTCCAGAAGGTATGCGCATACCTGGCAAGTTTCAGTTCTTTTGAAACTCCCGATGTGATTTTTACCCCATGCTCTTATGACCTTGACTTTGGCCAACATATCATAAGTCATATGTCAAGTTCTACCCGTCATTCTCCAGGTTAATTTGAGCACACCCGTACATACCCTTGACTTTGGCCAAAATAGTAGTACGACTGCCCCAAACCAACGCATCTATCTATGCTGCATATGAATACCCAATAGCTACCAATCACTGTGCCTTGACTTTGGCCAACATACACAGCTTGAATACTATTGACCACCCATATGAAACGACGGAGGGCTACGAATGGTTTCTGGCGAAAACCTTTAACGTAATGAACTTGATATCGTTGAAGGAACGGATAGCTTTTAGAAAATATAGTAACGAAAACCTTTGCTAAAGAGGTCACTCCCGGTGAAGGGATCTCGGCTCTTTCCCCGTAGAATGAGGTGCAGGATATTCCAACTGAATATCACGATGCAAAGCAAAAGTAATCGGCTATAGTGAAGTCATTGCCCTGACGTAAACTTTTTGTCCAAGGGGTCACTCCCGGTGAAGGGATCTCGGCCCTTGCCTCGTCGACTGAGGAGCAGGATATTCCAACTGAATACCACGATGCAAAACAAAAGTGAACGTCCTTGCAATAACAGCCTTTTTTTTTAAAAGTGTTCCTGTAAGTCCATGCTACCTCTCCCGGTAACTTCGGGCATGCGGAATTTGGTGAAAAACAATTTTCTAGAGGCGGTAACATGGACTCAAAACCGGATCTTGGTTAAACATCTAACTAACAACCTAAGTAGGAGTTGTTAACTACTCGGTTAGGGGGTTATACCTTTCTTTCCCGAACTCCTTCATCTTCAAGCCTCGATGGTTGTCCGGATCGGCTTCACCCCGTCGTCTCCTTGCGCCGAAGATCGATCCACCTGAAAGCTTCTACCTTTTGCTTCTTCTTCGAACTTTGAAGAAACTAGTTCACTTGGTTTGGTAAACCTTGTGAACTAAAGTGAGTAGAGGAGAGTGTGATGGGATTTTCTCTATGGTTCTTGCTTCTCAACACATGAGACAAGTGAACCATAGACAAGAGAGAGAGCAAGAGGATGAGGGTGAGAGCAAGAGAATGGGAGAGCTCAAAACCAAGAGAGAGAAAGATAATGAAAGAATGAGCCTCTCTTTTCTCTTTCACCCTCTCATCATCCAAAAACATCATGAGCCATAATGTTAATCAAGTATTATTATGTGATGGTTCATATCATGTCAAAGGCAATATCATTTCCATGCACTCATTTTGCAAACTACAACAAGCAAGCAAAAGTCTTTGCATGAAAATGACAACCATTGTGATGATGATGGTCAACTAGTCCAACCTAGTCAACCGGTCAACAAAGTCAACAAGTCAACAAAGTCTACCCCTCAACAACCATGTCACTATAATACTTAATTAATATTATTGCTAAATATATATATATATATATATGTCATATTCTCATTAGGGTTGAGCAAAAAGTCAACAGTCAACGGTCAACGGTCAACAACCCTAATAAGAATCCTCTGCCTCTGTCTCTCCGTCAACTGTGCATACACACCCGCATCCGCGTTCCGAGGAACACGAATACATACTGGATAAACCAAATCCCAAAACGTACACTAGGATCTGGCTTAAACCAAAGCCCGCTAGTGCTAACTGTCCGGACACTGTACGTGCACAAGTGCACGGATGTGACCAGACCCTGTCGCAAAACCATGCGACCTGTCGCAAAACCATGCGACCTCTACTCTTTTGCCTAAAGGCGAATAGCTTTCTGTGTGGGACTCTAAAGACTCGACACTACACTGGCAGTGGGTTTAACCACAGACCGCAAGCGGCACTAGCTGTGCGTAACGGTCCCCAGGTAGATGCCGACAAGAAGACTGACGAGGTGAAACCCATCTGAACTCCTACTGAGCCTGAATGTGACAATCTCCGTACAGTCCGGTCTGTTCGTCTGATACATCACATGGCGGGCCTAGGGGGCGGTAAAGGTCAGTCCCCTAATAGCGGTACAAGTCGTGTCGGAGTGAAGCCCAAAACACCCTGAGATAACATTGGAAGCCTACCAGTATATCTCGTTTGCCCTGGCCAGGGACTACTCATGTAATGGCTCTCCTAGACACAGCGCGATGTCAACCCCCAATACCGGGAGAGACGAATCCTGTCTAACCGTCACTGCCTCCAAGTGCTTCGGGACTGCACCCAACTACTACCTGTTTGCACGACTCCTTTGAGCCGTGGTAGGGTAGTAATCAAAGTACAGTGGGAACACACTCGAGGCGAAGTGACAGTGTCAAGTCAGCGGACTAAGCTGTACTCATGTTACCTGGGAACTGATAACTGACGATAGGTATAATACCAACCGGTCAATTCCCGACGAGTCCTGTCCAGTGTACTCGTAACCCAACGAGCACCCGCATACTATCTCCAGTACGACGTACTGACGGCTGTGGGACAGACCGTCTCCCATACTGGGATGAGAAGCGCATGCGCTAGTCTACTCCGGAGTATTGATGCCCTGTCTCGATAGTCCTGCGACTAGGGACCTACATAAGGATGTGCTTATAGATTACCCTGCCCCCACTAGTGTGACTGCCATCACAACGCTGGTAATCAAGCAAAGATCCTAAGGGCTCCACTAATGTGTATAGGTGATATACTAAAATAAACACATGTACATATTGAAGTAGAAACAAACCAAGTAGCATACTACCATTTTAAGCAAGATTGTCAATACAAGGTGAATATCCCAAGCTTCCATTAAGTAATATACATACTAGTATGATACAGTAATGGCCTCTAGGGCATATACACTAACAATCTCCCACTTGCACTAAGGCCATGTACTGGCGTATCGAAGACCTATCATCTCGATTAGCCGCTCAAACTGAGTCTGGGGTAAGGCCTTCGTGAGTGGATCAGCAGTGTTATCTTCCGTATTTACTCTCTTCACCTCGATCTCCCGGCGATCAACGATCTCCCTGATTAGGTGGTACCGCCTCAAAATATGCCTGGACTTCTGATGGGACCTGGGTTCCTTCGCTAAAGCTATAGCGCCGTTGTTGTCACAATACAGCGGTATTGGATCAACACTGGTAGGAACCACCTGAAGTTCCGTGAGGAACTTCTTCATCCAGACAGCTTCCTTTGCGGCATCGCAAGCAGCTATGTACTCCGCTTCCATAGTTGAGTCAGCAACGGTTTCCTGCTTGGAACTCTTCCAGCAAACTGCCCCTCCATTGAGGGTAAAGACATAACCCGACATGGACTTGGAGTCATCCTTATCACTCTGGAAGCTGGAGTTAGCAAAGGCCTCAATCTGGAGGTCTTTTCCGCCATACACCAAGAACATCTCCTTAGTCCTTCTCAGGTACTTGAGAATGTTCTTTACTGCTATCCAGTGTTTCTCCCCTGGGTTCGACTGATACCGGCTTACAACGCTCAATGCGTATGCTACATCTGGTCTGGTACACAACATCGCATACATAATAGAGCCTACCGCAGATGCGTAGGGTATTGATGACATGCGAGCCCTTTCCAAATCAGTCTTGGGAGACATCTCTTTGGAGAGGGTGATTCTGTGACAAGCCGGTAGATTACCGCGCTTGGAATCTTCCATACTGAATCGTTTCAGTATGGTGTCGATGTACCTTGACTGTGAAAGTCCCAACATCCTCTTAGATCTACCACGATAGATCTGGATCCCCAGAATGTAGTTGGCATCGCCCAGGTCCTTCATGGAGAATCTCTGCGACAAGAATCCTTTGACTGACTGTAGCATAGGTGTTGGGGTAAAAATTTACACCCCGGTTGACCAAGTCAAAATCAAAGTCAACCCCAAGCCAAGTGGGCCCAAGCCCAGATCCAGTGGGCCCATGCCCGGGTCGAGCCCGAACATGAAGCGGCCGGCCTCCCCCCATGCCAAGATAAAAATTTTGTAATAAATAATTTTGTTGTATTTCTTTTATTTAATTTTATGGATAAATGTAAGAAAAATAGGCTTAAGCCAAATTTTTGTAAAGCCCATGGTTTATGTGCAAAAAGAAATGGCACATGAGCCATGGGATAGGCAAAATACCATTTTGTGAAGCCCAAGGGGCTATGTGTAAAGTGTATAGCCTATAAAGGCAAAGATAATGAAATATCTCAAGAACTTTTCTCTCTCCAAAAAAAGGTTTCAGATCTGAGATGTTTCTCCTTCTTCAAGGTTCCAAAACCTTCTTCTTTCTCTTGAATTAAATCAAGAGTTCTACTCTCCTTTTTATAAAACAAATTAGTTTTTCACCACAAAACCCATCAAGGGGAACTCAGATCTTCTATTAGATCTCCAAAAGGAGTGATTTTTTTTTTAAAATCCCATATCTCTTGATCTTCAAGATCCAGCTAACAGAGGAGGAAGAAGAAGAACCCCTCCCATTAACCCAAAAAAAAACCACATTCAGGAGTCCTACTCCTTTCTAATTTCTCTTCCGGGAGTTTTTGGGGTTAAAAGCCCTCTTTTTCTCGCCGGCGCGCTAGCGCTCGAGCGCAAAGCACCTACGTGCCGACACGTGGCGTGTTTGCGCTCCAGCGCACTGCGCGCGAGCGCAAAGCGCCCACGTGCCGACACGTGGCGCGCGCGCTTGCGCTCCGGCGCAGTGCGCCCGAGCGCAAAGCGCCCACGTGCCGACACGTGGCGCGCGTGCTTGCGCTCCGGCGCACTGCGCCCGAGCGCAAAGCGCCCATGTGCCGACACGTGGCACGCTTGCGCTCAAGCGCACTGCGCCCGAGCGCAAAGCGCCCACGTGCCGACACGTGGCGCGCTTGCTTGCGCTCAAGCGCACTGCGCCCGAGCGCAAAGCGCCCACGTGCCGACACGTGGCGCGCTTGCGCTCAAGCGCACTGCGCCCGAGCGCAAAGCACCCACGTGCCGACACGTGGCGCGCGCGCTTGCGCTCCGGCGCCTTGCGCCCAAGCGCAAAGCGCCCACATGCCGACACGTGGCGCGCTTGCGCCTGAGCGCACAGCACCTAAGCGCACAGTGCTCAAGGCGCTGGCCCCCACGCATCTTTTGGATGTCTTTTCCCCCCTTTTTTGTTTATATATACATGTATATATATACATATGTATACATATGTACACATACACATACTCCGCAACATTCTCCCCCTCCAAAAAATTTTTGGGCCGGGGCGCTGCCCCGAACCCCGCAAGGCGGCTGCTAGCCCCCTTAACCCCCAGCCCGCTATCCGGGTAGCGGGACCCCCGTAAAAACTCTGCGTGGCTCCCGATATATCCAAAACCCCCTTTCAAAACAAAACACACGTACACTGCACATTGAGTTCGCATGACCAGTTTAACCCGTTAATCGGAGGTTCCCTCGCCCCAAAGGCGAGGGGTAATTAACGGCAGCTTAGTCCGCGGCTGCCGGAGATTCGGATCCCCACAATCATTAAACTCCGGCCTACCCTAGGCAGGGGGAATCTGTAGTATGCCTGAGAAGCGTGCGCGTATTCCCATCTCAATGGGGTGACGAAAAACACCCTACAGGTTCTGGCACGCCCGGTGGGACCAATCTCTCCTCCCATATTTCGGGTTAAACGTTCATGCGAACTCAATCAATATACATATCGATTGCCTATACTGAAATGATGTTCTTTTTTCCATGAAGCAATCAACCTTCGACGACAATGTCTCCCCAGACGAATTCAGCTTCCAACGTGACCCCGATTCCGTACGTGGTCAAGATCAACGCTCGTGTGGTTCTCCCCGCAAGCCTCAGTCAACAGTGGGAGGAACCGCCCCGCCAGTTTGGCTCCGTCATCATCTACCCTGCCGGTAGTGCTCATCTGGCGGAGATCCCGGCGGAACAGGTGGCCAAGCCGGTCTCAAGGGGGAAGAGGCCGAATGTCGTGATCGCCAAGGCACCACAACCGAAACTTAAGACGGTATCTGAACAATTCTCTGGTGCTCCAGCGGGGGGAAAGAACTTCGGTACAAAGGGAAACATCAGATGTTGCGGACGAGCTCAGGCGAGGACTCCAACAAATACACAATCGAGCGTATCTCCAAGTCCCTCCATCACCCGGTCTGCAGCGTCTTCCCAAAGAGCCGAAGTCTGCCAAATGCTTAGAACAGAAAAGTTAAGGCAGAAGCGGCTCAGGTATCGAGCCAACAAGAGGGCCAGGGCTTCGGCCAAATGGAATCGTGTGAAGTTCCAAGTGCAGGGTTGTCTCATGACGACGGCTGAGTCGGACGTAAGAACCAGCAATTCCTTCGAGCCTCTGAAGTGGATTCAGAAAAATGCCATGACCGCCAGAATCAAGAAGACGGCGGTCCGAACAGTGCCACAAAGAGACGTGTCCCGGCCCCAACAGAAAACGTATGACACTGTCTCTTCAAGAGTCTATCAAGCACTCTGTGCCGCACGAAAGCAGCAGGGTAAACCCAGAAAAGAAGCGCCAGCACCATTCAAGAACCTTGTTAGGCCAGCCGCCTTCAATCGACTACCAGCTACCGAAACAAGGGGGTCAAGACAGCGATCCGTGAAATCAACCGCCGACAATAAAAAGACGGATGGATATATTATCCATACGGTCTATATGGCGGGCGAGGGCCCCAGCGACAACCTTCGCAGCAAAAGCAAGGATGGGGCCACCACATCCCAAGCCCAATCTAGCCTGAATGTGGTTGCCGCTGCCCAAGAACAGCCACCCCCGCTGGATGAAGAAAACCCTCTCGATGATGATGATAGGCAGAAAGACCCCTCGGTCCATGCAGAGTCAAGCTCAGACAGCGAGGAAGAGCCGACTTTTCGCCCCAGGACTGCGGAGCAAGAGCTGCTTCAAGAGCTTCGAAAACAGCTCAGGAGCAAAGATAAAGAGATGGCCAAGCTCTATTCGAAGATAGACGACTTAACGAACGTGGTGATGCAGCTTACGGCTCAAATTGCTCGAGCGCCTCCCAATCAAGCACAAGCCGCTACTAATCAGCCGGGTGATGACAATTGAGGCAGCCAATGCCTGTTCCTTTGGGTCCAAGACTGGTCGAGCCGCATGAAAGCCGGACACACTCCGCTTCTGGCGATGCCTTGGCCCCAGATAGCACTATCCCGCTAACACAGGATCGGATAATGGATTTGGTCACCAGCAAGGTTAAAACATTGGTGGCCGAAACTGAAGCTCAGAAAGAAATCGGCAGTAGTGGGCGGCCATATCCCGCGCAGTACGATCTGATTGAGTTCCCAAGCGGCTACGTCATTCCTAAGTTCGGAAGATTTGATGGAACGGGGAATGCAAATCAGCACGTCGCCCACTTCAAAGCATCGTGCGGAAATACAGGGGGCAATAACGCGCTCCTTCTTCGTCAGTTTGTCAATAGCCTGACCGGCGTCGCCTTCGATTGGTATGCGAGTATACCGGACGGGTCCGTCATTACCTTTGCCCAAATGGAGTCCCTGTTTCGGCAAAGGTTCATGAGCGTCAGTGATAAAATCTCCATTGCCGACCTTGTGAGGACCAAGCCGGGGAAGAATGAAAGCAACACTGACTTTATCGCCCGATGGCGTAATCTCACGGTCAAGTGCGAACCGCCGCTGGAGCAGGACCAGTCCGTCAGCCTTCTCATTGGGAACCTCAGCAATTGGATGGTCCCATTCTTGTGTACAGCGGGCCTCAAGACATTTCAGGAGCTAACCAAGAAAGTCCAAATGCTGGAACGCTCGAAGCAAGAGTCCCCACCGGACTCTCAGAGAGACAAAACTTGGAAAAGCAAGCGGGGCGACAGCCGTAGAAGCGGGAGTTCCAGCAGTACCAATGTCTTCAATGTGTCCGACAATGAAGAAAAGCGAAGGGCGGGCGAATCCAAAACCAACCGGTCTCGAAAGCCATTGCTGGGAGGAGATGGGCCTTCCCTAGAGGAGAAGAAGAACAAGGTTTACTCTTTCAGAAGGGACAAGGTCCGTAAGATATTTAAAGATGCCTTGAACAACGGCCTACAATTGCCGGAGTCTAAAAGACCCCAAGAAGCAAAAATGACCGACAATCCCCTGTATTGCCCGTACCACCGAGTAGTGAGCCATGCGATCGAGGATTGCTATATCTTCAAAGACTAGGTCGAGAAGCAGTACAAGGCTGGAGAGATCGATCTGTCCAAAAGTGTGTTGGTGAACAATCAAGTTGCAACCACCAACTTTATACAGACAGAAGTTGAAGCCTTCTGGGAGCAGACAGCCGAACCCGCTGCCCCGAGAAATGAGACGGACTCATCGCGGTCTTCGTGGAGTACGCACATATCTAACAAGACGAAGAAGATGATAAAGCTACTTCGGAAAGAGCCCAGGACGGAATGGGAAGGGCAGAAGAAGCCTACCAGTCCAGCTGCCAATGCGGCTCCATCAGGCTCAAAATCCAAGAAGCTCAAGAAAAAGAAAAGTGCAGCTCGGCGCGAAAAAGAGTCTGCAGGGAGATTGACCATTCAAAAATATATCGATTCCCTCGAAGAATATGAACAAAGGGAAAGAACATTGATTCAATTGAAGGAGTTCTTCCCTGTACAAGCGGCTGAAATTCTGGAGGAGTTAGAAGAAGACTCCAATGAAGAGATCCCAGTTGTGACCTGCTACGCCATCCATCTTGGCAGCGACTCCGAGGATGAGCTCTGTTTTCCTGAAGAGGACGAGGAGCTCACCACAAAGGCCAATCAAATCCAGCTCAGAAGCGGCAGGGCTCTACCGCCAAATCAGGGCAACGCCCCAAAAGGGAAGGAAAAACAAGTCGCTAATGAAGAAGATGGCAGAGAACCGGCTGATGAAAACATAAGTCCTTCCTCGGTGGACTATAATGTCTTGGCACATCTCCGGAAGCTTCCGTCTCTCCTGAGCATCTACGACACCTTGGTCCTATCTAAGGAGCTTAGAGATGTTCTCATTCACGCTCTACAAAACCCCGAGCGGTATCAGGCTCACTTTGCGGAAATTAATATGAAAGAAGCCCAGCACGCTTTGCATGCCGCCGCAGTCACATTTAAGGACGAAGACTTGCTATTGGGAATAGTTGAGCATAATCGGCCGCTTTACGTGACCGGGTACAGCGACGGAGATCGAATTAATCGCATATTGATTGATCCGGGGTCCTCAGTGAACATCATGAACTTGCGGACGCTGAAAAGTTTGTCAATGGACGTCTGACACCTGTCAAGGGAAAGGATTGTCATTCAAGGCTTCAACCAAAATTGCCAGCAAGTTCTGGGGTCCATAGCTCTGCCAATCAAATTCGGGGATCTGCAAACTGAAGCTAAGATATACGTGATCGATGCCGACACGTCTTATAAGATTCTCTTGGGGCGGCCGTGGCTCCACGATTACGGCATCATTCCGTCAACTCTCCATCAATGCATGAAGTATACTAAAAATGGCGAAGAAAGACGCATTGACGGAGACATCCAGCCGTTCGGTGTGCATGAAGTCCGCTATGAAGATTCTCGGTACTTAACGAACCACCAAAATGCTAAGCCACAACTGACTGAGGATAGACCGGCCCCATGACCCAAAAGCAAATCTGCGCCGGTTATCACTTTCAAAAGTAAAAACGCCCAAGTGCGCCCACATTTCGGTAGCGACACTGATGAGTCCGACGCTGGAAGCCCGTCCTTCCGTAAAACCCGCCCTCGTTTCGGCAGCGATACGGACGAATCTGTTACTGAAGGTCCATTTAGCAGCAAAGTCCGCCCTCATCTTGGCAGCGACACTGAAGAGTCAGAAGAAGAGGACCTTCCGTGCAACAGCTGTGCAGATTAGACCCCTATGCAGCAAGCGAAACTAAGAGAGACCTTCGAAGTTGCAGAAGGGTCCCTAGCCGTCACAAGGGTGCCGGAGCAGATGTGCAAAGAGCTCGATGCGTTGTCAGTCTCCACCGTGGACCAGCTGAAAACTTTCTACGTCCTCGAGAGGAAAAATGGACAGAAAGGCATCCTGTTTTATGGGTCAAACCCAGTTGTGCACCCGGACGATCTTTCTGTCGCGTGCCTTCCCTATGAGAGAGGCATAAGAGCCGTCCTCAATCCCAGATACTATGCGCCCGAGATGCGGGAATACTTTAAAAAGTGCGGATGCCGGTTATATCAAACGGAGTCCGAAGCAAAGTTTTACGAAGGGCTATGGCATCCACCCCAGGTCCGAGCACTCATCGATGGACGAATTCCAGATAGACGGGGCATAGGCCACATTCAACCTGATTCCAAAGCGTGCTACATGATCCATGTTGGTGAGGCCAGCGAAAGATCAAATGATGATGACGAGATAGCCGAGCCAGAAGAAACTCCTCAAGAGCTCGAAGATGGCGGACAAGCAACCTTTGATGAGCTAACCGAGATTGACTTAGGAACGCCCGATAATCCAAGGCCGACGTATATCAGCTCACTCTTGTCGAAGGAAATGAAAGAGCAGATAATTGCCCTGCTGCATGAGTTCGTCGACTGCTTCACGTGGACGTACAAAGAAATGCCTGGCCTTTCCCCTGAAGTGGCCGTACATAAGTTGGCTATATCTCCTGATACTAAGCCAGTCAAACAAGCTCCTCGAAGAATGAGAAGGGAACTAGAAGAAAAGGTCATCGAGGAAACTAAGAAGCTCATCGATGTCGGCTTCATCAGTGAAGAGAAATATGCAGACTGGATTGCATGCATAGTCCCAGTAAAGAAGAAAAATGGGCAGATCCGAGTTTGTGTCGATTTCAGGGACCTCAACAAGGCATGTCCTAAAGACGATTTCCCGCTACCGGTCATGGAAATGATGGTCGATGAAACCTCAAATTACGAGCTGTTCACCTTTATGGATGGCTCGTCTGGATACAATCAGATCAAGATGTCGCCTGAGGATGAGAAGCACACAACATTTCGAACCCTGATCGGAATATATTGCTACAAGGTAATGCCGTTTGGATTGAAGAACGCAGGTGCTACATATCAAAGGGCAATGACCAATATCTTCGACGACCTAATTCATAAAGTCGTCGAATGTTATGTTGATGATCTGGTCGTTAAGACTAAAACCAAGGCCGATCATATCCAGGATCTTAGGACCGTTCTCACCAGACTGAGGGAATTTGACCTGAAGATGAATCCTCTGAAATGCGCTTTTGGCGTGTCATCGGGAAAATTCCTGGGCTTCATAGTCCGACATCGAGGGATCGAAGTTGACCCATCAAAGATAAAGGCCATCATGGAGATGCCCCCTCCGAAGAGTATTGTTAGTTATATGTATGCCCTAGAAGCCATTACTGTACATATGATGTATATTGTAGTGGATGCTAGGACGTATATAGGGAGGACTTTCTTGCTCGACATGATAGTAAGCTATCTGGTTGCTCTTTACCTTAACGTGTACACTGATTGTCTCTCTGTTACATGTTGGTAAAGCCCTTAGGATGTGTACTTGACTACCTGGACTATGATGCGGATCATACTAGTGGGGACATGGTAGTCCATAAGTACATCCTTCCGAGTCCCTAGTCGTGGGTGTATCGAAACGGGGCATCGATATACCAGAGTAGACTAGCGTATACCTTCTCGACCCATATAGATGGGCGATGAATGATCCCATATCCATTGGTGTTTGACATCAGAGATGATATACGGGTGCTCAGTGGAGACTGGGTACACTGGACGGACTCGCCGAGAACTCCCAGATGGTATTATACCTTACGTCAGATGGCAGTTCTCTGGTGACACTGGTACAGAGTAGTCTGTTGACCCGAGATCGTCATAGAGTCTTGTGTGGTTCCCACTGTGCTTTGATTTCCACCTTACCACGTCCAAGAGGGTGTGCAAAACGGTGGTTTTTGGGTACAGTCCCGAATCACATGGAGGCAATGAGCGATAGGAGGGGATTCGTCTCTCCCGGTATAGGGAGTTGATGTTGTGCTGTGTTCGATTGGCTATAACAGGAAATCCCTGGCCAGGGTTGCTGAGATTTACTGGTAAGTGTTACCAGTAGTTTCTCGAATTGTTATAGACCTCATATTGACACGACTTATCGAGCTATTGGGGTCTGACGTTTACCACCCCTAGGCGAGATATGCGACATATCAGACGATCAGACCGGACTGTATGGTAGTGTTACTGGTTGGATTCACTGGAGTGTGAGCGGGCTTGCTCGTTGATCTTCTGATCGCTCAATACCCGGGTGGCCGTTACGTTTAGCAGACCGCTTGCGGCTTGTGGGTGTTTAATATGATCATCACCTGCTGCCGGCGTATTGACGAGTCTTTAGAGTCCTACACAGAGGTTTCCTGGCTCAAGCGAAACGAAATAGGAGCGCATATGAGATATGTACGGGACCGAGAATAATGCGTGTATGTGATACCGTATTCTATTCTCGCGATGATTGTATCGAATGGTTGTATGCGATATAACCTAGTTATCGATTCAAGCATTGATTCGATAAACCGATACATAGGATACTAGTCGGTTATATGCAATATGACCGGATCGTTAAATCAAGTGTTGATTTAATGATTTAATGTATGATTATATATTTGATATATTACTTTGCATTAACTAGTATCGGTTCACTTAAGATGGATTTTCTCACTCGGATGTGCACATTGTATATGTGATATATTTTGTGCACTTGATTGTATCATGTTTGATGATACATGTTAACTTGGTCAAGTGTAAAGATTAAACCATGGTTAGTTAATGGTTAGGGTTTTCATTTATTCTTTCATTTATCTTTTAATTTGGATTAAAAGAAATGAAAAGAGAAAAGAAAAACAAAAGGGTTTCTTTCATGAAGCTTGTTGAAGCTTCATGAAGCTTTGACCAAAGAAACCCTTTTGTCTTCATCTCATTAACCCTAACCATTCATTTAACTATAGTTAGCTCTCTACACTTTAAAATGGTTACAATTATGATAAGAATTCATTTTCCTTTCTATTTTTAAAAAACTTATCATAATATCATCTTTTTCTTCTTCATCTTCTTAAAAGAAGAAAACCTTGGACCATCAATGGTGATTGATGAAAAAGAGTGAGAAATCCAATTCTAAAGTGAACCCACTTCCTACTTCTTCATCCTCTACCTCTTTCCAAGTAGTAGAGTGTGTTTTCTTCACAAGTTTCATGACTTGGTGAAGTGGGAGCTTGATCTTGCAATGCCTCGACGTAGATCATCTTCGGCACGAAGCCGACGACCTTGCCCGCCCATTTCTCCGATGAAGCCGATGCTAGAGCCCGGGATTTCATTTGGACAGCGGAGAGGACTTCATCACGGATCCGTGGAGGTGGAGGACCGGATCTACAAAGGTTGTATTTCCGTACTCTTAGTTAAAGTAGTTAACTAGTTGCTTTGTCGCCTAAACTTCTAGCCAACGATCCGTATTAGGGTTTCTCGGCACCCATAAAATTTAAAATTGGCATGGTTGATGCCTTGTGAGACCTCATTAGAGTGCCTAGGAATGCTACAGTGGTATCAGAGCCTAGCTAGAGCCTTAGGCGAAGTCTACACGGAGTTTGAAGTCCGATCGACCCGAAACCCCAACTCAAAACGGCTCTCTGGACTTTTTCTAAAAACTGGGTTTTTTCCAGATTAAAAATTCTTAAAAAATTCAGCAGGAAAAACTAATAATTACGATGCAAAATTTTTTGAGTAAAGCAGCTACAGTGCGGCGGAACCGCGGCAGAAGCTTGGCTTCTGCGGCGGTTCCGCGGCCAATGAGTGTTATCACTGTTTATTTTTTGCACAGTAATTCATGTTTTCAGGTGTTGAGTTTTCTGGGAATTTTTAATATTTATTCAAGAGTTGAATTTTCTGGGGTTGTTTTGGGGATTCGATGAATCGATCGGATTATTTAACTTTGTCTTTTTGGCTTTCCGGATAATTTTTTGAATATGTTAAAAAGTTCGACCGGATATAAATACCCAATTTTTCCCCTGTCGGGAAATTTCTAAGTGTTGGATTTTTCCGTGGTTTAAAGACGTTCTAAATAGTGCAAGTAACTCGATGGACCCTCTAGAAGACAACAAACCTTAACTCGATTATGTGACCGTCTTGAACTGCCCTTTGAACCTTCGGGTTTGGGGCAGTACGGCGTGCCACATGTGAGGCGTTGGCTTGACCCTTCTACGGCTGGACCGTTGGTACTGAGGCACGAACTGAATGTTTTTAGACTTGTTTCATGTGTTGATCTGTTTTGGGAAAACTTGGGTGTTCGACTGTTCGATCGGAAAGTTTAACATTTTTTGTTTATCTGGAATGTGATACAACAATTGGAATTCACAAAAGGTTATGAGATAACTGAATGAATGTTATAAATCTAGCGGTTTAGTCTCACTTGATCGGTTGCCACGGAATTTTGATGTGATCAAATGTCCGTCGCAATCACGTAGCATACGCGGATACTCGCCGGGTAAACTTAATAGACAGCCTCACTCCATAGCCCCGACCAAGTGACTGTTGGAGAACCCCGTCGCCGAAAGCATCCGTTCGGGTGCCCGCGGCAGCGGTGTTCCGCCTTGGTGCACTTCGTCGACGGCGTCGGGGGTGCGGCCGCCTACTAAAGTTTGCGACGAGCATTCGATCAGGATTTCGGGAATCTTGTTGAATTCCCCGACTTGATATTGAAAAGTGTTTTCGATAATGAGACTAAAATGCGGGGTTTATAATTGTTAGGCATGCGATGTCTAAGGAATTCATTTGATTAGGCATGCGATGTCTATGCAGGTTGCGGATTCCAACTGTTGTAGTTTTACACTTTCTTTTCTGTGACCGTAAGTGTAATATGTGATATCGCCGGTTTTGTTGCTATATGTCAACGACAATTGGGATGCGCATATTTACTTACGTTGATGACATGTGATGTTATGTGTTGCTGGATATGTTATATTGGATCATCGTGTTTGAATAGCCGGGTTTTTTTATGTGAGATGAGTGTTTTTCATTTTCATTCATGTAAAAACTTGTATGTAATATTCTTTTATTGGGGCACTTCCAGGTTGCAGAAGATGTCACCGTTTGTATATTATTTACTTTTCCGCACTAGGATAGACCCAAGGAGGGGAGCACAAGTAACCGGGTTTTGGAGTCCAGTGGGAGACCAACTCGAGGAGTCGAGTCCGGGTCTCCTAACTCTAGAATTGGTAGGGTTGCTTGCCGCTCTCGTAGGGGTCTAGGGGTGTGGGTTTGGCTATTCATCACGACCGTGGAATCCGTGTTTTATACTGGCTCGTATTGAAAACACGGACGTCCTAGTATATCCAATATTTCATATGATTCTTCTGCTGCGATATCTGTGATGTTCTATGATAGATACAGTATATAGTATATATGATATATTATATAGACGTTACATATGTTTTACACCCGCGCTAGCCCTGCCCTGCTCTGCCGTTAGTTACCTAACCTAACGGTGCACGAGGGGACATCGAGGCGAATGCGGATGGCATAAGTGTACGTCGTATTTATCTGTGATGTTTAGGTACTTAAATGATGGGACTTAATTAATGTGATTAATGAAATAAAAGAAACCTAAAGATGTTGTAGAATCGAATTTCAAAATAAAACAGGTAGCTACAGTTCTTGCTTTGCACAGAGGTATATATGATATATCCTGCACCTTATTCGATGAGGAAAGGACCGAGATCCCTTCACCGGGAGTGACTCCTTTAGCAATAACTGGCAGATGCTACACACTCGGTTTGTCTTTTGATTGCTTTTAAGAGTTTTTGCTTTGTACAGTGATATATATGATATATCCCGCACCTCATTCGACGAGGAAAGGACCGACGATCCCTTCACCGGGAGTGACTCCTTTAGCAAAACTAGAAAAGCCTCAAAAACACTCCATTTTAAAATCATTTGATTCTACAACGATATCAAGTTCATTACGCAATAGGTTTTCAGAAAAACCTGTCGTAGCCCTCCGTCATTTCAGATAAATCCTGTTTAGTATTCGTGCAGCGTTTGTTGACCTTGTCAAGGCGCAGTGTGCGGTAGCTAACCAGTATTTATCTGCTTATGCATATGATGCAGATTGGGTTAGGGTAGTCGTGCGGCCTTGTTGACCTTGTCAAGGGTCGTGCGGGTGGGTTTGATTCAATAAAGAAATGACGGGTTGAACTTGACTTGCGGTCTATGGTTTGTTGACATTGTCAAGGTCATAGATCGTTTGGGGCAAAACATTATCGGGAATTTCAAGTGTTGAAATTTGCAACGAGATTGCATACCTTCTATGAGATAGTTGGATCCCGATACCCGCTGCGAGTAATTGTTACTCCTGGGAGAGTTTTATACATTACAATTAGCCGATCAAGTAGGTGTCTAGAAAGGTGTCAACGGGGTTACGCCTCTGGGAAAATGAGGTTTACATTAATTAGGTTCGTGCGAAAGCACGGGGGACCTCCCTCAAAGTACCGACACTGGCCTGGCTGAAAGATTGGCGAACTTGTAGTGTGTAATTAATCTCGGCTAGTCTTTCCTTTTTGGGTTTGAAGGAAGATTGATAAAAAGCAGTGGGAGCCATCCTGATTAGATAAAATAATAACTAATCTATTCTTGTAGAGCGCACGCTGAGTATTTTCTTCTCTCTCTCTCCAGGTAGCGACCATATCATGCCTTAATCAAGATAATAATACGGATTATTGACCGAACCCGCTTGTTATACTGAGCTGGGGAACGTTGGTCCCGCTCCACCTTATAATTGTTATAAGACAGAGCAGGAAATTGGGGATTACCAGAATTCCCGTGCCACCCAAACGAAGAAAGTGCATATGATGCATCATCTTCGGGTGTGTTCATTACAAAGAACTGTTTCTCAGTATCCTCTGCGTCCTGGGTATGTGATACCAGATCAGGATCCCAGATATGTAATCTGTTACATAGGGCTACAGAAAGGTAGAGAACTGAGAACGGGTGATAAGTTTCATGAGGCAGAAAACGGGGCAAGAGTTGCAGCCAAGTCTGTTGGTCACTGTCACCCTGTATTACCAATACATTGATTCTAAACAAATGTTATTAGATATCGAACCTGATATACAAAATCATATCAGTCTCTTTATCAGTAAAGAAATGATAAAATTTTGTATTATTGGATAATGTTTTGAACATTTCCTATATCAAAAGTTGATCGGTTCAGGCACGTTATCTAAAAGCATTAATGTTCTAAATCAAACTACAGTTCTTAGTATATGGATCACACACAAGAGGAAGAGTTCAGAAATGAACGGATCCTTCTTGAGGCATTGTAGACTAGGTCATATCAATGTGACCCGACTAGCTGAAGTTACATAAAGATGCATATTTAAATTAGTTTGAATTTACATCTTGTGAAACTTGCGAGTCATGTCACAAAGATAAAATGACCACAGCTCTGTTTATTGGAAATAGAGAAAGAGTTAGTAAACTCTTGGGATGATACATGTTGATGTATGTAAGGGCCCCGGTCTACACATGCCAGGACTGGTTCTTTATACTTCATTACATTCTCTGATGATCTCTTTAGATTCAGACATATATTTCTGTTGAAACACAAGTCCGAACCTTTTGAGATATTCACAGAATATAAGTCAGAAGTAGGGAACCAATAAGGGTATAAGTATTATGTCCTTTGATGTGATCAGGGAGGAGAATACTTGAGCACGGAATTCCTGGACTTTTCTAAAGGAGAATGAGATTCTCTCTCAGCATTACTCCTCCGAATACACCAAAGCACGATGGTATATCGGGGTGGAGCAATTACACCCTATATGATAAGGTGTGCTCTATGATGAGTACTACTGAGTTACCTGTTTCCTTTTAGGGGGTTATGCACTTGAGAAGCTGCATACCTATTGAATAGGTTCGAATCAAATCAGTTACCTACCACTTCATATGTGATATGGAAAGGGAAGAGCCCATGTCTTAAGCTAGTTAAGATTTGGGGTTGTCCGGCCTATGTCTAAAAGCAAAATCCGGACAAGCTCGAGGTAAGGTAAGTTATGTAGAACTGGAAATGTTCCAGCTATACAAACTGCAGCTGATGATTTGAAAGAACCAAAGGATTCAATAGTTACCAACGAACCTCAGCCTCTCCGCCGATCTAGTAGGGTTCCTCACCCACCTGAGAGATACTTCGGTTACTCTATGACAGTGGGAGCGAGGATTGCATCATGGGATGATGACCCAACTAGTTTCGAGCTGGCCATCAGGAGTGAGACTCTGTAAGAATGGCTGGATGCTTAGTGATCTGAGATGGAATCCTTATACACCAACAAAGTATGGACTTTGGTTGCTATATCTGAAGGGTTAAATCCCCATCAGGAGAAAGTATATCTTGAGAAGATTACTTGGTGTACATGGAAGAGTTGAGACTTTCAGAGCTAGACTTGTTAAAGGTCTACATCATTGACCAGGTATGGATGATGATGAAACCTTTTCTAAGTAGCTATGCTTAAGTCCATCCAGATCCTACTTGCCACGGCTACATACCATGACTACGATATCTGGTGGTTGGGTGTCATGACATCTTTTCTAAATGATGTTTTAGAAGAAAAAGTCTATAAGTACACGGCCAGAGGGCTTCGTAGACAGTGGGAACAGCGGAAACGTGTACAAGATGCTTTATAGGATAAAGCAGGTATCGCGGAGTTGGAACATCTGTTTTGATGTGTTAGTCAAAGAGTTTGACATCATCAAAATGGTAGATGAACCTTGTATAAACAAAAAGGTAGTAGGGAGTATGGTGACGATCGTCGTAGAGTACGTGGATGACATACTCTTGATAGGGAAGGAGTTTCCTATGCTACGCTCGGTCAATCTCCGCTTATCATAATGATTCTCCATAAAGGATCAAAGTGATACCTCCTAAATCCTGGGTTTTGGATCTATGAGATAGATCTAATTGGATGCTAGGATCCTCACTAGTTGTAGTGAGATGGTATCAATCGATCCCGGGGAGAATCACTGGAAGGGTTCCAGGGTGATAATGACGACTGAATGTCAGTCGCAGGCATTGTCTTTACCCTCAGTAAAGGGACGGTATGTTGGAAGAGTTCCAAGCTAGATACCGTGGCATACTAGACGATAAAGGCTGGATACATCGCTATTTGAGATGCTACCAAAGAGGCAGTCTGGATGTATATTTGTTCATGAGATGAACTTAGTTCCTCCCATTGTATGACAATGGAGTTGTGGCTTATGCCAAGGAACGTCCGTCCCATCAGTGATCCAGACATATTCTAAGGCAGTATCACCTGATCATGGAGATAGTTGATCTCCAGGGTGATCAAGGTTATGAGAGTCGACTCAGAGGACAACACAGCGGATCCACTCACAAAGGCCTTTTCCCAGAGAGAGACTTTTATGGGATGGTTGAGTATGGGATACTACAACCACTGCTACAGATGGCCCTAGTGCAAGTGGGAGATTGTTAGTTATATGTATGCCCTAGAGGCCATTACTGTACATATGATGTATATTGTAGTGGATGCTAGGACGTATATAGGGAGGACTTTCTTGCTCGACATGATAGTATGCTATCTGGTTGCTCTTTACCTTAACGTGTACACTGATTGTCTCTCTGTTACATGTTGGTAAAGCCCTTAGGATGTGTACTTGACTACCTGGACTATGATGCGGATCATACTAGTGGGGACATGGTAGTCCATAAGTACATCCTTCCGAGTCCCTAGTCGTGGGTGTATCGAGACGGATCATCGATATACCAGAGTAGACTAGCGTATACCTTCTCGACCCATATAGATGGGTGATGGATGATCCCATATCCATTGGTGTTTGACATCAGAGATGATATACGTGTAGGGTTCCTAGGCATCCTATAGAGGTCTCACAAGGCATCAACCATGCCATTTTATAAAAATTATGGTGCCGAGAAACCCTAACACGGATCTTAGACTAGAATTCTAGGCGAAAAAACTAAACTAGTTAACTACTTAACTAGAAGTTAGATGCTACAACCTTTGTAGATCCGGATTTCCACTTCCTTAGCTCCACGTGGTCATGCCCTCGCTGTCCATCATGAATCCTCGACTCATTCGTCGGCTTCATCGGAAAACGGGCGAGCAAGGTCATCGGCTTCGTGTCAAAGACGATCTACGTCGAGGTTGCACTAGTTCAAGCTCCGACTTCACCAAGTAGTGAAACTTGTGAAGAAAACACCCAAAACCACTTGGCAAGAGGTAGAGGATGAAGAAATAGGAGGTGGGTTCACTTTAGATTTGGATTTCTCTCACTAAAACTCAAGTTGCCATTGATGTAGCAAGCTTGAAGAAGAAGAAGAAGATGAGCTAGTTATGATAAGTCTTGTGTTAAATGAATAAATAATTCAATACTTATCATAACTTGACTAAGGTTAAGTGTAGAGAATAAACCATGGTGAATTAAGCGGGTTAGGGTTAAGTAAGATGACAAGAATGGTTGCAAAAGTCAAGGGTTCAAGAAGCTTCAACATAAAACAAGAATTGCCACCATTCTCATCATGAATTTATCCACATAAATAAACAAATAAATGAATAAATAAATATGCAAAACCCTAATTACAAAATAACCATGGTTTAATTCTATTCATTTAACCATATGATCAAGTATCATCAAACATGATACAAAAAGGTGCACAAAAATATATCACATATACAATGTGCAAATCAAGTGAGAAAAATCCGTTTAAAGTGAACCTATACTAGTTAATGCAAAGTAATATATCAAATATATAATTATACATTAAATCATTAAATCAACACTTGATTCAATGATCCGGTCATGTCGCACATAACCGACTAGTATTCAATGCATCGATTTATCGAATCAATGATTCGATAACTAGGTCATATCTCATATAACTAATCGAAACATTAATCGCGAGAATCAAATACGGTATCACATACACGCATTATTCTCGGTCCCGCACATATCTCATATGCGCTCCTATTTCGTTTCGCTTGAACCAGGAAACCTCTGTGTAGGACTCTAAAGACTCGTCAATACGCCGGTAGCAGATGATGATCATATCAAGCACCCACAAGCCGCAAGCGGTCTGCTAAACGTAACGGCCATCCGGGTATTGAGCGATCAGAAGGTTGACGAGCTAGCCCGCTCACACTCCTGTGAATCCAACCAGTAAGACTTACCGTACAGTCCGGTCTCTTCGTCTGATATGTCGCATATCAAGTCTAGGGGTGGTAAACGTCAGACCCCAATAACTCGATAAGTCGTGCCGATGTGAGGCTCATAACGGGTCGAGAAACTACTGGTAACACTTACAAGCAAATCTCTGATCAGCCCTGGCCAGGGACTTCCCTGCTACGGCCAATCGAGCACTGCGCAACATCAACCCCCAATACCGGGAGAGACGAAACCCCTCCTATCGCTCATTGCCTCCATGTGACTCGGGACTGTGCCCAAAGACCACCGTTTTGCACGCCCTCATGGACGTGGTAAGGTGGAGATCAAAGCACAGTAGGAATCATACAAGACTCTATGACGATCTCGGGTCTACAGACTAACCTGTACAAGTGTCACCTGAGAACTGCCATCTGACGTGAGGTATAATACCATCTGGGAGTTCTCGGCGAGTCCGTCCAGTGTACTCAGTCTCCACTGAGCACTCGTATACCATCTCTGATGTCAAACACCAATGGATATGGGATCATCCATCGCCCATCACATGGGTCGAGAAGCGTATACGCTAGTCTACTCTGGTATATCGATGCCCCGTCTCGATACACCCACGACTAGGGACCTTGAAGGATGTACTTATGGACTACCATGTCCCCACTAGTATGATCTGCATCACAGTCCAGGTAGTCAAGTACATATCCTAAGGGCTTTACCAACATGTAACTATAAGACAGTATAAAGAGACTAGTGTACATGTTAAGATAAAGAGTAACCAGATAGCATACTATCATATCGAGCAAGAAAGTCATCTCTATATATGTCCAAGCATCCAATATAATATACATCATCTGTACAATACTGGCCTCTAGGGCATACATACAACTAACAATCTCCCACTTGCACTAGGGCCAGCTGCTGTAGTATCGCATACCGAGCATCCCGAAGAGTCTCTCAAACTGTATCTGGGGAATGGCCTTCGTGAGTGGATCCGCGGTGTTGTTCTTCGTGTCAGCCCTCCTGACCTCGATCTCCCGGCGATCAACTATCTCCCGGATCAGGTGATACCGCCTCAGAATATGCCTGGACCGCTGATGGGACCTGGGTTCCTTGGCCAAAGCCACCGCTCCATTGTTATCGCAATACAAAGGTATTGGACGCTCAATGGATGGAACCACTCCAAGTTCAGTAATGAACTTCTTGATCCAGACAGCCTCTTTGGCAGCATCGTTGGCAGCGATGTATTCAGCCTCCATCGTCGAGTCTGCCACGGTTTCCTACTTGGAACTCTTCCAGCTAACCGCCCCTCCGTAAAGGGTAAAGACAAAGCCCGACTGCGACTTAGAGTCGTCCTTATCACTCTGGAAGCTCGAATCGGTAAAGGACTCCACTTGGAGTTCTCCGTTACCATACACCAAGAACATATCTCTAGTCCTTCGCAAGTACTTGAGAATGCTCTTCACAGCTGTCCAGTGACTCTCTCCAGGATCAGCTTGATACCTGCTCACTATACTTAGTGAGTATGCTACATCGGGTCTGGTACATAGCATCGCATACATGATAGAGCCTACTGCCGAAGCATAGGGTATCCCTTGCATGCGAGCTCTCTCCAAATCAGTCTTGGGAGACATCTCTTTGGAGAGAGTGACTCCAGAGATCGTGGGCATATTCCCACGCTTGGACTCTTCCATACTAAACCTCTTTAGTATGGTGTCAATGTACCTGGATTGGGACAATCCCAAAATCCGTTTGGATCTATCTCTATAGATCCTAATCCCCAATATGCAGGAGGCATCACCAAGATCTTTCATTGAGAATCTTTGTGATAAGAAGAGCTTGACCGATTGCAGCATAGGAATATCATTTCCTATCAAGAGTATGTCGTCCACGTACAATACGAGGAAGACAACCTTACTCTCTGCCACCTTCTTGTAGATACAAGGTTCATCTGGATTTTTGACGAAATCAGACTCTTTGATAACGACATCAAAGCAGATGTTCCAACTCCGCGATGCTTGCTTTAATCCATAAATGGATTTAAGCAGCTTGCACACCTTCCCGCTGCTCCCACTGTCTACGAAGCCCTCTGGCTGAGTCATGTACACGCACTCTTCTAAATCACCATTTAGAAAGGCGGTCTTAACATCCATTTGCCAGATTTCGTAATCATGATAAGCAGCGATGGCAAGCATGATCCGGATGGATTTAAGCATAGCCACTGGAGAAAAGGTCTCGTCATAGTCCACACCTGGCCTTTGACGAAAACTCTTTGCTACAAGTCTAGCTTTGAAAGTCTCCACTTTCCCATCTACACCAAGTTTCTTCTTGAAGATCCACTTGCTCCCAATGGGTTTTACCCCTTCAGGAGCAACTTCCAAAGTCCATACTTTGTTGGTGTACATGGATTCCATCTCGGACCGCATAGCATCCAGCCATTTCACTGAGTCACCACTCGTGATGGCCTGCTCGAAACTAGTCGGGTCATCATCTTCCATGATGCAATCCTCGCTTCCACCGTCAATGAGAAAACCGTAGTATCTCTCTGGTGGACGAGAAACCCTACTAGATCGGCGGAGAGGCTGAGGTTCGTTGGGTACTACTGAATCCTCTGGTTCTACCAAGTCCTCTGTTATAGTTTGTGTCGCTGGAACCTCTTCCAGTTCTACCTCAATGCCACCTATCTGTTTCATAAGAAAACCTTTTTCTAAGAAAGTGCCATGCCGAGGAACAAAAACTTCACCAAGTAGTGAAACTTGTGAAGAAAACACCCAAAACCACTTGGCAAGAGGTAGAGGATGAAGAAATAGGAGGTGGGTTCACTTTAGATTTGGATTTCTCTCACTAAAACTCAAGTTGCCATTGATGTAGCAAGCTTGAAGAAGAAGAAGAAGATGAGCTAGTTATGATAAGTCTTGTGTTAAATGAATAAATAATTCAATACTTATCATAACTTGACTAAGGTTAAGTGTAGAGAATAAACCATGGTGAATTAAGCGGGTTAGGGTTAAGTAAGATGACAAGAATGGTTGCAAAAGTCAAGGGTTCAAGAAGCTTCAACATAAAACAAGAATTGCCACCATTCTCATCATGAATTTATCCACATAAATAAACAAATAAATGAATAAATAAATATGCAAAACCCTAATTACAAAATAACCATGGTTTAATTCTATTCATTTAACCATATGATCAAGTATCATCAAACATGATACAAAAAGGTGCACAAAAATATATCACATATACAATGTGCAAATCAAGTGAGAAAAATCCGTTTAAAGTGAACCTATACTAGTTAATGCAAAGTAATATATCAAATATATAATTATACATTAAATCATTAAATCAACACTTGATTCAATGATCCGGTCATGTCGCACATAACCGACTAGTATTCAATGCATCGATTTATCGAATCAATGATTCGATAACTAGGTCATATCTCATATAACTAATCGAAACATTAATCGCGAGAATCAAATACGGTATCACATACACGCATTATTCTCGGTCCCGCACATATCTCATATGCGCTCCTATTTCGTTTCGCTTGAACCAGGAAACCTCTGTGTAGGACTCTAAAGACTCGTCAATACGCCGGTAGCAGATGATGATCATATCAAGCACCCACAAGCCGCAAGCGGTCTGCTAAACATAACGGCCATCCGGGTATTGAGCGATCAGAAGGTTGACGAGCTTGCCCGCTCACACTCCTGTGAATCCAACCAGTAAGACTTACCGTACAGTCCGGTCTCTTCGTCTGATATGTCGCATATCAAGTCTAGGGGTGGTAAACGTCAGACCCCAATAACTCGATAAGTCGTGCCGATGTGAGGCTCATAACGGGTCGAGAAACTACTGGTAACACTTACAAGCAAATCTCTGATCAGCCCTGGCCAGGGACTTCCCTGCTACGGCCAATCGAGCACTGCGCAACATCAACCCCCAATACCGGGAGAGACGAAACCCCTCCTATCGCTCATTGCCTCCATGTGACTCGGGACTGTGCCCAAAGACCACCGTTTTGCACGCCCTCATGGACGTGGTAAGGTGGAGATCAAAGCACAGTAGGAATCATACAAGACTCTATGACGATCTCGGGTCTACAGACTAACCTGTACAAGTGTCACCTGAGAACTGCCATCTGACGTGAGGTATAATACCATCTGGGAGTTCTCGGCGAGTCCGTCCAGTGTACTCAGTCTCCACTGAGCACCCGTATACCATCTCTGATGTCAAACACCAATGGATATGGGATCATCCATCGCCCATCACATGGGTCGAGAAGCGTATACGCTAGTCTACTCTGGTATATCGATGCCCCGTCTCGATACACCCACGACTAGGGACCTTGAAGGATGTACTTATGGACTACCATGTCCCCACTAGTATGATCTGCATCACAGTCCAGGTAGTCAAGTACATATCCTAAGGGCTTTACCAACATGTAACTATAAGACAGTATAAAGAGACTAGTGTACATGTTAAGATAAAGAGTAACCAGATAGCATACTATCATATCGAGCAAGAAAGTCATTTCTATATATGTCCAAGCATCCAATATAATATACATCATCTGTACAATACTGGCCTCTAGGGCATACATACAACTAACAATACGGGTGCTCAGTGGAGACTGGGTACACTGGACGGACTCGCCGAGAACTCCCAGATGGTATTATACCTTACGTCAGATGGCAGTTCTCTGGTGACACTGGTACAGAGTAGTCTGTTGACCCGAGATCGTCATGGAGTCTTGTGTGGTTCCCACTGTGCTTTGATTTCCACCTTACCACGTCCAAGAGGGCGTGCAAAACGGTGGTTTTTGGGTACATTCCCGAATCACATGGAGGCAATGAGCGATAGGAGGGGATTCGTCTCTCCCGGTATAGGGAGTTGATGTTGTGCTGTGTTCGATTGGCTATAACAGGAAATCCCTGGCCAGGGTTGCTGAGATTTACTGGTAAGTGTTACCAGTAGTTTCTCGAATTGTTATAGACCTCATATCGACACGACTTATCGATCTATTGGGGTCTGACGTTTACCACCCCTAGGCGAGATATGCGATATATCAGACGATCAGACCGGACTGTACGGTAGTGTTACTGGTTGGATTCACTGGAGTGTGAGCGGGCTTGCTCGTCGATCTTCTGATCGCTCAATACCCGGGTGGCCGTTACGTTTAGCAGACCGCTTGCGGCTTGTGGGTGTTTGATATGATCATCACCTGCTGCCGGCGTATTGACGAGTCTTTAGAGTCCTACACAGAGGTTTCCTGGCTCAAGCGAAACGAAATAGGAACGCATATGAGATATGTGCGGGACCGAGAATAATGCGTATATGTGATACCGTATTCTATTCTCGCGATGATTGTATCGAATGGTTGTATGCGATATAACCTAGTTATCGATTCAAGCATTGATTCGATAAACCGATACATAGGATACTAGTCGGTTATATGCGATATGACCGGATCGTTAAATCAAGTGTTGATTTAATGATTTAATGTATGATTATATATTTGATATATTACTTTGCATTAACTAGTATCGGTTCACTTAAGATGGATTTTCTCACTCGGATGTGCACATTGTATATGTGATATATTTTGTGCACTTGATTGTATCATGTTTGATGATACATGTTAACTTGGTCAAGTGTAAAGATTAAACCATGGTTAGTTAATGGTTAGGGTTTTCATTTATTCTTTCATTTATCTTTTAATTTGGATTAAAAGAAATGAAAAGAGAAAAGAAAAACAAATGAAGCTTGTTGAAGCTTCATGAAGCTTTGACCAAAGAAACCCTTTTGTCTTCATCTCATTAACCCTAACCATTCATTTAACTATAGTTAGCTCTCTACACTTTACCATGGTTACAATTATGATAAGAATTCATTTTCCTTTCTATTTTTAAAAAACTTATCATAATATCATCTTCTTCTTCTTCATCTTCTTAAAAGAAGAAAACCTTGGACCATCAATGGTGATTGATGAAAAAGAGTGAGAAATCCAATTCTAAAGTGAACCCACTTCCTATTTCCTCATCCTCTATCTCTTGCCAAGTAGTAGAGTGTGTTTTCTTCACAGGTTTCATGACTTGGTGAAGTGGGAGCTTGATCTTGCGATGCCTCGACGTAGATCATCTTCGGCACGAAGCCGACGACCTTGCCCGCCTATTTCTCCGATGAAGCCGACGCTAGAGCCCGGGATTTCATTTGGACAGCGGGGAGGACTTCATTACAGAGCCATGGAGGTAGAGGACCGGATCTACAAAGGTTGTATTTCTGTACTCTTAGTTAAAGTAGTTAACTAGTTGCTTTGTCGCCTAAACTTCTAGCCAACGATCCGTATTAGGGTTTCTCGGCACCCATAAAATTTGAAATTGGCATGGTTGATGCCTTGTGAGACCTCATTAGAGTGCCTAGGAATGCTACAAGTCTGACGCAACTAAGGTCTTTTCAAGGCAAGCTTGCTTATATACGGAGGTTTATCTCAAATTTATCGGGGAGATGTAGGCCCTTCTCGAAGCTCATGAAGAAAGGCGCTCCTTTTATCTGGGATGCTGAATGTCAAGCAGCGTTCGAAAGCATCAAACAGTACTTGTTGCACCCTCCAGTGTTGGCCGCTCCCATTCCAAATAAACCGCTGATTCTCTACACTGCCGCGCTGGATGAGTCACTCGGTGCGTTCCTTGCCCAGGATAACGAGGAGGGAAAAGAAAATGCCCTCTACTACCTCAGTCGAACTCTAGTCGGGGCGGAACACAACTATTCCCCAATCGAGAAGCAATGCCTGGCTCTGATATTTGCTGTGAAGAAGCTGAGGCACTATCTGCTTGCTCATTGGGTTATGCTGATCTCCAAGGTCGACCCGCTCAAACACTTGATTACCAGAGCGAGCCTAGCCGGCAGAATGGCAAGATGGGCTGTTATGCTACTCGAGTTTGACATAGTTTATACTCCTCAGAAAGCAGTAAAAGGGCAAGCTCTTGCAGACTTTCTCGCTGCTCATCCCATACCAGAAGGGTCGCCGCTAAATTGTGAGTTACCCGACGAACAAGTGCTGCACTTCGAGGAAGATGAGCCATGTTGGGAGCTCTACTTCGATGGGGCCTCATCAATAAGGAGCTCCGGCAGATCAAGCCTCCCGGAGGTAAAAGCGGGGATAGGATTGGTGTTCATCACGCCATCAATGGGAACCCTACGACGTTCTTTTGCTCTTACCGAGCCTCGAACGAACAATGAAGCCGAGTATGAAGCTCTGATAGCTGGTTTGGAACTCGCCATAGAAATGGAAATCCTTCGGCTACGAGTTTACGGTGACTCCCAGCTTGTCGACAACCAAGTAAGCGGCGACTATAAGATATACAAACCCGAGTTAGCTCGGTACAGAGGCCGAGTGGTGGAACTCATGAAACGGTTCACTCACATTGAACTAATGAGAGTCCCTAGAGCGTTGAATGGAAAGGCTGACGTACTCGCTCGCTTAGCCAAGGAGCTGGCTGATCCTGACATGGACGAAATTCTGATCACAGTCAGGAGCCGACAAATTCTACCCCCAGTCTCTCTACGAGAAGAGGAAAGCGCGGAACAGAAGAGCAGTCCTGCCGAAGAAACTTCGATCATCCAAGACGAGCCCGATTGGAGAGAACCCTTCATAGAGTACTTCCGATACGACAGGCTGCCCGAAGAAAAATCTGCGAGGATTCAGCTGAAGAAGAGAGCTCTCCGATACGTGTTTGTAAATGACACGCTATACCGCAGGTCATATGACCAACTCTGGCTCAGGTGCCTGTCATCGGCCGAAGCCCAAAGAGTCATGAATGAAGTTCACTCAGGCGTTTGCGGTGCTCACCAATCTGGCCCTAAGATGCGACTGCAAATTAAACGGCTTGGGTATTACTGGCCCACCATGATACGGGATTGCGGAGAGCATGCAAAGAAATGTTATATCTGCCAAATTCACGGTGATTTTATTCACAAGCATCCCAATCCATTGCATCCTACGGTGGCGTCGTGGCCCTTCGAAGTCTGGGGCACCGACATCGTTGGCCCAATTGATCCTCCGTCATCCAAAGGCCATCGGTTCATACTGGCCGCGACAGACTACTTCTCCAGATGGGCTGAAGCTGTCCCGCTGAAAGAAGTCAAGACAAAAGATATTCTGACATTCTTCCAGCATAATATTCTATACCTCTTCGGTACACCAAGGAGAATCATTTCTGACAACGGGCTTTCTTTCAAGAGCTTCAATGTCTCAAGGTTCGCTACTCAGCACAAGATAGACTGGAGGTATTCCTCCATCTATAATCCAAGAGCCAATGGGCTAGCCGAAGCCTTCAATAAGACTCTATGCAAGCTCCTGAGGAAAAATGCTTCAGCCAACAAGAGAGACTGGAATCTCAAGCTTCACGAGGCATTGTGGGCATATCGTACCACGCACCGTACTCCAACACAGTCCACTCCATACTCATTGCTCTTCGGAGTGGAGGCGGTCCTCCCCCTCGAAGTCGAAGTTCCAAGCTTAAGAATGGCCGTTCAATACGAGTTGACGGAGGAGGAAAACATGCTCCTTCGACTTGAAGAGCTCGATGCCCTCGAAGAAAAGAGGCTCGCGGTACAGCAAAATCTGGAGCTATACCGAGCCCAAATGTCATGGGCCTATGACAAGATAACCCGTCTCCGCGCTTTCAAGAAAGGTGAATTGGTGTTGGTCCTCAAAAGACCAATTATCCCCAATCGACATGCCAAGGGAAAATTCGAGCCAAACTGGGAAGGACCATATGTCATCGAGAAAGTGTTCAACGGAGGATCCTACCAACTAATAACTGCCGAGGGAGAAAGGCCCATGCCACCCATCAATGGCCGATATCTCAAGAAATACTACACGTAAATGCTCCAAGTCGCAGGCGAATAGAGCACATCAGCCCTACGGTCTGGATCATACATCCTGCAAAACCGTATACAATCCACGGGCGTAAATGACCCCTATCTCTCCCAAATCCTACCGGTGAGACTACTTTTAAAGTCCCACCAGCGGCAAAAAAAAAGAAGAAGAAAAAAAAATAATAAAAATAAAAATAAAAGAAATAAAAAATAAACGGTATGTCCACAAGCAAAACGGGCACGGATGAAAACCCGAAAGGGCTCCGTGAGTAAAAACAGCAGGACTACCGGCGAGTCTGTGAAAACCCGAAAGGGCGCAAACTCGTGAAAAGAGATGAAATAAACTCGCAAAGTCCTCTCGACTTTGTGAGGAGAAAACCCCTGCGTGAGATCCTTACGACTCACAAAGGAGCAACACACTTAGGAATCCTCACGATTCCTAAGGAGAAAATACACCTGCGGGATCCTTACGACTCGTAGGGAGAAAATGCTTTTATGGGACCCTCACGGCCCATAAAATTGAAAAGCCTTAGGTGATAGGGACCCAAACCTGTCTCCTAAGCCATCGTTCCCCAACGGGCAACGGAAAATGATGAGTCGCTCCTGGCATTTCGCTTTAGTGTTAGCGGTGCTGATGCCGACCAAAAACCCAAATCCCAAGTCCTCCCAAGGCAAATGATGAGTTGCTCCTGGCATTATTCCAGTGCAGCAATGCTGATGCCAAACAAGATCCAAATTCCAAGTCCCCAACCCCAAAGTGGCGAATGATGAGTCGCTCCTGGTACCATATTCCAATGTAGCGATGCAGACGCCAACCAAATTCCAAATCCCATACCCCAACGGAGAATGATGAGTCGCTCCTGGTACCATATTCCAGTGTAGCGATGCAGACGCCAACCGAATTCCAAATCCCATACCCCAACGGCGAATGATGAGTCGCTCCTGGTACCATATTCCAGTGTAGCCATGCAGACGCCAACCAAATTCCAAATCCCATACCCCAACGGCGAATGATGAGTCGCTCCTGGTACCACATTCCTGTCCAGCGATGCAGACGCCAACAAAGCCCTGAAATTTTTCTGGCCCTACGGTCTGGATCATACATCCTGCAAAACCGTATACAATCCACGGGCGTAAAACAATCCCAACCTCTCCCAAGTCCTACCGGTGAGACCACATTCAAAGTCCTAAAAGAAAAAAATCCCAAATCCTCCCGGGGCAAATGATGAGTTGCTCCTGCCATTATTCCAGCGCAGCAATGCAGATGCCAAACAAAAACCAAAATCCCAAAAACCTCTAAATGACAGATGATGATTCGCTCCTGGTACCATATTCCAGTATAGCGATGCTGATGTCAACCCAAATCAAAATCAACAAGTCAACTTCCACTCCGACACAGCAAAAAGCGGAGCAAGTCAGAATCCAATCTCGACACCGCAAGAAGCGGAGCAAGTCAAGTCTACCCCTGACACTGCAAGAAGCAGAGCAAGTCAAATCAAGCATCGACCGTCCAAGTCGCAAAAAGGGCAGCATCGACCGTCCAAGTCGTTAAAATGGCAGCATCGACCGTCCAAGTCGCAAAAATGGCAGCATCGACCGTCCAAGTCGCTAAAAGGGCAGAATCGACCGTCCAAGTCGCAAAAAGGGCAGAATCGACCGTCCAAGTCGCAAAAAGGGCAGCATCGACCGTCCAAGTCGTTAAAATGGCAGCATCGACCGTCCAAGTCGCAAAAATGGCAACATCGACCGTCCAAGTCACTAAAAGGGCAGCATCGACCGTCCAAGTCGCAAAAAGGGCAGAACCGACTGTCCAAGTCGCAAAAAGGGCAGCATCGACCATCCAAGTCGTTAAAATGGCAGCACCGACCGTCCAAGTCGCTAAAATGGCAGCACCGACCGTCCAAGTCACAAAAAGGGCACTACCGACCGTCCAAGTCGCTAAAATGGCAGCACCGACCGTCCAAGTCGCAAAAAGGGCAGCACCGACCGTCCAAGTCGCGAAAAGGGCAGCGCAGGATTCCTACAAAGCGGGAACCAGATCACTCCGGGCCAGAGAAAACGTCTATCACGGACACTCCGTCTCAGAGACATGTCAAGCAACGACCGTCCATGTCGTAAAAAGGGCAGTGCCAGCTTCCTAAAAAGCGGGAACCAAATCAAGTCGCCTCCACGTGAAAGAAGATCCATCAATTTCATGCACACGACCCACATATGTGGTGTGCATTTATTGATGGGGGGCAATTTGTTGGGGTAAAAATTTACACCCCGATTGACCAAGTCAAAATCAAAGTCAACCCCAAGCCAAGTGGGCCCAAGCCCAGATCCAGTGGGCCCATGTCCGGGTCGAGCCCGAACATGAAGCGGCCGGCCTCCCCCCATGCCAAGATAAAAATTTTGTAATAAATAATTTTGTTGTATTTCTTTTATTTTATTTTATGGATAAATGTAAGAAAAATAGGCATAAAGCCAAATTTTTGTAAAGCCCATGGCTTATGTGCAAAAAGAAATGGCACATGAGCCATGGGATAGGCAAAATACCATTTTGTGAAGCCCAAGGGGCTATGTGTAAAGTGTATAGCCTATAAAGGCAAAGATAATGAAATATCTCAAGAACTTTTCTCTCTCCAAAAAAAGGTTTTCAGATCTGAGATGTTTCTCCTTCTTCAAGGTTCCAAAACCTTCTTCTTTCTCTTGAATTAAATCAAGAGTTCTATTCTCCTTTTTATAAAACAAATTAGTTTTTCACCACAAAACCCATCAAGGGGAACTCAGATCTTCTATTAGATCTCCATAAGGAGTGATTTTTTTTTTAAAATCCCATATCTCTTGATCTTCAAGATCCAGCTAACAGAGGAGGAACAAGAAGAACCCCTCCCATTAACCCAAAAAAAAACACATTCAGGAGTCCTACTCCTTTCTAATTTCTCTTCCGGGAGCTTTTGGGGTTAAAAGCCCTCTTTTTCTCGCCGGCGCGCTAGCGCTCGAGCGCAAAGCACCTACGTGCCGACACGTGGCGCGTTTGCGCTCCAGCGCACTGCGCGCGAGCGCAAAGCGCCCACGTGCCGACACGTGGCGCGCGCGCTTGCGCTCCAGCGCAGTGCGCCCGAGCGCAAAGCGCCCACGTGCCGACACGTGGCGCGCTTGCGCTCGGGCGCACTGCGCCCACGTGCCGACACGTGGTGCGCTTGCGCTCAAGCGCACTGCGCCAGAGCGCAAAGCGCCCACGTGCCGACACGTGGCGCTTGCGCTTGCGCTCCTGCGCACTGCGCCCGAGCGCAAAGCGCCCACGTGCCGACACGTGGCGCGCTTGCGCTCAAGCGCACTGCGCCCGAGCGCAAAGCACCCACGTGCCGACACGTGGCGTGCGCGCTTGCGCTCCAGCGCCTTGCGCCCAAGCGTAAAGCGCCCACGTGCCGACACGTGGCGCGCTTGCGCCTGAGCGCACAGCACTTAAGCGCACAGCGCTCAAGGCGCTGGCCCCCACGCATCTTTTAGATATCTTTTCCCCCCTTTTTTGTTTATATATACATGTATATATATACATATGTATACATATGTACACATACACATACTCCGCAACATTCTCCCCCTCCAAAAAATTTTTGGGCCGGGACGCTGCCCCGAACCCCGCAAGGGGGCTGCTAGCCCCCTTGACCCCCAGCCCGCTATCCGGGTAGCGGGACCCCCGTAAAAACTCTGCGTGGCTCCCGATATATCCAAAACCCCCTTTCAAAACAAAACACACGTACACTGCACATTGAGTTCGCATGACCAGTTTAACCCGTTAATCGGAGGTTCCCTCGCCCTAAAGGCGAGGGGTAATTAACGGCAGCTTAGTCCGCGGCTGCCGGAGATTCGGATCCCCACAATCATTAAACTCCGGCCTACCCTAGGCAGGGGGAATCTGTAGTACGCCTGAGAAGCGTGCACGTATTCCCATATCATTGGGGTGACGAAAAACACCCTACAATAGAAATATCATTTCCTATTAGAAGAATGTCATCGACGTACAAGACGAGGAATACGACATTTCTCCCTACAATCTTACTGTAAATGCATGGTTCATCTGGGTTTTTGACAAAGTCGAATTCTTTGACAGTATCATCAAAGCAGATGTTCCAACTCCACGATGCCTGCTTGAGTCCATAGATGGACTTGAGCAACTTGCACACTTTACCGCTGCTCCCACTCTGAATGAATCCCTCTGGCTGATCCATATAGACGCACTCTTCCAAATTTCCATTTAGAAAAGCCGTCTTTACGTCCATCTGCCAGATTTCATAATCGTGGAAGGCAGCAATGGCAAGAAGGATACGAATGGATTTAAGCATGGCTACCGGAGAAAAGGTCTCGTCATAGTCCAAACCAGGTCTTTGACGAAAACCCTTTGCAACGAGCCTAGCTTTATAGGTTTCAACCTGCCCATCTACACCAATCTTCTTTCTGAAGATCCATTTGCAGCCTACGGGTTTTACCCCTTCTGGAGCAAAGTCCAAAGTCCAAACTTTGTTGGTGTACATGGACTCCATCTCGGTCCGCATTGCATCCAGCCATTTTACCGAGTCACCGCTCTGAATGGCTTGCTGGAAGCTAGTAGGCTCACCATAATCCATGGTGCAATCCTCTCTATCCCCGTCTATGAGAAAACCGTAGTATCTCTCGGGCGGATGAGACTGCCTACTACTCTTGCGGAGTGGCGCAGGAATGTCCGGTTCTCCTGAAACTACTGGCTCTTCCAAGCTTTCAGTAATAGCTTATAGTTCTGGAATTTCTTCCAGTTCTATTGTGCTCCCACTTATTCCTTTTTCTAAAAACTGATGTTCCAGAAAGTGGGCATGACGAGAAACAAAAACCTTTTGTTCCTCTGCGTAATAGAAAAAATACCCCCTGGAGTTCTTTGGGTATCCCACAAACTTACACAGTACTGAGCGTGCCTCAAGTTTGTCCGCATGCTGCTTTTTAACAAAAGCTGGACATCCTCATGTCTTCAGGTACTTAAGACAGGGTTTCTGCCCACTCCACATTTGATATGGGGTGGTAGGCACAGTCTTGGTTGGAGCCTTGTTCAAGAGATATGCAGCTGTTTCTAGTGCATTACCCCAGAAAGATCGCGGTAGTTCAGCCTTACTCATCTTGGAACGAACCATATCCAATAGGGTTCGATTCCTTCTTTCCGATACACCGTTGTGTTGTGGTGTGTATGGAGGAGTACGCTGAGAAAGAATTCCATTCTCTATTAAGTAGTCCAGAAACTCGGCACTCAAGTATTCTCCACCTCGATCAGATCTTAGTGTCTTAATACTTTTGCCTGTTTGTTTTTCAACTTCATTCTTGTATTCCCGAAATTTCTCAAAGGCCTCGGATTTGTGCTTCATCAAGAAGACATGTCCATACCTAGAGAAATCATCTGTGAAAGTAATGAAGTATGAATAACCACTTCGCGCATGTGTAGACATTGGACCACACACATCACTGTGTATGAGTCCCAAGAGCTTGCTCGCTCTTTCTCCGCGTCCAGTGAACGGAGTCTTTGTCATCTTTCCCATGAGACAAGATTCACAAGTGGCATAAGACTGATACTCGAACGGATTCAAGTACCCTTCTTTATGTAACTTAGTTAATCGTGTCTCATTAATGTGACCCAGTCTACAATTCCATAAGAAAGCCTGATTTGTTTCCGGAGACTTTCTTTTAAGTGTGTTCTGGACACTGAAAATCTAAGCTTGATTTAACACGTATATTCCGTTCTGTAATGTACCTGACCCAATCAGAACTTGATTTAGGTGGATGTGTACTACATCGCTTACAAAAGTAAATTCATATCCTTCCTTAGAAAGTAAGGATACAGATATGATATTAAAAGTCGCACCTGGTACATACAAACAGTTACGTAAAATCAATATCTGCCCAGTTGTCAGTCCAAGATGATATTCCCCTACGGATTCAGCATCCATGCTCATTCCGTTAGCAACCCTGAGGGTCATATCACCTTTCCTGATAACCCTACGGTTTCTCAGAGCCTGTAACGAATTACAGATATGAGATCCTGATCCGGTATCTAATACCCAGGAAGTAGGGTTAACTGACATACAGTTCTCAATTACAAACACACTCGAAGCCGAAGCCACAACATGCTTCGAATTCTGGCTACTGGCTTTGCAAGCCCTGCAATCCTTCTGCCAATGTTCATTCCCGTTACAATAGGAACGCCCCTCTTTTACTACATCCAGTCCTGAAACTTTTGCCCTTGCTTTTCCTTTTTCTTCCCTGGTTTCCTTTAGGGTATAAGCAGAGGGCAGGGACTGTAGAATTAAGTCAGTACTTGACCCATTCTCCAACGTGGTCTCCAGGTCCGTGAGCTCAAAATAGCTGGTCTCTGTAAGGACGTTGTCCCTTACAGATGACCCGACAGCCAACCTCGCTTGAAGCAATTCGTTCGAGGTCTCATATCTTGCGATACGAGATTGCTCTCCATATAAAACTTTGTTATGGAGGAAGATAGAAACTGAGTCCATCTTCTCGTGCTGCCTCTGGTTTGCACCATCAACTGAGGCTAACACGAGGCACTTGGCTTTCGCACAATCCTTTTCCGATGTCCTGCGGATGTAAACATCCATGACAGAGGAAACTGGACCTGAGACGGTAGGGGTTTGATTAGTTAAGAGGTGTCCCAGCTTGTCATGGGCAATGGACATCTGGACAGACCTTTGCCAGTCATAACAGTCAGGTTCAGTCATTTTATTATCTAGATGTAACCTAGGTGCGGTCACTTGGTCGTGCATTTAAGAGAGAGAAGAAAACACTAAGAATGATGCTCTTGCAAGTTTAGAGTGGTTTTTAATTTGTCTAAACATGATGGCTCCCACTGTCTCTCGAATCCCTCCTCAAACTAAAAGGAAGAATTAGTCAGGATCAATCTCACCGTACAATTCTTGCTTAACCGTTCGGCCAGGCTGGTGTCGGTACTTCGAGGGAGGTTTTCCTACGCTTTCGCGAAGTTCCTTAATTAAATAACCTCTTTTTCTTGTGGGCGTAGCCCCGCTAACACCTTTCTAGATACCTACTTGGTTTATAGCATTGATCGTTAAGTGAGAAATTTCCCGAGGAGTAGCATATACTCACAGTAGGATCGGGATCCAAATATCATCGCGTGACGAAACTGAAGGAATCCTACCAGAATCATTACACTCCAAATGGTATGCAACACTAGCAAGTTTCAGTACTTATGAAACTCCCGATGTGGATTTTTGCCCCATGCTCTTATGACCTTAACGAAGGCCAAAATATCATAAGTCACATGTCAAGTTCTACCCGTCATTATCCAGGTTAATTTGAACCCACCCGTACATACCCTTGACGAAGGCAAAAATGGTAGTACGACTGTCCCAAACCAACGCATCTATCTATGCTACAGATAAACATTCAGCAGCTACCAATCACTGTGCCTTGGCGAAGGTCAAAATACATAGCTTGAATACTACTGAATATTTAACTGAAACGACGGAGGGCTACGAATGGTTTTGGCGAAACCGTGAACGTAGTGAACTTGATATAATCGATGGAACAATGATAGCTTTTAAAAGGAGTGGCTCAAACTCCGCATTTAAAAGTTGGTTTTGAAAAGAACCGAGTAGTTTTTCGAAAGTGTTCCAACGACTTTTACTTGGTTTATTTTTCTTGTATTAGTTCTTTTAATGCGTGATATTCTTGCATTAGTTCTTTTAATGCATCCCATCATTTAATCCTACCATTGCAGAAAACAACCAAAATATGACGTACGCTTATGCCATTCGCATTCGCCACGGGGCCCCGTCATTACCCGTTAGGTTACTTAACTAACGACATAGCGGGGGCTGGGCTAGCGCGGCTGTAAAACATAAGCAACGCCTAAATAATATCATATATAGATATATTGCAATGATAGCCATTTCAGATCACAGATGAACACATTGGATATACTAGGAACCCGCAATTCGTACGAGCCTGTAACGAAAAGCAGATTACACGGTCGCGGTGAATAGCCAATACCCCACCCAAGACCCCTACGGGTGCGGCAAACTACCCGCCAAGTACCCGAAGCGAAGCAACCTCCCTCAACTCCGTGAGTAGGCCACTCGGCACTTCGGCATACCCGGTAGTTTGTGCACCCCCTCCATGGGTCTATCCTAGGAGCAAAAACAGTAGAAAGAAATTATACAATGACGGCTACAACCCCGACCCGGTTGTGCGGCCATACAAATAATTATTACATCAATTTACAAATTTACATGAATTGAAAGAAAAGAAAACTCTCGTCTCATAACCCCCGGCTATTCACCCGCGACAATCCAATGAATTCATATACACAAACCAATTACATTACAGATCACAGATTTGTACAACTCCCACTAATCGACATATAGCGATTAGCAGACGTTCAATACAAATATCACATCACAGAAAAACCCGTCAGCTTAAGTCTTTTAGAAGTTCGATCAAAAATACGGATTTTCAGGCCCCAAACACAAAATTTTCGTTCTGGAAAATCTGGGCAGAAAATACATATTCCAAAAATCCCAAAACAACCCCATAAAAACACTGCACAAAATTTGGACCTCGGCCGCGGAACCGTGGCGGGAGCGTGCTCCCGCCACGTTTCCGCGGCGCTTTGACCAGTTCGTGGGACCAAATTTCGTGGGCGTTTAATAAAAACCCTGAGCCGATTTTTAAGATGAAATTTATCAATTTTACAGAACTTTAAAAATCGACAGCAACCTTGAATTTTGGGTTTATTTCGGGACTTTTTCTCCGATCGAATTTCTAGCTACTATGCTAACATGTTAGATAGAGTTTAACTAGGCTCTGATACCACTGTAAGTCCATGCTACCTCTCCCGGTAAATTCGGGCATGCGGAATTTGGTGAAAAACAATTTTCTAGAGGCGGTAACATGGACTCAAAACCGGATCTTGGTTAAACATCTAACTAACAACCTAACTATGAGTTGTTAACTACTCGGTTAGGGGGTTATACATTTCTTTCCCGAACTCCATCGTTTTCAACCCTCGATGGTTGTCCGGATCGGCTTCACCCCGTCGTCTCCTTGCACCGAAGATCGATCCACCTGAAAGCTTCTACCTTTGGCTTCTTCTTCGAACTTTGAAGAAACTAGTTCACTTGGTTTGCTAAACCTTGTGAACTAGAGTGAGTAGAGGAGAGTGTGATGGGATTTTCTCTATGGTTCTTGCTTCTCAACACATGAGACAAGTGAACCATAGACAAGAGAGAGAGAGCAAGAGGAAGAGGGTGAGAGCAAGAGAATGGGAGAGCTCAAAACCAAGAGAGAGAAAGATAATGAAAGAATGAGCCTCTGTTTTCTCTTTCACCCTCTCATCATCCAAAAACATCATGAGCCATAATGTTAATCAAGTATTATTATGTGATGGTTCATATCATGTCAAAGGCAATATCATTTCCATGCACTCATTTTGCAAACTACAACAAGCAAGCAAAAGTCTTTGCATGAAAATGACAACCATTGTGATGATGATGGTCAACTAGTCCAACCTAGTCAACCGGTCAACAAAGTCAACAAGTCAACAAAGTCAACCCCTCAACAACCATGTCACTATAATACTTAATTAATATTATTGCTAAATATATATATATATATCATATTCTCATTAGGGTTGAGCAAAAAGTCAATAGTCAACAGTCAACGGTCAACAGCCTTAATGAGAATCCTCTGCCTCTGTCTCTCCGTCAACTGTGCATACACACCCGCATTCGCGTTCCGAGGAACACGAATACATACTGGATAAAACCAATCCCAAAACGTACACTAGGATCTGGCTTAAACCAAAGCCCGCTAGTGCTAACTGTCCGGACACTGTACGTGCACAAGTGCACGGATGTGACCGGACCCTGTCGCAAAACCATGCGACCTGTCGCAAAACCATACGACCTCTACTCTTTTGCCTAAAGGCGAATAGCTTTCTGTGTGGGACTCTAAAGACTCGACACTATGCTGGCAGTGGGTTTAACCACAGACCGCAAGCGGCACTAGCTGTGCGTAACGGTCCCCAGGTAGATGCCGACAAGAAGACTGACGAGGTGAAACCCATCTGAACTCCTACTGAGCCTGAATGTGACAATCTCCGTACAGTCCGGTCTGTTCGTCTGATACATCGCATAGAGGGCCTAGGGGGCGGTAAACGTCAGTCCCCTAATAGCAGTACAAGTCGTGTCGGAGTGAAGCCCAAAACACCCTGAGATAACACTGGAAGCCTACCAGTATATCTCGTTTGCCCTGGCCAAGGACTACTCGTGTAATGGCTCTCCCAGACACAGCGCGATGTCAACCCCCAATACCGGGAGAGACGAATCCTGTCTAACCGTCACTGCCTCCAAGTGCTTCGGGACTGCACCCAACTACTACCTGTTTTCATGACTCCTTTGAGCCGTGGTAGGGTAGTAATCAAAGTACAGTGGGAACACACTCGAGGCGAAGTGACAGTGTCAAGTCAGCGGACTAAGCTGTACTCATGTCACCTGGGAACTGATAACTGACGATAGGTATAATACCAACCGGTCAGTTCCCGACGAGTCCTGTCTAGTGTACTCGTAACCCAACGAGCACCCGCATACTATCTCCAGTACGACGTACTGACGGCTGTGGGACAGACCGTCTCCCATACTGGGATGAGAAGTGCATGCGCTAGTCTACTCCGGAGTATCGATGCCCTGTCTCGATAGTCCTGCGACTAAGGACCTACATAAGGATATGCTTATAGATTACCCTGCCCCCACTAGTGTGACTGCCATCACAACGCTGGTAATCAAGCAAAGATCCTAAGGGCTCCACTAATGTGTATAGGTGATATACTAAAATAAACACATGTACACATTGAAGTAGAAACAAACCAAGTAGCATACTACCATTTTGAGCAAGATTGTCAATACAAGGTGAATATCCCAAGCTTCCATTAAGTAATATACATACTAGTATGATACAGTAATGGCCTCTAGGGCATATACACTAACAGTTCCAACAACATCAGATTAGGTTTGTTTTAACTTGCATTGATCCGAATCAACGCAGTCCCATCAATTGATCACACCACAAAGAACGAAAATATACTGATGTACGTATATGCCATCCGCATTCGCCACTGGGTCCCGTCATTACCCGTTAGGTTAGCTAACTAACGACAGAGCGGGGACTGGACTAGCGCGGATGCAAAACGTATACAACATCTACTAATATATATACCAATATATTATATTTCGCTCAAGGCGTGAAAAAAATGCAACATCACAGAAATGTACAGCATCAAAGAACAATACAGATATCTGGGATCCCCGGGTTTCACAGAACCACTACTGAAACCCGACGTTCCCCTGGTCGTGTGGATAGCCTGTGTAATGAAATCCTAGACCCCTATGGGCGCGGCAAGTTACCCGCCAAAACCTGAAGCGAGGCAGCCCCCTTCAGCAACGTGAATGGACCACCCAGCACTTCACGGAATCCGGCAACTTGGGCACCCCTCCTGGGTCAACCTGTACCCCCTACGAGTGCGGCGAATAGCTCGCCAATTCTAGAGTGAAGCCCCCTCCGTCTCAATGCCATGAGATGCGGGCTCGTTGCCCTCTAGAACCCGGCTATCCATGCACCCCACCTTAGGGTAATCCTAGTACAGAAAGTAAAATATACATACAATGGGTACATCGACCGCAACCTGGTTGTGCCCCAAAATAATAACACAAACAGGAAGTGACGACAGTCCACATGTCGGACTCTCGCCCCGCAATATCAAATGTACATAATTCAACCAAAAACTGTACTACCACTGCAACCAGGCTATCCCCCATGACCAATCCGCAACATCACAGAACGATCACAGAACATCAACGTGAAGGTCACGTTCGCAAATCCGTCTAACCGGGTTATAGCAGTTAGACAGGATTTACCGATCAAGTGACATTCACGGTCGCAGATATAATGTAAATACTGTGAAATAATGTGTTTAAAATATCCGATCGATCAAATTTTACCAAGTGGGCCCCTAAGTACTACTGTAGCACATCAAGAAATTCTGGGCCCAAAAATAATATTCCAGAAAACCTATTTTCCACTCAGGAGCATTCTGTAGAATTTTGGGGGACTGAACAGTTCAAGTCGCGGCGGAACCGCGGCCCAAGCATGGGTTTGGCCGCGGTTCCGCGGTGGTTTGGACTGTTCACGATCCCAAATTTTCACAGAACTCTTAGAATGTCCTACACATCATTCTGAAACAACCTGAAAAATTTCTGGACTTCAAAAAATTTCGACAAAAAATGATGTGAAGAAAAATACGGTTTTTGGAAAATTGTTCGATCAGAAATGTAAAACACAGTAGACAAAGCTAGACTATGCTAATGGCGAGGCTCTGATACCACTGTAAGTGCACGGCGGCGCCCCGGCCTCCATCCCGAGGCCAAATGCGGAGGCGATGGTTAACTTTAATTTTTCAAACCGGCACCACCGCGCACTAAAACCCGGATCGGGCCATTAAACTAGTCCTAGCTAACTACAAGATGGGAAGAGAGATATACCGAGTGATCCGTGTCCTCCGGTCTTCTCGTCGTCGTCCCGATCTCCCGCGGAATCTCCAGTGTCCACTTCGTCGCCGGAAGGGCACCACGTCGCTGGCTTCTTTTACGGGATCCCGCCTCTATACCGAGGCAACTCGGGCATGAAGTTGGCGAGCCGACGTGCCCAAGGTTTGCTGTAGAATGTGTATAGAACTCGTGTCTCATTTTGAGGTTGAGGGAGTTGCCATTTGGTGGAGGAAATGATATAAACTTTTGGAGATGGTGTTGTGGGAATTTTCCAAAGCCAAAAGAGAACAAAATCCCACATCTCAAATTTTGGACAGCCCCATGAGCTTTGGCCGGCCATGCAAATTGTGGTGGAGAGAATGAGAGAGTCAAAATGAGGGGAGCCACTCACTAATCATGCAAGAGAGAGAGAGGAATGGTTATCATATGAAGAAATGATCATAAAGAAACACCAACACTCCACCAACCTCACCCTTCATCATCATCAACAATCATGTCCTACAAAAGTCAAGCCATGATGAAGATAGAAGTCAAGGTCAAAGAAGAGCTATCATGATACAACAATATGCAATCACCACCCTCCACAAATGCTTATTTGAATAATTGCAAATAAGCTCTCCTCCACCAATCTTCGGCCAATGAAAGATACAAATGAAAATGGCCGAAACGGAAAGCAAACTGGCAACTCCAGAAAACTGGTCCCGTAATAAATTACAGGAAAACCCCGATACTGTGTATACACACCCGCATTTGTATTCCGACCGAAATACAAATGCAATGAGACAAAATCTACACTGTACTATACTAGGATCCGGCTTAAACCAAAACCGGCTAGTATAATCCGTTCGATCTTGATCCGTGCAATACCGCATGTATCTGATCGAACCCTGCCATATCTCCATACGGCCTCTACAGCGTTTCGCCCGAAAACTTGAGCAACAGAATGTGGGGGACTCTAAAGACTCGTCAACACCTTGGTTGTGGATTTAACCACTAGCACGTCAGAGGTATAAGCCAATACGTAACGGGCTACCAGGTATTGACCAAAAGGGACGTCGATGAGCGAACTCATCCTGACACCCTACTAAGCCTGTCAGTGACAATATCCGTACAGTCCGGTCCGTTCGTCTATGAGCATCGCATGGCGGGCCTAGGGGGTTGGTAAAAGTCAGACCCCCAAAAGCGGTACAAGTCGTGTCGGAGTGTAGCCCAGAACACCCTGAGATACTACTGGAATACCTACCAGTGAATCTCCTGCCTCAGCCGAGGGCTTCGTGTAATGGCTCTCCTAGACACAGCGCGACCTCACCCCCAATACCGGGAGAGACGAACCCCTGAAGATCCGCTCACTGCCTCCATGTGGCTCGGGACTGTACCCAACTAAAACCTGTTTGCACGTCTGCTTTGAGCGTGGTAGGGTAGTAATCAAAGTACAGAGGGAACTCACATGAGACAAATGACGATCCCCAGGTCGATGAACTAACCTGTACACATGTCACCAGGGAACTGCTATCTGACGTCAGGTATAAGACCAACTAGCATGTTCCCGGCGAGTCCTGTCCGGTGTACTCATAACCCAATGAGCACCTGTATACATCTTAGGTGAACCAACTGACACCAGTGGCTTATGAGACCGGCCACCGCCCCTCGTCGGGGTCTCGACTGTACACACTAGTCTACTCTGGAGTATCGATGCCCTGTCTCGAAACTCCCACGATAAGGGACCTTTTAAGGATGTGCTTATAGACCCCAGCTCCCACTTATATGATCGCCCTCATACTGCTGGTGGTCAAGCAAGAATCCTAGGGGCTCTATCAACGTGTAATAGCGACATGTCAGGTCACCTAAAGCAGTACACGATGATAAAGATAAACCTGATAGCATACTATCATCTCGAGTAAGACTATCCTACCGGGATAGGTCCTCCCTCAATCATTGCAATCACGTGCCTGTGATCCAATAATTGACTCTGAGGGCACTATCTCCAACATGGTGCCCTTTTCGACAAGGAGGCGACGACCGGAGATTCCGCGAGGAGATCGGAGTGGAGACGAAGACCGAAGGACACGGATCGCTCGGTATAGCATTCTACCCCATTCTCTTGATAGCTAGGATTAGGTTAATGGTTTCGATCCGGGTTTATTGTCCGCGGTAGCGCCGGTTTAAAGTTAAGAAAAATTTTGATTCCGTATTTTGGCCTCGGATAGACGGCCGGGGCGCTGTCGTGGCGCAACAACCTCACCCTCCACCTCATTTGCAAATGATTTTTAAAAAAGAAAATCATATAATGAGGTGTACATCTTCTAGAAGATATTCCGTATATATACGAAATACAACCCGATATAGGTATCGAAATACATATACGCGTATTTGTATAAAAATTCGAATAGCAAAGGGAGAAAATGAATAGTGAATAATAATACTAGAATACATATACTAAAAATATATATATAAATTATTAAATCAAAACTTGATTTAATAATCCGGCTTAATCCTAAGCCGCTAGTATTATCAACCGTCCGATTAAAGTCTGTGTAGCCAGTACACATATTTGATCGAACACCTGTATGTACCAACATAGGTCATCTACATCATATCGTCTGAACCGGAAAAACCCTCTATGTGGGACTCTAAAGACTCGTCAATACGCTGGTAGTGGGTTTAACCACAAGCATATCAGCGGCACTAGCTGTACGTAACGGCTAGCCAGGTATTGAGCGAAAAGAAGGTCGACGGGCAAACTCATCCGTACCTCTACTGAGCCTGTCTGTGACAATCTTTGTACAATCTGGTATGTTCGTCTAAGAGTATTGCATATCGGGTCTAGGGGGTAGTTAAAGTCAGACCCCTAATAACGCGATATTTCGTGTCGGTGTGAAGCCCATCACCCACTGAGAAACTACTGATCCAAATCAGTAATTCTCGTCCACCTTGGCCAAGGATTTCTGGTGATGACCACCCGTGCACAACGCGACATCAACCCCCAATACTGGAAGAGATGAATCCCCGACGATCCGCTTGTAGGGTTGCTATGCACACGCACAATGGTCTACGAGGCATCAACCATGCCCGATTAAAATTTTAGCCGTGCCGAACAACCCAAAGCCGGATCTTTAAACTAGAGTTTAGGTGAAAACAAGCATGTTAAACTCTTTAACACAAAGTAAGAGGGATTACAACCTTTGTAGATCCGGTCCTTCACTTCAATAGCTCCGTGTAAATGTCCCCTTCGCTGCGATCGTGAACTCCGGACTCTAGAGAAGCTCCACAAGAAGAACGAGCGTGCTTGCTTCGATGACTTCGAGGTCGAAGATGATCTCCGTCGGGGAGACACTAACTCAAGCTATTCCTTCACTATGTTATGAACTTTGTGAAGAGAACACACTCTACTACATGGCAAGTGGTAGAGGATGAAGAAGTAGGAAGTGGGCTCACTTTAGAATTGATTTTCTCACACTTTTTCTCATGGCACCATTAGAGCTAGTAAGCTTTTCATGGAGCTTGATGAAGAAGAAGAAGAGGGAAGAATAATATCATCATATGAATTATCTAACCTTAATAATGTAACCATGGGTGAGTTAAGCTATCATGCTTAACTCATGTAGAGAATTGACCAAGGTATATGGTTAAGGGTTGGGTTAACTAAATATCCTTAAGAATGACAAAAGAGTTGACTTTGTCAATGTTTCCACAAGCTTCATGAAAGCTTGAGAACTTTGACAAAGTCTTTCTCTTTTGTTATTCTTAAGATATAAACAAAACCCTAATCTTGGTATAAGTCTCATACACCCATTTTTGATGTATCATCAAGCATGACACAATCATATGTATACAAATATATATCACATATACACTTATGCACAATCTAGTGAGAAAATAAATCATAAGTGAGCTAATACTAGTTAATGTAATGTAATATATCAAATATATAATTATACATTAAATTATTAAATCAACTCTTGATTTAATAACCCGGCTATAACCGACTAATATCATGTGTAACAACTTATCGAATCAACACTTGATCCGATAACTCGGCTATATCGCATACAACCGATCAATGTCACGAATCGCGAGAATAGAATACAGTATCTCATATTGTATTAATCTCGGTCCCGCACATATCACATATGTGCTCCTACTCCGTTTCGCTTGAGCTAGGAAACCTCTGTGTAGGACTCTAAAGACTCGTCAATACGCCGACAGTAGGTGATGATCATATCAAACACCCACAAGCCACAAGCGGTCTGCTAAACGTAACGGCCACCCGGGTATTGAGCGATCAGAAGATCAACAAGCAAGCCTGTACATTCTCCTGTGAATCCAATCAGTAACACTCCCGTACAGTCCGGTCTCGTCGTCTGATATGTCGCATATCTCGCCTAGGGGTGGTAAACGTCAGACCCCAGTAGCTCGATAAGTCGTGTCGATATGAGGTCTATAACAGTTCGAGAAACTACTGATAACACTTACCAGAAAATCTCAGCAACCCTGGCCAGGGATTTCCTGTTATAGCCAATCGAACACAGCACAACATCAACTCCCTATACCGGGAGAGACGAATCCCCTCCTATCGCTCATTGCCTCCATGTGATTCGGGACTGTACCCAAAAGCCACCTTTTTGCACGCCCTCTTGGACATGGTATGATGGAAATCAAAGCATAGTGGGAATCACACAAGACTCTATGACGATCTCGGGTCAACAGAGTACTTTGTACCAGTGTCACCAGAGAACTACCATCTGACGTAAGGTATAATACCATCTGGGAGTTCTCGGCGAGTCCGTCCAGTGTACCCAGTCTCCACTGAGCACCCGTACACCATCCTTGATGTCAAACACCGATGGATATGGGATCATCCATCGCCCATCATATGGGTCAAGATGCGTATACGCTAGTCTACTCTGGTGTATCGATGCCCTGTCTCGATACACCCTCGACTAGGAACAGTTATAGGATGTACTCGTCGACTACCGTGTGTAAGTCTATGTGCAACACCCCACGAGTTGCGGGGAGGCGGAAATATGAAAAACAATCTTGTTCTTGAAGCATACATCGACTAACCGAAGATCTTTGCTAAACGATAATTAACACGAACCATAGAAGTTCTAAACTACTATGTAAAGAGATTATACCTAGTGATACGTGTCCTTCGTCTTTACGATCTCTTCGTCCTCCTCGGCCTCCTCCAAGTGATAGATGATCCACCCGAGAACCCTAATCCAAGCTTCACCTCAAGACTTGAGGTAACTATGTTTCTCTAGCTGCTAATCAAAGGGACTTAGGTCATATAGAGTTAAGTTATAGGATGTTTAGTCTTTTCTAACCCTTGTACTCAACTCATGAGTGGTAGGATTAGAGCTTGAAGAAAGAGAGAGCTTGAGGAGAGAGAAGATGAACTAGCATAATGAAATGAAATTGCTTCTCACTTAATATATAAAGCATAATGAAATATCAATAAAATGAATAATAATGGATTATTCATCATGCTTCATAAATGAATATGAGTGATTCACTATGTGAGTCATTAAGCATTTAATAATGCTTTAATGACATAGTGAATCATTCATAATGAGTCACAATTACATTAATGACAATGCCACCTAAACCCCTCAAGTCACCATGCTTCTAGAAGCTTCCCGGAAATTACGAGAACGCCCCTCTCATCCGTGAAAACACGGAAAAACTTTAGACTGTATAAATCCAATAACCTGATACTGGAATCTGGCTTAAACCAAAGCCGTCTAGTAAAAACTGTCCGAATGTCGTACGTGCGTTTAAACACGTATTCGTCCGAACCCTTGTCGTAAAACCGTACGACCTCTATATGGTTTCGCCTGGAGTTGGGAAAACTCTGTGTGGGACTCTAAAGACTCGACTACTATGCTGGCAGTGGGTTTAACCATAGACCGCAAGCGGCACTAGCTGTACGTAACGGTCCCCAGGTAGATGTCGATAAGAAGGCCGATGAGGATACCCATCCGAACTTCTACTGAGCCTGTGCGTGACAATATCCGTGCAGTCCGGTCTGTTCGTCTAAGAGTATCGCATGTATGTTCTAGGGAGGTGGTAAACGTCAGACCCATAATAACCGTACAAGTCGTGTCGGTATGGCTCTATCACCAATTGAGAATCTACTGATCAATATATCAGTAATTCTCAATCAGCCCTGGCCAGGGACTTATGGTAATGACCAACCGATCACTGTGCGATATCAACTCCCTATACCGGGAGAGACGAATCCCTAACAGTCACTCACTGCCTCCACGTGGCTCGGGACTGTGCCCAACTAAAACCTGTGTGCACGACTCCTTTGAACCGTGGTAGGGTAGTAATCAAAGCACAGTGGGAACTCACACAAGACAAATAACGACTTTGAGTCAACGGACTCTCTGCACACATGTCACCTGAGAACTGCTATTTGACGTTAGGTATAAATACCATCCAGTCAGTTCTCGGCGAGTCCTGTCCGGTGTACTCACATCCAGTGAGCATCTGTATACAATCTTAGGTGCACTCCACCAATGGCTGCGGGACCAATTCATTGCCCCTCCTCAGGGTCTAGATATGTATACACCAGTCTACTCTGGAGTATCGATACCCTGTCTCGATACTCCTGCGGCCAGTGACATCTAAGGATGTGCCTATTGACTATCCAGCTCCCACTAGTATGACTGCCATCACAACGCCGGTAGTCAGGCAAACATCCTAAGGGCTTTATCAACATGTATATATATATGAATACTATACAAAATATATCATATGTTAAGATAAAGACAAACCAAATAGCGTACTATTATATTAAGCAAGACTGTCATGTATATACATATCCCTTGCATCCTATACAATGAAGGCCTCTAGGGAATATATATCCAACAATCTCTCACTTGCACTAAGGCCTATAATTGGCGCAATGAGTACCCACTGTCTTCACTATATCCAGTTGCTGGAGTACCGCATGCCCAACATCTCAAACAGCCACTCGAACTGAACTTGAGGGATGGCCTTTGTGAATGGATCTGCCGTGTTGTCTTTTGTATCCACTCTCCGTACCTCGATCTCCCGACGATCAACGATCTCCCTGATCAGGTGAAAACGCCTTAAGATATGCCTGGATTTCTGATGGGACCTGGGTTCCTTCGCCAATTCTACGGCCCCATTGTTATCACAATACAAAGGTATTGGATTAGCAATGGACGGAACCACCTGAAGTTCAGAGATGAACTTCCTCATCCAGACAGCCTCTTTTGCGGCTTCACTAGCAGCTATATACCCAGCCTCTATAGTTGTGTCTGCGACGGTATCCTGTTTGGAACTCTTCCAACATACCGCCCCTCCATTGAGGGTAAACACAAAACCCGAAATGGATTTAGAATCATCTTTATCACTTTGGAAGCCGGAGTCGGTAAAAGCCTCTACCTGGAGGTCCCTATTACCGTAAATCAAGAACATCTCCTTAGTCCTTCTCAGGTACTTGAGAATGTTCTTTACCGCTATCCAATGCTTCTCACCTGGGTCAGACTGACACCTGCTTACCACACCAAGTGCGTAAGCTACATCCGGTCTTGTACATAACATCGCATACATTATAGATCCTACCGCCGAAGCGCAGGGTATAATGCCCATACGATCCCTCTCTTCATCAGTCTTTGGAGACATCTCTTTGGAGAGGGTGATCCCGTGACAAGCGGGCATATTACCGCGCTTGGAATCTTCCATACTAAATCTCTTTAGTATAGTGTCAATATACCTGGACTGTGAAAGTCCCAATATTCTATTAGATCTATCACGATAGATCTTAATGCCCAAAATGTAGGTTGCATCACCCAAGTCTTTCATGGAGAATTTCTGTGACAAGAAGAGCTTTAATGATTGTAGCATAGGGACATCATTCCCTATCAGTAGTATGTTGTCGACGTACAAAATGAGGAAGACTACTGCTCCTTCTACAATCTTCCTATAAATACATGGTTTATCTATATTTTTGATAAAGTCAAACTCTTTGACTGTCTCATCAAAGCAGATGTTCCAACTTCGCGATGCTTGCTTTAATCCATAGATAGATTTAAGCAACCTGCACACTCTTCCGCTGCTCCCACTGTCTAAGAAACCTTCTGGTTGATCCATGTAAACACTCTCTTCTAAATGTCCATTTAGAAAAACTGTTTTTACATCCATTTGCCAGATTTCATAGTCATGGAAGGCAGCAATGGCAAGCAGGATCCGAATGGATTTAAGCATAGCTACAGGTGAAAAGGTTTCATCATAGTTCAATCCTGGTCTTTGACGAAAACCTTTTGCAACGAGTCTAGCTTTGTAGGTTTCCACTTGTCCATGTGCACTAATCTTCTTTTTGAAGATCCATTTGCATCCAACTGGTTTCACCCCAAAAGGACCAACTTCTAAAGTCTATACTTTATTGGTGTACATGGATTCCATTTCGGATCTCATAGCATCCAGCCACTTCATCGAGTCAATACTCGTGATAGCCTGCAGAAAACTAGTAGGCTCATCATCATCGATGATGCAATCCTCTCGATCCCCATCTAGAAGAAAACCATAGTATCTCTCTGGAGGATGAGAAAGACTACTAGATCTGCGGAGTGGCGTTGGTTCGTCATGTTCTATTGAAATCTGAGGTTCTTCTAAGTCCTCGGTAGAAGTTTGAGGTTCTGGAATTTCTTCCAGTTCTACCGCGCTCCTACTAATTTCTTTTGCAAAAAATTCGCTTTCTAAGAAGACAATGTGGCGAGCGACAAACACCTTTTGTTCTTCAGTGTGGTAGACCATGTACCCCCTTGAATGTTTGGGGTATCCTACAAACTTGCACAAAACCGATCGTGACTCGAGCTTGTTCGGTCTATGCTTTTTAACATATGCCGGACATCCCCATATCTTGATATACTTGAGATATGGTCTTTTCCCGCTCCACATTTCATATGGAGTGGTAGGCACAGACTTAGTTAGAACTCTATTCAATAAGTATGTTGCTGATTCTAGAGCAAATCCCCAGAAGAAAAGTGGTAACTCAGCACTACTCATCATTGAACACACCATATCTAATAGCGTGCGATTCCTTCTTTCTGATACACCATTATGCTGAGGTGTATAAGGCGGAGTAAGCTGAGAGAGAATTCCATTCTCTTTTAAGTATTCAAGGAAACTGGTACTTAAGTATTCTCTACCTCGATCAGATCGAAGTGTCTTGATGCTTTTACCAGTTTGTTTCTCTACTTCATTTTTATACTCCTTAAACTTCTCAAAGACCTCGGATTTATGTTTTATCAAGAACACATGTCCATACCTAGAGAAGTCATCAGTAAAAGTGATGAAGTAGGAGTGACCGCTTCTCGCATGCATAGACATTGGACCATATACATCACTGTGTATTAGTCCCAAGAGTTCTGTAGCTCTTGCTCCGTGTCCGGAGAACGGAGATTTGGTCATTTTTCCTTTGATACATGATTGACAAGTTGCATATGATGAATATTCAAACGGATCTAGATATCCATCTTTATGTAACTTAGTCAACCTTGTTTCGTTTATATGACCAAGTCTACAATGCCATAGGAAGGCTTGATTTGAATCTGGAGCCTTTCTTTTAAGTGTGTTTTGAATATTGAAAATTCGAGGTTGATTAAGTATGTATATGCCGTTTTCCAGTGTGCCATACCCAATCAGTTCTTGATTAAGGAGAATGTTCATGACATTATTTTCAAGTGCAAAATTATATCCTTTATTAGACAACAAAGATACCGATATAATATTACACAGCATACTGGGAATACAAAAACAGCTGTACAACACCAAAACGTGCCCACTAGTCAACCTTAGGTGATACTCCCCTATTGCAATAACATCTACATGCATTCCATTACCCATCCGGAGAGTCATACCACCTGCCCCCAGTACTCTATTATTTCTCAGATCCTGCAATGAATTACAGATGTAAGAAGCAGAACCGGTATCAAGTACCCATGATGTAGAGTTTACTAAAAGACAATTTTCGATTACGAACACACCTGAAGCAGAAGCAACCGCTTGCTTCGTGTCCTTTGCCTTGAAGGCCATACAGTCCTTCTTCCAGTGCCCTTGCTTGTGACAATAATGGCATTCGTTTATATCCGCTTTCACCCTTCCTGCCTTGTTCTTTCCCTGCACCTTCTTGACCCCACCCTTCGGTTTGGTGGCTTTCATCTTTTTCTTCTCTTTAGCTTTCGCTTTAGATTTAGAAGAGGATGATTGGCCAACATACAGAACGGGGGTCTTCTCCTCTTTCAAGGAGGTCTCTGCTACCCTCAACATGTTGAGGAGCTTTGGAAGATCAGCTTCCATTTCGTGCATGTTGAAGCTAAGCACGAACTGAGAGAAGGTGTGGGGAAGGGACTGCAAAATCAAGTCGATATATAAATCATTCTCTAGCACGCATCCCAGGTTTGCGAGTTCCTCAATGAGGTTGATCATTTTGAGGACGTGCTCTCCTACAGGCAATCCTGGAGCTAACCTCATCTGGAATAGTTTCCTTGAGGTCTCGTACCTCGCGATACGGGAGTGGTCTCCATATAATTCCTTAACATGGAGAAAGATGGATACAATATCCATACTCTCGTGCAGTTTCTGAAGTTCATTGTTCATGGACGCCAGCACGATACACTTAGCTCGCTCACAATCTAGATCCCAGGTTTTGCGAACTTCCTTGTCCACAACTGAGGAATCTGGTCCAGGGATAAGGGGAGGAACAGCGGTGGTAACATATGCTACTTTGTCCTAAGTCAGTGCAATGTTGACGTTCCTTAGCCAATCTTTATAGTTCTGCCCGGTCAGTATATTTTTTTCAAGTAAAAGTTTTAGTCCTGTCATGGTAGCTGCTAGAGAGAGAGAAAAGAAAACACTCAGCATATGCTTCTTGCATGTTTAGATTGGTTATTAATTTATCTAAACAGGATGGCTCCCACTGTTCCCTCAAATCCTTCTTCAAAACCTAAAAGAAGAGCTTGTCAGGATTTAATCACACGTCACAATACTTGCTTAACCTTTCAGCCAGGCTGGTGTTGGTATTTCGAGGGAGGTTTTCCAACGCTTTCGTGAAGTTCCTTAATTAAATAACCTCTTTTCCCTGGAGGCGTAGCCCCTCTAACACCTTTCTGGACACCTACTTGGTTTATAGCATTGATTGTTAAGTGAGAAAGTTGTAGGGTTCCTAGGCACCCTAGTGAGGTCTCACAAGGCATCAACCATGCCAATATAAAATTTTAACGGTGCCGAGAGACCCGACTACGGATCGTTTGCTAGAAAACTAGGCGAAAAAGCTAACTAGTTAACATTTAACTATGAGAATACGGATATACAACCTTTGTAGATCCGGTACTCCACCTCCATAGCTCCGCAACGAGGTCCTCTCCGCTGTCCAAATCAAATCCGGGCTCAAGCGTCGGCTTCGTCGGAGAATAGGCAAGCTAGGTCGTCGATGTCCATGCCGAAGATGATCTACGTCGAGGCATCGCTAAATCAAGCTCCGACTTCACCAAGTCAAGAAACTTGTGAAGAAAACACACTCTACTACTTGGCAAGAGGTAGAGGATGAAGAAATAGGAAGTGGGTTCAATTTAGAATTGGATTTCTCACTTGTTTTCATCAATCACCATTGATGAAGTGAACTTTCTACATGTGAAGAAGATGATGAAGAAGAAGAAAGAAATATGATAAGTTAATTGAAAAAGAAAAGAAAATCAATTCTTATCATAAAATTAACCATGGTCAAGTGTAGAGACTAAACTAGGGTTAGTGGGAATGGTTAGGGTTAAGGATGAGATAAGAATGGTTGACTTGATCAAAGCTTCATGAAGCTTCAACTAAAGAACAAATAAAGCCACCATTCTTTTCTCTTTTCCATTTATTTTCCAAAATGCATAAACAAATAAATAAATGAATAAATAATTAATGGAAAATAAAACCCTAACCACTCTCACAACCATGGTTTAATCTTCACACAAAACACAAGTTAGCATGCATCATCAAACATGATACATACAAGTGCATAAAAGTATATCACATATACAATGTGCACAAACCAAGTGAGAAAATCCGTTTAAAGTGAACCAATACTAGTTAGTGCAAAGTAATATATCAAATATATAATTATGCATTAAATCATTAAATCAACACTTGATTCAATGATCCGGTCATGTCGCACACAACCGACTAGTATTCAATGTATCGGCTTATCGAATCAATACTTGATTCGATACCTAGGGTATATCGCATATAACCTAATCGATACATTCATCGCGAGAATGAAATACGGTATCACATACACGCATTATTCTCGGTCCCGCACATATCTCATATGCGCTCCTATTTCGTTTCGCTTGAACCAGGAAACCTCTGTGTAGGACTCTAAAGACTCGTCAATACGCCGGCAGCAGATGATGATCATATCAAACACCCACAAGCCGCAAGCGGTCTGCTAAACGTAACGGCCACCCGGGTATTGAGCGATCTGAAGATCGACGAGCAAGCCCGCTCACACTCCAGTGAATCCGACCAGTAACACTACCGTACAGTCCGGTCTGATCGTCTGATATGTCGCATATCTCGCCTAGGGGTGGTAAACGTCAGACCCCAATAGCTCGATAAGTCGTGTCGATATGAGGTCTATAACTGTTCGAGAAACTACTGGTAACACTTACCAGTAAATCTCAGCAACCCTGGCCAGGGATTTCCTGTTATAGCCAATCGAACACAGCGCAACATCAACCCCCTATACCGGGAGAGACGAATTCCCTCCTATCGCTCATTGCCTCCATGTGACTCAGGACTGTACCCAAAAACCACCGTTTTGCACGCCCTCTTGGACGTGGTAAGATGGAAATCAAAGCACAGTGGGAACCACACAAGACTCTATGACGATCTCAGGTCAACAGACTACTCTGTACCAGTGTCACCAGAGAACTGCCATCTGACGTGAGGTATAATACCATCTGGGAGTTCTCGGCGAGTCCGTCCAGTGTACCCAGTCTCTACTGAGCACCCGTATATCATCTCTGATGTCAAACACCAATGGATATGGGATCATCCATCGCCCATCTGTATGGGTCGGGAAGGTATACGCTAGTCTACTCTGGTATATCGATGCCCCGTCTCGATACACCCACGACTAGGGACTTTCAAGGATGTACTTATGGACTACCATATCCCCACTAGTATGATCCGCATCATAGTCCAGATAGTCAAGTACAAATCCTAAGGGCTTTACCAACATGTAACAGAGAGACAATCAGTATACACGTTAAGGTAAAGTTCAACCAGATAGCATACTATCATGTCGAGCAAGAAAGTCCTCCCTATATACGTCCCAGCATCCACTACAATATACATCCTATGTACAGTAATGGCCTCTAGGGCATACATATAACTAACAATCTCCCACTTGCACTAGGGCCATCCGATAGCAGTGGTTGTAGTATCTCATACTCAACCATCCCATAAAAGTCTCTCTCTGGGAACAGGCCTTTGTGAGTGGATCCGCTGTGTTGTCCTCTGAGTCTACTCTCCAAACCTCGATCACCCTGGAGATCAATCATCTCCATGATCAAGTGATACTGCCTTAGAATATGTCTGGATCACTGATGGGACGGGCGTTCCTTGGCATAAGCCACAACTCCATTGTCACACAATGGGAGGAACATAGTTCATCTCATGAACCAATATACACCCAAACAGCCTCTTTGGTAGCATCTTAAGTAGCGATGTATCCTGCCTTTATCGTCTAGTATGTCACGGTATCCAGCTTGGAACTCTTCCAACATACCGTCCCTTTACTGAGGGTAAAGACAATGCCTGCGACTGACATTCAGTCGTCTTTATCACCCTGGAACCCTTCCAGTGATTCTCCTCAGGATCGATTGACACCACCTCACTACATCTAGTGAGTTTCCTAACATCCATTTAGATCTATCTCATAGATCCAAAATCCAGGATTTAGTAGGTATCACTTTAATCCTATATGGAGAATCATTGTGATAAGCGGAGATTGATCGAGCGTAGCATAAGAAACTCCTTTCTTATCAAGAGTATGTCATCCACGTACTCTACGAGGATCACCACCATACTCCCTACTACCTTTTTGTTTATACAAGGTTCATCTACCATTTTGATGATGTCAAACTCTTTGACTTATCCATCAAAACAGATGTTCCAACTCCGCGATGCCTGCTTTATCACATAAAACATCTTGCACACGTTTCCGCTGCTCCCACTGTCTACGAGGCACTCTGGCTGTGTACTTATAGACGTTCTTTTCTAAAACATCATTTAGAAAAGCTGTCATGACACCCAACCACCAGATATCGTAGTCATGGTATGTAGCCGTGGTAAGTAGGATCTGGATGGACTTAAGCATAGTTCCTTAGAAAAAGGTTTCCTCATGATCCACACCTGGTCAATGATGCAAACCTTTAACAAGTCTAGCTTTGAAAGTCTCAACTTTTCCATGTACACCAAGTAATCTTCTCAAGATATACTTGCTCCTGACGGGGATTTAACCCTTCAGATATAGCAACCAAAGTCCATACTTTATTGGTGTATAAGGATTCCATCTCGGATCGCTAAGCATCCAGCCATTCTTACAGAGTCCCTACTCTCGATGGCCTGCTCGAAACTAGTTGGGTCATCATCTCATGATGCAATCCTCGCTCCCACTGTCATAGAGTAACCGAAGTATCTCTCAGGTGGGTGAGGAACCCTACTAGATCGGCGGAGAGGCTGAGGTTCATTGGTAACTATTGAATCCTTTGGTTCTATCAAATCATCTGCTGTAGTTTGTATAGCTGGAACCTTTCCAGTTCTACATTACAGACCTTGCCTCGAGCTTGTCCGGATTTTGCTTTTTGACGTAGGCCGGACAACCCTAAATCTTAACTAGCTTAAGACATGGGCTCTTCCCATTCCATATCACATATGAAGTGGTAAGCAACTGATTTGATTTGAACCCTATTCAATAGGTATGCAGCTTCTCAAGCGCATAACTCCCAAAAGGAAAAAGGTAACTCAGTAGTACTCATCATAGAGCGCACCTTATCATATAGGGTGTGATTGCTCCGCCCCGATATACCATCGTGCTATGGTATATACGGAGGAGTAATGCTGAGAGAGAATCTCATTCTCCTTTAGAATAATCCAGGATTTCCGTGCACAAGTATTCTCCTCCTTGATCTCATCAAAGGACATAATACTTATACCCTTATATTGGTTCTCTACTTCTAAATCATATTCTGTGAATATCTCAAAAGGTTCGGACTTGTGTTTCAACAGGAACATATGTCTGAATCTTGAGAGATTATCAGAGAATGTAACGAAGTACAAAGAACCAGTCCTGGTATGTGTAGACAGGGGACCTTACATACATCAACATGTATCAATCCCAAGAGTTCACTAACTCTTTCTCTGTTTCCATTAAACAGAGCTATGGTCATCTTATCTTTGTGACATGACTGGCAAGTTTCATAAGATGTAAATTCAAACAGATTTAAATATGCATCTAAATATAACTTCAGCTAGTCAGGTCGCATTGATATGACCTAGTCTACAATGCCTCAAGAAGGATTCGTTCATTTCTGAACTCTTCCTCTTGTGTGTGTTCCATATACTAAGAACTGTAGTTTGATTTAGAACATCAATGCTTTTAGATAACGTGCCTGAACCGATCAACCTTAGATATAGGAAATGTTCAAAACATTATCCATCAATACAAAATTATATCCTTTCTTTTCTAACAAAGAGAGTGATATGATTTGGTATATCAGGTTCGATATCTAATAACATTCGTTCAGAATCAATGTATTGATAATACAGGGTGACAGTGACCAACAGACTTGGCTGCAACACTTGCCCCATTTTCTGCCTCATGAAACTTATCACCCGTTCTCAGTTCTCTACCTGTCTGTAGCCCTATGTAACAGATTACATATCTGGGATCCTGATCTGGTATCAAATACCCAGGACGTAGAGGATACTGAGAAACAGTTCTTTGTAATGAACACACCCGAAGATGATGCATCAGCATGCACTCTCTTCGTTTGGGCGGCACGGGAATTCTGGTAATCCCCAATTTCCTGCTCTGTCTTATAACAATTAAAAGTTGGAGCGGGACCAACGTTCCCCAGCTCAGTATAACAAGCGGGTTCGGTCAATATTCCGTATTATTATCTTGATTAAGGCGTGATATGGTCGCTACCTGGAGAGAGAAAGAAGAAAACACTCAGCGTGCGCTCTGTCAAGAATAGATTGGTTATTATTTTATCTAATCAGGATGGCTCCCACTGCTTTTTATCAAATCTTTCTTCAAACCCTAAAAGGATAGACTAGCCGGGATTAATTACACACTACAAGTTCGCCAATCTTTCAGCCAGGCCAGTGTCGGTACTTTGAGGGAGGTCCCCCGTGCTTTCGCACGAACCTAATTAATGTAAACCTCGTTTTCCCAGAGGCGTAACCTCGTTAACACCTTTCTAGACACCTACTTGATCGGCTAATTGTAATGTGTAAAACTCTCCCAGGAGTAACTCTTACTCGCAGCGGGTATCGGGATCCAACTATCTCATAGGAGGTATGCAATCTCATTGCAAATTTCAACACTTGAAATTCCCGATAATATTTTGCCCCTAACCTCCTATGACCTTGACAAAGGCCAACAAACCATAGGATGCTAGTCAAGTTCAACCCGTCATTTCCTGATTGAATTAAACCCACCCGCACGGCCCTTGACAAAGGCCAACAAAGTCGCACGACTACCCTAACTCAATCTGCATCATATGCATAAGCAGATAAGCACCAGTTAGCTACCGCACACTGCGCCTTGACAAAGGCCAACAAACGCAGCACGAATACTAACTACTACTTATCTGAAATGACGGAGGGCTACGACAGGTTTTTCTGAAAACCTATTGCGTAATGAACTTGATATCGTTGTAGAATCAAATGATTTTTAAAATGTAGTGCTTTTGAGGCTTTTCTAGTTTTGCTAAAGGAGTCACTCCCGGTGAAGGGATCGTCGGTCCTTTCCTCGTCGAATGAGGTGCGGGATATATCATATATATCACTGTGCAAAGCAAAAACTCTTAAAAGCAATCAAAAGACAAACCGAGTGTATAGCATCTGCCAGTTATTGCTAAAGGAGTCACTCCCGGTGAAGGGATCTCGGTCCTTTCCTCATCGAATAAGGTGCAGGATATATCACATATACCGCTGTGCAAAGCAAGAACTGTAGCTACCTGTTTTAATTTTGAAATTCGATTCTACAACATCTTAGGTTTCTTTTTTATTTCATTAATCATATTAATGAAGTCCCATCATTTAAGTACCTAAACATCACAGATAAATACGACGTACACTTATGCCATCCGCATTCGCCTCGATGTCCCCTCGTGCACCGTTAGGTTAGGTAACTAACGGCAGAGCAGGGCAGGGCTAGCACGGGTGTAAAACATAAGTAACACCTATATAATATATCATATATACTATATACTGTATCTATCACAGAACATCACATGATCACATCACAGATATCGCAGCAGAAGAAACATATGAAATATTGGATATACTAGGACGTCCGTGTTTTCAATACGAGCCAGTATAAAACACGGATTCCACGGTCGTGATGAATAGCCAAACCCACACCCCTAGACCCCTACGAGAGCGGCAAGCAACCCTGCCAATTCTAAAGTTAGGAGACCCGGACTCGACTCCTCGAGTTGGTCTCCCACTGGACTCCAGAACCCGGTTACTTGTGCCCTCCTCCTTGGGTCTATCCTAGTGCGGAAAAGTAAATAATATACAAAGGGTGACAACTTTCGCAACCTGGAAGTGCCCCAATAAAAGAATATTACATACAAGTTTTTACATGAATGAAAATGAAAAACACTCATCTCACATAAAAAAAACCCCGGCTATTCAAACACGACGATCCAATATAACATATCCAGCAACACATAACTGAAAGGTTCCTAGGCACCCTAGTGGGTTCTCACAAGGCATCGAACATGCCAATTTAAAAAAAATGGTGCCGAGAAACCCTAGACAACGGATCTTAGACTAGAAGTTTAGGCGAAAAATAAAGCTAGTTAACACTTAACTACTAGGATACGGAAATACAACCTTTGTAGATCCGGATGTCCACCTCCACGGCTCCGCAACGATGTCTCCTCGCTGTCCATGTCGAACTCCGGGCTCAAGCGTCGGCTTCGTCGGAGAAACGGGTGAGCTAGGTCGCCGGCTTCGTGTCAAAGACGATCTACGTCGAGGCATCGCAAGTTCAAGCTCCGACTTCACAAAGTAATGAAATTTGTGAAGAAAACACACTCTACAACTTGGCTAGAGGTAGAGGGTGAAGAAATAGGAGATGGGTTCACTTTAGATTTGGATTTTGCTCACTAGATCACAAGTTGCCATTGATGGCATGAAGGTTGCTCACTTGAAGAAGAAGAAGATGATGAGCTAGAATATTATGATAACTTGAGTTAAATGAATAATAAACTCAATATTTATCATAACTTAACTAAGGTTAAGTGTAGAGAATTAACCATGGTGATTAGAGTGGGTTAGGGTTAAGCAAAATGACAAGAATGGTTGCATAAAGTCAAATGTTCATGAAGCATCTCATAAGAAACAAAACTTGCCACCATTATCATATATACTTATCCAAATGAATAAAAGAACAAATAAATGAATAAATAAATATGCAAAACCCTAATTATCATAATAACCATGGTTTAATTCTATTCACTTAACCATATGATCAAGTATCATCAAACATGATACAAAAAGTGCACGAAAGCATATCACATATACAATGTGCATCAAGTGAGAAAAATCCGTTTAAAGTGAACCAATACTAGTTAATGCAAAGTAATATATCAAATATATAATTATACATTAAATCATTAAATCAACACTTGATTCAATGATCCGGTCATGTCGCACATAACCGACTAGTATTCAATGCATCGATTTATCGAATCAATGATTCGATAACTAGGTCATATCGAATATAACCATTCGAAACATATATCGCGAGAATGAAATGCGGTATCACATACACGCATTATTCTCGGTCCTGCACATATCTCATATGCGCTCCTATTTCGTTTCGCTTGAGCCAGGAAACCTCTGTGTAGGACTCTAAAGACTCGTCAATACGCCGGTAGCAGATGATGATCATATCAAGCACCCACAAGCCGCAAGCGGTCTGCTAAACGTAACGGCCACCCGGGTATTGAGCGATCAGAAGATCGACGAGCTAGCCCGCTCACACTCCTGCGAATCCGACCAGTAACACTTACCGTACAGTCCAGTCTCTTCGTCTGATATGTCGTATATCAAGTCTAGGGGTGGTAAACGTCAGACCCCAATAACCCGATAAGTCGTGCTGATGTGAGGCTCGTAACGGGTCGAGAAACTACTGGTAACACTTACCAGCAAATCTCTGATCAGCCCTGGCCAGGGACTTCCCTGTTACGGCCAATCGAGCACTGCGCAACATCAACCCCCAATACCGGGAGAGACGAAACCCCTCCTATCGCTCATTGCCTCCATGTGACTCGGGACTGTGCCCAAAGACCACCGTTTTGCACGCCCTCATGGACGTGGTAAGGTGGAGATCAAAGCACAGTGGGAATCACACAAGACTCTATGACGATTTTGGGTCTACAGACTAACCTGTACAAGTGTCACCTGAGAACTGCCATCTGACGTGAGGTATAATACCATCTGGGAGTTCTCGGCGAGTTCGTCCAGTGTACCCAGTCTCCACTGAGCACCCGTATACCATCTCTGATGTCAAACACCAATGGATATGGGATCATCCATCGCCCATCACATGGGTCGAGAAGCGTATACGCTAGTCTACTCTGGTATATCGATGCCCCGTCTCGATACACCCACGACTAGGGACCTTGAAGGATGTACTTATGGACTACCATGTCCCCACTAGTATGATCTGCATCACAGTCCAGGTAGTCAAGTACAAATCCTAAGGGCTTTACCAACATGTAACTATAAGACAGTATAAAGAGACTAGTGTACATGTTAAGATAAAGAGTAACCAGATAGCATACTATCATGTCGAGCAAGAAAGTCATCTCTATATATGTCCAAGCATCCAATATAATATACATAATCTGTACAATACTGGCCTCTAGGGCATACATACAACTAACAATCTCCCACTTGCACTAGGGCCAGCTGCTGTAGTATCTCATACCGAGCATCCCGAAGAGTCTCTCAAACTGTATCTGGGGAATGGCCTTCGTGAGTGGATCCGCCGTGTTGTTCTTCGTATCAACTCTCCTGACCTCGATCTCCCGGCGATCAACTATCTCCCGGATCAGGTGATACCGCCTCAGAATATGCCTGGATCGCTGATGGGACCTGGGTTCCTTGGCCAAAGCCACCGCTCCATTGTTATCGCAATACAAAGGTATTGGATGCTCAATGGATGGAACCACTCCAAGTTCAGTAATGAACTTCTTGATCCAGACAGCTTCTTTAGCAGCATCGTTGGCAACGATGTATTCAGCCTCCATCGTCGAGTCTGCCACGGTTTCCTGCTTGGAACTCTTCCAGCTAACCGCCCCTCCGTAAAGGGTAAAGACAAAACCCGACTGCGACTTAGAGTCGTCCTTATCACTCTGGAAGCTGGAATCGGTAAAGGACTCCACTTGGAGTTCTCCATTACCATACACCAAGAACATATCTCTAGTCCTTCGCAAGTACTTGAGAATGCTCTTCACAGCTGTCCAGTGACTCTCTCCAGGATCAGCTTGATACCTGCTCACTACACTTAGTGAGTATGCTACATCGGGTCTGGTACACAACATCGCATACATGATAGAGCCTACTGCCGAAGCATAGGGTATCCCTTGCATGCGAGCTCTCTCCAAATCAGTCTTGGGAGACATCTCTTTGGAGAGAGTGACTCCAGAGATCGTGGGCAAATTCCCATGCTTGGACTCTTCCATACTAAACCTCTTTAGTATGGTGTCAATGTACCTGGATTGGGACAATCCCAATATCCTTTTGGATCTATCTCTATAGATCCTGATTCCCAATATGCAGGAGGCATCACCAAGATCTTTCATTGAGAATCTTTGTGATAAGAAGAGCTTGACCGATTGCAGCATAGGAATATCATTTCCTATCAAGAGTATGTCGTCCACGTACAATACGAGGAAGACAACCTTACTCTCTGCCACCTTCTTGTAGATACAAGGTTCATCTGGATTTTTGACGAAATCAAACTCTTTGATAACGACGTCAAAGCAGATGTTCCAACTCCGCGATGCTTGCTTTAATCCATAAATGGATTTAAGCAGCTTGCACACCTTCCCGCTGCTCCCACTGTCTACGAAGCCCTCTGGCTGAGTCATGTACACGCACTCTTCTAAATCACCATTTAGAAAGGCGGTCTTAACATCCATTTGCCAGATTTCGTAGTCATGAAAGGCAGCAATGGCAAGCATGATTCGGATGGATTTAAGCATAGCCACTGGAGAAAAGGTTTCGTCATAGTCCACACCTGGTCTTTGACGAAAACCCTTTGCTACAAGTCTAGCTTTGAAAGTCTCCACTTTCCCATCTACACCAAGTTTCTTCTTGAAGATCCACTTGCTCCCAATGGGTTTTACCCCTTCAGGAGCAACTTCCAAAGTCCATACTTTGTTGGTGTACATGGAATCCATCTCGGACCGCATAGCATCCAGCCATTTCACTGAGTCCCCACTCGTGATGGCCTGCTCGAAGCTAGTTGGGTCATCATCCTCCATGATGCAATCCTCGCTTCCACCATCAATGAGAAAACCGTAGTATCTCTCAGGTGGACGAGAAACCCTACTAGATCGGCGGAGAGGCTGAGGTTCGTCGGAAGCTACTGAATGCTTTGGTTCCACTAAATCTTCTGTTGTGTTTTGTTCAGCTGGAACCTCTTCCAGTTCTACCTCAGAGCCACTAATTTCTTTTGCAAGAAATTCCTTTTCTAAAAAGGTGGCATGTTGAGCAACAAATACTCTTTGTTCCTCACTATGGTAGAAGATATACCCTCGCGAATGTTTGGGATATCCAACAAACTTACAAAACAGATCTTGCCTCGAGTTTGTCCGGTTTTTGTCTTTTGACATAGGCCGGGCAACCCCATATCTTTATAAAATTAAGATATGGTCTCTTCCCTTCCCATATCTCATATGGTGTGGTAGGCACAGATTTGGTGGGAACCCTGTTCAGTAGGTATGCTGCTGTTTCTAGTGCATATCCCCAGAAGGAAATAGGCAACTCAGCTACACTCATCATAGAGCGCACCATATCTAATAGGGTGCGGTTTCTCCGCTCCGATACACCATTGTGCTGTGGTGTATATGGAGGAGTTAGCTGAGAGAGAATCCCATTCTCTTTTAGGAAGTCCAGGAATTCAATGCTCAAGTATTCTCCTCCTCGATCAGATCGTAGGATTTTAATACTTTTTCCGGTTTGGTTCTCAACTTCTTGTTTATATTCCCTAAATTTCTCAAAAGCTTCTGATTTATGTTTCATCAGGAACACATACCCGAACCTTGAGAGATCGTCAGTGAATGTAATGAAGTATGAAGAACCATCCCTGGCATGTGTAGACATGGGACCGCATACATCACTATGTATTAGTCCTAAGAGTTCGGTAACTCTTTCTCCGTGTCCCGTAAACGGAGTCTTGGTCATCTTGCCTTTGAGACATGACTGGCAAGTGTCATAGGATGAAAATTCAAACGGATTTAAATATCCATCCTTATGCAACTTAGCTAGTCGTGTCGCATTGATGTGACCCAGTCTACAATGCCACAAGAAGGATTCGTTGAGTTCAGAACTCTTCCTCTTGTGTGTGTTTGTTATGCTCAGAACTGTTGATTGATTTAGAACATAAATGCCATTGCACAACGTGCCTGATCCAACCAACTTTTGGTTACGGAAAATGTTCATAACATTGTCCTGTAATACAAAATTATATCCCTCTTTACTTAATAAAGAAACCGATATAATGTTGCATATCAGGTTCGGCATGTAATAGCATTCGTTCAGAACCAATGTATTACCAGTTGGTAATACAAGGTGATATTCCCCGACAGTCTTGGCTGCAACAATTGCACCATTTCCTACTCTTATGTCTTTATCACCTTCTCCAAGTTCTCTACCTTTCCTAAGCCCATGTAACTGATTACATATATGGGATCCTGACCCGGTATCCAATACCCAGGACGTAGAGCAAATGGAGAAACAGTTCTCTGTAACGAACACACCCGAAGAAAATGCATCATCATGTACTTTCTTCATTCGGGTGGCATGGGAATCCTGGCATTCCCCTATATCCTGTTCATTCCTATAACTCTTACAGGAAAGAACGGAACCAACGTTCCCCAGCACAGTATAACATGCGGGTTCGGTCAATACATCCATATTATTATCTTTATTAAGGCATGAAATGGTCGCTACCTGGAGAGAGAGAGAAGAAAACACTTTAGCGTAAGCTCGTGCAAGATCAGATTGGTTATTATCTTATCTAATCAGGATGGCTCCCACTGCTTTTTATCAAATCTTCCTCCAAACCCTAAAAGGAAAGACTAGCCGGGATTAATTACACACTACAAGTTCGCCAATCTTTCAGCCAGGCCAGTGTCGGTACTTTGAGGGAGGTCCCCCGTGCTTTCGCACGAACCTAATTACTGTAAACCTCGTTTTCCCAGAGGCGTAACCTCGTTAACACCTTTCTAGACACCTACTTGATCGGCTAATTGCAATGTGTAAAACTCTCCCAGGAGTAACTCTTACTCGCAGTGGGTATCGGGATCCAACTATCTCATAGAAGGTATGCAATCTCATTGCAAATTTCAACACTTGAAATTCCCGATAATATTTTGCCCCAAGCATCCTATGACCTTGACGGAGGTCAACAAACCACAGGGTGCAAGTCAAGTTCAACCCGTCATTTCTTGATTGAATCAAACCCACCCGCACGACCCTTGACGGAGGTCAACAAGGTCGTACGACTACCCTAATCCAATCTGCATCATATGCATAAGCAGACAAATACTAGTTAGCTACCGCACACTACGCCTTGACGGAGGTCAACAAATGTAGCACGAATACTAAGTAGGATTTATCTGAAATGACGGAGGGCTACACAGGTTTTCACAAAACCATGAGCGTAATGAACTTGATATCGTTGTAGAATCAAATGAAGTTTTAAAATGGAGTGATTTTGAGGCTTTTCCAGTTTTGCTAAAGGAGTCACTCCCGGCGAAAGGATCTCAGTCCTTTCCTCGTCGAATGAGGTGCGGGATATATCATATATATCGCTGTGCAAAGCAAAAACCCAAAAGCAGTCAAAAGCAAACCGAGTGTAGCATCTGCCAGTTATTGCTAAAGGAGTCACTCCCGGTGAAGGGATCTCGGCCCTTTCCTCATCGAATAAGGTGCAGGGTATATCATATATACCGCTGTGCAAAGCAAGAACTGTAGCTACCTGTTTTATTTTAAAATTCGATTCCACAACATCTTAGGTTTCTTATCTTTCATTAATCACATTAATGAAGTCCCATCATTTAATACCTAAACATCACAGATAGATATGACGTACACTTATGCCATCCGCATTCGCCTCGATGTCCCCTCGTGCACCGTTAGGTTAGGTAACTAACGACAGAGCAGGGCAGGGCTAGCGCGGGTGTAAAACATAAGTAACGTCTATATAATATATCATATATACTATATACTATATCCATCACAGAATCACAACACAGATATCGCAGCAGAATAAACATATGAAATATTGGATATACTAGGACGTCCGTGTTTTCAATACGAGCCAGTATAAAACACGGATTCCACGGTCGTGATGAATAGCCAATCCCACACCCCTAGACCCCTACGAGAGCGGCAAGCAACCCTGCCAATTCTAGGGTTAGGAGACCCGGACTCGACTCCTCGAGTTGGTCTCCCACTGGACCCCAGAACCCGGTTACTTGTGCTCCCCTCCTTGGGTCTATCCTAATGCGGAAAAGTAAATAATATACAAAGGGTGACAACTTCCGCTACCTGGAAGTGCCCCCAAATAAAAGAATATTACATACAAGTTTTTACATGAATGAAAATGAAAAACACTCATCTCACATAAAAACCCCCGGCTATTCGAACACGACGATCCAATATAACATATCCAGCAACACATAACATCACATGTCATCAACGTAAGTAAGTATGCATACCCCAATTGTCGTTGACGTATAGCAACGAAACCGGCGATATGAACATACTACACTTACGGTCACAGAAAAGAAAGTGTAAAACTACAACAATTGGAATCCGCAACCTCTTTAGACATCATATGCATAACAGTTACAAACCCCGCATTTTAGTCTCATTATCGAAAACTCTTTTCAATATCGTATGGGACTAAACTGCTAGATTTATAACAATCATTCAGTTATCACATAACTGTTTGTGAATTCCAATTATTGTATCCAATTCCGGATAAATAGAATATATCAAACTTTCCGATCGAACATTCAAACACCAAAGTTTTCCCGACACCGATCAACACATGAAATAAGTCTAACAACATTCAGTTCGTACCTCAGTACCAACGGTCCAGCCGTAGAAGGGTCAAGCCAACGCCTCACATGTGGCACGCCGTACTGCCCTAAACCCGAAGGTTCAAAGGGCAGTTCAAGACGGTCACATAATCGAGTTAAGGTTTGTTGTCTTCTAGAGGGACCATCGAGTTACTTGCACTACTTAGAACGTCGTTAAACAACGGAAAAATCCAACACTTGGAAATTTCCCGACAGGGGAAAAATTGGGTATTTATATCCGGTCGAACTTTTTAACATATTCTAAAATTTATCCGGAAAGCCAAATAGACAAAATTTGATACCCCGATCGAAACACCGAATCCCCAAAACAATTGCAGAAAATTCAACTCTTGAATCGATATTAAAAATTCCCAGAAAACTCAGCAGAATTTATCAGGAGTTACTGTGCAAACAAAGTGGGCTGACGTCACCAATTGGCCGCTGATCAGCCGCAGAAGCCATGCTTCTGCCGCTGATCCGCCGCGAAAAACACTGTTCACCAGAAACTTTTTGCACCGTAATTCTTATTTTTTCCTTCTGAATTTTTTAGCAATTTTTAATTTGGAAAAATCCACTGTTTTCAAAAAAGTACAGAAAGCATATTTTGGGTTTCAGTTTTGGGTCGTTCGGACTTCAAATTCCGTCTACGCTTCGCCTAAGGCTCTAGCTAGGCTCTGATACCAGTGAAAGGTTCCTAGGCACCCTAGTGGGTTCTCACAAGGCATCGAACATGCCAATTTAAAAAAAATGGTGCCGAGAAACCCTAGACAACGGATCTTAGACTAGAAGTTTAGGCGAAAAATAAAGCTAGTTAACACTTAACTACTAGGATACGGAAATACAACCTTTGTAGATCCGGATGTCCACCTCCACGGCTCCGCAACGATGTCTCCTCGCTGTCCAAGTCGAACTCCGGGCTCAAGCGTCGGCTTCGTCGGAGAAACGGGTGAGCTAGGTCGCCGGCTTCGTGTCAAAGACGATCTACGTGGAGGCATCGCAAGTTCAAGCTCCGACTTCACAAAGTGATGAAATTTGTGAAGAAAACACACTCTACAACTTGGCTAGAGGTAGAGGGTGAAGAAATAGGAGATGGGTTCACTTTAGATTTGGATTTTGCTCACTAGATCACAAGTTGCCATTGATGGCATGAAGGTTGCTCACTTGAAGAAGAAGAAGAAGATGAGCTAGAATATTATGATAACTTGAGTTAAATGAATAATAAACTCAATATTTATCATAACTTAACTAAGGTTAAGTGTAGAGAATTAACCATGGTGAATAGAGTGGGTTAGGGTTAAGCAAAATGACAAGAATGGTTGCATAAAGTCAAATGTTCATGAAGCATCTCATAAGATACAAAACTTGCCACCATTATCATATATACTTATCCAAATGAATAAAAGAACAAATAAATGAATAAATAAATATGCAAAACCCTAATTATCATAATAACCATGGTTTAATTCTATTCACTTAACCATATGATCAAGTATCATCAAACATGATACAAAAAGTGCACGAAAGCATATCACATATACAATGTGCATCAGGTGAGAAAAATCCGTTTAAAGTGAACCAATACTAGTTAATGCAAAGTAATATATCAAATATATAATTATACATTAAATCATTAAATCAACACTTGATTCAATGATCCGGTCATGTCGCACATAACCGACTAGTATTCAATGCATCGATTTATCGAATCAATGATTCGATAACTAGGTCATATCGAATATAACCATTCGAAACATATATCGCGAGAATGAAATGCGGTATCACATACACGCATTATTCTCGGTCTTGCATATATCTCATATGCTCTCCTATTTCGTTTCGCTTGAGCCAGGAAACCTCTGTGTAGGACTCTAAAGACTCGTCAATACGCGGGTAGCAGATGATGATCATATCAAGCACCCACAAGCCGCAAGCGGTCTGCTAAACGTAACGGTCACCCGGGTATTGAGCGATCAGAAGATCGACGAGCTAGCCCGCTCACACTCCTGCGAATCCGACCAGTAACACTTACCATACAGTCCAGTCTCTTCGTCTGATATGTCGCATATCAAGTCTAGGGGTGGTAAACGTCAGACCCCAATAACCCGATAAGTCGTGCTGATGTGAGGCTCGTAACGGGTCGAGAAACTACTGGTAACACTTACCAGCAAATCTCTGATCAGCCCTGGCCAAGGACTTCCCTGTTACGGCCAATCGAGCACTGCGCAACATCAACCCCCAATACCGGGAGAGACGAAACCCCTCCTATCGCTCATTGCCTCCATGTGACTCGGGACTGTGCCCAAAGACCACCGTTTTGCACGCCCTCATGGACGTGGTAAGGTGGAGATCAAAGCACAGTGGGAATCACACAAGACTCTATGACGATTTTGGGTCTACAGACTAACCTGTACAAGTGTCACCTGAGAACTGCCATCTGACGTGAGGTATAATACCATCTGGGAGTTCTCGGCGAGTTCGTCCAGTGTACCCAGTCTCCACTGAGCACCCGTATACCATCTCTGATGTCAAACACCAATGGATATGGGATCATCCATCGCCCATCACATGGGTCGAGAAGCGTATACGCTAGTCTACTCTGGTATATCGATGCCCCGTCTCGATACACCCACGACTAGGGACCTTGAAGGATGTACTTATGGACTACCATGTCCCCACTAGTATGATCTGCATCATAGTCCAGGTAGTCAAGTACAAATCCTAAGGGCTTTACCAACATGTAACTATAAGACTGTATAAAGAGACTAGTGTACATGTTAAGATAAAGAGTAACCAGATAGCATACTATCATGTCGAGCAAGAAAGTCATCTCTATATATGTCCAAGCATCCAATATAATATACATAATCTGTACAATACTGGCCTCTAGGGCATACATACAACTAACAATAACATCACATGTCATCAACGTAAGTAAATATGCGCATCCCAATTGTCGTTGACATATAGCAACGAAACCGGCGATATCACATATTACACTTACGGTCACAGAAAAGAAAGTGTAAAACTACAACAGTTGGAATCCGCAAGCTGCATAGACATCGCATGCCTAATCAAATGAATACCTTAGACATCACATGCCTAACAATTATAAACCCCGCATTTTAGTCTCAAAATCGAAAACACTTTTCAATACCAAGTCGGGCAATTCAACAAGATTCCCGACATCCTGATTGAATGCTCGTCGCAAACTTCAGTAGGCGGCCGCACCCCTCACGCCGTCGACGAAGTGCACCAAGGCGGAACACCGCTGCCGCGAGCACCCGAACGGATGCTTTCGGCAACGGGGTTCTCCTACAGTCACTTGGTCGGGGCTATGGAGTGAGGCTGTCTATTAAGTTTACCCGGCGAGTATCCGCGTACGCTACGTGATTGCGACGGACTTTTGATCACATCAAAATTCCGTGGCAACCGATCAAGTGAGACTAAACTGCTATGTTTATAACATTCATTCAATTATCACATAACTTTTATGAATTCCAATTATTGTATCCCATTCCAGATAAACAGAAAATGTTAAACTTTTCGATCGAACAATCGAACACCCAAGTTTTCCCGATACAGATCAACACATGAAATAAGTCTAACAACATTCAGTTCGTGCCTCAGTACCAACGGTCCAGCCGTAGAAGGGTCAAGCCAACGCCTCACATGTGGCACGCCGTACTGCCCCAAACCCGAAGGTTCAAAGGGCAGTTCAAGACGGTCACATAATCGAGTTAAGGTTTGTTGTCTTCTAGAGGGACCATCGCGTTACTTGCACTACTTAGAACGTTGTTAAACTACAGAAATATCCAACACTTGGAAATTTCCCGACAGGGGAAAAATTGGGTATTTATATCCGGTCGAACTTTTTAACATATTCTAAAATTTATCCGGAAAGTCACATAGACAAAATTTGAAACCCCGATCGAATCTTTGATTCCCAATACAACCCAAAAATGCTCAACTGTATACTTCATATTAAAAATTCCCAGGAAAACCAGCACTGAAAAATAGGAGTTACTGTGAAAAATTCAATGGCAGATAAGACAAAAGGGCCGTGGAAGGGCCGCATTAGCACGCTAATGCCGCGGTTCCGCCGCACTTTAGAAAGATCATTAGGTAATTTTTGCATCGTAATTCTTAGATTTACCTGCTTATTTTTCTGCATATTTTTAATTTGCAAAAATCCAGATATTTCAAAAATGTCCAGAGAGCATTCTCGGGTGTGGGTTTCGGGTTCGTTCGGGTTTCAAATTCCGTCTGGACTTCGCCTAAGGCTCTAGCTAGGCTCTGATACCACTGTAGGGTTCCTAGGAACCCTAGTGAGGTCTCACAAGGCATCAACCATGCCAATATAAAATTTTAACGGTGCAGAGAGACCCGACTACGGATCGTTTGCTAGAAAACTAGGCGAAAAAGCTAACTAGTTAACATTTAACTATGAGAATACGGATATACAACCTTTGTAGATCCGGTACTCCACCTCCATAGCTCCGCAACGAGGTCCTCTCCGCTGTCCAAATCAAATCCGGGCTCAAGCGTCGGCTTCGTCGGAGAATGGGCAAGCTAGGTCGTCGATGTCCATGCCGAAGATGATCTACGTCGAGGCATCGCTAAATCAAGCTCCGACTTCACCAAGTCAAGAAACTTGTGAAGAAAACACACTCTACTACTTGGCAAGAGGTAGAGGATGAAGAAATAGGAAGTGGGTTCAATTTAGAATTGGATTTCTCACTTATTTTCATCAATCACCATTGATGAAGTGAACTTTCTACATGTGAAGAAGATGAAGAAGAAGAAGAAAGAAATATGATAAGTTAATTGAAAAAGAAAAGAAAATCAATTCTTATCATAAAATTAACCATGGTCAAGTGTAGAGACTAAACTAGGGTTAGTGGGAATGGTTAGGGTTAAGGATGAGATAAGAATGGTTGACTTGATCAAAGCTTCATGAAGCTTCAACTAAAGAACAAATAAAGCCACCATTCTTTTCTCTTTTCCATTTATTTTCCAAAATGCATAAACAAATAAATAAATGAATAAATAAGTAATGGAAAATAAAACCCTAACCACTCTCACAACCATGGTTTAATCTTCACACAAAACACAAGTTAGCATGCATCATCAAACATGATACATACAAGTGCATAAAAGTATATCACATATACAATGTGCACAAACCAAGTGAGAAAATCCGTTTAAAGTGAACCAATACTAGTTAGTGCAAAGTAATATATCAAATATATAATTATGCATTAAATCATTAAATCAACACTTGATTCAATGATCCGGTCATGTCGCACACAACCGACTAGTGTTCAATGTATCGGCTTATCGAATCAATACTTGATTCGATACCTAGGGTATATCGCATATAACCTAATCGATACATTCATCGCGAGAATGAAATACGGTATCACATACACGCATTATTCTCGGTCCCGCACATATCTCATATGCGCTCCTATTTCGTTTCGCTTGAACCAGGAAACCTCTGTGTAGGACTCTAAAGACTCGTCAATACGCCGGCAGCAGATGATGATCATATCAAACACCCACAAGCCGCAAGCGGTCTGCTAAACGTAACGGCCACCCGGGTATTGAGCGATCTGAAGATCGACGAGCAAGCCCGCTCACACTCCAGTGAATCCGACCAGTAACACTACCGTACAGTCCGGTCTGATCGTCTGATATGTCGCATATCTCGCCTAGGGGTGGTAAACGTCAGACCCCAATAGCTCGATAAGTCGTGTCGATATGAGGTCTATAACTGTTCGAGAAACTACTGGTAACACTTACCAGTAAATCTCAGCAACCCTGGCCAGGGATTTCCTGTTATAGCCAATCGAACACAGCGCAACATCAACCCCCTATACCGGGAGAGACGAATTCCCTCCTATCGCTCATTGCCTCCATGTGACTCGGGACTGTACCCAAAAACCACCGTTTTGCATGCCCTCTTGGACGTGGTAAGATGGAAATCAAAGCACAGTGGGAACCACACAAGACTCTATGACGATCTCAGGTCAACAGACTACTCTGTACCAGTGTCACCAGAGAACTGCCATCTGACGTGAGGTATAATACCATCTGGGAGTTCTCGGCGAGTCCGTCCAGTGTACCCAGTCTCTACTGAGCACCCGTATATCATCTCTGATGTCAAACACCAATGGATATGGGATCATCCATCGCCCATCTGTATGGGTCGGGAAGGTATACGCTAGTCTACTCTGGTATATCGATGCCCCGTCTCGATACACCCACGACTAGGGACTTTCAAGGATGTACTTATGGACTACCATGTCCCCACTAGTATGATCCGCATCATAGTCCAGGTAGTCAAGTACAAATCCTAAGGGCTTTACCAACATGTAACAGAGAGACAATCAGTATACACGTTAAGGTAAAGTTCAACCAGATAGCATACTATCATGTCGAGCAAGAAAGTCCTCCCTATATACGTCCCAGCATCCACTACAATATACATCCTATGTACAGTAATGGCCTCTAGGGCATACATATAACTAACAAAAGTTTCCCGAGAGTAATCCTACTCATCAGTGGGATCGGGATCCAACTATCATTGCATGATGTACTAGATGGAAGCCACTCTAGTCACCACACTCCAGAAGGTATGCTAAATCTGCAAGTTTCCTTTATGTTTGAAACTCCCGATGTGATTTTTACCCCAAGCTCTTATAGACCTTGACGTAGGCCAACAAGTCATAAGACGCAAGTCAAGTTCTACCCGTCGTTGTCCTGATTAATTTAGGTACATCGTACATGCCCTTGACGTAGGCCAACAAGGCTGTACGTCTGTCTTATACTAATGCATCTATCTATGCAACAAATAAGCAGACCACACTGCTACCATCCACTATGCCTTGACGTTGGCCAACAAGCATAGCATGAATACGATGTGCTGTCTATTTGAAACGACGGAGGGTTACGGATGGTTTTTTGGCAAAAAACGGTTAACGTAGTGAACTTGATTTGATCGAAGGAACCAAGATAGCTTTTATTAAAAGGAGTGGTTTAAGCTCCGCATTTAAAATTTGCTTTTTCAAGAAAACCGAGTGGTTTTAGAAATTGTTCCAACGATTCGGTTTAGGTTTTATTTTTCTTTGCATGAAAAATAATGCGTCCCATCTTTAACCTATCATTACAGATAACAACGAAAATACAACGTCCTCTTATGCCATCCGCATTTGCCACGGGGTCCCGTCATCACCCGTTAGGTTACTTAACTAACGGCAGAGCGGGGGCTGGGCTAGCACGGGTGTAAAACATAAGTGACGTCTAAATAGCTATCATATATAAATATTGTACATTCTTCAGACGCAATAATAGGCATTCCACATCACAGATAAACTTTATTGGATATGCAAGCAATCCGCGTTTCTTTTGAGCCTGTAAGAAAAGACGGATTACACGGTTGCGATGAATAGCCATTACCCCACCCTAGACCCCTACGGGTACGGCAAACTACCCGCTAAGTACCCGAAGTGAAGCGGTCTCCCTCAACAACATGAGTAGGCCACTAAGCACTTCGAAATACCCAGTAGTTTGTGCACCCCACCTTGGGTCTATCCTAGGAGCAAAAACAGTAAAAAGAAATAATACAACGGTGGCTACAACTGCAACTTGGATGTGCCCCGCAAAATAATATTACAACTTATTACAATTACATCGAATGAATTAATACAATAACCCATCACAAAACCCCGGCTAATCATCACAACAGTCCAATAGAGTTCATAATCACAAACAGTTAAAACATTACAGATATGTGCAACCCCCTGCCAACCGACATACTAGCAGTTAGGGGAGGTTTACGAACACATAATACAGTTCACGGATATAATCAAACAAGCAAAGATCCTATAATTTCGATCGATCAAACCCATTAGATTCTGCTCCAATACTTCTCTGTAAACCTGAGACCTGAGCAAAAAATAAACCACACCAGAAAATACAACATATCACAGAAGATGCACAGAGAAAAATTGGGCTGAATCGGCCCCAACTCGGCCGCGGATCCACGGCAGATCGGAGGGATCGGCCGCGGTTCCGCGGCTCTATGGCCGATTCAGGAGCCCATTTTTTCTGTGTGTTCTTATAATTTCATGTAGGGTGTTCTAGAGGAACCTGAAAAATTTTAGGACCTCATTTTAAAATCGACAGAAACTATGTGATATCGGGGTGTTTTCCGGTTCGTTTTGCGTTCGAAATTCATACAACTTTGCAAGTGAGTTAATTATTATTTAGTGAGGCTCTGATACCACTGTAAGTCTATGTGCAACACCCCACGAGTTGGGGGGAGGCGGAAATATGAAAAACAATCTTGATCCTGAAGCATACATCGACGAACCGAAGATCTTTGCTAAACGATAATTAACACAAACCATAGAAGTTCTAAACTACTATGTAAAGAGATTATACCTAGTGATACGTGTCCTTCGTCTTTACGGTCTCTTCATCCTCCTCAGCCTCCTCCAAGTGATAGATGATCCACCCGAGAACCCTAATCCAAGCTTCACCTCAAGACTTGAGGTAACTAAGTTTCTCTAGCTGCTAACCAAAGGGACTTAGGTCATATAGACTTAGGTCATGGGATGTTTAGTCTTTTCTAACCCTTGTACTCAACTCATGAGTGGTAGGATTAGAGCTTGAAGAAAGAGAGAGCTTAAGGAGAGAGAAGATGAACTAGCATAATAAAATGAAATTGCTTCTCACTTAATATATCAAGCATAATGAAATATCAATAAAATGAATAATAATGGATTATTCATCATGCTTCATAAATGAATATGAGTGATTCACTATGTGAGTCATTAAGCATTTAATAATGCATTAATGACATAGTGAATCATTCATAATGAGTCACAATTACATTAATGACAATGCCACCTAAACCCCTCAAGTCACCATGCTTCTAGAAGCTTCCCGGAAATTACGAGAACGCCCCTCTCATCCGTGAAAACACGGAAAAACTTTAGACTGTATAAATCCAATAACCTGATACTGGAATCTAGCTTAAACCAAAGCCGTATAGTAAAAACTGTCCGAATGTCGTACGTGCGTTTAAACACGTATTCGTCCGAACCCTTGTCGTAAAACCGTACGACCTCTATATGGTTTCGCCTGGAGTTGGGAAAACTCTGTGTGGGACTCTAAAGACTCGACTACTACACTGGCAGTGGGTTTAACCACAGACCGCAAGCGGCACTAGCTATACGTAACGGTCCCCAGGTAGATGTCGATAAGAAGGCCGATGAGGATACCCATCCGAACTCCTACTGAGCCTGTGCGTGACAATATCCGTGCAGTCCGGTCTGTTCGTCTAAGAGTATCGCATGTATGGTCTAGGGAGGTGGTAAACGCCAGACCCCTAATAACCGTACAAGTCGTGTCGGTATGGCTCTATCACCATCTGAGAATCTACTGATCAATATATCAGTAATTCTCAATCAACCCTGGCCAGGGACTTATGGTAATGACCAACCGATCACTGTGCGATATCAACTCCCTATACCGGGAGAGATGAATCCCTAACAGTCACTCACTGCCTCCACGTGGCTCGGGACTGTGCCCAACTAAAACCTGTATGCACGACTCCTTTGAACCGTGGTAGGGTAGTAATCAAAGCACAGTGGGAACTCACACGAGACAAATGACGACTTTAAGTCAACGGACTCTCTGCACACATGTCACCTGAGAACAGCTATCTGACGTTAGGTATAAATACCATCCAGTCAGTTCTCGGCGAGTCCTGTCCGGTGTACTCACATCCAGTGAGCATCTGTATACAATCTTAGGTGCACTCCACCAATGGCTGCGGGACCAATCCATTGCCCCTCCTCAGGGTCTAGATATGTATACACCAGTCTACTCTGGAGTATCGATGCCCTGTATCGATACTCCTGCGACCAGGGACATCTAAGGATGTGCTTATTGACTATCCAGCTCCCACTAGTATGACTGCCATCACAACGCCGGTAGTCAGGCAAACATCCTAAGGGCTTTATCAACATGTATATATATATGAATACTACGCAAAATATATCATATGTTAAGATAAAGACAAACCAAATAGCGTACTATTATATTAAGCAAGACTGTCATGTATATACATATCCCTTGCATCCTATACAATGAAGGCCTCTAGGGCATATATATCCAACACCGTGGCCCCACTAGTATGATCTCATCATAGTCCCAGTAGTCGAATACATATCCTAAGGGCTTTATCAATATGTAACATAGAGACAATCAGAGTACATGTTAAGATAAAGCACAACCAGATAGTGTACTATCATGTCGAGCAAGAAAGTCCTCCCTATATATGTCCAAGCATCCATTACAATATACATCGTATGTACAGTAATGGCCTCTAGGGCATACATATAACTAACAATCTCCCACTTGCACTAGGGCCATCTGTTGAGGTATCACATACCCAACAATTAGTTGTGGTTGAAGTATCTCATACTCAACCATCCCATAAATGTCTCTACTGGGAAAAAGGCCTTTGTGAGTGGATCCGCGCTGTCGTCCTCTGTGTCTACTCTCCTAACCTCGATCTCCCTGGAGATCAACCATCTCCATGATCAGGTGATACTGCCTAAGAATTATATCTAGATATCAGATGGGACGGGGGTTCCTTGGCAAAAGCCATAACTCCATTGTCACACAATGGTAGGAACGAAGTTCATCTCATGAACTTATATATATCCAGACTGCCTCTTTGGTAGCATCCTTGGTAACGATGTATCTTGCCTTTAATCGTCTAGTAAGTCACGGTATCTAGCTTGGAACTCTTCCAACATACCGTCTCTCCACTGAGGGTATAGACATTGCCTGCGACCGGCATTGAGTCGTCCTTATCACCCTGGAACCTTTCCAGTGATTCACCCCAGGATCGATTGATACCATCTCACTACAACTAGTAAGAATGCTAACATCCAATTAGATCTATCTCATAGATCCAAAACCCAGGATTTAGAAGGTATCACTTTGATCCTATATGGAGAATCGTTGTGATAAGCGGAGATTGACCGAGCGTAGTATAGGAAACTCCTTCCCTATCAAGAGTATGTCATCCACGTACTTTACGAGGATCACCACCATACTCTCTACTACTTTTTTGTATATACAAGGTTCATCTACCATTTAGATGAAGTCAAACTCTTTGACTACCACATCAAAACAGATGTTCCAACTCCGCGATGCCTGTTTTATCACATAAAACATCTTGCACACGTTTCCGCTTCTCCCACTGTCTACGAAGCCCTCTGGCTGTGTACTTATAGACCTCTCTTCTAAAACATCATTTAGAAAAGCAGTCATGACACCCAACCGCCAGATATCGTAGTCATGGTATGTAGCCGTGGCAAGTAGGATCTGGATGGACTTAAGCATAGCTTTGAAAGTCTTAACTTTTCCATGTACACCAAGTAATCTTCTCAAGATATACTTGCTCCTGATGTGGATTTAACCCTTCAGATAAAGCAACCAAAGTCCATACTTTGTTGGTGTATAAGGATTCCATCTCAGATCACTAAGCATCCAGCCATTCTTACAGAGTCCCACTCCTGATGGCCAGCTCGAAACTAGTTGGGTCATCATCTCATGATGCAATCCTTGCTCCCACTGTCATAGAAAAACCAAAGTATCTCCCAGGTGGGTGAGGAACCCTACTAGATCGGCGGAGAGGCTGAGATTCGTTGGTTACTATTGAATCCTTCGGTTCTACCAAATCATCTGTTGTAGTTTGTATAGCTGGAACTCCTTCCAGTTCTACCTCATGACCACTAATTTCTTCACAAGAAATTCCTATTCACAAAGGTGGCATGCTGAGAAACAAAACATCTTTTGTTCCTCTGTTTGGTAGAAGATATTCCCTTGCGAATGCTTGGGATATCCAACAAACTTCCACAGAACTGACTTTACCTCGAGCTTGTCCGGATTTTGCTTTTCAGACATAGGCCGGACAACCCCAAATCATAACATACTTAAGATATGGGCTCTTCCCATTACAAATCACATGAAGTGGTAGGCAACTGATTTGATTTGAACCCTATTCAATAGGTATGCAGCTTCTTAAGTGCATAACTCCCAAAAGGAAATAGGAAACTCGGTAGTACTCATCATAGAGCACACCATATCACATAGGGTACTATTGCTCCACCCCGATACACCGACGTGTTGTGGTGTATACGGAGGAGTAATGCTGAGAGAGATTCTCATTCTCCTTTAGAATAGTCCAGGAATTTCGTGTTAGTGTATATGCCCTAGAGGCCATTACTGTATCATACTAGTTTGTATATTACTTGATAGAAGCTTGGGATATTCACCTTGTATTGACAATCTTGCTCAAAATAGTAGTATGCTACTTGGTTTGTTTCTACTTTAATGTGTGCATGTGTTTCTTATAGCATATCGCCTTTACACATTAGTGGAGCCCTTAGGATCTTTGCTTGATTACCAGCGTTGTGATGGCAGTCACACTCGTGGAGGCTGGGTAATCTACAAGCACATCCTTATGCAGGTCCCTAGTCGTAGGACTATCGAGACAGGGCATCGATACTCTGGAGTAGACAAGCGTATGCGCTTCTCATCCCAGCTTGGGAGACAGTCTGTCCCACAGCCGTCAGTACGTCGTACTTGAGATAGTATGCGGGTGCTCGTTAGGTTACGAGTACACTGGACATGACTCGTCGGGAACTGATGGTTGGTATTATACCTATCGTCAGTTATCAGTTCCCAGGTGACATGAGTACAGCTTAGTCCGTTGACTTGACACTGTCACTTCGCCTCGAGTGTGTTCCCACTGTTCTTTGATTACTACCCTACCACGGCTCAAATGAGTCGTGCAAACAGGTAGTTTTTGGGTGCAGTCCCGAAGCACTTGGAGGCAGTGACGGTTAGACAGGATTCGTCTCTCCCGGTATTGGGGGTTGATATCACGCTGTGTCTAGGAGAGCCATTACACAAAGTCCCTGGCCAGGGCAAGCAAGATAGACTGGTAGGTTTCCAGTGTTATCTCAGGTGTTCTGGGCTACACTCCGACATGACTTGTACCGCTATTAGGGGACTGGCGTTTTGTAAGTCCATGCTACCTCTCCCGGTACTTACGGGCTTGCGGAATTTGGTGAAAAACAATTTTCTAGAGGCGGTAACATGGACTCAAACGGATCTTTGTTAAACTATCTACCTAACATCCTAACTAAGAGTTGTTAACTACTCGGTTAGGGGGTTATACCTTTGTTTCTTGAACTCCTTCGTCTTCTACACTTGATGGTTGTCCGGATCGGCTTCACCCCGTCGTCTCCTTGCGCCGAAGATCGATCCACCCGAAAGCTTCTACCTTTGGCTTCTTCTTCGAGCTTTGAAGAAACTAGTTCACTCGGTTTGCTAAACCTTGTGAACTAGAGTGAGTAGAGGAGAGTGTGTTGGGATTTTATCTATGGTTCTTGGTTCTCAACAAATGAGACAAGTGAACCATAGACTAAAGAGAGGGAGAGCAAAAGGAAGAGGATGAGAGCTCAAGAACCAGAGAGAGAATGGAAATGACAGATTGAGCAAGACTTTTCTCTCTTGGCTCTCATAATCCAAAGCCATCATAACAAATCATAGCAATCAAGTATTATTTGATGGTTTAAGCTACAATAGCCATATCATTTCATGCACTCAATTTTCACAAGAAAAACAAGCAAGCAAAAGTCTTTGCCATGAAATGATAGCTATTGTCATCATGATGGTCAACTAGTCCAACCTAGTCAACCGGTCAACAAAGTCAACAAGTCAACAAAGTCAACCCCTCAACAACCATGTTACCATAATACTTAATTAATATTATTGTTAATCATATATCATATTCTCATTAGGGTTTAGCAAAAAGTCAATGGTCAACAGTCAACAGTCAACAACCCTAATGAGAATCCTCTGCCTCTGTCTCTCTATCAACTGTTCATACACACCCGCATCCACGTTCCGAGGAACACGAATACTTACGAAATAAAAGCAATCCCAAAACGTACACTATGATCTGGCTTAAACCAAAGCCCGCTAGTGTTAACTGTCCGGACACTAAACGTGCACAAGTGCACGGATATGACCGAACCCTGTCGCAAAACCATGCGACCTGTCGCAAAACCATGCGACCTCTACTCTTTTGCCTAAAGGCGAATAGCTTTCTGTGTGGGACTCTAAAGACTCGACACTACGCTGGCAGTGGGTTTAACCACAGACCGCAAGCGGCACTAGCTGTGCGTAACGGTCCCCAGGTAGATGCCGACAAGAAGACTGACGAGGTGAAACCCATCTGAACTCCTACTGAGCCTGAATGTGACAGTCTCCGTACAGTCCGGTCTGTTCGTCTGATACATCGCATGGCGGGCCTAGGGGCGGTAAACGTCAGTCCCCTAATAGCGGTACAAGTCGTGTCGGAGCGAAGCCCAAAACACCCTGAGATAACACTGGAAGCCTACCAGTATATCTCGCTTGCCCTGGCCAGGGACTACTCGTGTAATGGCTCTCCTAGACACAGCGCGATGTCAACCCCCAATACCGGGAGAGACGAATCCTTTCTAACCGTCACTGCCTCCAAGTGCTTCGGGACTGCACCCAACTACTACCTGTTTGCACGACTCCTTTGAGCCGTGGTAGGGTAGTAATCAAAGTACAGTGGGAACACACTCGAGGCGAAGTGACAGTGTCAAGTCAGCGGACTAAGCTGTACTTATGTCACCTGGGAACTGATAACTGACGATAGGTATAATACCAACTAGTCAGTTCCCGACGAGTCCTGTCCAGTGTACTCGTAACCTAACGAGCACCCGCATACTATCTCAAGTACGACGTACTGACGGCTGTGAGACAGACCGTCTCCCCTGCTGGGATGAGAAGCGCATACACTAGTCTACTCCGAAGTATCGATGCCCTGTCTCGATAGTCCTGTGACTAGGGACCTGTATAAGGATGTGCTTATGGATTACCCAGCCCCCACGAGTGTGATTGCCATCACAACGCTGGTAATCAAGCAAAGATCCTAAGGGCTCCACTAATGCGTATAGGTGATATAATAAAATAAACACATGTACACATTAAAGCAGAAACAAACCAAGTAGCATACTACCATTTTGAGCAAGATTGTTTATACAACTGTGAATATCCCAAGCTTCCATTAAGTAATATACAAACTAGTATGATACAGTAATGGCCTCTGGGGCATATACACTAACAATCTCCCACTTGTACTAAGGCCATGTACTGGCGTATCGAAGACCAATCATCTCGATCAGCCGCTCGAACTAAGTCTGGGGCAAGGCCTTGGTGAATGGATCTGCAGTGTTATCTTCTGAAGCAACCCTCCGAACCTCGATCTCCTGGCGATCCACGATCTCCCTGATCAGGTGATACCGCCTCAAGATGTGTCTGGATTTCTGATGGGACCTGGGTTCCTTCGCTAAAGCTATAGCCCCGTTGTTGTCGCAATACAGAGGTATTGGATCAACAATGGACGGAACCACCTGAAGTTCTTTCAAGAACTTCGTCATCCAAACGGCTTCTTTTGCAGCATCAGATGCAGCGATGTATTCCGCTTCCATAGTCGAGTCAGCAACGGTTTCCTGTTTGGAACTCTTCCAACACACCGCCCCTCCATTGAGGGTAAAGACAAAACCCGACATGGACTTGGAATCATCCTTGTCACTCTGGAAGCTGGAGTCAGCAAAGGCCTCGATCTGGAGGTCTTTTTCGCCATACACCAAGAACATCTCCTTAGTCCTTCTCAGGTACTTAAGAATGTTCTTTACCGCTATCCAATGTTTCTCCCCGGGGTTTGACTGATACCGGCTTACTACACTAAGTGCATAACTACATCCGGTCTGGTACACAACATCGCATACATTATAGAGCCTACCGCAGAAGCGTAGGGTATAATAGACATGCGATCCCTCTCCAAATCAGTCTTGGGAGACATCTCTTTAGAGAGGGTGATCTCGTGACAAGCCGGTAGGTTACCGCGCTTGGAATCTTCCATACTGAATCTTTTCAGTATGGTGTCGATGTACCTGGACTGTGAAAGTCCTAATATCCTCTTGGATCTATCACAATGGATCCGGATCCCCAGGATGTATGAGGCACCACCCAGGTCTTTCATGGAGAACCTGTGTGACAAGAATCCTTTGACAGATTGTAGCATAGGAATGTCATTTCCTATCAGAAGAATGCCATCCACGTATAGAATGAGGAATACGACAGTTATTGCTACAAATCAACTATAGTTGCATGGTTCATCTGGATTTTTGATAAAACCAAATTCTTTGACCGTCTCATCAAAATAGATGTTCCAACTCCGCGATGCCTTCTTTAGTCCATAGATGGACTTAAGCAACTTGCACACCTTTCCGCTGCTCCCACTCTGAATGAAACCCTGTGGCTGGTCCATATAGACACACTCCTCTAAATTTCCATTTAGAAAAGCGGTCTTTACGTCCATCTGCCAAATCTCATAATCGTGGAAGGCAGCAATGGCAAGAAGGATCCGAATGGATTTCAGCATAGCCACTGGAGAAAGGGTTCCGTCATAGTCCAAACCAGGTCTTTGACGAAAACCCTTTGCAATAAGTCTAGCTTTATAGGTCTCAACCTGTCCATCTACACCAATCTTCCTTTTGAAGATCCACTTGCATCCTACGGGTTTTATCCCGTCTGGAGCAATGTCGAACGTCCATACTTTGTTGGTGTACATGGACTCCATTTCGGTCCGCATTGCATCCAGCCATTTTACCGAGTCAACGCTCTGAACGGCCTGCTGGAAGCTAGTAGGCTCATCATAATCTATGATGCAATCCTCTCTATCCCCGTCTATGAGAAAACCGTAGTATCTCTCGGGCGGATGAGACTGCCTACTACTCCTGCGGAGCGGCGTAGGAATGTCCTGTTCTTTCGAACCCTCTGGTTCTACTAAGCTTTCAGTAATAGCTCGTAGTTCTGGAATTTCTTCCAGTTCTACTGTGCTCCCACTTATCCGGTTTTCCAAACACTCAGTTTCCAAGAAGTAGGCATGACGAGAAACAAAAACCTTTTGTTCCTCTTCGCAGTAGAAGAAATATCCCTTGGAGTTCTTTGGACATCCCACGAACTTGCACTGTACTGAGCGTGCCTCGAGTTTGTCCGCATGCTGCTTTTTAATAAAAGCCGGACACCCCCATGTCTTAATGTGCTTAAGATAGGGTTTCTTCCCACACCACATCTGATATGGTGTGGTAGGCACAGTCTTAGTTGTTAGTTATATGTATGCCCTAGAGGCCATTGCTATACATAGGATGTATATTGCAGTGGATGCTGGGACATATATAGGGAGGACTTTCTTGCTCGACATGATAGTATGCTATCTGGTTGCTCTTTACCTTAACGTGTACACTGATTGTCTCTCTGTTACATGTTGGTATAGCCCTTAGGATGTGTACTTGACTACCTGGACTATGATGCGGATCATACTAGTGGGGACATGGTAGTCCATAAGTACATCTTTCAAAGTCCCTAGTCGTGGGTGTATCGAGACGGGGCATCGATATACCAGAGTAGACTAGCATATACCTTCTCGACCCATACAGATGGGCGATGGATGATCCCATATCCATTGGTGTTGGACATCAGAGATGATATACGGGTGCTCAGTAGAGATTGGGTACACTGGACGGACTCGCCGAGAACTCCCAGATGGTATTATACCTTACGTCAGATGGCAGTTCTCTGGTGACACTGGTACAGAGTAGTCTGTTGACCCGAGATCGTCATAGAGTCTTGTGTGGTTCCCACTGTGCTTGGATTTCCACCTTACCACGTCCAAGAGGGCGTGCAAAACGGTGGTTTTTAGGTACAGTCCCGAATCATATGGAGGCAATGAGCGATAGGAGGGAATTCGTCTCTCCCGGTATAGGGGGTTGATGTTGCGCAGTATTCAATTGGCTATAACCGGAAATCCCTGGCCAGGGTTGCTGAGATTTACTGGTAAGTGTTACCAGTAGTTTCTCAAATTGTTATAGACCTCATATCGACACGACTTATCGAGCTATTGGGGTCTGACGTTTACCACCCCTAGGCGAGATATGCGACATATCAGACGATCAGACCGGACTGTACGGTAAGTGTTACTGGTTGGATTCATAGGAGTGTGAGCGGGCTTGCTCGTAGATCTTCTGATCGCTCAATACCCGGGTGGCCGTTACGTTTAGCAGACCGCTTGCGGCTTGTGGGTGTTTGATATGATCATCACCTGCTGCCGGCGTATTGATGAGTCTTTAGAGTCCTACACAGAGGTTTCCTGGCTCAAGCGAAACGAAATAGGAGCGCATATGAGATATGTGCGGGACCGAGAATAATGCCTGTATGTGATACCGTATTCCATTCTCGCGATGGATGTATCGAATGGTTGTATGCGATATAACCTAGTTATCGAATCAAGGATTGATTCGGTAAGCCGATACATAGGATACTAGTCGGTTATATACGATATGACCGGATCGTTAAATCAAGTGTTGATTTAATGATTTAATGTATAATTATATATTTGATATATTACTTTGCATTAACTAGTATTGGCTCACTTTAAATGGATTTTCTCACTTAATGTGCACATTGTATATATGATATACTTTTTGTGCACTTGATTGTATCATGTTTGATGATACATGCTCTCTAGGGTTTGTGTAAAGATTAAACCATGGTTGTGTAATGGTTAGGGTTTTCTTTTTCATTTATTTATTTATTTCATTTTGGGTTTTATTTTGGAAAAGAAATGGCAAAAGAAAAGAAAATGGTTGCTAGTTTTGTTTTACATTGAAAGTTCATGAAGCTTTGACTAAGTGACCATTTTGTCTTCATGCTTAACCCTAACCATTCCATTTAACCATGATTTATTCTCTACACTTGACCATGGTTGCAACATGATAAGTATTCAATTTATTTTCTATTTTGAATTAACTTATCATAACATTTTCTTCTTCTTCTTCTTCATCTTCAATATGAAGAAACCTTGGACCATCAATGGTGATTGATGAAAAAGAGTGAGAAATCCAATTCTAAAGTGAACCCACTTCCTATTTCTTCATCCTCTACCTCTTGCCAAGTAGTATAGGGTGTTCTCTTCACAAGTTTCATGACTTGGTGAAGTGGGAGTTTGATCTAGTGATGCCTCGACGTAGATCATCTTCGGCATCGACATCGACGACCTAGCCCGCCCATTTCTCCGACGAAGCCGACGCAAGAGTCCGGGATCCGATTTGGACAGTGGAGGGACATCATTGCGGAGCTATGGAGGTGGAGCACCGGATCTACAAAGGTTGTATTTCCGTTCTTGTAGTTAATTTGTTAACTAGTTGCTTTGTCGCCTAAAATTCTAGTTAACGATCCGTAGTCTAGGGTTTCTCGGCACCGTAAAATTTTTGAAATTGGCATGGTTGATGCCTTATGAGACCTCTTGAGAGTGCCTAGGAACCCTACAGTGGTATCAGAGCCTAGCTAGAGCCATAGGCGAAGTGTAGACGTAGTTTGAAGTCCGTACGAACCCGAAACCCTAATGCAATAGCCTTCTCTGTACTTTTTTCAAAAACTGGGATTTTTCCAGATTAAAAATGCTTAAAAAATTCAGCAGGGAATTCTAAGAATTACGGAGCAAAATTTATTTCATGATCCCTCCAATGCGCGGCGGAACCGCGGCATAAGCCTAGCTTATGCGGCGGTTCCGCGGCAAAAGTGTGACGTCAGCCCTACCAATTTGCACAGTAATTCCTATTTAACAGTGCTGAGTTCTCTGGGTATTTTTAAATTTTATTCAAGAGTTGAATTTTCTGGGGTTGTTTTGGGTATTCGGTGTTTCGATCGGAGTATAAGATTTTGTCTATGTGGCTTTCCGGATAAATTTTAGAATATGTTAAAAAGTTCGACCGGATATAAATACCCACCTTTTCCCCTGTCGGGAAATTTCCAAGTGTTGGATTTTTCCGTGGTTTAACGACGTTCTAAGTAGTGCAAGTAACGCGATGGACCCTCTAGAAGACAACAAACCTTAACTCGATTATGTGACCGTCTTGAACTGCCCTTTGAACCTTCGGGTTTGGGGCAGTACGGCGTGCCACATGTGAGGCGTTGGCTTGACCCTTCTATGGCTGGACCGTTGGTACTGAGGCATGAAGTGAATGTCTTTGAACTTATTTCATGAGTTGATTTGTATCGGGAAAACTTGGGTGTCAGAATGTTCGATCGGAAAGTTTAACATTTTCTATTTATCTGGAATGGGATACAATAATTGGAATTCACAAGAAGTTATGAGATAACAGAATGAATGTTATAAACATAGCAGTTTAGTCTCACTTGATCGGTTGCCACGGAATTTTGATGTGATCAAAAGTCCGTCGCAATCACGTAGCGTACGCGGATACTCGCCGGGTAAACTTAATAGACAGCCTCACCCCATAACCCCGACCAAGTGACTGTAGGAGAACCCCGTCGCCGAAAGCATCCGTTCGGGTGCTCGCGGCAGCGGTGTTCCGCCTTGGTGCACTTCGTCGACGGTATCAGGGGTGCAGCCGTCTACTGAAGTTTGCGACGAGCATTCGATCAGGATGTCGGGAATCTTATTGAATTTCCCGACTTGATATTGAAAAGTGTTTTCGATTTTGAGACTAAAATGCGGGGTTTATAATTGTTAGGCATGCGATGTCTAAGAAATTCATTTAGTCAGGCATGTGATGTCTGAGGTGGTTGCGGATTCCAACTGTTGTAGTTTTACACTTTCTTTTCTGTGACCGTAAGTGTAATATGTGATATCGCCGGTTTCGTTGCTATATGTCAACGACAATTGGGATGCGCATATTTACTTACGTTGATGACATGTGATGTTATGTGTTGCTGGATATATTATATTGGATCGTCGTATTTGAATAGCCGGGGGTTTCTATGTGAGATGAGTGTTTTTCATTTTCATTCATGTAAAAACCTGTATGTAATATTCTTTTATTGGGGCACTTCCAGGTTGCGGAAGATGTCACCGTTTGTATATTATTTACTTTTCCGCACTAGGATAGACCCAAGGAGGGGAGCACAAGTAACCGGGTTCTGGAGTCCAGTGGGAGACCAACTCGAGGAGTCGAGTCCGGGTCTCCTAACTCTAGAATTGGTAGGGTTGCTTGCCGCTCTCGTAGGGGTCTTGGGGTGTGGGTTTGGCTATTCATCGCGACCGTGGAATCCGTGTTTTATACTGGCTCGTATTGAAAACACGGACGTCCTAGTATATCCAATATTTCATATGTTTCTTCTGCTGCGATATCTGTGATGTGATCATGTGGTGTTCTGTGATAGATACCGTATATAGTATATATGATATATTATATAGACGTTACTTATGTTTTACACCCGCGCTAGCCCTGCCCCGCTCTGCCGTTAGTTACCTAACCTAACGGTGTACGAGGGGACATCGAGGCGAATGCGGATGGCATAAGTGTACGTCGTATTTATCTGTGATGTTTAGGTACTTAAATGATGGGACTTCATGAATGTGATTAATGAAATAAAAGAAACCTAAGATGTTGTAGAATCGAATTTCAAAATAAAACAGGTAGCTACAGTTCTTGCTTTGCACAGCGGTATATATGATATATCCTGCACCTTATTCGATGAGGAAAGGACCGAGATCCCTTCACCGGGAGTGACTCCTTTAGCAATAACTGGCAGATGCTACACACTCGGTTTGTCTTTTGATTGCTTTTAAGAGTTTTTGCTTTGCACAGTGATATATATGATATATCCCGCACCTCATTCGACGAGGAAAGGACCGACGATCCCTTCACCGGGAGTGACTCCTTTAGCAAAACAAGAAAAGCCTCAAAAACACTCCATTTTAAAATCATTTGATTCTACAACGATATCAAGTTCATTACGCAATAGGTTTTCAGAAAAACCTGTCGTAGCCCTCCGTCATTTCAGATAAGTTGTATATAGTATTCGTGCTGCATTTGTTGGCTTTCGTCAAGGTGCAGTGTGCGGTAGCTATATGCTGCTTATCTGCCAGCATACGATGCGATTGGATTAGGGTAGTCGTGCGGCTTTGTTGGCTTTCGTCAAGGGTCATGCGGGTGGGTTTAATTCAATCAAGAAATGTACGGGTTGAACTTGACTAGCGGGCTATGGTTTGTTGGCTTTCGTCAAGGTCGTAGCACGTTAGGGGCAAAATATTATCGGGAATTTCAAGTGTTGAAATTTTCAATGAGATTGCATACCTTCTATGAGATAGTTGGATCCCGATACCCGCTGCGAGTAAGAGTTACTCCTGGGAGAGTTTTACATATTACAATTAGCCAATCAAGTAGGTGTCTAGAAAGGTGTCAACGGGGTTACGCCTCTGGGAAAACGAGGTTTACTGTAATTAGGTTCGTGCGAAAGCACGAGGGACCTCCCTCAAAGTACCGACACTGGCCTGGCTGAAAGATTGGTGAACTTGTAGTGTGTAATTAATCCCGGCTAGTCTTTCCTTTTAGGATTTAAAGGAAGATTTGATAAAAACAGTGGGAGCCATCCTGATTAGATAAAATAATAACCAATCTATTCTTGCAAGAGCGCACGCTGAGTGTTTTCTTCTCTCTCTCTCTAGGAAGCGACCATATCACGCCTTAATCAAGATAATAATACGGATATTTGACCGAACCCGCTTGTTATACTGAGCTGGGGAACGTTGGTCCCGCTCCGACTTATAATTGTTATAAGACAGAGCAGGAAATAGGGGATTACCAGAATTCCCGTACCACCCAAACGAAGAGAGTGCATGCTGATGCATCATCTTCGGGTGTGTTCATTACAAAGAACTGTTTCTCTGTATCCTCTACGTCCTGGGTATGTGATACCAGATCAGGATCCCAGATATGTAATCTGTTACATAGGGATACAGAAAGGTAGAGAACTGAGAACGGATGATAAGTTTCATGAGACAGAAAACGGGGCAAGTGTTGCAGCCAAGTCTGTTGGTCACTGTCACCCTGTATTCCAAATACATTGATTCTGAACGAATGTTATTAGATACCGAACCTGATATACAAAATCATATCTATCTCTTTATTAGTAAAGAAATGATAAAATTTTGTATAGTTGGATAATGTTTTGAACATTTCCTATATCAAAAGTTGATCGGTTCAGGCACGTTATCTAAAAGTATTGATGTTCTAAATCAAACTACAGTTCTTTAATATACGGAACACACACAAGAGGAAGAGTTCAGAAATGAACGAATCTTTCTTGAGGTATTGTAGACTAGGTCATATCAATGCGACCCGACTAGCTGAAGTTACATAAAGATGCATATTTAAATGAGTTTGAATTTACATCTTGTGAAACTCGCCAGTCATGTCACAAAGATAAGATGACCACAGCTCCGTTTATTGGAAACAGAGAAAGAGTTAGTAAACTCTTGGGATGATACATGTTGATGTATGTAAGGTCCCCTGTCTACACATGCCAAGACCGGTTCTTTGTACTTCATTACATTCTCTGATGATCTTTTGAGATTCGGACCTATGTTCCTGTTGAAACACAAGTCCGAACCTTTTGAGATATTCACAGAATATAAGTTAGAAGTAGAGAACCAAATACGGGTAAAAGTATTATGTCCTATGATGAGATCAAGGAGGAGAATACTTGAGCACGAAATTCTTGGACTTTTCTAAAGGAGAATGAGATTCTCTCTCAGCATTACTCCTCCGTATACACCATAGCACGATGGTATATCGGGGTAGAGCAGTCACACCCTATATGATAAGGTGTGCTCTATGATGAGTACTACTGAGTTACCTATTTCCTTTTTGGGAGTTATGCACTTGAAAAGCTGCATACCTATTGGATAGGGTTCCAATCAAATCAGATGCCTACCCCTTCATATGTGATATGGAAAGGGAAGAGCCCATCTCTTAAGTTAGTTAAGATTTGGGGTTGTCCGGCCTATGTCTAAAAGCAAAATCCGGACAAGCTCGATGCAAAGTCTGTAATGTAGAACTGGAAAGGTTCCAGCTATACAAACTACAGCAGATGATTTGAAAGAACCAAAGGATTCAATAGTTACCAACGAACCTCAGCCTCTCCGCCGATCTAGTAAGGTTCCTCACCCGCATGAGAGATACTTCGATTACTCTATGACAGTGGGAGCGAGGATTGCATCATGAGATGATGACCCAACTATTTTCGAGCTGGCCATCAGGAGTGGGACTCTGTAAGAATGGCTGGATGCTTAGCAATCTGAGATGGAATCCATGTACACCAGCAAAGTATGGACTTTGGCTGCTATATCTGAAGGGTTAAATCCCCATCAGGAGCAAGTATATCTTGAGAAGATTACTTGGTGTAGATGGAAAAGTTGAGACTTTCAAAGCTAGACTTGTTAAAGCTTTTCGTCATCGACCAGGCATGGATAATGATGAAACATTTTCAAGTGGCTATGCTTAAGTCCATCCAGATCCTACTTGCCACGGCTACATACCATGACTACGATATCTGGCGGTTGGGTGCCATGACTGCTTTTCTAAATGATGTTTTAGAAGAGAACGTCTATAAGTACACAGCCAGAGGGCTTCGTAGACAGTGGGAGCAGCGGAAACGTGTACAAGATGCTTTATAGGATAAAGCAGACATCGCGGAGTTGGAACGTCTGTTTTGATGTAGTTGTCAAAAAGTTTGACTTCATCAAAATGGTAGATGAACCTTGTATATACAAAAAGGTAGTAGGGAGTATGGAAATGATCCTCGTAGAGTACGTGGATGACATACTCATGATAGGGAAGGAGTTTCCTATGCTACGCTCGGTCAATCTCCGTTTATCACAAGCATTCTCCATATAGGATCAAAGTGATACCTCCTAAATCCTGGGTTTTGGATCTATGCGATAGATCTAATTGGATATTAGGACACTCACTAGTTATAGTGAGATGGTATCAGTTGATCCTAGGGAGAATCACTGGAAGTGTTCCAGAGTGATAAAGACGACTGAGTGTCAGTCACAGGCATTGTCTTTACCCTCAGTAAAGAGACGGTATGTTGGAAGAGTTCCAAGCTAGATACCGTGGCATACTAGACGATAAAGGCTGGATACATCGCTACTTAAGATGCTACCAAAGAGGCTGTTTGGGTGTATAATGGTTCATGAGATGAACTACGTTCCTACCATTGTGAGACAATGGAGTTGTGGCTTATGCCGAGGAACGCATGTCCCATCAGTGATCCAGACATATTCTAAGGTAGTATCACCTGATCATGGAGATGGTTGATCTCTAAGGGATCGAGGTTACGAGAGTAGACTCAGAGGACAACACGGCGGATCCACTCACAAAGGCCTTTTCCCAGAGAGAGACTTTTATGAGATGGTTGAGTATGAGATACTATAACCACTGCTATCAGATGGCCCTAGTGCAAGTGGGAGATTGTTAGTTATATGTATGCCCTAGAGGCCATTGCTATACATAGGATGTATATTGCAGTGGATGCTGAGACATATATAGGGAGGACTTTCTTGCTCGACATGATAGTATGCTATCTGGTTGCTCTTTACCTTAACGTGTACACTGATTGTCTCTCTGTTACATGTTGGTAAAGCCCTTAGGATGTGTACTTGACTACCTGGACTATGATGCGGATCATACTAGTGGGGATATGGTAGTCCATAAGTACATCCTTCAAAGTCCCTAGTCGTGGGTGTATCGAGACGGGGCATCGATATACCAGAGTAGACTAGCATATTCCTTCTCGACCCATACAGATGGGCGATGGATGATCCCATATCCATTGGTGTTTGACATCAGAGATGATATACGGGTGCTCAGTAGAGACTGGGTACACTGGACGGACTCGCCGAGAACTCCCAGATGGTATTATACCTTACGTCAGATGGCAGTTCTCTGGTGACACTGGTACAGAGTAGTCTGTTGACCCGAGATCGTCATAGAGTCTTGTGTGGTTCCTACTGTGCTTTGATTTCCACCTTACCACGTCTAAGAGGGCATGCAAAATGGTGGTTTTTGGGTACAGTCCCGAATCACATGGAGGCAATGAGCGATAGGAGGGGATTCGTCTCTCCCGGTATAGAGGGGTTGATGTTGCGCAGTGTTCGATTGGCTATAACCGGAAATCCCTGGCCAGGGTTGCTGAGATTTACTGGTAAGTGTTACCAGTAGTTTCTCCAATTGTTATAGACCTCATATCGACACGACTTATCGAGCTATTGGGGTCTGACGTTTACCACCCCTAGGCGAGATATGCGACATATCAGACGATCAGACCGGACTGTACGGTAAGTGTTACTGGTTGGATTCACAGGAGTGTGAGCAGGCTTGCTCGTCAATCTTCTGATCGCTCAATACCCGGGTGGCCGTTACGTTTAGCAGACAGCTTGCGGCTTGTGGGTGTTTGATATGATCATCACCTGCTGCCGGCATATTGACGAGTCTTTAGAGTCCTACACAGAGGTTTCCTGGCTCAAGCGAAACGAAATAGGAGCGCATATGAGATATGTGCGGGACCGAGAATAATGCGTGTATGTGATACCGTATTCCATTCTCGCGATTGATGTATCGAATGGTTGTATGCGATATAACCTAGTTATCGAATCAAGGATTGATTCTGTAAGCCGATACATAGGATACTAGTCGGTTATATACGATATGACCGGATCGTTAAACCAAGTGTTGATTTAATGATTTAATGTATAATTATATATTTGATATATTACTTTGCATTAACTAGTATTGGTTCACTTTAAATGGATTTTCTCACTTGATGTGCACATTGTATATGTGATATACTTTTTGTGCACTTGATTGTATCATGTTTGATAATACATGCTCTCTAGGGTTTGTGTAAAGATTAAACCATGGTTGTGTAATGGTTAGGGTTTTCTTTTTCATTTATTTATTTATTTCATTTTGGGTTTTATTTTGGAAAAGAAATGGCAAAAGAAAAGAAAATGGTTGCTAGTTTTGTTTTACATTGAAAGTTCATGAAGCTTTGACTAAGTGACCATTTTGTCTTCATGCTTAACCCTAACCATTCCATTTAACCATGATTTATTCTCTACACTTGACCATGGTTGCAACATGATAAGTATTCAATTTATTTTCTATTTTGAATTAACTTATCATAACATTTTCTTCTTCTTCTTCTTCATCTTCAACATGAAGAAACCTTGGACCATCAATGGTGATTGATGAAAAAGAGTGAGAAATCCAATTCTAAAGTGAACCCACTTCCTATTTCTTCATCCTCTACCTCTTGCCAAGTAGTATAGGGTGTTCTCTTCACAAGTTTCATGACTTGGTGAAGTGGGAGCTTGATCTAGTGATGCCTCGATGTAGATCATCTTCGGCATCGACATCGACGACCTAGCCCGCCCATTTCTCCGACGAAGCCGACGCAAGAGTCCGGGATCCGATTTGGACAGTGGAGGGACATCATTGCGGAGCTATGGAGGTGGAGCACCGGATCTACAAAGGTTGTATTTCCATTCTTGTAGTTAATTTGTTAACTAGTTGCTTTGTCGCCTAAAATTCTAGTTAACGATCCGTAGTCTAGGGTTTCTCGGCACCGTAAAATTGTTGAAATTGGCATGGTTGATGCCTTGTGAGACCTCTTGAGAGTGCTTAGGAACCCTACATTAGTTGGAACCCAGTTCAAAAGGTATGCAGCTGATTCTAGCGCATACCCCCAGAATGATCGCGGTAACTCAGCGTTACTCATCATGGACCGTACCATATCCAATAGGGTTCGGTTCCGTCTCTCCGATACACCGTTATGTTGCGGAGTGTATGGAGGAGTAAGCTGAGAGAGAATTCCATTCACTTTTAAGTAATCTAGGAACTCGGCACTCAAGTATTCTCCACCTCGATCAGATCTCAGTGTCTTGATACTTTTGCCGGTTTGTTTTTCTACTTCATTCTTATATTCCTGGAACTTTCCAAAGGCTTCGGATTTATGTTTCATTAAGAAAACATAACCGTACCTTGAAAAGTCATCCGTAAAAGTAATGAAGTAAGAATAACCGCTTCGCGCATGTGTAGACATTGGACCGCACACGTCGCTGTGTACGAGTGCTAAGAGCTCGCTCGCTCTTACTCCGTGTCCAGCGAACGGAGTCTTTGTCATCTTTCCTTTGAGACAGGATTGACAAGTGGCATACGATTGATATTTGAACGGATTCAAATATCCTTCTGTATGTAACTTAGTCAACCTTCTCTCATTGATGTGACCCAGTCTACAATGCCATAAAAAAGTCTGATTGATTTCTGGAGACTTTCTTTTGTGTGTATTCTGGACATTGAAAATCTGTGGTTGGTTTAATACGTATATCCCATTGCTTAATGTACCTGACCCAATCAGAACTTGATTAAGGTGAATGTTTACAACATTGCTTACAAACGCAAATTCATAACCTTCTTTAGAAACCAAAGATACAGAAATGATATTACAAGTTGCGTTGGGTACAAAAAAACAATTACGCAAAACCAAAACATGTCCATCAGACATTCCTAGGTGATAGCCCCCCACGGCCTTAGCATCCATGCTAGCTCCGTTTGCAACTTTGAGGGTCATGTCACCTGCCTTCAAAAACCTACGGTTTCTCAACGCCTGCAAAGAATTACAGATATGAGATCCTGATCCGGTATCCAATACCCAGGAAGTAGAGTTTATTGAAAGACAGTTATCAATAACATACACACCTGAAGCTGAAGCCGCAACTTGCTTCAGTTCCTGTGTTCTGGCTTTCCAAGCCCTGCAATCATTCTTCCAGTGTCCACTCTTATGACAATAGAAGCATTCTTCTTTTCCCACAAGCTTCCCTACTTTCTTTGTTGCCTTTGCCTTTCCCTTCGTATCCACTTTACTAACACCGCCCCTTGGTTTGGCGGGGGCTTTCTTCTTCTTTCCCTTGGCTTTCGCCTTGGACCTAGAAGAGGAAGATCCTCCTACAAACAAAGTGGATGTTTCCCTACCTTTCTGTAGGGTGCCCTCTGCACTCCTCAGCATGTTAAGGAGTTCTGAAAGTTCAACTTCCTTTTCTTGTAAGTTGAAGTTCAGGATAAACTGGGCGTAAGTGGAAGGAAGGGACTGGAGAATCAAGTCCGTATAGAGCTCATTCTCCAACGTGATCCCAAGGTCCGCGAGCTCCTCAATGTAGCCAATCATCTTAAGCACGTGTTCCGCTGCCGATGATCCGACAGCCAATCTTACCGAAAATAACTTCTTCGACACTTCGTATCTTGCGATACGAGATTGCTCTCCATACAGTTCTTTTGTATGGAGAAATATGGTTTCGAGGTCCATATTCTCGTGCCTCCTCTGATATTCATTGTCCATAGAGGCAAGCACGAGGCACTTGGCCTTCGCGAAATCGATTTCCCAGGTCTTACGGATTTCCTTATCCACGACGCTGGTTTTGGGACCTGGGACAGGGGGAGCTTTGGTGGTAAGAAGATACCCCAGCTTGTCGTAAGTGATTGCCATCTTGACATTCCTGAGCCAATCTTTGTAGTTTGGCCCTGTCAGTATGTTTTTATCTAGAAGTAACTTAAGTCCAGTCATGTCGATCGGTCGCTGCAATTAGGAGAGAGAGAAGAAACACTCAGCATGATGCTCTTGCAAGTTTAGAGTGGTTTTTAGTTTGTCTAAACAGGATGGCTCCCACTGTCTCTCGAATCCCTCCTCAAACCAAAAAAGGAAGAATTAGTCGGGATCAATCTCACCGCACAATACTTGCTTAACCGTTCAGCCAGGCCAGTGTCGGTACTTCGAGGGAGGTTTTCCAACGCTTTCGCGAAGTTCCTTAATTAAATAACCTCATTTCCCTGGGGGCGTAGCCCCGCTAACACCTTTCTAGACACCTACTAGGTTTATAGCATTGATCGTTTAGTGAGAAATTTCCCGAGGAGTAGCATATACTCACAGTAGGATCGGGATCCGAATATCATCGCGTGACGAAACTAAAGGAATCCTACCAGAATCATCACACTCCAAATGGTATGCAACTCTAGCAAGTTTCAGTACTTATGAAACTCCCGATGTGGATTTTTGCCCCATGCTCTTATGACCTTGACTTTGGCCAACAAATCATAAGTCGCATGGCAAGTTCTACCCATCGTTCTCCAGATTAATTTGAATCCACCCGTACCTACCCTTGACTTTGGCCAACAAGGCAATACGACTGTTCCAAATCAACGCATCTATCTATGCTGCACATGAATACCCAATAGCTACCAATCACTATGCCTTAACTTTGGCAAACAAACATAGCTTGAATACTATTGACTATTCATGTGAAACGACGGAGGGCTACGAATGGTTTTGGCGAAACCGTGAACGTAGTGAACTTGATATAATCGATGGAACGAGATAGCTTTTAAAAGGAGTGGCTCAAGCTCCGCATTTAAAAGTTGGTTTTGAAAAGAACCGAGTGGTTTTTCGAAAGTGTTCCAACGACTTTTACTTGGTTTGTTTTCTTGCATTAGTTCTTTTAATGTGTCCCGTCATTTAATCCTACCATTGCAAAAAACAACCAAAATATGACGTACGCTTATGCCATTCGCATTCGCCACGGGGCCCCGTCATTACCCGTTAGGTTACTTAACTAACGACAGAGCAGGGGCTGGGCTAGCGCGGCTGTAAAACATAAGCAACGCCTAAATAATATCATATATAGATACATATTGCAATGATAGCCATTTCAGATCACAGATGAATACATTGGATATACTAGGAATCCGCAATTCGTACGAGCCTGTAACGAAAAGCAGATTACACGGTCGCGGTGATTAGCCAATACCCTACCCAATGTTAGTGTATATGCCTAGGGGCCATTATTGTATCATACTAGTTTGTATATTATTTAATGGAAGCTTGGGATATTCACATGTATATAACAGTCTTGCTAAACATGGTAGTATGCTACTTGGTTTTTCTATCTTAATATGTGAGTATACGTATTGATAGAGCTCTTAGGATCTTGCTTGACTACCAGCGTTGTGATGGCAGTCACACTAATAGGGGCTGGGTAGTCTACAAGCACATCCTTATTCAGGTCCCTAGTCATTGGATTATTGAAACAGGGCATCGATACTCCGGAGTAGACTAGTGTGTACGCTTCTCATCCCAGTTGGGGAGATGGTCTGTCCCACAGCCGTCAGTACGTCGTACTGGAGATAGTATGCAGGTGCTCGTTAGGTTACGGGTACACCGGACAGAACTCACAGGGAACTGTTGGATGGTTTTATACCAGTCGTCAGTGAACAGTTCCCAGGTGACATGAGTACAGCATAGTCCGCAGACTTGACACTGCTGCTTCGCCTCGAGTGTGTCCCACTGTTCTTAGATTGCTACCCTACCACGGCTCAAAGGAGTCGTGCAAACAGGTAGCAGTTGGGTGCAGTCCCGAGCACTTGGAGGCAGTGGCGGTTAGACAGGATTCGTCTCTCCGGGTATTGGGGGTTGATATCGCGCTGTGTCAGAGAGCCATTACGCAAAGTCCCTGGCCAGGGCAAGCGAGATTTGCTGGTAGGTTCCAGTAGTTTCTCAGGGTGTACTGGGCTTCGCTCCGACACGACTTATACAGCTATTAGGGGACTGACGCTTGCCGCCCCCTAGGCCCGATATGCGATAGTCTTAGACGAACGGACCGGACTGTACGGAGATTGTCACATCAGACTCAGTAGGAGTTCGGATGGGTTTCCTCATCGGCCTTCTTATCGACATCTACCTGGGGACCGTTACGTACAGCTAGTGCCGCTTGCGGTCTGTGGTTAAACCCACTGCCAGCGTAGTAGTCGAGTCTCTAGAGTCCCACGCAGAGAGTTTCCCTACTCCAGGCGAAATGATATAGAGGTCGTATGGTTTTACGACAAGGGTTCGGACGCATACGTGTGTTTACGCACGTACGACTTTCGGACAGTTTTTACTAGTCGGCTTTGGTTTAAGCCAGTTACTAGTATCCGGTTATTGGATTTATACGGTCTAAAGTTTTTCCGTGTTTTCACGGATAGGAGGGGCATTCTCGTAATTGAGCGAGAAGCTTCTAGAAGATGGTGACTAAGGAGGTTTAGGTGGCATATACATTGAATGAGATTAGTGAGTCATATGGATGATTCATCCATGTCATTAATGCTTCATAATTGCTTAATGACTCATGGAGATGAATCACCACAAGATATTTATCAAGCATGGTTGTAAATCATTTTCTTTTCTTTTCTTGATAAAACAAAATGCTTGATATATATTATGATAACTCATTTTCTCTTCTCATTATGATGTTCATCTTCTCTCTCCTCAAGCTCTCTCTCTTCAAACCCTAATCCTCCCCTCTCATGTGTTGAGTACAAGGATTAGTTAGACTACTTAATCCATAACCATACTCTATTTCATCTAGGTACTTTGATTAGCACTTAAAGATACCTAGTTGCCTCAAGTTTAGAGGCAAAGCTTGGAGTTAAGCTCTCGTGGTGGATCGTCTACTACTTGGAGAAGGCCGAGGAGGAGGTGGAGTTCGTAAAGACGAAGGACACGGTTCTTTAGGTATAATCCCTTTACATAGTAGTTTAGAACTTCTATGTTTGATGTTATTTATCGTTTAGCTTCGATTCATGCGGTTAGTCGATGTTTAAGCAAAGAACAAGATCGTTTTTCATATTTCCGCCTCCCCGCAAGTCGTGGGGTGTTGTACATCGACTTACACCCAAGACCCCTACGGGTGCGGAAAACTACCCGCCAAGTACCCGAAGCGGAGCAACCTCCCTCAACACCGTGAGTAGGCCATTCGGCACTTTGAGATACCCGGTAGTTTGTGCACCCCCTCCATGGGTCTATCCTAGGAGCAAAAATAGTAAAAAGAAATTATACAATGACGGCTACAACCCCGACTCGGTTGTGCGTCCATACAAATAATATTATATCAATTTACAAATTTACATGAATTGAAAGAAAAGAAAAAACTCTCGTCTCACAACCCCCCGGCTATTCACCCGCGACAATCCAACGGATTCATATACACATTCCAGCAACATTACAGATCACAGATTTGTATAACCCCCACTAATCGACATATAGCGATTAGCAGACGTTCAATACAAATATCACATCACAGATAAATACCCGTCAGCTTAAGTATTTAGAAACTCGATCAAAATACGGTTTTTAAATCCCCAAAAATAAATTTTTCTTTCTGGAAAATCCGGGCTGAAAAAACATATACCAAAATTCCCAAAATACCCTACTGATCAAACTGCAATGAAGACGATCCACAGAGGAGCTTAATTGGCCGCGGAACCGCGGCAATAGCAAGCTATTGCCGCGTTTCCGCGGCGGTTTAGTAGAATCTCTGGATCGTTTTTCTACAGTAGACTAACAAAACCCTGAGTCGATTTTTGAAGCATGATTTATTATTTTTACAGAACTTAAAAAATCGACAGAAAGTTTGATATCCGGGTCAATTTCAGGACTTTTTCTCCGATCGAATTTCTAGATACTATGCTAACATGTTAGGTAGTGTTTAACTAGTCTCTGATACCACTGTAAGTCCATGCTACCTCTCCCGGTACTTACGGGCTTGCGGAATTTGGTGAAAAACAATTTTCTAGAGACGGTAACATGGACTCAAACGGATCTTTGTTAAACTATCTACCTAACATCCTAACTAAGAGTTGTTAACTACTTGGTTAGGGGGTTATACCTTTGTTTCTTGAACTCCTTCGTCTTCTACACTTGATGGTTGTCCGGATCGGCTTCACCCCGTCGTCTCCTTGCGCCGAAGATCGATCCACCCGAAAGCTTCTACCTTTGGCTTCTTCTTCGAGCTTTGAAGAAACTAGTTCACTCGGTTTGCTAAACCTTGTGAACTAGAGTGAGTAGAGGAGAGTGTGTTGGGATTTTATCTATAGTTCTTGGTTCTAAACACATGAGACAAGTGAACCATAGACTAAAGAGAGGGAGAGCAAGAGGAAGAGGATGAGAGCTCAAGAACCAGAGAGAGAATGGAAATGATAGAATGAGGAAGACTTTTCTCTCTTGGCTCTCATTATCCAAAGCCATCATAACAAATCATAGCAATCAAGTATTATATGATGGTTTAAGCTACAATAGCCATATCATTTCATGCACTCAATTTTCACAAGAAAATCAAGCAAGCAAAAGTCTTTGCCATGAAATGATAGCTATTGTCATCATGATGGTCAACTAGTCCAACCTAGTCAACCGGTCAACAAGTCTACAAAGTCAACCCCTCAACAACCATGTCACCATAATACTTAATTAATATTATTGTTAATCATATATCATATTCTCATTAGGGTTTAGCAAAAAGTCAATGGTCAACAGTCAACAGTCAACAACCCTAATGAGAATCCTCTGCCTCTGTCTCTCTGTCAACTGTGCATACACACCCGCATCCGCGTTCCGAGGAACACGAATACATACGAAATAAAACCAATCCCAAAACGTATACTAGGATCTGGCTTAAACCAAAGCCCGCTAGTGTTAACTGTCCGGACACTAAACGTGCACAAGTGCACGGATGTGACCGAACCCTGTCGCAAAACCATGCGACCTGTCGCAAAACCATGCGACCTCTACTCTTTTGCCTAAAGGCGAATAGCTTTCTGTGTGGGACTCTAAAGACTCGACACTACGCTGGCAGTGGGTTTAACCACAGACCGCAAGCGGCACTAGCTGTGCGTAACGGTCCCCAGGTAGATGCCGACAAGAAGACTGACGAGGTGAAACCCATCTGAACTCCTACTGAGCCTGAATGTGACAGTCTCCGTACAGTCCGGTCTGTTCGTCTGATACATCGCATGGCGGGCCTAAGGGCGGTAAACGTCAGTCTCCTAATAGCGGTACAAGTCGTGTCTAACCGTCACTACCTCCAAGTGCTTCGGGACTGCACCCAACTACTTGTAAGTCCACGTTGCCCACCCCGGTACTTGCGGGGAGGCGGAAAACGGAATAAAAATCGAATTTTTATGAGCTTAGGCAACATGGACTAGATTATAAAGGATCTTTGCTAAACAAAAACAAGCTAAAGCTAACTAGAAACTAGCTAAGTGCTAGAAAGGTTATACCTTGGGCTTTATGTCCTTCTCTCCTTGCTCCTTGGAGTGGTGGAAGGAGGTCACCTTTGTCGTCTTCTCACATCGAAGAAAGATCCACCCGAAAGCCTCAACCTTTGGCTTCAACTCCAAGCTAGAAGTAACTAGGGTGCAAGAAGTGCTAATCCTTGAACCCTAGATGAGAGTAGAGATTATCAAGAGAGGGTTTTTCTCAAGCTCAAGTGTTTCTCAACACATGAGAGGGGAGAGCTTGAGGGAGAGGAAGAACAAGAGAGAGAATGTGAATAATAGAATGAGAGAATAATATGAAGCATTCTCTCATATATGTGAATTATTGTAATTAGAAAATTAGTGAGATAATTGTCATGGCTTAATCAAGACATGACCATTATCATTTCATTATTAATGCAAATTGCAAGGATCAAAGAGCATCTTCCAAATGAAATGATGATGGTCAAAGTGTCAACAAGGTCAACAAGTCAAGATGGGTCAAATGGTCAACAACCATAACCATGCACAATTATTAAACTAATATCAATTAATAATAATACACACATAAGCATTAGGGTTAATAAAATGACAATAGTCATTAACCCTAATCAAAGTCCTCTCCCTCTGTCTCAAGCAACTGTGCATACGCACCCGTATTCGTGATCCGAGGAACACGAATACAATGAGAAAAAGCCAATCCCAAATCATATACTAGGATCCGGCTTAAACCAAAGCCCGCTAGTATAACCTGTCCGGACAGCAAACGTGCACAAGTGCGCGGATGTGAACGAACCCTGTCGCAAAACCATGCGACCTCTACTCATTTTGCCTAAAGGCGAATAGCTCTCTGTGTGGGACTCTAAAGACTCGACACTACGATGGCAGTGGGTTTAACCACAGATCGCAAGCGGCACTAGCTGTACGTAACGGTCCCCAGGTAGATGTCGATAAGAAGACTGACGAGGTGAACCCCATCCGAACTCCTGCTGAGCCTGTATGTGACAATCTCCGTACAGTCCGGTCTGTTCGTCTGATACATCGCATGGCGGGCCTAAGGGGGCGGTGAACGTCAGTCCCCTAATAGCGGTATAAGTCGTGTCGGAGTGTAGCCCAGAACACCCTGAGATAACACTGGAAACCTACCAGTATATCTCGCTTGCCCTGGCCAGGGACTACTTGTGTAATGGCTCTCCTGGACACAGCGCGATGTCAACCCCCAATACCGGGAGAGACGGATCCTGTCTAACTGTCACTGCCTCCAAGTGCTTCGGGACTGCACCCAAAAACTACCTGTTTGCACGACACCTTTGAGCCGTGGTAGGGTAGTAATCAAAGTGCAGTGGGAACACACTCGAGGCGAAGTGACAGTGTCAAGTCAGCGGACTAAGCTGTACTCATGTCACCAGGGAACTGATAACTGACGATAGGTATAATACCAACCAACAGTTCCCGACGAGTCCTGTCTAGTGTACTCGTAACCTAACAAGCACCCGCATACTATCTCAAGTACGACGTACTGACGGCTGTGGGACAGACCGTCTCCCACGCTAGGATGAGAAGCGCATACGCCAGTCTACTCCGGAGTATCGATGCCCTGCCTCGATAGTCCAACGACTAGGGACCTGTATAAGGATGTGCTTATAGATCACCCAGCTCCCATGAGTGTGAGCGCCATCACAACGCTGGTAATCAAGCAAAGATCCTAAGGGCTTTACTAATATGTATATCAGCGATATGCTAAAAGAAACACATGCACATATTAAAGCAGAGACAAACCAAGTAGCATACTACCATTTTGAGCAAGATTGTATATACAGCTGTGAATATCCCAAGCTTCCATCAAGTAATATACAAACTAGTATGATACAGTAATGGCCTCTAGGGCATATACACTAACAATCTCCCACTTGCACTAAGGCCATGTACTGGCGTATCGAAGACCTATCATCTCGATCAGCCGCTCGAACTGAGTCTGGGGCAAGGCCTTGGTGAATGGATCTGCTGTGTTATCTTCTGAAGCAACCCTCCGAACCTCGATCTCCTGGCGATCCACGATCTCCCTGATCAGGTGATACCGCCTCAAGATGTGTCTGGATTTCTGATGGGACCTGGGTTCCTTCGCTAAAGCTATAGCCCCGTTGTTGTCGCAATACAGAGGTATTGGGTCAACAATGGACGGAACCACCTGAAGTTCTCTCAAGAACTTCCTCATCCAGATAGCTTCTTTTGCGGCATCAGATGCAGCGATGTATTCCGCTTCCATAGTCGAGTCAGCAACGGTTTCCTGTTTGGAGCTCTTCCAACACACCGCCCCTCCATTGAGGGTAAATACAAAACCCGACATGGACTTGGAATCATCCTTGTCACTCTGGAAGCTGGAGTCAGCAAAGGCCTCAATCTGGAGGTCTTTTCCGCCATACACCAAGAACATCTCCTTAGTCCTTCTCAGGTACTTGAGAATGTTCTTTACTGCTATCCAATGTTTCTCCTCAGGGTTTGACTGATACCTGCTTACCACACTCAGTGCATAAGCCACATCCGGTCTGGTACACAACATCGCATACATTATAGAGCCTACCGCAGAAGCGTAGGGTATAATAGACATGCGATCCCTCTCCAAATCATGCTTGGGAGACATCTCTTTGGAGAGGGTGATCCCGTGACAAGCCGGTAGATTACCGCACTTGGAATCTTCCATACTGAATCTCTTCAGTATGGTGTCGATGTACCTGGACTGTGAAAGTCCTAATATCCTCTTGGATCTGTCACGGTAGATCTGGATACCCAGAATGTATGAGGCATCACCCAGGTCTTTCATGGAGAACCTGTGTGACAAGAACCCCTTGACAGATTGTAGCATAGGAATGTCATTTCCTATTAAGAGAATGTCATCCACGTATAAAACGAGGAATACTACAGTTCTCGCTACAAATCTACAATAGATGCATGGTTCATCTGGATTTTTGATAAAGCCAAATTCCTTGACCGTCTCATCAAAACAGATGTTCCAACTCCGCGATGCCTGCTTTAGTCCATAAATGGACTTAAGCAACTTGCACACCTTTCCGCTGCTCCCACTCTGAATGAAACCCTCTGGCTGGTCCATATAGACACACTCCTCTAAATGTCCATTTAGAAAAACTGTCTTTACGTCCATCTGCCAAATCTCATAATCGTGGAAGGCAGCAATGGCAAGAAGGATCCGAATGGATTTCAGCATAGCCACTGGAGAAAAGGTTCCGTCATAGTCCAAACCAGGTCTTTGACGAAAACCCTTTGCTACCAGTCTAGCTTTATAGGTCTCAACCCGTCCATCTACACCAATCTTCCTTTTGAAGATCCACTTGCATCCTACGGGTTTTACCCCATCTGGGGCAATGTCCAACGTCCATACTTTGTTGGTGTACATGGACTCCATTTCGGTCCGTATTGCATCCAGCCATTTTACCGAGTCGACGCTCTGAATGGCTTGCTGGAAGCTAGTAGGCTCATCAAAGTCTATGATGCAATCCTCTCTATCCCCGTCAATAAGAAAACCGTAGTATCTCTCGGGCGGATGAGACTGCTTACTACTCCTGCGGAGTGGCATGTGAATGTCCTGATCTTTCGAACCCTCTGGTTCTACTAAGCTTTCAGTAATAGCTCGTGGTTCTGGAATTTCTTCCAGTTCTATTGCGCTCCCACTTAATTCTTTTTCTATGAACTAGTGTTCTAGAAAGTGGGCATGGCGCGAAACAAACACCTTTTGTTCCTCTTCGCAATAGAAGAAATATCCCTTGGAGTTCTTTGGATATCCCACAAACTTGCACTGTACTGAGCGTGCCCCGAGCTTGTCCGCATGCTGCTTTTTTACAAAAGCTGGACATCCCCATGTCTTAATGTGATTAAGTGTAACACCTTAGAATGTGTTTGTAGCTAATTATATTTTTAAAGTATGGTTTTTAATAAAAAGTTTACCAAACTAAGTTTTAAATATTTTATCCTATTTAATGAGTATTTTATTAGAATTTTGTTAGGCACACACACACTTGTGCATGATAACTAGGGTTGTTTTTGGGGTTAAACATGATTAGCAATCATGGTTAGCTAACCATTGTCTTCAGTTAGTTTTAATTATTGTTTAAGTGTTTTGGGTTGTTAGGTGTGTTATGGTTGTTATTAGGAAATGAAAAATGTTTTTTTCATTTAAAGGGTTTTAATTTGACTTCTTGTTGACTTTGTGTGAGAGAGGGGGCATGGGAAGCATGGTGTGAGCCATGCCTCATTATGAGGGAAGAGAGAGAGAGGGGGGTCTTGGCCTTGTTCTCTCATTTCCCTTCTCATTTCTCTTTCTCTCATTCTCTCTCTCAAACACACACACACACTCACACCTAGAGAGAGAGAGAGAAGCAGCAGTAGAAGCAGCAGCAACAACAGAGACAACAACAACAACAACAGAGGCAGCAGCATCACCAGCAGCAGCAGCAGCATCACCAGCAACAGCAGCAGCATCACCAGCATCAGCAACAACATCATCATCAGCAGCAGCAGCAGCAGACATCATCAGCAGCAACAGCAACAGCAGGCAGCAACAGCAGCAGGAGCTCCAGCGACTTATAGCAGCTCCTTCCACTTCTTCACCTGCTTTCTAGGGTTCATTAGGGTATACTTCTTGAACCCCATTTTGTGGTTTGCTTAAGTTGTGCATCGATTAGCTTCGATTAGTGTTAATTATGAGTTTAGTGCTAGATTATGGTGATTTGTGTGGAATATTGATTAAGTGATGATTGGGTTAGTTAACCTAGCCTATTTTAGTGTTAATAGGGTCACTTCAACTGAGAAATAGCCCAGATTACACTAAAATACCATAGGGTTTGCTTATTTTGCTAAATTGTCGTTTTTATACGATATATTGGACATCTGGAATCTGCTTTGGACCCGGACCCTACAGAACAAAATTGAAGAAACTGGAGCATGTACACTAGGCATAGATACCACCACCAGAACACGAACCCACCATTCCCAAACACGGCCGTCAATTAATTCAGTTTGGCCGCAAATTGCGGCCAAGAAGAGGAGTTGGGTTCTGGGATCTTGGCTAGGGTTGTCTTCTGTGTTGTGTAGTGCTTTGGCATGTCTAGTTTTGTAAGTTTTGGCCTGTGGGAAAATCTGGGACTATATATCGTTTTAGGTGTTCGTTGTGTTTGCGCGATACGCGCGATACGTGAGTGGGTTCTGTGATCCAGCGTATCGCGGCGTGTCGCGATGGCTTTAGACGCGTACACACACGATTCAGCGTATCGTGCACACGCGCGTTTAGTTCGCGACGCGAGTTTCTCGTTTTGGTTCGATATCGCGTTTCGCGGGATTTTTAGCTTATATGTGATTTCCATGTCTTATTTGCAGGTTTGCAGACAGAGACTACGGACACGGCTACAGGGGGAGCAGATGGTAGGATTCACCTAGCGTGGGGCGTAGGTGAGTAGATTTAACATCTACAGGGGAATCGCCCGCATGGCGTTATGCGTCTGGGCTAGGATTCAAATACCTGTCGCACATTCTACGTCATTGTAGAATTGTGCCTTTACTTTATTTCCTTGATATAGTGTACTGTGACTAGCAGCCGTAGGACACGGCACATATTATTGACGGTTCATGTTGCACGAGCACGGATTGTATGCTATACACACACCGTCAATAATTGCCATGTCACACACAACCCCTTATTGATACTATATTGCCTATCATACTTGACATCTATCTTATCGTATACCTGTAGTGTATCTTACCATTAGTGATAGGTACATATACACTTTGCGATACAGCTACAGGTATACCATGCACATATTTTAGTTATACCGGGAGGGTTTCCTACATATGTTACATATACCCAGGGGGGTATACGACATCAGTTTTTATAGGTAGATACCTATACTTGGCTGTACCTTATTGATTTTGCATACATCTGGTTCAGCTATATACTTTTGTTTACCTGCTCGTATTCAGATATATCGCATATATTTATTCCTGGATTTGCGCATTGTTTATTTGGATTTTATATGATGTTTTCGGGATTTGGGAACCGCGGGAGTTCATGAAATTATGCATACATTGAACAACCCGGTTTCCTTGATATGATATTTGCGCGTCCACCATGAGTTTTATCGGTGCTGATTATATACTCCATACGAGGTGTGGTTGCCGTATGAGAGTACATGGTAGGGCCCGGTATGGTTCCCCTCGGCAAGAAGATCGATGGGTTTGCCGATTGAGCCTGGAGGCGGGCGAGTACCTACCGGTGACTGGTTGGACCTGGCAGTTGTCCGGAGGATACTGGCCAGAGTCGAGAGATGGATGCGGGATGATCTGTACTGCCGGGGCCGAGGGCCGACACCGCAGACGGACCCCGTGGGCCGATCCGGACTGACGGAGCCCGATATACGAGGATTTCTGTGTCGATGCTTGGCATACTGTTTTCATGATATTTCTTTTAATACCTTTGTATATATAACAGGGGATTTAGCCGTTGTTATATATACCTTTACACCAATATTAGTGGAATGGGACGCTAATATATGTGTATTGCCCCCATCATATTTATTTCTGTATATATATATGTTTAGGATGTTAGAGATTATTTGAGATTTGACTTGGGTTATTAGGTGATTCATTGAGATTGGATATTGGATATGAAAGAGATGGTTGATTTGTACATTCGAGATATAGGAGAGCTATTCGATATTGTACTTTGAGGTGATGTGAGATCTATGTGATGTGAGAGCCCAGTTTGGGGGCTGATTTTACGATTTGGGATGTGAGTGTCTTGATGGATTGTGATCCTACCACGATGTCAGGTTTCCGTGGAAATGACATATTCCCTCTATACCTCACCCTTATCTACCTTATGCACGGATTCATATAGTGATAGTACCCATTGTGTACCCTTATGATAGTTGCACATCTACATTTTTATATCCCTATTGCATGGTTATTGCCTATTATTGTCATGTTATTACTGCTTTACATATGGATTGTACCTGTTACTGTACTTCCCTTATTTCAGTCCTTGCATGACATGTTATTACTGTAATCGCATATCTTAGATTCATGCTGTACGTACATTCCTGCGATTACCTGCATATGTTATCTTCTATTCACGAGTTGGCAACTCACCCCCGTTGTGCCACAGGTGTTTCAGGTTTTTCCCCAGAGTAGTCGAGGCAGGCTATTCCTCCATTCAGCTATCCAGCTATCATCTTTTGCTACAGATACCGCATCAGCTCACAGTACCTTTTTGCTTAGGTGGGTTAGATGATTATCTGTATTTCATATTGTACACTCGTTGTATTTTGTACTCTCCATCTACTATTGTATTGTTGACTTAGAGACTTGGTGAGGACGTTATGTGTATTATTGTGGATTTGATGTCTCTTATATATACAGCTTCTTCTCTACTGTCTTTATTTTTGTGTTGTATTCATCTTGACTAGTCTTTACAAAAAGGGGGTGTTGCTAAAATTTTAAAGAAAGAAAGTACGACTTTTTAAAGAATTTGGGTTATGATTTCAAATGTTTCAAAACTTATATTATCTTTTCCGTATTTTCATGGTTTAGATTTCTTGGTTTGGCTTTCTTTTACTACGTTGCGTCTTTAGGCGTTGCGTAGTAATAGGGCCGTCACGGGCCAATTTTGGGTCGTGACAAAGTTGGTATCAGAGCGCTAGGTTTTACCTTTCGGAGTGTAGTGACCTTAGTATGATGGAGTAGGTTGCTTAAGCAAAGTAACGTAGACTGTGTATGTCTGCAGCATACCCACGATGCGGTACTTCGCATTAAGTGACCTAAGTACAATTTGCTTGAAATTTCCTTCCTTGATGATTCCTATCCTTAAGATTCGATCTCATTATTCTCATCGAATCTTATATCTATTTATAGCCTTGCCGCCGATGACTATGGGGACTCAGAGTGATGCAGCGAGGGCCGAGGTCAGAGTTGGCTCGGGTGAGACGAGTACTGACCAGGATGGCACTCTAGTTGCACAGGTGCAGACGGATCAGCCTACAATCTATACTATGGATGGACTTTTGGCAGAGATGCAGGAGCTCCGCCAGACGATGCGTTCCTTGGTTGATGTCGTTCGGGAGCTACGACAGGAGGTTGTCACCCCTGTTACTCAGCTGTCCCTTACGATCAGCGTGCAACAGTCCGTCACTTACATAGCACCAGTGGTTGCAGCTCCAGTTGACGAGGCGCATATTCCAGAGGCTCAGAGAGTTCCAGGACAGTGGAGGACTCGTACCAGCGTACCAGCCCAGAGACAGAGGTTTGGTCATCGAGACAGATTTCGTGGCCACCGCGGGAGTAGCAGAGGCTTAGGACGAGGACAGTCGTTCAGCTCTTATCCCCAGGATGGTCAACAGTCAGTGCGTGGATGTTTTCGATGCGGAAGCCTTCAGCACTTCGTCAGGGATTGTTCTTTAGCACCTCGTCAGAGTCGTATTCAGAGAGGCCGTGAACGTGGAAGATTCGCTCAGAGGGCTCAGTCTACCAGAGGAGTTCATCCAGCTGCGAGTAGAGGGCAAACACAGGAGTTTGCTTCTACTTATAGGGACGCGCAGACGTCCAATATGGAGTTTTCAGGTATCTTTTATTTTATATGTTCTCTTGATGTATTCGTTTGTTTTCTTGCTTGTACCGTTGTTGGGTAGATTAGTTATAGTTGTTTTAACTTTTGTCGGCGATCCTTTTGTTGCGCGACGCGTATTTCAGTTGTGTGCCAATCGGTTAGGAGATAGAGGTTCGTCCGTCGTTTCGATCCTTCTAGAGATGTTGGATTTGACGTTCTCCTGGGGCACGGACTGATCAACTACGTGTTAGGCGTCTGTGGACTACCGTGAGGAAACAGTCAGGGTTGTTTCCCCGGCAAGTCAGTTCTTGTTGTGCAGGTGGATAGTTGTGCCGCCTTTCACAGCTTGAATTCAGCCTTTTTCGCTAGTCGGCTACTGAGGTGATGTCGTGAATTCTTGGCGTTCATTTGTGATACAGGAGCCACAGTGGGATTGTTGGACCGGTGTTCTTTTCGCGCGAGAGTTTTTCTGACGCTGTTCCGGATGGGTCGGCGAAGCTGAGGGAGCTTAAAGGATCAGCTGCAGAGTTGTGGTTTGGGAAGTTTTGGGTGTCCGAGTGTTTCGCTTTTGGAAGCTCCGATTTCTGTTCGTCGAGGAGGAAGACGACAGTTTGAGGTTGTGTATCGACGGATTGTCAATTGAACCGGCTTACGGTGCGGATAGGTGTCCGTTACCTCCCATAAACGATTTCTTCGATCAACTCCAGAGCGCGAGACATTTTTCTAAGTTTGCTTGGGATCAGGTCATCATTATTGCAGGTTCGGAGTGATGGCATTCCGAAGACTGCCTTATGCGTGCTACGGGCATTGTTTGTTTTTGTGAGTCGTTGGATTCACTAGTGCCCTGGCAGCATTTGTAAATATGATGAACCAGATTTCTTCAGGCCGTTCCCTGACCAGTTATTGTTGTGTTATTTATGACATTCTGGTCTATCTAATGTGTTTTGAGGAACAGAAGCAGCACTTGAGGATTTGTTATGCAGATACTGGGAGAGCACCAGCAGTTTGCTAAATTCTCGGAGTGTTTCTTCAGGCTTGTTTTGTGTTGACTCCTAGGTCTTGTAGTCATGGGAGACGGTTTCGTATGGTTCCGAGGGAGATCGTGACCGTACAGCTTAAGTCCAGACATGTGTGCAGGACGGAGATCCACAGATTCTTGGACTTAGCAGGTTTTTACCGCCGTTTCATGCAGGATTGCTTGAGTAGTGCTGCACTGTCGACTGAATTGACCGAGATGGAGGTTTCTTTTCTGTGGACTGAGGCATGTGTACGGAGTTTTCGGCAGTTGGAGATCCTGTTAACAACTGCATCAGTTCTTTCTTTGCTTTTGGTCCGGGCGACTTTGTTGTTTAACTGTAATGTTTCTTGAGTGGGCTCGATTGTGTACTGAGGTGACACTATAGAGTTATCGCTTTTGCTTCCCTATATTTGGAGGATGTACGAGAAGGATATTCCACTCATGATCTGGAGATGGCCGCGGTGGTTTTGCGTTGGAGATTTGGAGACACTAATGGTTTGAGAGTCGTGTCAGATTTTCCACGGACCACTAGAGCTTAATGTACATCTTCCTGCAGCAGATTTTGATTGTTGTGACAGTCTTCTGCAGATTTACAGTTCTTGTGTGATCGTTGAGTACAGCTTTAGTTCGTCTCTACGGAGTGAACAGCTTGCTCATGTCCGCGCCCGACCACTTCCCTTAAATCGTTTTCGCGAGACACTGCCCGCCGATGCTCGTTCGTCAGTGATACTTGAGCATACTCAGCTGGGTAATGATTCGGAGACCTTGATTTGTGACAATGGTGTGCTAAGTTAAGGACGCGTTTGTGTACCTGGTTTCATCGGGTAGAGACATGAAACCCTAAAGCATGCACATCTGTCAATTCTCTATATGCATTCAAGTTCCACCAACATTTAGCGTGACTTGTGAGATGGTTACGGGTGGACAGGATGTAAAGAGAAGTTTCAGGTTTCGTTTCAAGGTGTCTGTCGTGTTGTGTGCTTGGGTCGAGCATCTGAGGCCGGCTGGAGAGTTGCAATCTTTTCCGTTCCGAAATAGGAGTGGGAGCAGATCTCCATGAATTTCGCTATGGTTTCTACCAAGTTTGGTCAGGGTGTGACTCCATTCGAATTCTTGTCGTCCGGGTATACTCAGTTTGCTCTGTTGTTTCTTGTTAAGTTGTGTGTTTGAATTGTTTGTTTTCAGCAGTTGGGGATCGTCACTCGCCATCGTTAGGGTCCTCCTTCGATAACCGTTATCAGGAGACACTCCAATTGGCCACCCTTAGGCTTAGGGGTTAGGTCGTGTCGATCACCAGTCTGTTGTCTTTCTGACTCCGCGTAAGTAGGACTTTGGACCCCAGCTAGTCTAGAGACTTCGGAGATGGTCCAGTTGTGTTAGGTCAGGATGGGAATTGTCCATTTCGAACTGAGGTCTTATGACGACTGTGTTGGTCATAGACTCGAGTTCGCAGGGACAGATCATGTATTCCTACGGACTTTCCGATGAATGACGGTGTTGGATCTTGGGAAGCTTGTCCCAGGATTTAGGTCCTTCTGAGATCCTATAGGCGAGTTAGTTTTGTTGCCTTTAATTTGGCTCTTCCGCCCAGATTATTGGATTTTCGCCCTGTATTCCTTGCGATGATACTTTACAACTACCTTCTTGACCTTTCTCACATGATCTAGCATCAGACCTTTTAGCGTGGCGCGATCTTTCGTTCACCAGCAGCCAATTGTGTTAATGGCTCGGCAGGCGGAGGAACATCGGTCAAGAGTCTTGCCATCTGTGAAAGGTTTTCTTAGACGTAGCCGTATAGTGAGATAATCACTTGGAGGCTGCGAGCGAGATTTGGGAGTTGTAATCTTCCCTTTGAAGGTACGCGTATCAGTATATTTTTAAATTCGGGGACGAATTTCTTTTAAGGGGGGAGATTGTAACACCTTAGAATGTGTTTGTAGCTAATTATATTTTTAAAGTATGGTTTTTAATAAAAAGTTTACCAAACTAAGTTTTAAATATTTTATCCTATTTAATGAGTATTTTATTAGAATTTTGTTAGGCGCACACACACTTGTGCATGATAACTAGGGTTGTTTTTGGGGTTAAACATGATTAGCAATCATGGTTAGCTAACCATTGTCTTAAGTTAGTTTTAATTATTGTTTAAGTGTTTTGGGTTGTTAGGTGTGTTATGGTTGTTATTAGGAAATGAAAAATGTTTTTTCATTTAAAGGGTTTTAATTTGACTTCTTGTTGACTTTGTGTGAGAGAGGGGGCATGGGAAGCATGGTGTGAGCCATGCCTCATTATGAGGGAAGAGAGAGAGGGGGGTCTTGGCCTTGTTCTCTCATTTCCCTTCTCATTTCTCTTTCTCTCATTCTCTCTCTCAAACACACACACACACTCACACCTAGAGAGAGAGAGAGAGAGAAGCAGCAGCAGAAGCAGCAGCAACAACAGAGACAACAACAACAACAACAACAACAACAACAGAGGCAGCATCATCACCAGCAACAGCAGCATCATCACCAGCAGCAGCAGCAGACATCATCAGCAGCAACAGCAAAAGCAGGCAGCAACAGCAGCAGGAGCTCCAGCGACTTATAGCAGCTCCTTCCACTTCTTCACCTGCCTTCTAAGGTTCATTAGGGTATACTTCTTGAACCCCATTTCGTGGTTTGCTTAAGTTGTGCATCGATTAGCTTCGATTAGTGTTAATTATGAGTTTAGTGCTAGATTATGGTGATTTGTGTGGAATATTGATTAAGTGATGATTGGGTTAGTTAACCTAGCCTATTTTAGTGTTAATAGGGTCACTTCAACTGAGAAATAGCCCAGATTACACTAAAATACCATAGGGTTTGCTTATTTTGCTAAATTGTCGTTTTTATACGATATATTGGACATCTGGAATCTGCTTTGGACCCGGACCCTACAGAACAAAATTGAGGAAACTGGAGCATGTACACTAGGTATAGATACCACCACCAGAACACGAACCCACCATTCCCAAACACGGCCGCCAATTAATTCAGTTTGGCCGCAAATTGCGGCCAAGAAGAGGTGTTGGGTTCTGGGATCTTGGCTAGGGTTGTCTTCTGTGTTGTGTAGTGCTTTGGCATGTCTAGTTTTGTAAGTTTTGGCCTGTGGGAAAATCTGGGACTATATATCGTTTTAGGTGTTCGTTGTGTTTGCGCGATACGCGCGATACGTGAGTGGGTTCTGTGATCCAGCGTATCGCGGCGTGTCGCGATGGCTTTAGACGCGTACACACACGATTCAGCGTATCGTGGACACGCGCGTTTAGTTCGCGACGCGAGTTTCTCGTTTTGGTTCGATATCGCGTTTCGCGGGATTTTTGGCTTATATGTGATTTCCATGTCTTATTTGCAGGTTTGCAGACAGAGACTACGGACACGGCTACAGGGGGAGCAGATGGTAGGATTCACCTAGCGTGGGGCGTAGGTGAGTAGATTTAACATCTACAGGGGAATCGCCCGCATGGCGTTATGCGTTTGGGCTAGGATTCAAATACCTGTCGCACATTCTATGTCATTGTAGAATTGCGCCTTTACTTTATTTCCTTGATATAGTGTACTGTGACTAGCAGCCGTAGGACACTGCACATATTATTGACGGTTCATGTTGCACGAGCATGGATTGTATGCTACACACACACCGTCAATAATTGCCATGTCACACACAACCCCTTATTGATACTATATTGCCTATCATACTTGACATCTATCTTATCGTATACCTGTAGTGTATCTTACCATTAGTGATAGGTACATATACACTTTGCGATACAGCTACAGGTATACCATGCACATATTTTAGTTATACCGGGGGGGTTTCCTACCTATGTTACTTATACCTAGGGGGTATACGACATCAGTTCTTATAGGTAGATACATATACTTGGCTGTACCTTATTGATTTTGCATACATCTGGTTCAGCTATATACTTTTGTTTACCTGCTCGTATTCAGATATATCGCATATATTTATTCCTGGATTTGCGCATTGTTTATTTGGATTTTATATGATGTTTTCGGGATTTGGGAACCGCGGGAGTTCATGAAATTATGCATACATTGAACAACCCGGTTTCCTTGATATGATATTTGCGCGTCCACCATGAGTTTTATCGGTGCTGATTATATACTCCATACGAGGTGTGGTTGCCGTATGAGAGTATATGGTGGGGCCCGGTATGGTTCCCCTCGGCAAGAAGATCGATGGGTTTGCTGATTGAGCCTGGAGGCGGGCGAGTACCTACCGGTAACTGGTTGGACCTGGCAGTTGTCCGGAGGATACTGGCCAGAGTCGAGAGATGTATGCGGGATGATCTGTACTGCCGGGGCCGAGGGCCGACACCGCAGACGGACCCCGTAGGCCGATCCGGACTGACGGAGCCCGATATACGAGGATTTCTGTGTCGATGCTTGGCACACTGTTTTCATGATATTTCTTTTAATACCTTTGTATATATAACAGGGGATTTAGCCGTTGTTATATATACCTTTACACCAATATTAGTGGAATGGGACGCTAATATATGTGTATTGCCCCCATCATATTTATTTCTGTATATATATATGTTTAGGATGTTAGAGATTATTTGAGATTTGACTTGGGTTATTAGGTGATTCATTGAGATTGGATATTGGATATGAAAGAGATGGTTGATTTGTACATTCGAGATATAGGAGAGCTATTCGATATTGTACTTTGAGGTGATGTGAGATCTATGTGATGTGAGAGCCCAGTTTGGGGGTTGATTTGACGATTTGGCATGTGAGTGTCTTGATGGATTGTGATCCTACCACGATGTCAGGTTTCCGTGGAAATGACATATTCCCCCTATACCTCACCCTTATCTACCTTATGCACGGATTCATATAATGATAGTACCCGTTGTGTACCCTTATGATAGTTGCACATCTACATTTTTATATCCCTATTGCATGGTTATTGCATATTATTGTCATGTTATTACTGCTTTACATATGGATTGTACCTGTTACTGTACTTCCCTTATTTCAGTCCTTGCATGACATGTTATTACTGTAATCGCATATCTTAGATTCATGATGTACGTACATTCCTGCGATTACCTGCATATGTTATCTTCTATTCACGAGTTGGCAACTCACCCCCGTTGTGCCACAGGTGTTTCAGGTTTTTCCCCAGAGTAGTCGAGGCAGGCTATTCCTCCATTCAGCTATCCAGCTATCATCTTTTGCTACAGATACCGCATCAGCTCACAGTACCTTTTTGCTTAGGTGGGTTAGACGATTATCTGTATTTCATATTGTACACTCGTTGTATTTTGTACTCTCCATCTACTATTGTATTGTTGACTTAGAGACTTGGTGAGGACGTTATGTGTTTTATTGTGGATTTGATGTCTCTTATATATACAGCTTCTTCTCTAGTGTCTTTATTTTTGTGTTGTATTCATCTTGACTAGTCTTTACAAAAAAGGGTGTTGCTAAAATTTTAAAGAAAGAAAGTACGACTTTTTAAAGAATTTGGGTTGTGATTTCAAATGTTTCAAAACTTATATTATCTTTTCCGTATTTTCATGGTTTAGATTTCTGGGTTTGGCTTTCTTTTACTACGTTGCGTCTTTAGGCGTTGCGTAGTAATAGGGCCGTCACGGACCAATTTTGGGTCGTGACATTAAGATTGGGTCTTTTCCCACACCACATCTGATATGGTGTAGTAGCACAGTCTTAGTTGGAACTCGGTTCAAAAGGTATGCAGCTGATTCTAGCGCATATCCCCAGAACGGTCGCGGTAACTCAGCGTTACTCATCATGGACCGTACCATATCCAATAGGGTTCGGTTCCGTCTCTCCGATACACCGTTATGTTGCGGAGTGTATGGAGGAGTAAGCTGAGAGAGAATTCCATTCTCTTTTAAGTAACCCAGGAACTCGGCACTCAAGTATTCACCACCTCGATCAGATCTCAGTGCCTTGATACTTTTGCCTGTTTGTTTTTCTACTTCATTCTTATATTCCTGGAATTTTTCAAAAGCCTCGGATTTATGTTTCATTAAGAAAACATAACCGTACCTTGAAAAGTCATCCGTAAAAGTAATGAAGTAAGAATAACCGCTTCGCGCATGTGTAGACATTGGACCGCACACGTCGCTGTGTATGAGTCCCAAGAGCTCGCTCGCTCTTACTCCGTGTCCAGTGAACGGAGTCTTTGTCATCTTTCCTTTGAGATAGGATTGACAAGTTGCATATGATTGATATTCGAACGGATCCAAATATCCTTCTGTATGTAACTTAGTCAACCTTCTCTCATTGATGTGACCCAGTCTACAATGCCATAAGAAAGTTTTATTGATTTCTGGAGACTTTCTTTTGTGTGTATTCTGGACATTGAAAATCTGTGGTTGGTTTAATACGTATATACCGTTGTTCAATGTACCTGACCCAATCAAAACTTGATTAAGGTGAATGTTCACTACATTACTTACAAATGCAAATTCATAACCTTCTTTAGATAATAAAGATACAGAAATGATATTACAGGTTGTATTTGGTACATAATAACAACTACGCAAAACCAAAAAGTCTCCATCCGACAATCCCAGGTGATAGTCCCCCACGGCCTCAGCATCCATGCTAGCACCGTTTGCAACTCTGAGGGTCATGTCACCTGCCTTCAAAACTCTACGCTTTCTCAACGCCTACAAAGAATTATAAATATGAGATCCTGATCCGGTATCCAATACCCAGGATGTAGAGTTTATTGATAGACAGTTTTCAATAACATACACACCTGAAGCTGAAGCTGCAACTCGCTTCAAATCCTGTGTTCTGGCCTTCCAAGCCTTGCAATCCTGTTTCCAGTGACCACTTTTGTGACAATAGAAGCATTCTTCCTTCCCCACCAGCTTTCCCGCTATCTTTGTTACTTTTCCTTTTCCCTTCGTATCCACTTTACCGACACTGCCTCTTGGTTTGGCAGGGGCTTTCTTCTTCTTGCCCTTGGCTTTCGCCCTGGACCTAGAAGAGGAAGATCCTCCTACAAACAAAGTGGATGTCTCCCTACCTTTCTGTAGGGTGCCCTCAGCACTCCTCAACATGTTCAGAAGTTCGGAAAGTTCAACCTCCTTTCCTTGCATGTTGAAGTTAAGAATAAACTGGGCGTAAGTGGAAGGAAGGGACTGGAGAATCAAATCAGTATAGAGTTCATTCTCCAACGTGGTCCCAAGGTCCGCGAGCTCCTCTATGTAGCCAATCATCTTAAGCACGTGTTCCGCTACCGATGATCCGACGGCCAACCTTGCTGAAAACAACTGCTTTGACACTTCGTATCTGGCGATACGAGACCGCTCTCCATACAATTCTTTTGTATGAAGAAATATGGACTCTAGGTCCATATTCTCGTGCCTCCTCTGATGTTCGTTGTCCATCGAGGCTAGTACGAGGCATCTGGCCTTCGCGCAATCTATTTCCCAGGTCTTGTAGATTTCCCTATCTACGACACTGGTTTTGGGACCTGGGACAGGGGGAGCTTTGGTGGTAAGGACATACCCCAACTTGTCATACCATTCCTGAGCCAATCTTTGTAGTTCGACCCTGTCAATATGTTTTTATCTAGTAATAACTTAAGTCCGGTCATGTTGAATGGTCGCTGCAATTAGGAGAGAGAAAAGAAACACTTTAGCATGATGCTCTTGCAAGTTTAGAGTGGTTTTTAATTTGTCTAAACTGAATGGCTCCCACTGTCTCTCGAATCCCTTCTCAAACGGTAAAGAAAGGATTAGTCAGGATCAATCTCACCGTACAATACTTGCTTAACCGTTCAGCCAGGCCAGTGTCAGTACTTCGAGGGAGGTTTTCCAATGCTTTCGCGAAGTTCCTTAATTAAGTAACCTCTTTTCCCTGAGGGCGTAGCCCCGCTAACACCTTTCTAGACACCTACTAAGTTTATAGCATTGATCGTTAAGTGAGAGTTTTCTCGAGGAGTAGCATATACTCACAGTAGGATCGGGATCCAAATATCATCGCGTGATAAAACCGAAGGAATCCTACCAGAATTATCACACTCCAAATGGTATGCAGCGCTAGCAAGTTTCTGTACTTATGAAACTCCCGATGTGGATTTCTGCCCCATGCTCTTATGACCTTGACTTTGGCCAAAATATCATAAGTCACATGTCAAGTTCTACCCGTCATTCTCCTGGTTAATTTAGACCCACCCGTACCTACCCTTGACTTTGGCCAAAATGGCAGCACGACTGTCCCAAACTAACGCATCTATCTATGCTGCACATGAATACCCAATAGCTACCAATCACTATGCCTTGACTTTGGCCAAAATACATAGCTTGAATACTTTTGACCATTCATGTGGAATGACGGAGGGCTACGAATGGTTTTGGCGAAACCGTGAACGTAGTGAACTTGATATAATCGATGGAACGAGATAGCTTTTAAAAGGAGTGGTTCAAGCTCCGCGTTTAAAAGTTTAGCTTTGATAAGAACCGAGTGGTTTTCAAAGTGTTCCAATCGACTTTTACTTGGTTTATTTTCTTGCATTAGTTCTTTTAATGCGTCCCATCATTTAATCCTACCATTGCAGAAAACAACCAAAATATGACGTACGCTTATGCCATTCGCATTCACCGCGGGGCCCCGTCATCACCCGTTAGGTTACTTAACTAACGACAGAGCGGGGGCTGGGCTAGCGCGGCTGTAAAACATAAGCAACGCCTAAATAGTTATCATATATAAATATATAACAATGATAGACATTACAGATCACAGATGAATACATTGGATATACTAGGAATCCGCAATACGTTCGAGCCTGCAACGAAAAGCGGATTACACGGTCGCGGTGAATAGCCAATACCCCACCCAAGACCCCTACGGGTGCGGCAAACTACCCGCCAAGTACCCGAAGCGAAGCAACCTCCCTCACCACCGTGAGTAGGCCACTCGGCACTTCGAGATACCCGGTAGTTTGTGCACCCCCTCCATGGGTCTATCCTAGGAGCAAAAATAGTAAAAAGAATTATACAATGACGGCTACAACCCCGACCCGGTTGTGCGGCCAAACAAATAATAATATTACATCAATTTACATATTACAATGAATGAAAGAAAAAGAAACACTCATCTCACATCCACCCCGGCTATTCATCCGCGACAATCCAACCCATTCATATACACATACCATCATCAATCACAGATCACAGATATGTATAACCCCGACTAATCGACATATAGCGATTAGCCGACGTTCAATACATATAAACATCACAGATATAACCTTTTAGTCAAAGTGTATTGAAGTTCGGAAAAAAATACGGATTTATAGGCCCCCAAAAACAAATTTCTATTCTGGAAAATCTGGGCACATATAAACCATCTTAAAAATCCCAAAACCAAGCCAGAAATACACTGCACCAAACTCGACCCAGTGAAGAGCCAAGACGGCCGCGGTTGCGCGGCAATAGCTTGCTATTGCCGCGGAACCGCGGCTCTTTGGTCGAATCACTGGATCGTTTTTGGTGGTTTTCTTTACAAAACCCTGAGATGATTTTTGGAGTATGACAAATTTTATTTTGAACAGAAAAAAATTTAACAGAAACTTAGGGTTTTGAAAACTCGATTTTTGATTTTTTTTGATTCGAACTTCGATACACTCTACTACCTAGCTAGTTAATGTTTAGTTCGGCTCTGATACCACTGTAAGTCCACGTTGCCCACCCCGGTACTTGCGGGGAGGCAGAAAACGGAATAAAAATCGAATTTTTATGAGCTTAGGCAACATGGACTAGACTAGAAGGATCTTTGCTAAACAAAAACAAGCTAAAGCTAACTAGAAACTAGCTAAGTGCTAGAAAGGTTATACCTTGGGCTTTATGTCCTTCTCTCCTTACTCCTTGGAGTGGTGGAAGGAGGTCACCTTTGTCGTCTTCTCACGTCGAAGAAAGATCCACCCGAAAGCCTCAACCTTTGGCTTCAACTCCAAGCTAGAAGTAACTAGGGTGCAAGAAGTGCTAATCCTTGAACCCTAGATGAGAGTAGAGATTATCAAGAGAGGGTTTTTCTCAAGCTCAAGTGTTTCTCAACACATGAGAGGAGAGAGCTTGAGGGAGAGGAAGAACAAGAGAGAGAATGTGAATAATAGAATGAGAGAATAATATGAAGCATTCTCTCATATATGTGAATTATTGTAATTAGAAAATTAGTGAGATAATTGTCATGGCTTAATCAAGGCATGACCATTATCATTTCATTATTAATGCAAATTGCAAGAATCAAAGAGCATCTTCCAAATGAAATGATCATGGTCAAAGTGTCAACAAGGTCAACAAGTCAAGATGGGTCAAATGGTCAACAACCATAACCATGCACAATTATTAAACTAATATCAATTAACAATAATACACACATAAGCATTAGGGTTAATAAAATGACAATAGTCATTAACCCTAATCAAAGTCCTCTCCCTCTGTCTCAAGCAACTGTGCATACGCACCCGTATTCGTGATCCGAGGAACACGAATACAATGAGAAAAAGCCAATCCCAAATCATATACTAGGATCCGGCTTAAACCAAAGCCCGCTAGTATAAGCTGTCCGGACAGCAAACGTGCACAAGTGCGCGGATGTGAACGAACCCTGTCGCAAAACCATGCGACCTCTACTCATTTTGCCTAAAGGCGAATAGCTCTCTTTGTGGGACTCTAAAGACTCGACACTACGGTGGTAGTAGGTTTAACCACAGACCGCAAGCGGCACTAGCTGTACGTAACGGTCCCCAGGTAGATGTAGATAAGAAGACTGACGAGGTGAACCCCATCTGAACTCCTACTGAGCCTGTATGTAACAATCTCCGTACAGTCCGGTCTGTTCGTCTGATACATCGCATGGCGGGCCTAGGGGGGCGGTGAACGTCAGTCCCCTAATAGCGGTACAAGTCGTGTCGGAGTGTAGCCCAGAACACCCTGAGATAACACTGGAAACCTACCAGTATATCTCGCTTGCCCTGGCCAGGGACTACTCGTGTAATGGCTCTCCTGGACACAGCGCGATGTCAACCCCCAATACCGGGAGAGACGAATCCTGTCTAACCGTCACTGCCTCCAAGTGCTTCGGGACTGCACCCAAAAACTACCTGTTTGCACGACTCCTTTGAGCCGTGGTAGGGTAGTAATCAAAGTGCAGTGGGAACACACTCGAGGCGAAGTGACAGTGTCAAGTCAGCGGACTAAACTGTACTCATGTCACCTGGGAACTGATAACTGACGATAGGTATAATACCAACCAACAGTTCCCGACGAGTCTTGTCCAGTGTACTCGTAACCTAACGAGCACCCGCATACTATCTCAAGTACGACGTACTGACGGCTGTGGGACAGACCGTCTCCCACGCTGGGATGAGAAGCGCATACGCTAGTCTACTCCGGAGTATCGATGCCCTGTCTCGATAGTCCAACGACTAGGGACCTGTATAAGGATGTGCTTATAGATCACCCAGCTCCCACGAGTGTGAGCGCCATCACAACGCTGGTAATCAAGTAAAGATCCTAAGGGCTCTACTAATATGTATATCAGCGATATGCTAAAAGAAACACATGCACATATTAAAGCAGAGACAAACCAAGTAGCATACTACCATTTCGAGCAAGATTGTATATACAACTGTGAATATCCCAAGCTTCCATCAAGTAATATACAAACTAGTATGATACAGTAATGGCCTCTAGGGCATATACACTAACACTACTACCTGTTTGCACGACTCCTTTGAGCCGTGGTAGGGTAGTAATCAAAATACAGTGGGAACACACTCGAGGCGAAGTGACAGTGTCAAGTCAGCGGACTAAGCTGTACTCATGTCACCTGGGAACTGATAACTGACGATAGGTATAATACCAACTAGTCAGTTCCCGACGAGTCCTGTCCAGTATACTCGTAACCTAACGAGCACCCGCATACTATCTCAAGTACGACGTACTGACGGCTGTGGGACAGACCGTCTCCCCTACTGGGATGAGAAGCGCATACGCTAGTCTACTTCGGAGTATCGATGCCCTGTCTCGATAGTCCTGCGACTAGGGACCTGTATAAGGATGTGCTTATGGATTACCCAGCCCCCACGAGTATGATTTCCATCACAACGCTGGTAATCAAGCAAAGATCCTAAGGGCTCCACTAATGCTTATAGGTGATATTATAAAATAAACACATGTACACATTAAAGCAGAAACAAACCAAGTCGCATACTACCATTTTGAGCAAGATTGTTTATACAATTGTGAATATCCCAAGCTTCCATTAAGTAATATACAAACTAGTATGATACAGTAATGGCCTTTAGGGCATATACACTAACACGTTTACCGCCCCCTAGGCCCGCCATGCGATACTCTTAGACGAACAGACCGGACTGTACGGAGATTGTCACATTCAGGCTCAGTAGAAGTTCAGATGGGTTTACCTCGTCAGTCTTCTTATCGGCATGTACCTGGGGACCGTTACGTACAGCTAGTGCCGCTTGCGGTCTGTGGTTAAACCCACTGCCAGCGTAGTATCGAGTCTTTAGAGTCCCACACAGAGGGTTATTCGCCTTTAGGCCAAATGAGTGGAGGTCGCATGGTTTTGCGACGGGGTTCGTTCACATCCGCGCACTTGTGCACGTTTGGTGTCCGGACAGCTTATACTAGCGGGCTTTGGTTTAAGACAGATCCTAGTATATGTTTTGGGATTGGTTTTATCTCTTTGTATTCGTGTTCCTCGGAACACGGATACGGGTGTGTATGCACAGTTGACTGAGGCAGAGGCAGAGGACTTTCATTAGGGTTGATGACTATTGTCTTTTTCTTAACCCTAATGTTTATGTGTGAAATATGATTTATTAATATTAGTTAATTATAATTGTGTATGGTTAGGGTTGTTGACCATTTGACTATGCTTGACTTGTTGACCTAGGTTGACAAGTTGACCATCATCATTTCATATGAAAGATGCTCTTTGATCCTTGCAAAAGTATTTAATGTGAAATGATAATGGTCATTTCATGATTAACCATCACAATTATCTTTAGATAATTATTTATTTATCATAATTCACATATATGTGAGAAGGTTGGCATTATTCTTCTCATTCTATCATTCTCATTCTCTCTCATCCTCTTCCTCTCTCTCTAGCTCTCCCCTCTCATGAGTTGAGAACTATTTGAGCTTGAGATAAAACCCTCAAAAATACTCTCTACTCTTTCTAAGGTTCTAGGTTTAGCACACCAAGCACCTTAGTTACTTCTAGTTTGAGGTTGGAGCCAAAGGTAGAGGCCCTCGGGTGGATCTTTCTTCGGCAAGAGAAGGCGACAAGGAGAACCCGTTCTTTCACTCCAAGGAGCAAGAAGAGAAAGACTTCAAGACTTAGGTATAACCCCCTTTCCGAGTAGCTAACTCTTTTAGCTTGGTAGTTAGTTTATGTTTAGCAAAGATCCCTCCTTTGGCTAGTCCATGTTGCCTAGTGTTGTAAAAATCGAATTTTTCATAACGTTTCCGCCTCCCCGTAAGCACCGGGGTGGGCAACGTGGACTTACAGTGGTATCAGAGCCTATCTAAACACAAACTAACTAGTTAGCAAAGTATCTAGAACTTCGATCGGAAAAAATCGCAAAACACGTTTTCTAAAACCCTAGTTTCTGCCGATTTTTATTTCTACTCTAAAAATTATAAATCGTACACTAAAAATCGGCTCAGGGTTTTTACAGAACACCCAAGAAAAACGAACCAGCGAGTCGACCAACTCACCGCGGAACCGCGGCAAGAGCATGCTCTTGCCGCAGATCTGCGGCCGAGTTGACTCGGCCGTGGGTCGTTTTTCCTGCAGTGTTCTTCTGTTGCTGTTTTGTGATTTTTGAGATGGTTTGTTTCTGCCCAGATTTTCAAGAGAACAAGTTAGTTTTTGGGGTGGTCACAATCCGTATTTTGATCGAACTTCTTTACACTTTGGCTAATGGGTTATATCTGTTGGATATAGTGCCCTCAGTGTCAATTATTGGATCACAGGCACGTGATTGCAATGATTGAGGGAGGACTTATACCGGTAGGACAGTCTTACTCGAGATGATAGTATGCTATCTGGTTTATCTTTATCATCGTGTACTGCTTTAGGTGACCTTACAGGTCACTATTGCACGTTGATAGAGCCCCTAGGATTCTTGCTTGACTACCAGCAGTATAAGGGCGATCATATACGTGGGAGCTGGGGTCTATAAGCAAATCCTTAAAAGGTCCCTAGTCGTGGGAGTTTCGAGACAGGGCATCGATTCTCCAGAGTAGACTAGTGTATACAGTTGAGACCCCGACGAGGGGCGGTGGCCGGTCTCACAAGCCACTGGTGTCAGTTGGTTCACCTAAGATGTATACAGGTGCTCATTGGGTTATGAGTACACCGGACAGGACTCGCCGGAAACCTGCTAGTTGGTATTATACCTGATGTCAGATAGCAGTTCCTTGGTGACATGTGTACAGGTTAGTTCATCGACCTGAGATCGTCATTTGTCTCGTGTGAGTTCCCACTGTACTTAGATTACTACCCTACCACGCTCAAAGGAGACGTGCAAACAGGTTTTAGTTGGGTACAGTCCCGAGCCACATGGAGGCAGTGAGCGGATCTGCAGGGGTTCGTCTCTCCCGGTATTGGGGGTGAGGTCACGCTGTGTCTAGGAGAGCCAGTACATGAAAAGTCCTTGGCCAAGGCAGGAGATTTACTGGTAGGTATTCCAATAGTATCTCAGGGTGTTCTGGGCTTATCTCCGACACGACTTGTACCGCTTTTGGGGGTCTGACTTTTACCAACCACTAGGCCCGCCATGCGATGCTCATAGATGAACGGACCGGACTGTACGGATATTGTCACTGACAGGCTCAGTAGGGTGTCGGCATGAGTTCGCTCATAGACATCCCTTTTGGTCAATACCTGGTAGCCCGTTACGTATTGGCTAATACCTCTGACGTGCTAGTGGTTAAATCCACAACCAAGGTATTGACGAGTCTTTAGAGTCCCCCACAGACCAGTTTCTCAAGTTTCAGGCGAAACGCTGTAGAAGCCGTATGGAGATATGGCAAGGTTCGATCAGATACGTGCGGTATTGAACGGATCGTGATCGGACGGATTTTACTAGCGGGCTTTGGTTTAAGCCGGATCCTAGTATTGTACAGTGTAGATTTTGTCTCTTTGTATCTGTGTTCAGTGGGAATACAAATGCGGGCATGTATATGCAGTCGCGGGGTTTTCCTGTAATTTATTACGGGATCAGTTTTCTGAAGTTGCCAGTTTGCATTCCGTTCCGGCCAGTTTTCCTTTGTTCCTTCACGGCCGGACTTTCTTGTGGAGGGGGTTATTTGCAAGTTTGCAAATAACTTATTGTGGAGGGGGTTTCTTGCATTTTGTGGCTTCATGATACTTCTTTAATCATGAGATTCTTTTTTGGTCTCTTCCATTGCATTTATAATGATGGATTGACATTTGAGTTGGATTGGAAATGGGTGTGACCATTTTCTTATCTTTATCTTAGCTTTTCTTCTCCTATATTATTGATTCCTTTTTCCTACCATGATGAGGGGGGGGCCGGCCACTTTTGTAGGAAGGGGAGAATTCATTTTTGTTGTGAGGAAAAATGTTCATCTCATTCATGCATCAAAGTTCACAGCTCCTTTTTCAAGCCTCTCCAAAAAGCTTCATTCTTTCCTCCACACTATCATGGCAACTTCTTAACCCCAAAGAGACAAGCTACTACACTTAGCCTGTAGCATTCCTTGGGCACGTCGGCTCGCCACCTTCGTGCTCGAGTTGCCTCGGTCCAGAGGTGGGAGCCCGTAAAAGAACCCAGCGATGTGGTGCACGTTTCGACGAGGAGGCGATGACCGGAGATTCCGCGAGGAGATCGGAGTGGAGACGAAGACCGAAGGACACGGATCGCTTGGTATATCTCTCTACCCGTCTTTTAGTTTGCTAGTAGCTAGGTTAATGGCCCGATCCGGGTTAAAAGTGCACGGTGCTGCCGGTTTGCAAGTTTCGCAAAGTTTTTCGTTTCCGCGTTTCCGGCGTCGGATTGACGGCCGGGACGCCGCCGTGCACTTACATTGGTATCAAATCCACGCCATTAATTTAGCCTAGCTTGCTCTAACGTGTTTAGAACTCGATCGAACAATAAAACCCCAAAAACCGTATTTTCTTGTGCATTGGGTTTCTGTCGAAATTTTTTTGGCTCCAAAAATTTTTCAGGTTGTTTCAGAATGATGTGCAGAGAATTCTAAGACCTCTGTAGAAATTTGATCACGTGAACGCACTATACGACCGCGGAACCGCGGCCAAACCCATGCTTGGGCCGCGGTTCCGCCGCAGTATTTACTTTTCAGTGCATCAAAATTCTACAGAGAGCTTCTGGGTTGGAAATAGGGGTTTTGGGATATTCTTTTTGGGCCCAGATTTTCTGTGAGAGCTACAGTAGTGCTTGGGGCCCACTTTGATAAATTTGTTCGATCGGATAGTTTAAACATGTTAGTTCACAGTATTTACATTATATCTGCAACCGTGAATGTCATTTGATCGGTAAATCCTGTCTAACTGCTATAGCCCTTTTAGATGGATTTGCGAACGTGACATTCACGTTGATGTTCTGTGTTGTGCTGTGATGTTGCGGATTGGTCATGGGGGATAGCCTGGATGCAATGTTAGTACAGTTTTGTTTTATATGTACATTTGATATTGCGGGGCGAGCGTCCGACATGTGGACTGTCGTCACTGCCTGTTTGTATTATTCTTTTGGGGCACGACCGGGTCGAAGTCGATGTACCCGTTGTATGTATATTTTACTTTCTGTACTAGGATTATCCCGCGGAGGGGTGCACGGATAACTGGGTTCTAGAGGGCAACGGACCCGCATCTCATGGCATTGAGACGGAGGAGGCTTCACTCTAGAATTGGCGGGCTATTCGCCGCACTCGTAGAGGGTATAGGTTGACCCAGGAGGGGTGCCCAAGTTACCGGATTCCGTGAAGTGCTGGGTGGTCCATTCACGTTGTTGAAGGGGGCTGCTTTGCTTCAGGTTTTGGCGGGTAACTTGCCGCGCCCGTAGGGGTCTAGAATTTCATTGCATAGGCTATCCACACGACCAGGGGAACGTCGGGTTTCAGTAGCGGCTCTGTGAAACCCGGGGATCCCAGATATCTGTATTGTTCTGTGATGCCGATTACTCTCTGTGATGTTGCATTTTTTATCACGCCTTGAGCGAATATTATATATTGATATATATACTAGTAGATGTTGTATATGTTTTGCATCCGCGCTAGTCCAGTCCCCGCTCTGTCGTTAGTTAGCTAACCTAACGGGTGATGACAGGACCCAGTGGCGAATGCGGATAGCATATACGTACGTCATTATTTTCGTTCTTTATTGGTGTGATCAATTGATGGGACTGCGTTGATTCGGATCAATGGAAGATAAACAAACCTAATCTGATGTTGTTGGAACACTTTTCAAAAAGCTGTTATTGCAAGGGCGTTCTCTTTTGCGCTTCCCGACCCAATAGTAAAATCCTGCAAATAAAGCAAGCTCCTTGCTTTATAGTAATTGCGTCCGAACTACCTACGCAATTCAAACGACCTGAACTCAACGACGTTTTCTTACCTCGTTCTACTCAGCCGTCTTAGAAAGCGGTCTTGTTCTGTTACGTCATATGATCTCCGTCCCAATTTGTTTTGCACAGTGGTATTCGGTTATGAATATCCAGCTCCTCAGTCGACGAGGCAAGGGCCGAGATCCCTTCACCGGGAGTGACCCCTTGGACAAAAGTTTGCGTCAGGGCAATAACTTCACTATAGCCGATTACTTTTGCTTTGCATCGTGGTATTCAGTTGGAATATCCTGCACCCCATCCTATGGGGAAAGAGCCGAGATCCCTTCACCGAGAGTGACCTCTTTAGTAAAGGTTTTCGTCACTATATTTTTAAAAAGCTATCCGTTCCTTCAACGATATCAAGTTCATTACGTTAAAGGTTTTCGCCAGAAACCATTCGTAGCCCTCCGTCGTTTCATATGGATAGTCAATAGTATTCAAGCTGTGCTTGTTGGCCAAAGTCAAGGCACAGTGTTTGGTAGCTATTGGTTATTCATATGCAGCATAGATAGATGCGTTGGTTTGGGACAGTCGTATAGCCTTGTTGGCCAAAGTCAAGGGCTTGTGCGGGTGGGTTCAAATCAACCTGGAGAATGACGGGTAGAACTTGACATGTGACTTATGATTTGTTGGCCAAAGTCAAGGTCATAAGAGCATGGGGCAAAAATCACATCGGGAGTTTCTAAAGAAACTGAAACTTACCAGATATGCGCATACCTTCTGGAGTGTGATAATGTAAGCGGATTCCATCACGTTATCATGCGATGATAGTTGGATTACGATTCCCACTGATGAGTTGGTTTACTCCTCGGGTTATCCCGACTAATTCTTCTATCAGGTTTGGGGAAGAATTTGACGTTACAGTGGGAGGTTTCCAGATTACATAAAGTGATAACCATTCTGATCTAGGTTAGAGTGCACGCTGAGTGTTTCTTTTCTCTCTCTTTTTGGCAGCGACCATTGACCCGACCCTAGACTATGACTCAGTGACCAAGTTGACCGAACCTTCTTAAACACTGGCTTTTGGATTGTCAGAGTTGCAGACCTCATTGCCACTCCTACTTTTACCCTTTTCTCCAGGACACCCCGTATTACTACGAATGTCCACTTCCATTGGACAAAACCATTGTATGGTTATATACGAACTCGAAGGAATTTATTCGAGGATGGTTTCTGGTTCTGGAGAAAACGAATAGGACTATTCAGTTGTCTTTTCCTTTTACCTTCTCTCAGGTTGCGAGTGCTCCTTGGATTAGGACAGTACACCCATTATGCAAATTGGATAGTCTTCTTCCAAACCATAGGCAGATGCCGACCGGTAGGGAATGAAGAAAACTAATTAGCCTAAACGGTGTACAGATGGTATTAAGTTAAGACAAAGAAAGGGATTAGTAAGAGGGCAAAGTAAATTGCGACTGCTATTTACGACCAAACCAAATATTTCTTCGCCAATCCTAAATCACCTTTGTATTTCTCCAGGACACTCCGTATCACTACGAAGATCCACAGTTTATTGGATATTCCATCGTATGGTTATATACGAACTCGAAAGGAACTTGTTCCAGTTCGGGGATGGATTCTGGTTCAGGAGAAATAGGAATAAGGTTTATTCGGTTGTCTTTTATCTTCACCTTCTCTCGCATTCCGAGTGCTCCTAGGATTAGGACAGTACACCCATTATGCTTATTGGATAGCCTTCTTCCAAACCATAGGCTGGTGCCGAACGGTAGGGAAGGAAGAAAACCATTTGGCCTAAAGGGGTGTGCAGAAGGTAATGACTAAAGACATATAAAGGGATTTAGAGAGATGGAAAAGAATTATACGGTTACAGTTGTGAATCTGGATAATGGAAGAGGCATTACTAGGAATACCGGAATACCCCATCGAAACATTTCAATGTTTCAGTTTCACTGTGTACTGTTAAAAGAAAACTGATTTCCCAATTAGACACTTGCTCCAAGGTATGTATTTACCAGGTTTGATTCTCTCATCTGTATGGTTTTACAGATGATGAGTGGGAGTAAGTTATTGGGAATTAGGTGGTCATCCTCATTATATCGGGATTCGTTGTAATTGGTGATATTTGAGGAAGTCACCTGGGTTGTTTGCCAGACGACAATTATTTGGTTTTGAATATCCGTTGTTATGCACCAATTTCAAATTAATATATATGTACGTCTATTTTTATAGAGTGAGATATACTTTTTTGAAATTATGTCTATGACATTTACCTATATCAGTGGATGGTTAGGTAAGGAGCATTGAACAGCGGTATAATTCTTCATAACCATAGTACAGTTTTCAACTTACGACACACAGTGAATGAGTTATTAGACTCAGGGGACATATACAGAGTATTGTATGTTGTCTAGTGTCCATGAGGACATAGGGGTTGGTCCTCGTACTATATTCGGTTTACTTATGACTTCTCTAGTTCTTAGACAGGTGTTTCGTAGAAACACAGGGTCTAAATTTTGAGCAGTTATAGGTATATGAATAAAGTAGAGAACTAGGTATTGCGAGTATCGGGATTCTTCAAGGTGATCGAAGATGTAGATACTTATGTATGGTATTCAGTTGATAGTAATGATTAAGAGAACTTGCTTCTCTTTCAGGTTACTCATAGTTGGAAGCATTCCTAAGTTGAGTAACGTTGATCGGCCTCCTTCCATTTACTTGACATGCACTGGAGACAGCTACATGATTTGAATCTGGTTCAATTAAATCAGTGCCTCTGTTTCTATATTGGATATAGAACAGTTCATATCTTGATATTGTTAAGGTACGGGGAGTTGTCCAGCTTATGCTTAAAACAAGACTCTGGATAACTCAAGGCACGTTTCTGTAATGGCTGTTTGTGGGTTGACCCGGGCTATGACGAGGGTTGATTTTCTACCATCTGGAAGATCAATATTGATATTGTTCTTGACTCGCCACAATTTTAAAAGAAATGGATTTTTTCAGAAAACAGTAGTAGGAGTATGGTAGAACTGGAAGTGATTCCAGAACCGCAAACGATTACTGAAGATTTGATAAAGAACCTAAAGATTCAATCTGGTTTGACATTCCATTGGCCACTCCGCAGATATGGTGGGTAACCTCAAGCACCCGAGAGGTACCTCGGTATGCTCAGGGACGGTGGCAGGGAGGTTCTTGTTTACCCAGACTTGCCATTGCTATTGTTCCAGACTGTGAGACCCGGCAGGAGGATGAGTATAGCGTCGTTCTAAACTGGCTTTAGAAGCGTACGTGTATATGACTCTGCTAGAGGGTTGTCGTAGTCAGTGGGAGCAGCGGAAGCATTGGTGGACAGGAGGCTTATGTCTATTTATAGACTAAAGCAGATATAGCGGAGATAGATCATCTATTTCTGATGCGATAGTCATAGGTTTGACTTCATCAAAATAGGGGATGGATCTGTTAAGAAGGTAGTAGGGTGTGATGTCTTGGTATTTGGATGACATACACAGAGTAGGAAGTGATATTCCTATACTACGATCGGTTGTACTTTGGTCGTCACACAGTGGTTTCTCCACATAGGACTTGGATATTATATCAGACATTCTGGTTACTGGATCTATGGTATTAGATCTAGATTTGGGTAGTTTCCCAATCTAGGTACTTAGACAACATTCTATGATTATTTAGAATAGACGACTCCTGGCACGGTAGTGTACCTGCAGGTGATGGAGTCACCCTCCCTAAAGGTGTCCTACAGACTAAAATATAGAGGGATGTGCATGATTGGCAGATCACTTGCTTAGGCAATTGAGTCAATCATAAGATGTCAAGTACCACACCAGATGTTGTTCTTGCAGTAGATGCAATAAGTTGATATTAATCCAATCCTGGAGAAACATTAGGAAGCAGTTTTAGAACATAAGTGGATGTTCTAGGGATATGATAACGACAGCCTCGTTCTGGAGACGGTTATCATTCCAGGTTTCCAAGGTGACATGGACGACAGGGTGGTCGTCAGAGTTATAGTTTTCCCTCTGACGAGGGGCAGTATTTTGGACAGGTGGTCCAGGTGGATACTGAGGGAAGGATGGCGCAGGATACTGATTAAGTTCAGTTGACGATACAGTCTAAGAAGTTTGGATTTGGAGTTCATTTATGAGCTAGGTCCCATCAGACATCCAGACATATTCTAAGATAGGTATTGCTCATTTTGGGAGAAGGCTTTCTCCGCGAACTTGAGATATAGAGAGATATAGAAAGAAACATCAAAGCGGATCCACTCGCTGAGGCTATTCCTCGAACGCAATAGTTTCGCAAACGAGCTTTGTGAGACTGATTAGTAGAGGAGTTGGGTGTTCGGTATCACACGGGCTGTGAGTATGCGACATCGCAATAATTAGCCTTGAGCGCAAGTCGGAGATTGTTGGTTATAGTGCCCTCAGAGTCAATTATTGGATCACAGGCACGTGATTGCAATGATTGAGGGAGGACTTATACCGGTAGGACAGTCTTACTCGAGATGATAGTATGCTATCTGGTTTATCTTTATCATCGTGTACAGCTTTAGGTGACCTTACAGGTCACTATTGCACGTTGATAGAGCCCCTAGGATTCTTGCTTGACTACCAGCAGTATTGTAACAACTAGGATAACAACTAGGATTATATTAGTAACTAATTATATTCTTATTAGTGAAATTCTTCAATAAAAGTTTACCAAGTTGACTTTCAAATATTTTATCAAAATTAATAAGCTTTTTTCTAGAATTTTCCTAAGCTTGCACAAACATGTGCATGTAACCTAGGGTTAAAATTGGGTTAAACCATGTTTAGGCAACCATGGTGGCCTAACCCCTCTTGTTAGGTTAATTAGTTTAAATTAAGAATTTATTTTTCTAAAATATAAAGGGGTTTAATATTCTTTTGGGGTTGACTTAGGTTGAGGAGAGAGAGAGAGAGAATGATAGGTGTCATGTTAGCTTTGATAGAAAGAGAAAATGGTGGCTTAAGAAAGGGTCACACCCACTTCACTTCATAACTTTTTCATAGCCTCCACACTCTCCCTCTCACTCACATCCCTCATATCTCTCACCCACACATACTCTCAAACTCACCCTCTCACTTAGCCTACATCAGCATAGCTGCTACCTCAGCCAAAACAATTCAGAACCATAACATCAGCATCAGCTGATTTGTACAGCCCCCAAAGCACATCTGAACCATTTTATTATCAGCCTCAGCTGCATCAGCAACAGCAGCACTCTCTTAACCAACAGCCCCAACTCCATATACAACACCCATGCAACCCTCACACACACACATCATCCTCTTTCAGCCCCAAAACCAGCTGTTGTTGCATCAGCAGCACAACACCAGCCCAATGTCATCATTATAGCTACATAACCAATAGCTTCAGCCACCTAGCAATTTCAGCTACAAAAACTACCCCAATACAACAGTAGCTGTTGCTACAACCATTCACAAAATCAAAACCAAAAACACAATATCAAACATCAGCCACAGCCACAGCTTCATGTAGCAGCAGCAGTTCAACCCAGCAACAACAGCAGTTTAGGAGCACTCCAGCAACTCCAGCAGCACCATCACCTCCTCTTCTTCCACTTCTACTTGTTGTGAGGATCCTAGAGGGTAAAACTTCCAAACTTCTTCCTTGTTGGCTCAGTGGTGTCGTTATATGTCAACTAGTGTATAAGTGTTAGATTTTGGGCTGTTTTGGTGATTTGTGTGCAACTTTGTTAGGTGTTGTTAGTATTGGGTAGACTAGCCTAAGTGAGTGTTTTTGGGACCAAGTTGACCTAAGAATACCCCAGATCACACTAAAATACCTCCAGTTACCAATTTGTGCAAACTTTAAACGTTTTATAAACTTGTTAGCCTTCCTGGAATCTTCTTTTGACCCGAGACATACAGGTGAAATTTGGGAAGACTGTGGTACTGTAACCATGCCATGATCACACACAAAAAGAATGAGGACCCAACTCCTACCTCCGGCCGCCCATTTATTCAATCTGGCCGCAAATTGCGGCCAGAGCAGGGGCTGGGGTGCTGGGGTTTTGCCTATAGGTGTCTGTGGGGTAGCTTAGGATCTTGGTACATGTAACTTTTGTGTAGAAACCAGAGTCAGATTCTGGAGACTAAAACCTGTTTTTGACATTTCCTTTTAGGCAAAACGTAGCTATTTGAATCTGCTGTTACCCCAGTGATCTCAGAATAAATCTGAGCGGACTGTAGCCTATTTAGAAGACCCTGACCTCACTACCAGAGCCCGACCCTAACCTCTTCACCCCAGGCCGCCGGAATAATCCTTCTGGCCGCAAATTGCGGCCAGACTTGAGAGATAGGAGCTAGGGCTTTTAGGGTGGGTGTCTGCTGCATTTTGTAGGTCTCTGGTATACTTAGATTTGTACTATTCTAATCAGGGTAAAATCTGGGAAGGTATATCATTTCCTGGTATCTGTGGTTTGCGCGATACGCGCGGTACGCGTGTGGTTCTGTGATTCGGCGTATCGCGGCGTATCGGGTTAAGCGCTAGGCACATACACGCACGTTTCAGCGTATCGCACACACGCGCGTCAATTCGCGACACGAGTTCACGTTTTGTTTTATCGCGTATGCGAGATTTTGATATTATTTGGATTCTTGTGTAAATTCCAGGTTCGCAGGCGGGTACGTCAAACGCCGCCAGGAAAGGGAAGCAGGTGGTCGGTTATACTTAGCACGCAACCAGGTGAGTAGATTTAACATCTACGGGGAAATCGCCCGTATGGCATTAAGCGTCAGGGCGTAGTAGGATGTTTAGTTTTATATGTTCATGCAAACATACTAGAGTAGCATACCCTTGTTACATACATATAACTGGTAGTATAGAACACTGCACTATCGCTAACGGTACAGGCTGCACGAGAACGATTTATATGCTACACTCACACCGTTAGTGATTGCCATGACACTCACAGTATAGGATTGCTAGAAATCATATATTATATTGATTCCATTTCACTGATGTTGTCATGACTTGCCATATCCGCATATGTTATATTTTTACCATGTACACCTTGTATTTACGGTGTGCATACCTTCATTGATATATCACTACCTGTGCACATGTACCCTTGTATTTCATCATAGTGCTTATATATATATCTTGACATGTTTACCGTTGTGCCCCTACACTGCATACATTCAGACTTAGATACACATACCTCACCTGCTCATACTTGTGCCTTGTACGTCACATACATTCATGCTTGGCACAGATACATCACAGATTCATGCCTGAGCCACATATATATTATCTATTCGTACTTGGACACATATACATCATTTCCACATTAGTGTACGTGTATATTGCTACATTCACTTAGCATACTTATCTTCTCGCACATCCATACCTATACTCATTTTCATATTATACATGTATGGATGATTATTGACTTGACTTAAAAAAAAACTAAGGGACCGCATATGATATTTTCCAAACTGGGTATTTTTAGAAAAAGAGCGGCTTTCCCCTTTTCTTCCATACGGCGCCTGGCATGGATTTACGCATTTGATTGATTTACGTGATTTCTGGATTTGGGAACCGGAGTACTATTTTAAGAAAATACGCACTGTTTAAAAACCCGGTTTCCCTTGATTTGATATTTTAGTGCGTCCACCCTGTGTTTTCTCGGTGCTAGAGCGATACATGGAAACCCGAGTCGAGGAGCTGGACGAGGCCGATTGCGGGTACATGGTGGACCCGGTATTGTACCCCGGGGCGAGAACGGATCGCTGTGCAGTAGACGGTGAGCCTGGCAGAGGGACTACTACTTACCGGTGATTGGTTGGACCTGGTGGTTGTCCGGAGGATACTGACCAGAGTTGAGAGATGGATACGGGACGACTCGTACTGCCGGGGCCGAGGGCCGATACCGCAGACAGAGCCCGTGGGCTAACCCGAATTGACGGATGCCCGAGATATGAGGTTTTGCGTGTCGTTGCTGGACACGAGTTTTCTTGATATTTGGGTGCCGATGTTGGGCACTCACGATTTTATGAGATTACAGGATTTGAGGGCCGATGTGGATGATGGCGCCTGAGTTGGTTTGGGATTAGGGTGCATTGGCATACACCAGTTACTTTTCCTTGTTGACATTCCGTGTAGACATTATTCTTCCCATACTCAGCATTTATTACTTGACATCTCGTCCTGTAGCTTGCATACCTGATAGAGTACACCGGCTTGCATATCATTGCATACCCTACTCATCCTATATAGGGTTGTTAGATTACTTTGCCATGCCTGATTTTCACATATCTGCTCATTACATAGAAATGCCATTAGATCATACATGTCGCATGATATTGAGCATCCAGTTCATCATATAGATGTTACCTGTTGGCATAGTTTAGAGTATCGCAGCACATGCATACTCGCGATTACCTTTATATGTTATCTGCTACTCACGAGTTGTCAACTCACCCCCGTTGTGCTACAGTGCTTGCAGGTTGCCCGTTTGGAGTAGTCGCGGCTGGCTGTTTACCGCACCTTTTGACACAGATACCATTGCTAGTTGGTGGCTTTTTGTACAGTATCTGTTTTCTTTCAGTTGTATATTGATGTATCTAGTATTCTCCATCTACTTTCATGTATTGACTTAGAGACAGTTGTGAGGACGACATATGTTATTTTGTACTCTGGTATCGAGCTCGTTGTGAGCCGACTTCGTTTATGCAGTCTTACTTTTCTTGCTATCTTCATTTCATTTTTACTCAGTCATTGAGATGCTCTATTTATTCCACATGTCATTTTACTTTTATCTTGGCTTCACCCGATTTCCGGGACAAACTCTTGTATAAAAAAAAATGTTGCAAATAAAATTATTAAATAACACATGAACTCAAAAAAGATTTCTACTAAATTAACAAAAGGGGTTTTCTAAACATTTGAAACCGTATTTTTACAAAAATGTCTCAACACTCTACATTTAAATAGTTTTGATTTCTGGGTTGTCGGCTTACTTAGTCATGTTATGCCTTTAGACGTTACGTGGTTAAGTGCCGGTCACGGGCCGAACTTTGGGTCGTGACAAAATTGGTATCAGAGCGTAGGTTTTACCTTCGGAGTGTAGGATGACCCTGGTATGATGGAGTAGGTAGCTGCAGCAGAGTGGCATGGCGTGTGTATGTTCCGCGGCATACTCACGATGCGGTACTCCGCCTAAGCGACCTTAGGACTTATTGATTGGAATTCCTTCTTGATATACATTTTTGTGATCCGAATTCTGTATCCTTATCGAATCCTACTTTCCTTTTAGCCATTATGCCGTCAAAGACTACGAGGGCACAGAGAGCGGCCGCGAGGGCCGAGATGCGAGTTGACTCATCCGAGACGAGGACTGATCCGGGCAGCACACCTGTTGCACCCGAGCAGACTGTCCCTCCTATGACAGATCAGATCGCCACACTAAGGGCTGGTATGCAGGAGATGCGCCAGACGATGGGATCCAGCATGCAGGAGATGTGTCAGATGATAGGGTCGCTAGTCGAGACGCTTCGAGCGCAGCGACCAGAGGTAGCTCCACCAGTTACGGGGACCGCGATGGTACCGACAGCACAGGCAGTTGCCCCTACAGCCACGGAGGTGATTACGGTGTCGTTAGCAGAATTCATGAGGCTGAAGCCTCCGGTCTTCACAGGCACCGATCCAGCCGAGGACCCGCAGTCTTTCATTGACAGGATGGCCCGCATATGCCGTTCGCTCAGATGTTCAGATACGCGATGGGTAGAGTTCACGAGCTTTCTCCTGGAAGGACTTGCACAGAAATGGTATGAATCAGTTGAGAAGGGCAGGGCAACAGGTCTTCCTCCTATGACCTGGACGGAGTTCGTGACGATGTTCCTTGCCCGCTTCCTTCCCCAGAGTGTTAGGGATGCCCGAGCACGCCGATTTGAGTCCTTGCGCCAGACGCTAGAAATGACCGTGGCAGAGTACGATGTGCTATTCACCGAGCTATCAGTCTATGCTCCGTACCTAGTGGCCACTGAGGAGTTGCGAGTCAAGAAATTTGTCCGAGGCTTGCTTACACCATTGTTCCTTGCGATCAGCGCACAGCATTACGAGACATATGCAGCAGCCGTAGACGCAGCCCTATTAGTCGAGGCGCGCCTTGCAGAGACTTCGGCAGTCCTAGAGCCGAAGAGGGTTCGTAACGATACATCGGCACGGAGGCAGCCGTTCAGACGCCGCGACAGACACCTTGCAGGTGGCAGAGACTCGAGACGAGGTCAGCTTTTCAGCTCTTATCCGCAGGAGGGTCAGCCAGTATCATCCGGATGTTACCGATGCGGGAGTTCCTATCATCGTGTTCGAGAGTGTCCTGAGATACCCCGTAGAGAGGCAGCCGCACCGCATGTCACACTTCGCCCTTCTCCACCCCAGAGGGCGTTGCCCATTGTACCTACAGTTGCCCCGCGTCAGACTCAGGCACAGAGAGGCCGTGGTCGCGGAGGGTTTGTTTCTAGAGGGCGAGGCGGTCGAGGCAGAGGACAGCCAGCCACCGGCAAAGTATAGCCCGTTGCTAGTAGGGGACCGCCAGTTGCAGGTGGAGGACAGGCACGGGTCTTCGCGTTGACGCATCAGGACGCGCCGGCGTCCAACGCGGTGGTCTCAGGTACCTTATCTGTATGTTCTATTGATGCATACGTATTATTCGATCCCGGATCCACGCACTCGTACGTTTCCACGCATTTTGTGCCGAGCTTGGGTAGAGAGTCTGGGTTGCTTGATCAGCCGCTTGTTGTGACCACTCCCATGGGAGAGTGGTTTGTGGCTAGGCACGTGTTCCGATCCTGCGTTTTCCGTATTGGCGAGAGAGATTTGCCTGTCGATTTGATCCTTCTTGAGATGTCGGACTTCGACGTCCTCTTGGGCATGGATTGGTTAGCCACGTGCTATGCATCTGTGGACTGCCGCGAGAAGACAGTGAGGTTCTGTTTTCCCAGCGAGTCGGCCTTTGTCGTGCAGGGTGACCGTGGTGCCACTCCTCACCTTTTGATTTCTTCTCTTCGCGCTGGACAGCTGTTGAGGAAGGGATGTCAGGGATTTCTAGCCTATGTTTGTGATACAGGAGCCACAGAGATTCCATTGGACCAGGTTCCGATTGCATGTGAGTTCCCCGACGTATTCCCTGACGAGCTCCCTGGGCTACCGCCTGAGCATGATGTTGTGTTCTGTATTGATTTGATTCCCGGCACGGGGCCTATTTCTATACCGCCTTATCGGATGGCCCCGGCGGAGCTTAGTGAGTTGAAGAGTCAGTTGCAGGATTTGCTGGACAAGGGACTTATTCGACCCAGTGTTTCTCCATGGGGTGCTCCGGTCCTGTTTGTTAAGAAGAAGGACGGCAGTTTGCGTCTGTGTATCGACTACCGGCAGCTGAACCGGGTGACCGTGCGGAACAGATATCCGTTGCCACGCATCGACGACTTGTTCGATCAGCTTCAGGGGGAAGGATATTTTTCAAGGATCGATTTACGATCAGGCTATCATCAGCTGCGAGTTCGGTAGGAGGACATTCCGAAGACAGCTTTCCGTACGCGTTATGGCCATTATGAGTTTTTGGTGATGTCGTTCGGACTCACCAACGCGCCGGCAGCCTTCATGGACTTGATGAACCGTATATTTAAGCAGTATCTGGACTTGTTCATCATCGTATTTATTGACGATATATTGGTGTATTCCCAGAGCAGAGAGGAGCACGAGCAGCACCTGCGTATCACACTGCAGACCTTGAGGGAGCACCAGCTTTATGCAAAATTCTCCAAGTGCGCGTTCTAGTTGGACAGCGTGGACTTCTTGGGTCACGTGATCACACGGGATGGTATATGTGTAGACCCGAGGAAAGTCGAGGCCGTTCGGAGTTGGCCCAGACCTATATCTGTTACTGAGATACGCAGCTTCCTAGGACTGGCCGGCTACTACCGGTGATTTGTACAGGATTTCTCCCGTATTGCTGCACCCTTGATCGGATTGACCCAGAAGGAAGTCCCTTTCGTTTGGACGGAGGAGTGCGAGCGCAGCTTCCAACAGCTACGGACTTGCTTGACTACGGCGCCAGTGTTATCATTGCCTTCAGGATCGGGCGGATTTGTAGTCTATTGTGACGCTTCACGAGTGGGGCTAGTATGCGTACTGATGCAGCATGGCAGGGTGATCGCATATGCTTCCCGGCAATTGAAGAAACATGTACAGAACTACCCCACTCACGATTTGGAGATGGCCGCAGTGGTTTTTGCACTTAAGGTCTGGCGACATTACCTTTATGGCGAGTCGTGCCAGATATTCACTGATCACAAAAGCCTCAAGTACATATTTCAGCAGCAGGACCTGAATCTCCGACAGCGCCGTTGGATGGAATTGGTGAAAGACTACGACTGCGAGATCTTATATCACCCGGGCAAGGCTAACGTAGTAGCAGATGCTTTAAGTAGGAGGCCCGAGGGTAGTCTAGCGTGTTTGAGTGCAGTACAGAGGCAGTCGTCGGCAGATTGGCAGATATTATGCGACAGCCGAGTACAGTTCAAGTTCACACAGATCGGGGGACAGCTCGCGCATGTTCGTGCACGCCCACAGTTGCTTGACCGTATATATGAGGCACAGCGCAGGGATGACCGTTGCTCAAAGATCGCGGCACAGATTGGTCATGGCAGATTCTCCGAGTTCGTGGTCGATGATCAGGGGATACTACGATTTGGTTCTAGACTGTGCATACCAGATGCTGAGGGATTGCGGCACGATATTCTCGAGGAGGCACATCGATCAGTGTACAGTGTCCACCCCGGCTCCACCAAGATGTACCATGATATGAGAGAAGTCTACTGGTGGGACGGAATGAAGAGGGACATTGCTGATTTCGTATCGAGATGCCTGACTTGTCAGCAAGTCAAGGCCGAGCACCAGAGACCCGCAGGAGAGCTACAGCCGTTACCCATTCCGGAGTGGAAATGGGAACATATTTCGATGGATTTCGTGGTAGGTCTACCCAGGACTAGGCGAGGGTATGACTCCATTTGGGTGATTGTGGATCGTTTGACGAAAGCGGCTCACTTCCTGCCGGTGAAGACGACTTTCGGATTTGCGCAGTACGCCCAGATTTATATCGACGAGATTGTACGACTACATGGGGTTCCGACGTGTATTGTGTCCGACCGAGGCACCGAGTTTACCAGCAGATTATGGCAGAGACTTCAGGAGGCTTTAGGCACTCGTTTGAGTTTCAGCACGGCATTTCATCCGCAGACCGACGGACAGTCAGAGCGGACCATTCAGACTCTCGAGGACATGCTCCGAGCTTGCGTTTTAGACTTTGGTGGTAGCTGGGATCATCATTTACCCTTGATAGAGTTCTCCTACAACAATAGCTTCCAGGACACTATTCAGATGGCACCTTTCGAGGCTTTGTATGGAAGGAGATGTAGATCGCCCGTCTGTTGGACAGAGCTCAGCGAGAGCAGGATTTTGGGGCCACAGATCGTACAAGAGATGACCGAGAAGATTCAGCTGATTCGAGACAGGATGAGGACAGCTCAGAGCAGGCAGAAATCGTATGCTGACAGACGCCGCCGTAGGTTAGAGTTCGCAGTTGGCGATCATGTTTTTCTGAGGGTCTCTCCAATGAAGGGAGTGATGAGGTTTGGACGAAAGGGGAAGCTTAGCCCCAGGTTCATAGGTCCTTTCGAGATCCTCGAGCGGGTAGGCACAGTCGCATATCGTTTGGCTCTCCCACCCAGTCTTTTGGATGTTCACCCCGTCTTCCACGTATCGATGCTATGCAGATATCTTCATGACCCTACCCACACGATCCAGCATCAGACAGTTCAGCTTGAGCCCGATCTTTCATTCACCGTGTAGCCAGTTGAGATATTGGATCGGCAGGTGAAGAAACTTCGATCTAGGGTCCTGCCGTCGGACAAGGTTCTTTGGCGCAGCCCGAATGGTGAGGAGATCACTTGGGACGCCGAGGGGGGGATGCGGAAGAAATTCCCTCATCTCTTTAAAGGTACGCGTAGTCTTATATTTTAAATTCGGGAACGAATTTTCTTAAGGGGGAGACTGTAACAACTAGGATTATATTAGTAACTAATTATATTCTTATTAGTGAAATTCTTCAATAAAAGTTTACCAAGTTGACTTTCAAATATTTTATCAAAATTAATAAGCTTTTTTCTAGAATTTTCTTAAGCTTGCATAAACATGTGCAGGTAACCTAGGGTTAAAATTGGGTTAAACCATATTTAGGCAACCATGGTGGCCTAACCCCTCTTGTTAGGTTAATTAGTTTTAAATTAAGAATTTGTTTTTCTAAAATATAAAGGGGTTTAATATTCTTTTGGGGTTGACTTGGGTTGAGGAGAGAGAGAAAGAGAATGATAGGTGTCATGTTAGCTTTGATAGAGAGAGAAAATGGTGGCTTAAGAGGGGGTCACACCCACTTCACTTCATAACTTTTTCATAGCCTCCACACTCTCCCACTCACTCACATCCCTCATATCTCTCACTCACACATACTCTCAAACTCACCCTCTCACTTAGCCTACATCAGCATAGCTGCAACCTCAGCCAAAACAATTCAGAACCATAACATCAGCATCAGCTGATTTGTACAGCCCCCAAAGCACATCTGAACCATTTTATTATCAGCCTCAGCTGCATCAGCAATAGCAGCACTCTCTTAACCAACAGCCCCAACTCTATATACAACACCCATGCAACCCTCACACACACACATCAGCCTCTTTCAGCCCCAAAACCAGCAGTTGTTGCATCAGCGGCACAACACCAGCCCAATGTCATCATTATAGCTACATAACCAATAGCATCAGCCACCTAGCAATTTCAGCTACAAAAACTACCCTAATACAACAGTAGCTGCTGCTACAACCATTCACAAAAACGAAACCAAAAACACAATATCAAACATCAGCCACAGCCACAACTTCATGTAGCAGCAGCAGTTCAGCCCAGCAATAGCAGCAGTTCAGGAGCACTCCAGCAACTCCAGCAGCTCCATCACCTCCTCTTCTTCCACTTCTACTTGTTGTGAGGATCCTAGAGGGTAAAACTTCTAAACTTCTTCCTTGTTGGCTCAGTGGTGTCGTTATATGTCAACTAGTGTATAAGTGTTAGATTTTGGGCTGTTTTGGTGATTTGTGTGCAACTTTGTTAAGTGTTGTTAGTATTGGGTAGACTAGCCTAAGTGAGTGTTTTTGGGACCAAGTTGACCTAAGAATACCCCAGATCACACTAAAATACCTCCAGTTACCAATTTGTGCAAACTTTAAACGTTTTATAAACTTGTTAGCCTTCCTGGAATCTGCTTTTGACCCGAGACATACAAGTAAAATTTGGGAAGACTGTGGTACTGTGACCATGCCATGATCACACACAAAAAGAATGATGACCCAACTCCCACCTCCGGCCGCCCATTTATTCAATCTGGCCGCAAATTACGGCCAGAGCAGGGGCTGGGGTGCTGGGGTTTTGCCTATAGGTGTCTGTAGGGTAGCTTAGGATCTTGGTACATGTAACTTTTGTGTAGAAACCAGAGTCAGATTCTATAGCCTAAAACCTGTTTTTGACATTTCCTTTTAGGCAAAACGTAGCTATTTGAATCTGCTGTTACCCTAGTGATCTCAGAATAAATCTGAGTGGACTGTAGCCTATTTAGAAGACCCTGACCTCACTACCAGAGCCCGACCCTAACCTCTTCACCCCAGGCCACCGGAATAATCCTTCTGGCAGCAAATTGCGGCCAGACTTGAGAGATAGGAGCTAGGGCTTTTAGGGTGGGTGTCTGCTGCATTTTGTAGATCTCTGGTATACTTAGATTTGTAATATTCTAATCAGGGTAAAATCTGGGAAGGTATATCATTTCCTGGTATCTGTGGTTTGCGAGATACGCGCGATACGCGTGTGGTTCTGTGATTCGGCGTATCGCGGCGTATCGGGTTAAGCGCTAGGCACATACACGCACGTTTCAGCGTATCGCACACACGCGCGTCAATTCGCGACACGAGTTCTCGTTTTGTTTTATCGCGTATGCAAGATTTTGATATTATTTGGATTCTTGTGTAAATTCCAGGTTCGCAGGCGGGTACGTCAGACGCCGCTAGGAAAGGGAAGCAGGTGGTCGGTTATACTTAGCACGCGACCAGGTGAGTATATTTAACATCTACGGGGAAATCGCCCGTATGGCGTTAAGCGTCAGGGCGTAGTAGGATGTATAGTTTTATATGTTCATGCAAACATACTAGAGTAGTATACCCTTGTTACATACATAGAACTGGTAGTATAGAACACTGCACTATCTCTAACGGTACAAGCTGCACGAGCACGATTTATAAGCTACACTCACACCGTTAGTGATTGCCATGACACTCACAGTATAGGATTGCTAGAAATCATATATTATATTGATTCCATTTCACTGATGTTGTAATGACTTTCCATATCCGCATATGTTATATTTTTACCATGTACACCTTGTATTTACGGTGTGCATACCTTCATTGATATATCACTACCTGTGCACATGTACCCTTGTATTTCATCATAGTGCTTATATATATATCTTGACTTGTTTACCCTTGTTCCCCTACACTGCATACATTCAGACTTAGATACGCATACCTCACCTGCTCATACTTGTGCCTTGTACATCACATACATTCATGCTTGGCACAGATACATCACAGATTCATGCCTGAGCCACATATATATTATCTATTCGTTCTTGGACACATATACATCATTTCCACATTAGTGTACGTGTATATTGCTACATTCACTTAGCATACTTATCTTCTCACACATCCATACCTATACGCATTTTCATATGATACATGCATGGATGATATTGACATGACTTTAAAAAAAACTAAGGGACCGCATATGATATTTTCCAAACTGGGTATTTTTAGAAAAAGAGCGGCTTTCCCCTTTTCTTCCATACGGCGCCTGGCATGGATTTACGCATTTGATTGATTTACGTGATTTCTGGATTTAGGAACCGGAGTACTATTTTAAGAAAATACGCACTGTTTAAAAACCCGGTTTCCCTTGATTTGATATTTTAGTGCGTCCACCATGTGTTTTCTGTAGGGTTCCTAGGCACACTAATGAGGTCTCACAAGGCATCAACCATACCAATTTCAAATTTTACAGTTGCCGAGAAACCCTAATACGGATCGTTAACTAGAATTTTAGGCGAAACAATGAAACTAGTTAACAACTTAACTAAAAGAACGGAAATACAACCTTTGTAGATCCGGTCCTCCACCTCCATAGCTCCATGATGAAGTGTCCTCGCTGTCCAAATCAAATCCCGGGCTCTAGCGTCGGCTTCATCGGAGAAATGGGCGGGCTAGGTCATCGACTACGATGCCGAAGATGATCTACGTCGAGGCATCACAAGATCAAGCTCCCACTTCACCAAGTCATGAAACTTGTGAAGAAAACACCCTATACTACTTGGCAAGAGGTAGAGGATGAAGAAATAGGAGGTGGGTTCACTTTAGAATTGGATTTCTCACTCTTTTTCTTAAGATGCCATTGTTGGTAGCAAGCTTCTTCATCTTGAAGAAGAAGGAGAAGAAGAAGAAAAATCTTATGATAAGTTATTTTTCAAATAGAAAATAATTGAATCCTTATCATAATCCAACCATGGTCAAGTGTAGAGAATGAACTAGGGTTAAATGAATGGTTAGGGTTAAGTATGAAGACAAAAATGGTGACTTAGTCAAAGCTTCATGAAGCTTCAATATCAAACAAAGAAAGCCACCATTTTCTCTTTATCTTTTCCATAATAAATAAATAAATAAATAGATATGAAAATCAAAACCCTAACCATTTAAATAACCATGGTTTAATCTTTACACAAACTCAAGTAAGCATGTATCATCAAACATGATACAATCAAGTGCACACAAAAATATATCACATATGCAATGTGCACATCAAGTGAGAAAATCCATTTAAAGTGAACCAATACTAGTTAATGCAAAGTAATATATCAAATATATAATTATACATTAAATCATTAAATCAACACTTGATTTAACGATCCGGTCATATCGCATATGACCGACTAATATCCAATGTATCGGCTTATCGAATCAATCCTCGATTCGATAACTAGGTTATATCGCATACAACCGATCGATACATTCATCGCGAGAATGGAATACGGTATCACATACATGCATTATTCTCGGTCCTGCACATATCTCATATGCGCTCCTATTTCGTTTCGCTTGAGCCAGGAAACCTCTGTGTAGGACTCTAAAGACTCGTCAATACGCCGGTAGCAGATGATGATCATATCAAGCACCCACAACCCGCAAGCGGTCTGCTAAACGTAACGGCCACCCGGGTATTGAGCGATCAGAAGATCGACGAGCAAGCCCGCTCACACTCCTGTGAATCCAACCAGCAACACTTACCGTACAGTCCGGTCTGATCGTCTAATATGTCGCATATCTCGCCTAGGGGTGGTAAACGTCAGACCCCAATAGCTTGATAAATCGTGTCGATATGAGGTCTATAACAGTCTGAGAAACTACAGGTAACACTTACCAGTAAATCTCAGCAACCCTGGCCAGGGATTTCCGGTTATAGCCAATCGAACACAGCGCAACATCAACTCCCTATACCGGGAGAGACGAATCCCCTCCTATCGCTCATTGCCTCCATGTGATTCGGGACTGTACCCAAAAACCACCGTTTTGCACGCCCTCTTGGACGTGGTAAGGTGGAAATCAAAGCACAGTGGGAACCACACAAGACTCTATGACGATCTCAGGTCAACAGACTACTCTGTACCAGTGTCACTAGAGAACTGCCATCTGACGTAAGGTATAATACCATCTGGGAGTTCTCGGCGAGTCCGTCCAGTGTACCCAGTCTCCACTGAGCACCCGTATATCATCTCTGATGTCAAACACCAATGGATATGGGATCATCCATCGCCCATCTGTATGGGTCGAGAAGGTATACGCTAGTCTACTCTGGTATATCGATGCCCCGTCTCGATACACCCACGACTAGGGACCTTGAAGGATGTACTTATGGACTACCATGTCCCCACTAGTATGATCCGCATCATAGTCCAGGTAGTCAAGTACACATCCTAAGGGCTTTACCAACATGTAACAGAGAGACAAACAGTATACACGTTAAGGTAAAGATCAACCAGATAGCATACTATCATGTCGAGCAAGAAAGTCCTCCCTATATATGTCCAAGCATCCACTACAATATACATCCTATGTATAGTAATGGCCTCTAGGGCATACATATAACTAAGAATCTCCCACTTGCACTAGGGCCATCTGATAGCAGTGGTTGTAGTATCTCATACTCAACCATCCCATAAAAGTCTCTCTCTGGGAAAAGGCCTTCGTGAGTGGATCCGCCGTGTTATCCTCTGATTCTGCTCTCCTAACCTCGATCACCCTGGAGATCAACTATCTCCATGATCAGGTGGTGCTGCCTCAGAATAAGTCTGGATCACTGATGGGACGGGCGTTCCTTGGCATAAGCTACAACTCCATTGTCTCACAATGGCAGGAACGTAGTTCATCTCATGAACCAATATACACCCAAACAGCCTCTTTGGTAGCATCTTAAGTAGCGATGTATCCTGCCTTTATCGTCTAGTATGTCACGGTATCTAGCTTGGAACTCTTCCAACATACCGTCCCTTTACTAAGGGTAAAGACAATGCCTGTGACTGACATTCAGTCGTCCTTATCACCCTGGAACACTTCCAGTGATTCTCCCCAGGATCGATTGATAGCATCTCACTACAACTAGTGAGTATCCTAACATCCATTTAGATCTATCTCATAGATCCAAAACCCAGGATTAGTAGGTATCACTTTGATCCTATGTGGAGAATCATTATGATAAGCGGAGATTGATCGAGTGTAGCATAGGAAACTCCTTCCCTATCAAGAGTATGTCATGCACGTACTCTACGAGGATCACCTCCATACTCCGTACTACCTTTTTGTTTATACAAGGTTCATCTACCATTTTGATGATGTCAAACTCTTTGACTAAATCATCAAAACAGATGTTCCAACTCCGCGATACCTGCTTTATCCTATAAAGCATCTTTTACACGTTTCCGCTGCTCCTACTGTCTACGAAGCCCTCTAGCTGTGTACTTATAGACGCCCTTTTCTAAAACATCATTTAGAAAAGCAGTCATGACACCCAACCGCCAGATATCGTAGTCATGGTATGTAGCCGTGGAAAGTAGGATCTGGATGGACTTAAGCATAGCGACTGAAAAAGGATTCATCATTATCCACGCCTGGTCGATGATGAAAACCTTTAACATGTCTAGCTTTGAAAGTCTCAACTTTTCCAAGTACACTAAGTAATCTTCTCAAGATATACTTGCTCCTGATGGGGATTTAACCCTTCAGATATAGCAACCAAAGTCCATACTTTGTTGGCGTATAAGGATTCCATCTCAGATCGCTAAGCATCCATCCATTCTTACAGAGTCTCACTCCTGATGGCCAGGTCGAAACTAGTTGGGTCATCATCTCATGATGCAATCCTCGCTCACACTGTCATCGAGAAACCGAAGTATCTCTCAGGCGGATGAGGAACCCTACCAGATCGGCGGAGAGGCTGAGGTTCGTCGGTATCTACTGAATCCTTTGGTTGTACCAAATCATCTGCTGTAGTTTGCATAGCTGGAACCTTTCCAGTTCTACATAACTGACCTTGCCTCGAGCTTGTCCGGATTTTTCTTTTAGACATAGGCCGGACAACCCCAAATCTTAACTAACTTAAGAGATGGGCTCTTCCCTTATCATATCAAATATGAAGTGGTAGGAAACTGATTTGATTTGAACCCTATTCAATAGGTATGCAGCTTCTCAAGTGCATAACTCCCAAAAAGGAAATAGATAACTCAGTAGTACTCATCATAGGGCGCACCATATCGAATAGGGTGCAATTGCTCCGCCCCGATATACCATCGTGCTATGGTGTATACGGAGGAGTAATGCTGAGAGAGAATCTCATTCTCCTTTAGAATAGTCCAGGAATTTCGTGCTCAAGTATTCTCCTCCCAGATCGCATCAAAGGACATAATACTTATACCCGTATTGGTTCTCTACTTCTAACTTATATTCTGTGAATATCTCAAAAGGTTCGGACTTGTGTTTCAGCAGGAACATATGACTGAATCTTGAGAGATCATCAGAGAATGTAATGAAGTACAAAGAACCAGTCCTGGCATATGTAGACAGGGGACCTTACATACATCAACATGTATCATCCCAAGAGTTTACTAACTCTTTCTCTGTTTCCAGTAAACAGAGCTATGGTCATCGTATCTTTGTGACATGACTGGCAAGTTTCATAAGATGTAAATTCAAACAGATTTAAATATGCATCTAAATGTAACTTCAGCTAGTCAGGTCGCATTGATATGACCTAGTCTACAATGCCTCAAGAAGGATTCGTTCAGTTCTGAACTCTTCCGCTTGTTTGTGTTCTCTACACTAAGAACTGTAGTTTGATTTAGAACATCAATACTTTTAGATAACGTGCCTGAACCGATCAACTTTTGATATAGGAAATGTTCAAAACATTATCCGACAATACAAAATTATATCATTTCTTTACTAATAAAGAGACTGATATGATTTTGTATATCAGGTTCGGTATCTAATAACATTCGTTTAGAATCAATGTATTGGTAATACAGGGTGACAGTGACCAACAGACTTGGCTGCAACACTTGCCCCGTTTTCTGCCTCATGAAACTTATCACCCGTTCTCAGTTCTCTACCTTTCTGTAGCCCTATGTAACATATTACATATCTGGAATCCTGATCCGGTATCAAATACCCAGGACGTAGAGAATAGAGAAACAGCTCTGTATAAAGAACACACCCGAAGATGATGCATCAGCATGCACTCTCTTCGTTTGGGTGGCACGGGAATTCTGGTAATCCCCTATTTCCTACTCTGTCTTATAACAATTATAAGTTGGAGCGGGACCAACGTTCCCCAGCTCAGTATAACAAGCGGGTTCGGTCAATACATCCGTATTATTATCTTGATTAAGGCGTGATATGGTCGCTACCTGGAGAGAGAGAGAAGAAAACAATCAGCGTGCTCTCTTGCAAGAATAGATTGGTTATTATTTTATCTAATCAGGATGGCTCCCACTGCTTTTTATCAAATCTTCCTTCAAACCCAAAAAGGAGAGACTAGCCGGGATTAATTACACACTACAAGTTCGCCAATCTTTCAACCAGGCCAGTGTCGGTACTTTGAGGGAGGTCCCCCGTGCTTTCGCACGAACCTAATTAATGTAAACCTCGTTTTCCCATAGGCGTAACCTCGTTAACACCTTTCTAGACACCTACTTGATCGGCTAATTGTAATGTGTAAAACTCTCCCAGGAGTAACTCTTACTCGCAGCGGGTATCGGGATCCAACTATCTCATAGAAGGTATGCAATCTCATTGCAAATTTCAACACTTGAAATTCCTGATAATTTTGCCCTATGCGATCTATGACCTTGACTGAGTCAACAAACCATAGACCGCAAGTAAAGTTCAACCCGTCATTTCTCGATTGAATTAAACCCAGCCGCATGACCCTTGACTGAGTCAACAAGGCCGCACGACTACCCTAATCCAATCACATCATATGCTTTGCAGATAAGCACTAATCAGCTACCGCACACTACGCCTTGACTGAGTCAACAAACGTAGCACGAATACCAACTATTACCTATCTGAAATGACGGAGGGCTACGACAGGTTTTTAAGAAAACCTTTTGCGTAATGAACTTTATATCGTTGTAGAATCAAATGATTTTAAAAATGGAGTGTTTTTGAGGCTTTTCTAGTTTTGCTAAAGGAGTCATTCCCGGTGAAGGGATCGTCGGTCCTTTCCTCGTCGAATGAGGTGCGGGATATATCATATATATCACTGTGCAAAGCAGAAACTATAGAAGCTATCAAAAGACAAACCGAGGAGTGTGCATCTGCCAGTTATTGCTAAAGGAGTCACTCCCGGTGAAGGGATCTCGGTCCTTTCCTTATCGAATAAGGTGCAGGATATATCATATATACCGCTGTGCAAAGCAAGAACTGTAGCTACCTGTTTTATTTTTGAAAATCGATTCTACAACATCTTTAGGTTTCTTTCACTTTCATTAATCACATTAATGAAGTCCCATCATTTAAGTACCTAAACATCACAGATAAATACGACGTACACTTATACCATCCGCATTCGCCTCGATGTCCCCTCGTGCACCGTTAGGTTAGGTAACTAACGGCAGAGCGGGGCAGGGCTAGCGCGGGTGTAAAACATAAGTAACGCCTATATAATATATCATATATACGATATATAGTATCTATCACAGACCATATCACATGATCACATCATAGATATTGCAGCAGAAGAATCATATGAAATATTGGATATAATAGGACGTCCGTGTTTTCAATACGAGCCAGTATAAATCACGGATTCCACGGTCGCGATGAATAGCCAAACCCACATCCCTAGACCCCTACGAGAGCGGCAAGCAACCCTACCAATTCTAGAGTTAGGAGACCCGGACTCGACTCCTCGAGTTGGTCTCCCACTGGACCCCAGAACCCGGTTACTTGTGCCCTCCTCCTTGGGTCTATCCTAGTGCGGAAAGGTAAATAATATACAAACGGTGACATTTTCCGCAACCTGGAAGTGCCCCAAATAAAAGAATATTACATACAAGTTTTTACATGAATGAAAATGAAAAACACTCATCTCACATAAAAACCCCCGGCTATTCAAACACGACGGTCCAATATAACATATCCAGCAACACATAACATCACATGTCATCAACGTAAGTAAATATGTCCATCCCAATTGTCGTTGACATATAGCAACGAAACCGGCGATATCACATATTACACTTACGGTCACAGAAAAGAAAGTGTAAAACTACAACAGTTGGAATCCGCAATCTCTTTAGACATCGCATGCCTAATCAAAATGAATTACTTAGACATCACATGCCTAACAATTATAAACCCCGCATTTTAGTCTCATTATCGAAAACTCTTTTCAATATCAAGTCGGGCAATTCAACAAGATTCCCGATATCCTGATCGAATGCTCGTCGCAAACTTCAGTAGGCGGCCGCTCCCCCGACGCCGTCGACAAAGTGCACCAAGGCGGAACACCGCTGCCGCGAGCACCCGAACGGATGCTTTCGGCGACGGGGTTCTCCTATAGTCACTTGGTCGGGGCTATGGGGTGTAGCTGTCTATTAAGTTTACCCGGCGAGTATCCGCGTACACTACGTGACTGCGACGGACTTTTGATCACATCAAAATTCCGTGGCAACCGATCAAGTGAGACTAAACTGCTATGCTTATAATATTCATTCAGTTATCTCATAACTATTTATGAATTCCAAGTATTGTATCACATTCCGGATAAATAGAAAATGTTAAACTTTTCGATCAAACAATCGAACACCCAAGTTTTCCCGATACAGCTCAACACATGAAACAAGTTCAAAGACATTCACTTCGTGCCTCAGTACCAACGGTCCAGCCGTAAAAGGGTCAAGCCAACGCCTCACATGTGGCACGCCGTACTGCCCCAAACCCAAAGATTCAAAGGGCAGTTCAAGACGGTCACATAATCGAGTTAAGGTTTGTTGTCTTCTAGAGGGACCATCGCGTTACTTGCACTACTTAGAACGTCATTAAACTACGGAAAGATCCAACACTTGGAAATTTCCCGACAGGGGAAAAATTGGGTATTTATATCCAGTCGAACTTTTTAACATATTCTAAAATTATCCGGAAAAGCGCACAGACAAAATCAGACAATCCGATCGAAACACCGAGTCCCCAATACAACCCAGAAATTTCAACTCTTGAATAAATATTAAAAATTCCCAGGAAAACCAGCACTGCAAAGTAGGAGTTGCTGTGCAAAATTCAATGCATGAAAAGACAAATCGGCCGCGGAACCGCCGCACAAGCCATGATCGTGCCGCGGAACCGCGGCGGCTTGATGGAATTAGGGCATCGAATTTTACAGTAACTCTTAGATATTCCTGCTGATTTTTCTGCATATTTTTAATTCTCAAAAATCCACAATTTTCAAAAATGTACAGAGAGCAATTTTTGGGTTAGGGTTTCGGTTCGATCGGACTTCTAACTCAGTCTACGCATCGCCTAAGGCTCTAGCTAGGCTCTGATACCACTGTAGGGTTCCTAGGCACACTAATGAGGTCTTACAAGGCATCAACCATGCCAATTTCAAATTTTACAGTTGCCGAGAAACCCTAATACGGATCGTTAACTAGAATTTTAGGCGAAACAATGAAACTAGTTAACAACTTAACTAAAAGAACGGAAATACAACCTTTGTAGATCCGGTCCTCCACCTCCATAGCTCCATGATGAAGTGTCCTCGCTGTCCAAATCAAATCCCGGGCTCTAGCGTCGGCTTCATCGGAGAAATGGGCGGGCTAGGTCATCGACTACGATGCCGAAGATGATCTATGTCGAGGCATCACAAGATCAAGCTCCCACTTCACCAAGTCATGAAACTTGTGAAGAAAACACCCTATACTACTTGGCAAGAGGTAGAGGATGAAGAAATAGGAGGTGGGTTCACTTTAGAATTGGATTTCTCACTCTTTTTCTTAAGATGCCATTGTTGGTAGCAAGCTTCTTCATCTTGAAGAAGAAGGAGAAGAAGAAGAAAAATCTTATGATAAGTTATTTTTCAAATAGAAAATAAATGAATCCTTATCATAATCCAACCATGGTCAAGTGTAGAGAATGAACTAGGGTTAAATGAATGGTTAGGGTTAAGTATGAAGACAAAAATGGTGACTTCGTCAAAGCTTCATGAAGCTTCAATATCAAACAAAGAAAGCCACCATTTTCTCTTTATCTTTTCCATAATAAATAAATAAATAAATAGATATGAAAATCAAAACCCTAACCATTTAAATAACCATGGTTTAATCTATACACAAACTCAAGTAAGCATGTATCATCAAACATGATACAATCAAGTGCACACAAAAATATATCACATATACAATGTGCACATCAAGTGAGAAAATCCATTTAAAGTGAACCAATACTAGTAAATGTAAAGTAATATATCAAATATATAATTATACATTAAATCATTAAATCAACACTTGATTTAACGATCCGGTCATATCGCATATGACCGACTAATATCCAATGTATCGGCTTATCGAATCAATCCTCGATTCGATAACTAGGTTATATCGCATACAACCGATCGATACATTCATCGCAAGAATGGAATACGGTATCACATACACGCATTATTCTCGGTCCCGCACATATCTCATATGCGCTCCTATTTCGTTTCGCTTGAGCCAGAAAATCTCTGTGTACGACTCTAAAGACTCGTCAATACGCCGGTAGCAGATGATGATCATATCAAGCACCCATAAGCCGCAAGCGGTCTGCTAAACGTAACGGCCACCCGGGTATTGAGCGATCAGAAGATCGACGAGCAAGCCCGCTCACACTCCTGTGAATCCAACCAGCAACACTTACCGTACAGTCCGGTCTGATCGTCTGATATGTTGCATATCTCGCCTAGGGGTGGTAAACGTCAGACCCCAATAGCTTGATAAGTCGTGTCGATATGAGGTCTATAACAGTCTAAGAAACTACAGGTAACACTTACCATTAAATCTCAGCAACCCTGGCCAGGGATTTCCGGTTATAGCCAATCGAACACAACGCAACATCAACTCCCTATACCGGGAGAGACGAATCCCCTCCTATCGCTCATTGCCTCCATGTGATTCAGGACTGTACCCAAAAACCACCGTTTTGCACGCCCTCTTGGACGTGGTAAGGTGGAAATCAAAGCACAGTGGGAACCACACAAGACTCTATGACGATCTCGGGTCAACAGACTACTCTGTACCAGTGTCACCAGAGAACTGCCATCTGACGTAAGGTATAATACCATCTGGGAGTTCTCAGCGAGTCCTGTAGGGTTCCTAGGCACCCTAATGAGGTCTCACAAGGCATCAACCACGCCAATTTCAAAAAAATCTAGGTGCCGAGAAACCCGACTACGGATCGTTGGCTAGAAATCTAGGCGAAACAATAAACTAGTTAACACTTAACTAAGAGATACGGAAATACAACCTTTATAGATCCGGTTCTCCACCTCCATAGCTCCGCAATGAAGTCTCCTCGCTGTCCATAACAAGTCCCGGGCTCTAGCGTCGGCTTCATCGGAGAATGAACGGGCTAGGTCATCGATGTCCATGCCGAAGATGATCTACGTCGAGGCATCGCTAAATCAAGCTCCGACTTCACCAAGTCAAGAAACTTGTGAAGAAAACACACTCTACTACTTGGCAAGAGGTAGAGGATGAAGAAATAGGAAGTGGGTAGACTTTAGAATTGGATTTCTCACTCTTTATCATCAATCACCATTGATGACCTTGCTTTCTTCACTTGAAGAAAAATGAGGAAGAAGAAGATAATAGTTATGATAAGTTAATTAAAAATGAAATGAATAATCAAACCTTATCATAACATGACCATGGTTAATTGTAGAGAGTTAACTCAAGTTAGATGAATGGTTAGGGTTTGTATAAGAAGACAAAATGGTTGCTATGGTCAAAGTTCATGAAGCTTCAAAGAATACAAACAAAATAGCAACCATTTTCTCATTTCCTTTTTCCTTTTTCCAAAAAGAAAAAGATTAATAAATGAATAAGGAAATCAAAACCCTAATTATCCACTTAAAACATGGTTTAATTCTTTACATTTAACCAAAATGCATGTATCATCAAACATGATACAATCTAGTGCACAAAATCATATCGCATATGTAATGCGCACATCCGAGTGAGAAAATCCATTATAAAGTGAACCGATACTAGTTAATGCAAATTAATATATCAAATATATAATTATGCATTAAATCATTAAATCAACACTTGATTTAACGATCCGGTCATATCGCATATAACCGGCTAGTATCATTAGTAACAACTTATCGAATCAACACTTGATCCGATAACCCGGCTATATCACATATAACCGATCAATGTCACATCGCGAGAATCGAATACAGTATCACATACTCGTATTATTCTCGGTTCTGCACATATCTCATATGCGCTCCTATTTCGTTTCGCTTGAGCCAGGAAACCTCTGTGTAGGACTCTAAAGACTCGTCAATACGCCGGCAGCGGATGATGATCATATCAAACATCCACAAGCCGCAAGCGGTCTGCTAAACGTAACGGCCACCTGGGTATTGAGCGATCTGAAGATCGACGAGCAAGCCCGCTCACACTCCAGTGAATCCAACCAGTAACACTACCGTACAGTCCGGTCTGATCGTCTGATATGTCGCATATCTCGCCTTGGGGTGGTAAATGTCAGACCCCAATAGCTCGATAAGTCGTGTCGATATGAGGTCTATAACATTCGAGAAACTACGGGTAACACTTACCAGTAAATCTCAGCAACCCTGGCCAGGGATTTCCTGTTATAGCCAATCGAACACAGCGCAACATCAACCCCCTATACCGGGAGAGACGAATCCCCTCCTATCGCTCATTGCCTCCATGTGACTCGGGACTATACCCAAAAACCACCGTTTTGCACGCCCTCTTGGACGTGGTAAGATGGAAATCAAAGCACAGTGGGAACCACACAAGACTCTATGACGATCTCGGGTCAACAGACTACTCTGTACCAGTGTCACCAGAGAACTGCCATCTGACGTGAGGTATAATACCATCTGGGAGTTCTCGGCGAGTCCGTCCAGTATACCCAGTCTCTACTGAGCACCCGTATATCATCTCTGATGTCAAACACCAATGGATATGGGATCATCCATCGCCCATCTGTATGGGTCGAGAAGGTATACGCTAGTCTACTCTGGTATATCGATGCCCCGTCTCGATATACCCTCGACTAGGGACTTTGAAGGATGTACTTATGGACTACCATGTCCCCACTAGTATGATCCGCATCATAGTCCAGGTAGTCAAGTACACATCCTAAGGGCTTTACCAACATGTAACAGAGAGACAATCAGTGTACACGTTAAGGTAAAGGTCAACCAGATAGCATACTATCATGTCGAGCAAGAAAGTCCTCCCTATATATGTCCCAGCATCCACTACAATATACATCCTATGTATAGTAATAGCCTCTAGGGCATACATATAACTAACAATCTCCCACTTGCACTAGGGCCATCTGATAGCAGTGGTTGTAGTATCTCATACTCAACCATCCCATAAAAAAATCTCTCTGGGAACAGGCCTTTGTGAGTGGATCCGCCGTGTTGTCCTCTGAGTCTACTCTCCTAACCTCGATCTCCTTGGAGATCAACCATCTCCATGATCAAGTGATACTGCCTTAGAATATGTCTGGATCACTGATGGGACCGGCGTTCCTTGGCATAAGCCACAACTCCATTGTCTCACAATGGTAGGAACATAGTTCATCTCATGAACCATTATACATCCAAACAGCCTCTTTGGTAGCATCTTTAGTAGCGATGTATCCTGCCTTTATCGTCTAGTATGCCACGGTATCTAGCTTGGAACTCTTCCAACATACCGTCCCTTTACTGAGGGTAAAGACAATGCCTGTGACTGACTTTCAGTCGTCTTTATCACCCTGGAACACTTCCAGTGATTCTCCCCAGGATCGATTGATACCATCTCACTGTAACTAGTGAGAATCCTAACATCCAATTAAATCTATCTCATAGATCCAAAATCCAGGATTTAGTAGGTATCATTTTGATCCTACACGGAGAATCTTTGTGATAAACGGAGATCGATCGAGCGTAGCATAAGAAACTCCTTTCTTATCAAGAGTATGTCATCCACGTACTCTACGAGGATCACCACCATACTCCCTACTACCTTTTTGTTTATACAAGGTTCATCTACCATTTTGATGATGTCAAACTCTTTGACTAATCCATCAAAACAGATGTTCCAACTCCGTGATGCCTGCTTTAATCTTATAAAGCATCTTGCACACGTTTCCGCTGCTCCCACTGTCTACGAGGCCCTCTGGCTGTGTACTTATAGACGCACTCTTCTAAAACATCATTTAGAAGAGCAGTCATGACACCCAACCACCAGATATCGTAGTCATGGTATGTAGCCGTGACAAGTAGGATCTGGATGGACTTAAGCATAGGTACGGGAAAAGGTTTCATCATTATCCACGCCTGGTCAATGACGAAAACCTTTAACAAGTCTAGCTTTGAAAGTCTCAACTTTTCGATGTACACCAAGTAATCTTCTCAAGATATACTTGCTCCTGATGGGAATTTAACCCTTCAGATATAGCAACCAAAGTCCATACTTTGTTGGTGTACATGGATTCCATCTCAGATCGCTAAGCATCCATCCATTCTTACAGAGTCTTACTCTTGATGGCCAGCTCGTAGCTAGTTGGGTCATCATCTCATGATGCAATCCTCGCTCCCACTGTCATAGAGAAACCGAAGTATCTCTCAGGTGGGTGAGGAACCCTACTAGATCGGCGGAGAGGCTGAGGTTCGTTGGAATCTACTGAATCTTTTGGTTCTACCAAATCATCAGCTGCAGTTTGTATGGCTGGAACAATTCCAGTTCTCCATTACAGAACTTGCCTTGAGCTTGTCCGGATTTTGCTTTTAGACAAAGCCCGGACAACCCCAAATCTTAACCAACTTAAGATATGGGCTCTTCCCTTATCATATCAAATATGAAGTGGTAGGCAACTGATTTGATTTGAACCCTATTCAATAGGTATGCAACTTCTCAAGTGCATAACACCCAAAAGGAAATAGGTAACTCAGCAGTACTCATCATAGAGCACACCATATCATATAGGGTGTATCTGCTCCGCCCCGATATACTATCGTACTATGGTGTATACGGAGGAGTAATGCTGAGAGAGAATCTCATTCTCCTTTAGAATAGTCCAGGAATTCCGTGCTCAAGTATTCTCCTCCTTGATCTCATCAAAGGACATAATACTTATACCCGTATCGGTTCTCTACTTCTAGCTTATATTCTGTGAATATCTCAAAAGGTTCGGACTCATGTTTCAACAGGAACATATGACTGAATCTTAAGAGATTATCAGAGAATGTAATGAAGTAAAAAGAACCGGTCTTGGTATGTGTAGACAGGGGACCTACATACATCAACATGTATCATCCCAAGAGTTCACTAACTCTTTCTCTGTTTCCAATAAACAGAGCTAGTGTCATTATATCTTTGTGACATGACTGGCAAGTTTCACAAGATGTAGATTCAAACTGATTTAAATATGCATCTACATGTAACTTTAGCTAGTCGGGTCACATTGATCTGACCTAGTCTACAATACCTTAAGAAGGATCCGTTCATTTCTGAACTCTTCCTCTTATGTGTGTTCCATATACTAAGAACTGTAGTTTGATTTAGAACATCAACGCTTTTAGATAACGTGCCTGAACCGATCAACTTTTGATATAGGAAATGTTCAAAACATTATCCATCAATACAAAATTATATCCTTTCTTTACTAATAAAGAGACTGATATGATTTTGTATATCAGGTTCGGTATCTAATAACATTCGTTCAGAATCAATGTATTGGTAATACAGGGTGACAGTGACCAACAGACTTGGCTGCAACACTTGCCCCGTTTTCTGCCTCATAAAACTTATCACCCGTTCTCAGTTCTCTACCTTTCTATAGCCCTATGTAACAGATTACATATCTGGGATCCTGATCTGGTATCATATACCCAGGACGTAGAGGATACAGAGAAACAGTTCTTTGTAATGGACACACCCGAAGATGATGCATCAGCATGCACTCTCTTCGTTTGGGCTGCACGGGAATTCCGGTAATCCCCAATTTCCTGCTCTGTCTTATAACAATTATAAGTTGGAGCGGAACCAACGTTCCCCAGCTCAGTATAACAAGCGGGTTCGGTCAATATTCCGTATTATTATCTTGATTAAGGCGTGATATGGTCGCTACCAGGAGAGAGAGAGAAGAAAACACTTAGCGTGCGCTCTTGCAAGAATAGATTGGTTATTATTTTATCTAATCAGGATGGCTCCCACTGCTTTTTATCAAATCTTCCTTCAAACCCTAAAAGGAAAGACTAGCCGGGATTAATTACACACTACAAGTTCGCCAATCTTTCAGCCAGGCCAGTGTCGGTACTTTGAGGGAGGTCCCCCGTTCTTTCGCACGAACCTAATTAATGTAAACCTCGTTTTCCCAGAGGCGTAACCTCGTTAACACCTTTCTAGACACCTACTTGATCGGCTAATTGTAATGTATAAAACTCTCCCAGGAGTAACTCTTACTCGCAGCGGGTATCGGGATCCAACTATCTCATAGAAGGTATGCAATATCATTGCAAATTTCAACACTTGAAATTCCCGATAATATTTTGCCCCGAACGATCTATGACCTTGACAAGGTCAACAAACCATAGACCGCAAGTCAAGTTCAACCCGTCATTTCTTGATTGAATCAAACCCACCCGCACGACCCTTGACAAGGTCAACAAGGCCGCACGATTATCCTAACCCAATCTGCATCATATGCATAAGCAGATAAATACTGGTTAGCTACTGCACACTGCGCCTTGACAAGGTCAACAAACGCAGCACGAATACTAAACAGGATTTATCTGAAATGACGGAGGGCTACGACAGGTTTTTCTGAAAACCTATTGCGTAATGAACTTGATATCGTTGTAGGATCGAATGAATTTTGAAATGGAGTGTTTTTGAGGCTTTTCTAGTTTTGCTAAAGGAGTCACTCCCGGTGAAGGGATCGTCGGTCCTTTCCTCGTCGAATGAGGTGCGGGATATATCATATATATCACTGTGCAAAGCAAAAACTCTAAAAAGCAATCAAAAGACAAACCGAGTGTGTAGCATCTGCCAGTTATTGCTAAAGGAGTCACTCCCGGTGAAGGGATCTCGGTCCTTTCCTTATCGAATAAGGTGCAGGATATATCATATATACCGCTGTGCAAAGCAAGAACTGTAGCTACCTGTTTTATTTTGAAATTCGATTCTATAACATCTTAGGTTTCTTTTATTTCATTAATCACATTAATGAAGTCCCATCATTTAAGTACCTAAACATCACAGATAAATACGACGTACACTTATGCCATCCGCATTCGCCTCGATGTCCCCTCGTGCACCGTTAGGTTAGGTAACTAACGACAGAGCGGGCTAGGGCTAGTACGGGTGTAAAACATAAGTAACGCCTATATAATATATCATATATACTATATAAAGTATCTATCACAGAACATCACATGATCACATCACAGATATTGCAGCAGAAGAAACATTTGAAATATTGGATATACTAGGACGTCCGTGTTTTCAATACGAGCCAGTATAAAACACGGATTCCACGGTCGTGATGAATAGCCAAACCCACACCCCTAGACCCCCTACGAGAGCGGCAAGCAACCCTGCCAATTCTAGAGTTAGGAGACCCGGACTCGACTCCTCGAGTTGGTCTCCCACTGGACTTCAGAACCCGGTTACTTGTGCCCTCCTCCTTGGGTCTATCATAGTGCGGAAAAGTAAATAATATACAAACGGTGACTACTTCCGCAACCTGGAAGTGCCCCAATAAAAGAATATTACATACAAGTTTTTACATGAATGAAAATGAAAAACACTCATCTCACATAAAAACCCCCGGCTATTCAAACACGACGATCCAATATAACATATCCAGCAACACATAACATCACATGTCATCAACGTAAGTAAATATGCGCATCCCAATTGTCGTTGACATATAGCAACGAAACCGGCGATATTACATATTACACTTACGGTCACAGAAAAGAAAGTGTAAAACTACAACAGTTGGAATCCGCAACCATCTCAGACATCGCATGCCTGACCAAATGAATTACTTAGACATCACATGCCTAACAATTATAAACCCCGCATTTCAGTCTCATTATCGAAAACACTTTTCAATATCGAGTCGGGCAATTCAACAAGATTCCCGACAGTCTGATCGAATACTCGTCGCAAACTTTAGTAGGCGGCCGCACCCCCGATACCGTCGACGAAGTGCACCAAGGCGGAACACCGCTACCGCGAGCACCCGGACGGATGCTTTCGGCGACGGGGTTCTCCTACAGTCACTTGGTCAGGGCTATGGAGTGAGGCTGTCTATTAAGTTTATCGGCGAGTATCCACGTACGCTACGTGATTGCGACGGACTTTTGATCACATCAAAATTCCGTAGCAACCGATCAAGTGAGACTAAACTGCTATGTTTATAACATTCATTCAGTTATCTCATAACTCATTGTGAATTCCAATTATTGTATCCCATTCCAGATAAATAGAAAATGTTAAACTTTTCGATCGAACGATCGAACACCCAAGTTTTCCCGATACAGATCAACACATGAAATAAGTCTAACAACATTCAGTTCGTGCCTCAGTACCAACGGTCCAGCCGTAGAAGGGTCAAGCCAATGCCTTACATGTGGCACGCCGTACTGCACCAAACCCGAAGGTTCAAAGGGCAGTTCAAGACGGTCACATAATCGAGTTAAGGTTTGTTGTCTTCTAGAGGGGACCATCGCGTTACTTGCACTACTTAGAACGTCGTTAAACTACTGAAAATCCAACACTTAGAAATTTCCCGACAGGGGAAAAGTTGGGTATTTATATCCGGTCGAACTTTTTAACATATTCTAATATTTATCCAGAAAGCCACATAGACAAAATCTGATATTCCGATCGAAACACCGAATCCCCAAAACAATCCCAGAAAATTCAACTCTTGAATAAATATTAAAAATTCCCAGAAAATCCAGCATTATCAATTATGAGTTACTGTGTGAAATATATTAAATAAAGTTGCCGTACGGCCGCGGAACCGCCGCACGAGCCTTGCTCGTACCGCGGAACCGCGGCAGTTTAATGGAGTTAGGGGCACGAATTTCACAGTACATCTAATAACACCCTGCTGAATTTTTTAGAAATTTTTAATCGGGAAAAATCCACGTTTTTGAAAAAAGGACAGAGAGCATGGAAATTTTGGGTTTTCGGTTCGTTCGGACTTCAAATTCCGTCTAGATTTCGCCTAAGGCTCTAGCTAGGCTCTGATACCACTGTAGGGTTCCTAGGCACCCTAATGAGGTCTCACAAGGCATCAACCATGCCAATTTCAAAAAAATCTAGGTGCCGAGAAACCCGACTACGGATCGTTGGCTAGAAATCTAGGCGAAACAATAAACTAGTTAACACTTAACTAAGAGATACGGAAATACAACCTTTGTAGATCCGGTTCTCCACCTCCATAGCTCCGCAATGAAGTCTCCTCGCTGTCCATAACAAGTCCCGGGCTCTAGCGTCGGCTTCATCGGAGAATGAACGGGCTAGGTCATCGATGTCCATGCCGAAGATGATCTACGTCGAGGCATCGCTAAATCAAGCTCCGACTTCACCAAGTCAAGAAACTTGTGAAGAAAACACACTCTACTACTTGGCAAGAGGTAGAGGATGAAGAAATAGGAAGTGGGTAGACTTTAGAATTGGATTTCTCACTCTTTATCATCAATCACCATTGATGACCTTGCTTTCTTCACTTGAAGAAAAATGAGGAAGAAGAAGATAATAGTTATGATAAGTTAATTAAAAATGAAATGAATAATCAAACCTTATCATAACATGACCATGGTTAATTGTAGAGAGTTAACTCAAGTTAGATGAATGGTTAGGGTTTGTATAAGAAGACAAAATGGTTGCTATGGTCAAAGTTCATGAAGCTTCAAAGAATACAAACAAAATAGCAACCATTTTCTCATTTCCTTTTTCCTTTTTCCAAAAAGAAAAAGATTAATAAATGAATAAGGAAATCAAAACCCTAATTATCCACTTAAAACATGGTTTAATTCTTTACATTTAACCAAAATGCATGTATCATCAAACATGATACAATCTAGTGCACAAAATCATATCGTATATGTAATACGCACATCCGAGTGAGAAAATCCATTATAAAGTGAGCCGATACTAGTTAATGCAAAGTAATATATCAAATATATAATTATTCATTAAATCATTAAATCAACACTTGATTTAACGATCCGGTCATATCGCATATAACCGGCTAGTATCATTAGTAACAACTTATCGAATCAACACTTGATCCGATAACCCGGCTATATCACATATAACCGATCAATGTCACATCGCGAGAATCAAATACAGTATCACATACTCGTATTATTCTCGGTCCCGCACATATCTCATATGCGCTCCTATTTCGTTTCGCTTGAGCCAGGAAACCTCTGTGTAGGACTCTAAAAACTCGTCAATACGCCGGCAGCGGATGATGATCATATCAAACATCCACAAGCCGCAAGCGGTCTGCTAAACGTAACGGCCACCCGGGTATTGAGCGATCTGAAGATTGACGAGCAAGCCCGCTCACACTCCAGTGAATCCAACCAGTAACACTACCGTACAGTCCGGTCTGATCGTCTGATATGTCGCATATCTCGCCTAGGGGTGGTAAACGTCAGACCCCAATAGCTCGATAAGTCGTGTCGATATGAGGTCTATAACATTCGAGAAACTACTGGTAACACTTACCAGTAAATCTCAGCAACCCTGGCCAAGGATTTCCTGTTATAGCCAATCGAACACAGCGCAACATCAACCCCCTATACCGGGAGAGACGAATCCCCTCCTATCGCTCATTGCCTCCATGTGACTCGGGACTGTACCCAAAAACCACCGTTTTGCACGCCCTCTTGTACGTGGTAAGATGGAAATCAAAGCACAGTGGGAACCACACAAGACTCTATGACGATCTCGGGTCAACAGACTACTCTGTACCAGTGTCACCAGAGAACTGCCATCTGACGTGAGGTATAATACCATCTGGGAGTTCTCGGCGAGTCCGTCCAGTGTACCCAGTCTCTACTGAGCACCCGTATATCATCTCTGATGTCAAACACCAATGGATATGGGATCATCCATCGCCCATCTGTATGGGTCGAGAAGGTATACGCTAGTCGACTCTGGTATATCGATGCCCCATCTCGATATACCCTCGACTAGGGACTTTGAAGGATGTACTTATGGAATACCATGTCCCCACTAGTATGATCCGCATCATAGTCCAGGTAGTCAAGTACACATCCTAAGGGCTTTACTAACATGTAACAGAGAGACAATCAGTGTACACGTTAAGGTAATGGTCCACCAGATTGCATACTATCATGTCGAGCAAGAAAGTCCTCCCTATATATGTCCCAGCATCCACTACAATATACATCCTATGTATAGTAATGGCCTCTAGGGCATACATATAACTAACAAGTCTGTCCAGTGTACCCAGTCTCCACTGAGCACCCGTATATCATCTCTGATGTCAAACACCAATGGATATGGGATCATCCATCGCCCATCTGTATGGGTCGAGAAGGTATACGCTAGTCTACTCTGGTATATCGATGCCCCGTCTCGATACACCCACGACTAGGGACCTTGAAGGATGTACTTATGGACTACCATGTCCCCACTAGTATGATCCGCATCATAGTCCAGGTAGTCAAGTACATATCCTAAAGGCTTTACCAACATGTAACAGAGAGACAAACAGTATACACGTTAAGGTAAAGATCAACCAGATAGCATACTATCATGTCGAGCAAGAAAGTCCTCCCTATATATGTCCAAGCATCCACTACAATATACATCCTATGTATAGTAATGGCCTCTAGGGCATACATATAACTAACATTTTCTCGGTGCTAGAGCGATACATGGAAACCCGAGTCGAGGAGCTGGACGAGGCCGATTGCGGGTACATGGTGGACCCGGTATGGTACCCCGGGGCGAGAATGGATCGCTGTGCAGTAGACGGTGAGCCTGGCAGAGGGACTACTACCTACCGGTGATTGGTTGGACCTGGCGGTTGTCCGGAGGATACTGACCAAAGTCGAGAGATGGATACGGGACGACTCGTACTGCCGAGACGAGGGCCGATACTGCAGACAGAGCCCGTGGGCTAACCCGGATTGACGCCGAGATATGAGGTTTTGCGTGTCGTTGCTGGACACGAGTTTTCTTGATATTTGGGTGCCGATGATGGGCACTCACGATTTTATGAGATTACAGGATTTGAGGGCCGATGTGGATGACGGCTCCTGAGTTGGTTTGGGATTGGGGTGCATTGGCATACACCAGTTACTTTTCCACTTTGACATTCCGTGTAGACATTATTCTTCCCATACTCAGCATTTATTACTTGACATCTCGTCCTGTAGCTTGCATACCTGATAGAGTACACCGGCTTGCATATCATTGCGTACCCTGCTCATCCTATATAGGGTTGTTAGATTACTTTGCCATGCCTGATTTTCACATATCTGCTCATTACATAGAAATGCCATTAGATCATACCTGTCGCATGATATTGAGCATCCAGTTCATCATATAGATGTTACCTGTTGGCATAGTTTAGAGTATCGCCGCACGTGCATACTCGCAATTACCTTTATATGTTATCTACTACTCACGAGTTGGCAACTCACCCCCGTTGTGCCATAGTGCTTGTAGGTTGCCCTTTGGAGTAGTCGCGGCTGGCTGTTTACCGCACCTTTTGACACAGATACCATTGCTAGTTGGTGGGTTTTTGTACGGTATCTGTTTACTTTTAGTTGTATGTTGATGTATCTAGTATTCTCCATCTACTTTCTTGTATTGACTTAGAGACAGTTGTGGGGACGACATATGTTATTTTGTACTCTGGTGTCGAGCTCATTGTGAGCCGACTTCGTTTATGCAGTCTTACTTTTCTTGCTATCTTCATTTCATTTTTACTCAGTCATTGAGATGCTCTATTTATTCCACATGTCATTTTACTTATATCTTGGCTTCACCCGATTTCCGGGACAAACTCTTGTATAAAAAAAATGTTGCAAATAAAATTATTAAATAACACATGAACTCAAAAAGGATTTCTACTAAATTAACAAAAAGGGTTTTCTAAACATTTGAAACCGTATTTTTACAAAAATGTCTCAACACTCTACATTTAAATAGTTTTGATTTCTGGGTTGTCGGCTTACTTAGTCATGTTACGCCTTTAGACGTTATGTGGTTAAGTGCCGGTCACGGGCCGAACTTTGGGTCGTGACAAGTATGAGGGCGATCATATACGTGGGAGCTGGGGTCTATAAGCAAATCCTTAAAAGGTCCCTAGTCGTGGGAGTTTCGAGACAGGGCATCAATTCTCCAGAGTAGACTAGTGTATACAGTCGAGACCCTGACGAGGGGCGGTGGCCGGTCTCACAAGCCACTGATGTCATTTGGTTCACCTAAGATGTATACAGGTGCTCATTGGGTTATGAGTACACCGGACAGGACTCACCGGGAACCTGCTAGTTGGTATTATACCTGACGTCAGATAGCAGTTCCCTGGTGACATGTGTACAGGTTAGTTCATCGACCTGAGATCGTCATTTGTCTCGTGTGAGTTCCCACTGTACTTAGTGTAACAACTCCAATTTTGTATACCAAAAATTTGCTTTAAATATAGTGTATACTTGGAGTATTAATGTTGCTGGAAACAATTTAAGTATCTAATTCCTTACAATAATTACAAAAAGAAGCTTGTAGCTCATTGGTAATACCTTGCACTGCTGAACCAAGCCACCGGAGTTCAAATCGCATGCCCCACATTATTTTTGTATTTATTTTTTTTGGAAGTCAACGGTAAAAAGGCCATAACTCCCAAAATATGTACTGGACAACAAAAAGTAAAAATACCAAGTTGTTCCTCAGGAAAACCCCCAGCCATTGGACCCTTGACTCGGCCCGACTCGGCGCCGCCAGCCGGCGACTCGGCCGACTCGGTCCGGCGCCGCTGGCCGGACTTGGCCGGACGGCCGAGTCACCAACTGAGAAAAGTTGGCTCTTGACTTGGTCAACCCTCTTGCACACTTATTATACCTGGATCGGTTTTGATTTGGCCAATAAATCCCTTTTACTCCTAGGTTTAATGATTTTTAATGAATTTTTAATGTTTTTTTTATATTTTCTTTTAATATTTTTTATCCTAACCCTAACCCTAGCCTAGCCCTATATAAAGACCCCTACCCTCTACCATTTCACCTCACCACTCTAAGTCTACTCTCCCAAATTCTCGAGAACTCGGTACGAAGAGCGAGAAGCGAAGCGCTGCCGAAATCGACGACGGATTCCGGCGACCGGATCAGAACCTTCGCGACGTTTTCGACGAATCGACAACCACCACATCCCTTAGCTTCCTTAGCTTGTCCAAACCGTAAGTCCCACCTCTTCTATCTCTCTTTTCTATAAATGTAAAAGTACGACTTTTTGGAACCCGACGGAAATCGGACAAACCGATTTCCGATTCGGCTTTTCTATAAATTTCCACTTGTCACCTAATACATAATATCTACCCATATTCATGTTGACTATTAATTACCCATAAACCAATTTAAACAAACTTTTTCACATGAAATGATAGCTTCTTTGTAAAACCGTATTCTTCTCATAAAAATACCATGAAGTTCATTTTTCTTAGTTTAATAAATTCTCTCACTCCTAAATAGGTTTATCTTGATCAAAAAACTTGTAGAACCCAATTTGAATGAAATTTCACACATAAAATGATAACGTTTTCGAATACCGTATTCTTGCGCTATAATACCTTTAAGTTTAACATAGCATGTTTTACCTTTAAACTTCATTAAACCTTAAAATAAGTCACGAGGTAATGACCTACCTCTACACACACTCAATATAACCCTAATTGATAAATATCAAAACACAGAATACGAAATTACAGGACTTTTCACTAAAATACCCTAATCTTTATAATCTTTATTGAAAGCTTTAAGTTGTAAACATTTCTAAATAAAATCTTTTAATAAAATGAAAGCACGATTGGTCATGGACATCGATCGTTTATCTAAACTGTCTTGTGGTGCCTAGGCAAATGTATCTAAGGCTAGTGGTTTTTAATTAGGCCCACGACTGTGGTTCCTTCCCACTTACCTGGCACTTACCTGGCCGCAATTGACGGTGAAGAGGCGATTTGAGGCTTCTAATGACTCATCGTTTAGACCTTAGAAATAGGCTAGTTGGATTAGGAAACCCTAACAACTAAAATACGGAAAACTATACGTTTTGCAAATAAATACCTTATATTTATAAAACGTTTTCCCAAATGAAAAGTATTTGTTAAACCTAAGCAAAGCGCCGCTACAACCCACTTTTGAGGAACCTGTTAGGGATAGTACGATTCATCGTGCACCCGCAGGCTAGTAGTGCGAGATTCAGACCTCCGCAAGGAGCATTCGGTCTCGAAAGGTTTAAAATACGATATTTAAGGAAAAGGAGATTTTCTCTAAATAAAATATTTATATAAAATTATTCATGTGTTAATATATATATAATTAACATTTAACAACTATTTTATCATAATCTAAAGTTTCCACTTTTTCCTAAAATTAAAAGATTAAAAGTTACATTAAAATACCATGAATTTCAAATAAAACAATTAATATTTTTATTAGGATATATTCACTAGAATAATACAAATAAAATTCACATTCATTATAACAATAAAGACGATTATTAAATACTTGAGGTGTATTTTGAAAACTATACAAAAGTACTTTTTACAGAAACCCCCCTCAAGTTTTACAAATTACAAAAAGGCCCCTAACTAATATTGAACTTCAAATTATCTTCTTTTAGTCTGACTCGGGTTAGAGTCTAACTAGTTCTGACTTGAATACGATTCAAGTCAATCTATATTCTTTTATATTCCAACACAATTTGAATACATGAAACCCTGAATCCAGTTAACAATATATTCTTTTTGACTGAATCAAACCATGGATATCCATCCATTATCCTGATATTCCATTTTCCTGATTACACAGTTACAACATGTTTACTGATATCATGGTTTTGGTCAGTCACTCAATTTACATATTCCAATACTACAATACTGTTAAAACACTACGGGGTTTAAGGGGTAGATTGGTACGGAAGGTGTTAAAGGTGGCACGAGGTGGTCAGATTAAGACACCTAACCTGAATCCTGTTGCTGTTGTACCGTGGCATAACGGTTCCTTGTACTTTCCTTTTGCCCTGATCTCTAGCATATAAAGATCCCCCTCGTATACACTTGCATCCTTCTGTACCAAACTACAAACAACAGCGTTACACAATGTTCCATAATATTCAACAATATAATACTTTAGAAAATACTGTTACTTTGTCATTCTCATTCTTCTTATTCTTTGGGACTTACCGAGCGACCTGTTCGCTGACGACATTCTATTTCTTTCTTCTTTGAATGTCGTCAGGTGCGTTGGACCAAGCTGAGATCGAGCCCACCGGTGAAGATTTGGAGCAGTTCCAAGAAGACCCAGAGCTCTAGATAATTGTACCTTGTTCTTTCCAGTATTTTTCATTTCTGTTATGCCACTGTTTAGGCATTGCTTTTTAATTCCAATTGTATTTTCATTTCGTGCATTGTACAAAGAATGTTATTAATAAAAGTTGCTGTTATTTCAATATCATTTGTCTCGTGTGATTATTTTATATTGCTTAGCTACGCTTAGCGTATGTACTTCTGAGTACATACGTAGCGGACCTCGTCGCGTCCACTTCGCCGTACACTGGGAAGCGGGGCGTGACAGGTTTTGTTGGTGGCCCATGCAGGTCCGAGCTGTATGAATCCCTGTCATGCAGTTCTGGTCTGCGTGAACAACCTAAGCAATATAACACAAGAACCAGCAACTAAAACATTCTTTACAATTCATGTTCTTTGAATCTTGCAAAACTCTATTCCTTAAATCTTATCATTTCATGTATTTGAATCTGTCCTAATCCAAATTTTTCTTCAGGATTATGGATTCCCCAAACAACACCAGCACCAACGTCAACAACACCCCTCCAGCACTACCTCTCACACCAGTTGTTCCGGCACCACCCACTGAGCAAACGATGCTATTCGATGCGATCCGCAGTCTTCTCGAGGGACAGCAACAACTATTGAGCCGTCCTGATAATGATGCACCGGGAGTAAAGCAATTCAGGGCTTTGCATCCAAAGCAGTTCTCTGGTAAAGGAAGCCCTCTCGAAGCAGAAGAATGGGCACAAAGCATCGAAGACGATCTGGCAGCAACTCAAGTTCCAGACCACGCTTGGGTCCGTGTAGCGAAACTACAGCTCACGGATAATGCTCGCATTGGTGGAAGGCAGAAGAAACCCGTCTAGCGCAGCCGATTGAATGGAAGACATTTCGCGAGAAGTTTGACGCGAAATATTTCCATGTGACTGCCAGGTTCGCTATGGAGCAGCAGTTTATTCATCTACAGCAAGGATCAATGTGGGAGAAATCGGTAGATGAATACGATGCTGAGTTCACTATGTTGAGCCGGTAAGATATGTCACAATAGTTCAATTTTTTAAAATATCACATATCACACAGCTAACACAATTTTTAAACAGATTCGCGGCACACCTGATACCGACGGACGAGATCAGAGCCCGTCATTTTCAGCAAGGTTTGGACACAGAGATCAAGGCTGCTCTAGCCACGGGAAAGTTTTTGACTCATGAGGAAGCCCTAGAAGCTGCCCGCAGTTATGAGCCAGTGATAAAAGAGAGGGGCAGACCTCAGTCTGCAGGAGTCAAACGCCCTGCCAACCAGATGGCAGGTGGAGCCACATCCAGACCATCTTTCGTGACGAGGCGACCCGGAGTACCAACTCATCGTCCTAGCCCAGCCTTTTGCACTTACTGCAAGAGAACTGGACATATGATGAAGGACTGCCGTCGAGCCAACCGCCTCTGCTTAGTTTGCGGTTCAGCCACTCATGATATTGGATCTTGTCCCCAAAGGCAGAACCCAGTTGCTGCACCAAGGCCAGCAAATACTTATCAGCAGCGACCAACTCTTCAGGCACCTGCTACCAGACTTGCACTGCCTGCACCACCCAGGGGACCACAAGCTGCACCACCTCCTCGACAGTTCCATCAAGTTCAAAGGAACGTTCCGAGGAATGCTCCCCAGGCCAGGAGGAATGTGCCAAAGCGCCAGGCTTTCATGATGTCTGTGGAAGAAGCTGAGGCCACTGGCCAATTCATTACTGGTAAACTTTCCTTCTCAAACTTATCTTTTAGTCTTGTTTATCTACACACTTTCCCTATACCTAAAACCTATCCCTAATACCTTAGGTACAATCCTAGTAGCTTCACAACCTGCACTTGCACTGTTTGATACTGGAGCATCCCACTACTTTATGTCGCAACGGTTTGTCCGAACCCATGCGATTCCTGTCTCACCGCTTGTATCCAGCTGGAACGTCAGTTCTGGAAATGGTATTCTAAAGGCAACTATGGGATACAACATGTGTCCAGTTGTCGTCTGCAGTCGAGAGTTTTACGCTGACTTCAAGGTACTGGACATACCAAACTTCGATGTGGTTCTAGGAATGGACTGGCTTGGAGCCTTTTATGCTACCATCGACTGTCGTCAAAGGAGGGTAGTATTTGAGATTCCCGATCATCCGGTCTTCTATTTCAAGAGTGGATATCGTACACTAGAGCCAAGTACTTACAAAGAGAAGCCAAGGGAAGTAGTAGTTGCAGCAGCTCAGGCAGAGGAAGAATCAAGACCGGAGGTAGTTCGAGAGTTCGGCGATGTATTCCCTGACGATATATCAGGTTTGCCTCCCGATCGAGCTCTTGAATTCAGTATTGACTTAGTACCAGGAGCACAACCAGTAATCAAAACACCGTATAGACTAAGTCCGGAAGGATTGAAGGAAGTTCGAACACAGTTGGACGAATTACTGGCGAAAGGATGGATTCGTCCTAGCACTTCAAGTTGGGGAGCACATGTACTATTGGTGAAGAAGAAGGAAGTTTCATACAGAATGTGCATCGATTATATGGCCTTGAACGAAGTTACTATAAAGAACAAGTATCCCCTCCCGCGCATCGACGATTTATTCGATCAGCTAAGTGGATCTTGTGTCTTCTCTAAACTAGATCTTCGTTCAGGGTATCATCAAGTGAAGGTCAAGGAAGCTGATATTCACAAAACAGCTTTCAGAACTCGCTATGGACATTATGAATTTCTGGTAATGCCATTTGGAGTGACCAATGCACCTGCAATCTTCATGAACCTTATGAACCAAGTCTTCCGGGAGTATTTAGACAGGTTCGTTGTCATTTTCATCGACGACATCCTGGTATATTCTAAGAATCGGAAAGAGCATGCGGAGCACTTACGAATTGTCCTGGAAACACTTCGACAACATAAGCTTTACGCCAAATACAGCAAGTGCGAGTTTTGGCTAAAACAAGTTGGTTTTCTTGGACACATCGTATCAGGAGAAGGGATTTCTGTGGATCCAGCAAAAGTTTCAGCAGTCAGCGAATGGCCTACACCAAAATCAGTGAAGGATATTCGGAGTTTCTTGGGCTTAGCTGGATATTACAGAAGATTCATTGAAGGCTTTTCGAAGATAGCAACACCCCTGACCAAGCTCACACGAAAAGATGAAGAATTTGTGTGGTCAGAAACATGCGAGCAAGCTTTCGTAGAACTCAAATCAAGACGGACATCTGCACCTATTCTCGTCATACCGGATCAATCTGGAGGATTTGAAGTACATTGTGATGCATCCGGTAAGGGACTAGATGTGTTCTACATCAGCACGGTAAGGTTGTGGCTTATGCTTCAAGACAACTGAAGACTCATGAGCGCAATTATCCGACGCATGATCTGGAGTTGGCAGCCGTCATTTTTTCTCTCAAGATTTGGCGCCACTACTTACTTGGTGAACGAGTGAACATCTACACAGATCACAAGAGTCTGAAGTATGTGTTTACTAAGAAGGAGTTGAATATGCGGCAGAGAAGATGGTTAGAACTCATGGCGGACTTCGACATCAACTTGCAATATCATCCAGGAAAGGTAAACGTAGTACCTGATACTCTTAGTCGCCAACCATTAGCAATGAATCTCACCGCTCAGTGGAAGCTTCAGCAAAACCTACATCAGATGGAGATCGAACTAGTCATGCCAGGTGATGTTTCAAATCTGATGAATCTGCAAGTTCAATCAAATATTGTCAATCAGATCAAAGCAGCTCAAGCCAGCAATGCTAAGTTGCAAAAGATCAGAGAACAAGTGGAGAATGGACTCAGAACAGATTTCATCATTCATGAAGACGGATCTTTGAGATACGGCAGCAGATTGTGTGTACCAAAGAGTCCTGTTCGGGAAGAGTTAATGAAAGAAGCTCACGGCTCTCCCTATTCAGTACATCCTGGAGGTACCAAAATGTACAAAGATCTACGTCGGAATTATTGGTGGCATGGAATGAAGTGTGAAGTAGCCAAGAGTGTCGCAAAATGTTTGGTGTGTCAGCAGGTAAAGGCTGATCATCACAGGACAGCTGGACTACTTCAACCGTTACCAATTCCAGAATGGAAGTGGCAGCATATCACGATGGACTTTGTAACTGCTCTTCCTCGTAGCACAAAGGGTAAACGATGCGATTTGGGTCATTGTGGATCGACTCACAAATTCGGCTCACTTCATCCCATTTCGAGTTGGCCAATCAACTGAGATATTAGCGAAGAAGTACATGGAGGTAATAATCTAATTTAAGATTTAAACTCTTCATACTGTACTATCTCTGATACCCATGAACTCATACAGGAAATTGTGAGACTTCATGGAGTACCGGTCTGCATTGTCTCCGATCGTGACACCAGGTTCCGATCGCAATTTTGGCAAAGTCTGCAAGCTAGCTTGGGAACAAGTCTGAACTTCAGCACGGCTTATCATCCACAAACAGAAGGTCAGTCGGAACGAACTATTCAGATCTTGGAGGATATGCTCAGAGCATGTATGCTCGACTTCAAGGGATCATGGGAAGATCACCTGCATCTTGTGGAGTTTGCGTACAACAACAGCTACCAAGCAAGTATAGGAATGGCACCTTTTGCAGCATTATATGGAAGGAAGTGTCGATCGCCATTAAGTCGGGACGACATCGGAGAGAGAGAACTCCTTGGACCAGAGATGATAGTAGCGACCGTTGATGTGGTTCGTACTATCAGGTAAAGAATGCGCATAGCCCAAGATAGACAGAAACACTGGGCTGATGCGAAGAGACGACACTTGGAGTTCCAGCCAGGAGATCATGTATTTCTGAAAATCTCTCCGAAACACGGAGTGATCAGATTTAGAAGACGGGGAAAGTTGAGTCCGAGATACATTGGACCGTTCGATATACCCGAACGAGTCGGTGAAGTGGCATATCGTTTAGCGCTTCCACCCTCATTGGAAGGAGTGCATAACGTGTTCCACATATCTCAACTCAGAAGGTATGTGAGTGACCCCAGCCATGTACTTGATCATTCCGAACTCACGATACAGCCCGATTTGTCTTGTGAGCAACAACCTGTGGAGATCCTGGACAGGAAAGTGAAGACACTTCGGAACAAAGAAGTTAATTTGGTTCGGGTAATGTGGAGGAAAGACACTCCAGGAGAATCTACGTGGGAAAGGGAGGATGAGATGCGTGCAAGATATCCGCACCTTTTTGTAAACTAGTCCTTAAATAAAAGTTGTAAATTTCGAGGACAAAATTTTTGTAAGGAGGGTAGATTGTAACAACTCCAATTTTGTATACCAAAAATTTGCTTTAAATATAGTGTATACTTGGAGTATTAATGTTGCTGGAAACAATTTAAGTATCTAATTCCTTACAATAATTACAAGAAGAAGCTTGTAGCTCATTGGTAATACCTTGCACTGCTGAACCAAGCCACCGGAGTTCAAATCGCATGCCCCACATTATTTTTGTATTTATTTTGTTTTATTTTTTTTGGAAGTCAACGGTAAAAAGGCCATAACTCCCAAAATATGTACTGGACAACAAAAAGTAAAAATACCAAGTTGTTCCTCAGGAAAACCCCCAGCCATTGGACCCTTGACTCGGCCCGACTCGACGCCGCCGGCCGGCGACTCGGCCGACTCGGTCCGGCGCCGCCGGCCGGATTTGGCCGGACGGCCGAGTCACCAACTGAGAAAAGTTGGCTCTTTACTTGGTTAACCCTCTTGAACACTTATTATACCTGGATCGGTTTTGATTTGGCCAATAAATCCCTTTTGCTCCTAAGTTTAATGATTTTTAATGAATTTTTAATGTTTTTTTATATTTTCTTTTAATATTTTTTATCCTAACCCTAACCCTAGCCTAGCCCTATATAAATACCCCTACCCTCTACCATTTCACCTCACCACTCTAAGTCTACTCTCCCAAATTCTCGAGAACTCGGTACGAAGAGCGAGAAGCGAAGCGCTGCCGAAATCGACGACGGATTCCGGCGACCGGATCAGAACCTTCGCGGCGTTTTTCGACGAATCGACAACCACCACATCCCTTAGCTTCCTTAGCTTGTCCAAACCGTAAGTCCCACCTCTTCTATCTCTCTTTTCTATAAATGTAAAAGTACGACTTTTTGGAACCCGACGGAAATCGGACAAACCGATTTCCGATTCGGCTTTTCTATAAATTTCCACTTGTCACCTAATACATAATATCTACCCATATTCATGTTGACTATTAATCACCCATAAACCAATTTAAACAAACTTTTTCACATGAAATGATAGCTTCTTTGTAAAACCGTATTCTTCTCATAAAAATACCATGAAATTCATTTTTCTTAGTTTAATAAATTCTCTCACTCCTAAATAGGTTTATCTTGATCACAAAACTTGTAGAACCCAATTTGAATGAAATTTCACACATAAAATGATAACGTTTTCGAATACCGTATTCTTGCGCTATAATACCTTTAAGTTTAACATAGCATGTTTTACCTTTAAACTTCATTAAACCTTAAAATAAGTCACGAGGTAATGACCTACCTCTACACACACTTAATATAACCCTAATTGATAAATATCAAAACACAGAATACGAAATTACAGGACTTTTCACTAAAATACCCTAATCTTTATAATCTTTATTGAAAGCTTTAAGTTGTAAACATTTCTAAATAAAATCTTTTAATAAAATGAAAGCACGATTGGTCATGGACAACGATCGTTTATCTAAACTGTCTTGTGGTGCCTAGGCAAGTGTGTCTAAGGCTAGTGGTTTTTAATTAGGCCCACGACTGTGGTTCCTTCCCACTTACCTGGCACTTACCTGGCCGCAATTGACGGTGAAGAGGCGATTTGAGGCTTCTAATGACTCATCGTTTAGATTTTAGAAGTAGGCTAGTTGGCTTAGGAAACCCTAACAACTAAAATACGGAAAACTATACTTTTTGCAAATAAATACCTTATATTTATAAAACGTTTTCCCAAATGAAAAGTATTTGTTAAACCTAAGCAAAGCGCCGCTACAACCCACTTTTGGGGAACCTGTTAGGGATAGTACGGTTCATCGTGCACCCGCAGGCTAGTAGTGCGAGATTCAGACCTCCGCAAGGAGCATTCGGTCTCGAAAGGTTTAAAATACGGTATTTAAGGAAAAGGAGATTTTCTCTAAATAAAATATTTATATAAAATTATTCATGTGTTAATATATGTAGGGTTCCTAGGCACTCTAGTGAAGTCTCACAAGTGATCAAACATGCACAAATCAAATTTTACGGGTGCCTACAAACCCGACTACGGATCGTTTACTAGATATTTAGGCGAAACAAGCAAACTAGTTAACATTTTAACTAAGGGAACGGATATACAACCTTTGTAGATCCGGTCCACCACCTCCACGGCTCCGCAATGAAGTCCCCTCGCTGTCCAAATCATGTCTCGGGCTCTAGCGTCGGCATCATCGAAGAATGGGCGGGCTTGATCGTCGGTTCGATGCCGAAGATGATCTACGTCGAGGCATCGCTAGAACAAGCTCCAACTTCACCAAGTCGGAAAAACTTGTGAAGGAAACACCCTATACTACTTGGCAAGAGGTAGAGGATGAAGAAATAGGAAGTGGGTAAACTTTAGTTTTGGATTTCTCACTAGATTTCATGACTTGCCATTGGAGTAGCAAGCTTTCTTCAGTGAAGAAGAAGATGAAGAAAGAAGAAGATGATATGATAAGCCTTTTTTTTTTAAAATAAAAACAATATGATACTTATCATGTCAACAACCATGGTTTAGTGTAGAGATTTAACCAAGGTTATATAAGTGGTTAGGGTTAGAGAAAAGACAAGAATGGTGGACTTAGTCAAGCTTTCAAGAAGTTTCAACTAAAAACAAAATAAGTCCACCATTTATCTTTCTCTTTATCTTTTATAAATGAAATAAATAAAAAGATAAATGAATAAGCAAATGAAAAGATACCCTAACCACTAACTAACCATGGTTCAATACTTTACACAAAATCAAGGAAGAATGTATCATCAAACATGATACAATGATGTGCACAAAAATATATCACATATACAATGTGCAATACAAGTGAGTAAATCCATTTAAAGTGAACAAATACTAGTTAATGCAAAGTAATATATCAAATATATAATTATACATTAAATCATTAAATCAACACTTGATTTAACGATCCGGTCATATCGCACATAACCGACTAGTATCATATGTATCGGCTTATCGAATCAATCCTTGATTCGACAACTAGGTTATATCGCATATAACCAATCGATACATTCATCGCGAGAATAGAATACGGTATCATATACGCGTATTATTCTCGGTCCCGCACATATCTCATATGCGCTCCTATTTCGTTTCGCTTGAGCTAGGAAACCTCTGTGTAGGACTCTAAAGACTCGTCAATACGCCGGCAGCAGATGATGATCATATCAAACACCCACAAGCCGCAAGCGGTCTGCTAAACGTAACGGCCACCCGGGTATTGAGCGATCAGAAGATCGACGAGCAAGCCCGCTCACACTCCTGTGAATCCAACCAGTAACACTTACCGTACGGTCCGGTCTGTTCGTCTGATATGTCGCATATCTCGCCTAGGGGTGGTAAACGTCAGACCCCAATAGCTCGATAAGTCATGCCGACGTAGGGTCCATAACATTCGTGAAACTACTGATAACACTTACCAGTATATCACTGCAACCCTGGCCAGGGATTTCCTGCTATGGCCAGTCGAGCATAGCACAACATCAACCCCCAATACCGGGAGAGACGAATCCCCTCCTATCGCTCATTGCCTCCATGTGAATCGGGGCTGTACCCAAAAACCACCTGTTTGCACGACTCAGTAGAGCCGTGGTAGGGTGGAAATCAAAGCACAGTGGGAGACACACAAGACTCTATGACGATCTCGGGTCAACAGACTAAGCTGTACCAGTGTCACCAGAGAACTGCCATCTGACGTGAGGTATAATACCATCTGGGAGTTCTCGGCGAGTCCGTTCAGTGTACCCAGTCTCCACTGAGCACCCGCATACCATCTTCGATGTCAAACACCAATGGATATGGGATCATCCATCGCCCATCGCATGGGTCGAGAAGATATGCGCTAGTCTACTCTGGAATATCAATGCCCCGTCTCGATATTCCCTCGACTAGGAACATTTCAAGGATGTACTCATGGACTACCCAGGCCCCACTAGTATGATCTACATCATAGTCCTGGAAGTCGAGTACACATCCTATGGGCTTTATCAACATGTAATCAGAGAGACAGAAAGTATACATGTTAAGATAAAGTGCAACCAGATAGCGTACTATCATGTCGAGCAAGAAAGTCCTACCTATATATGTCCCAGCATCCACTACAATATACATCCAATGTACAGTAATGGCCTCTAGGGCATACATATAACTAACAATCTCCCACTTGCACTAGGGCCATCTGTAGCAGTGGTTGCAGTATCACATACTCAACCATCCCCTAAAGGTCTCTCTTTGGGAAAAAGGCCTTCGTGAGTGGATCCGCCGTGTCGTCCTCTGAGTCTTCTCTCCTATCCTCGATCATCCTGGAGATCAACTATCTCCATGATCAGGTGATGCTGCCTCAGAATTTGTCTGGGTCACTGATGGGACCAGGGTTCCAGGGCCGAAGCCACACTTCCATTGTCATACAATGGCAGGAACCTAGTTCATCTTATGAACCAATATACACCCAAACTTCCTCTTTGGTAGTATCTTTAATAGCGATGTTACCAGCCTTTATCGTCTAGTTTGCCACGGTATCTAGCTTGGAACTCTTCCAACATACCGTCCGTTTACTGAGGGTAAAGACAGTGCCTGTGACTGACATTCAGTCGTCTTTTATCACCCTGGAACACTTCCAGTGATTCTCCCCAGGATCGATTGATACTATCTTACTACAGCTAGTGAGAATCCTAACATCCATTTAGATCTATCTCATAGACCCGAATTCCAGGATTTAGGAGGTATCATCTTGATCCTATTTAGAGAATCCTAGTGATAATAGGAGATTGACCGATCGTAGTATAGGAAACTCTTTTCCTATCAAGAGTATGTTGTTTACGTACAATACGAAGGTGACCACCTTACTCTCTACTACCTTTTTGTATATACAAGGTTCGTCTACCATTTTGATGAAGTCAAACACTTTGACTATCACATCAAAACAGACGTTCCAACTCCGCGATGCCTGCTTCATTATGTAAAGCAACTTGCACATGTTTCCGCTGCTCCCACTGTTTACGAAGACCTCTGGCTGTGTTCTTATAGACGTTCTCTTCTGAATCAGTATTTAGAAAAGCAGTCACGGCACCCAACCGCCAGATATCGTAGCCATGGTATGCAGCCGTGGTAAGTAGGATCTGGATAGACTTAAGCATAGCTACTGGAAAAAGGTTTCATCATTATCCACGCCTGGTCGATGACGAAAACCTTTAACAAGTCTAGCTTTGAAAGTCTCAACTTTTCCATGTACACCAAGTAATCTTCTCAAGATATACTTGCTCCTGATGGGGATTTAACCCTTCAGATATAGCAGCTAAAGACCATACTTTGCTGGTGTATGTGGATTCCATCTCAGATCACTAAGCATCCGGCCATTCTTACAGAGTCTTACTCCTGATGGCCAGCTCGAAACTAGTTGGGTCATCATCTCATGATGCAATCCTAGCTCCCACTGTCATCGAGAAACCGAGGTATCTCTCAGGTGGGTGAGGAACCCTACTAGATCGGCGGAGAGGCTGAGGTTCGTCGGAAAATATTGAATCCTCTGGTTCTTTCAAATCATTAGCAGTTTTGTACAGCTGGAACCTTTCCAGTTCTACAGAACTGATCTTGCCTCGATCTTGTCCGGATTTTGCTTTTGACATAGGCCGGACAATCCCAAATCTTAACTTACTTAAAAGATAGGATCTTCCCATACCATATCTCATATGGAGTGGTAGGCAGTGATTTGATTCAAACCTAATTCAATAGGTATGCAGCTTCTCAAGTGCATAACCCCAAAAGGAAATAGGTAACTCAGTAATACTCATCATAGAGCACACCATATCTAATATTGTGCAATTGCTCCGCCCTGATACACCATCGTGCTATGGTTTATATGGAGGAGTAATGTTGAGAGAGAATCTCATTTTCTTTTAGAATAGTTCAGGAATGCTATGCACAAGTATTCTCCTCCCTGATCTCATCATAGGACATAATACTTATACCCTTATTTTGGTTCTCTACTTCCTACTTATATTCTGTGAATACCTCAAAAGGTTCGGACTTATATTTCAATAGGAATATATGACTGAATCTTGAGAGATTATCAGAGAATATAATGTAGTATAAAGAACCAGTCCTGGCATGTGTAGACAGGAGACCTTACATACATCATCATGTATCAATCCCAAGAGTTTATTAACTCTTTCTCTGCTTCCAGTAAACAGAGCTGGTGTCATTATATCTTTGTGACATGACTGGCAAGTTTCACAAGATGTAAATTCAAACTGATTTAAATATGCATCTAAAATGTAACTTCAGCCAGTCGGGTCGCATTGATATGACCTAGTCTACAATGCCTCAAGAAGAATTCGTTCATTTCTGAACTCTTCCTCTTGTGTGTGTTCTGTATACGAGGAACTGTAGTTTGATTTAGAACGTCAATGCTTTTAGATAACGTGCCTGAACCGATCAACTTTTGATATAGGAAATGTTCAAAACATTATCCATCAATACAAAATTATATCCTTTCTTTACTAATAAAGAGATTGATATGATTTTGTATATCAGGTTCGGTATCTAATAGCATTTGTTCAGAATCAATGTATTCGTAATACAGGGTGACAGTGACCAACAGACTTGGCTGCAACACTTGCCCCGTTTTCTGCCTCATGAAACTTATCACCCGTTCTCAGTTTTTCTACCTTTTTGTAGCCCTATGTAACAGATTACATATCTGGGATCCTGATCCGGTATCATATACCCAGGATTCAGAAGATACTGAGAAACAGTTCTTTGTAATGAACACACCCGAAGGAGATGCATCATATGCACTGTCTTCGTTTGGGCGGCATAGGAATTCTGGTATTGCCCTATTTCCTGCTCTGTCTTATAACAATTATAAGTTGGAGCGGGACCAACGTTCCCCAGCTCAGTATAACAAGCGGGTTCGGTCAAAATTCCGTATTATTATCTTGATTAAGGCGTGATATGGTCGCTACCAGGAGAGAGAGAGAAGAAAACACTCTGCGTGCGCTCTTGCAAGATTAGATTGGTTATGTATTTTATCTAATCAGGATGGCTCCCACAGTTTTTATCAAATCTTCCTTCAAACCCTAAAAGGAAAGACTAGCCGGGATTAATTACACACTACAAGTTCGCCAATCTTTCAGCCAGGCCAGTGTCGGTACTTTGAGGGAGGTCCCCCGTGCTTTCGCACGAACCTAATTAATGTAAACCTCGTTTTCCAAGAGGCGTAACCTCGTTAACACCTTTCTAGACACCTACTTGATCGGCTAGTTGCAATGTGTAAAACTCTCCCAGGAGTAACTCTTACTCGCAGTGGGTATCGGGATCCAACTATCTCATAGAAGGTATGCAATCTCATTGCAAATTTCAACACTTGAAATTCCCGATAATGGCTTTTACCCCTAGCACCTATGACCTTAACTATGGTCAACAAATCATAAGTACTAGTCAAGTTCTACCCGTCATTTCGTGATTAATTAGACCCACCCACATGACCCTTAACTAAGGTCAACAAAGTCACGCGACTGTCCTAACTAATCGCATCATATGCGGTATAGGAAGACATCACTTAGCTACCGTACACTGTGCCTTGACTATGGTCAACAAACACAGCACGAATACTAAGTACTCTACTTCCTAAAATGACGGAGGGTTGCGAATGGTTTTTGTGAAAACCTTTAACGCTTTGAACTTGATCTCGTTGCGGAATCAAATGGTTTTTAAATGGAATGTTTTTGAGGCTTTTCTAGTTTTGCTAAAGGGGTCACTCCCGGTGAAGGGATCGTCGGCCCTTTCCTCGTCGAATGATGTGCGGGATATATCATATATATCACTGTGCAAAGCGGAAACTATAGAAGCGATCAAAGACAAACCGAGTGTGTAGCATCTGCCAGTTATTGCTAAAGGAGTCACTCCCGGTGAAGGGATCTCGGTCCTTTCCTCATCGAATAAGGTGCAGGATGTTCTATAATGAACACCGCGATGCAAAGCAAGAACTGTAGCTACCTGTTTTTATTTTAAAATTCGATTCCACAACATCAATTAGGTTTATTTTCTTTCATTAATCTCATTAATGAATATCCCATCATTTAATTCCACCTAACCATCACAGATAAATATAACGTACGCTTATGCCATCCGCATTCGCCTCGATGTCCCGTCTGCACCGTTAGGTTAGGTAACTAACGCCAGAGCGAGGCAGGGCTAGCGCTGGTGTAAAACATAAGCAACGTCTATATAATATATCATATATACTATATATAATACCTGTCACAGAACATCACATGATCACAGATAAATCACAGCAGAAGAAACATATGAAATATTGGATATACTAGGATGTCCGTGTTTTCAATACGAGCCAGTATAAAACACGGATTCCACGGTCGTGATGAATAGCCAATCCCACACCCCTAGACCCCTACGAGAGCAGCAAGCAACCCTACCAATTCTAGGGTTAGGAGACCCGGACTCGACTCCTCGAGTTGGTCTCCCACTGGACCCCAGAACCCGGTTACTTGTGCTCCCCTCCTTGGGTCTATCCTAATGCGGAAAAGTAAATAATATACAAACGGTGACTACTTCCGCAACCTGGAAGTGCCCCAATAAAAGAATATTACATACAAGCTTTTACATGAATGAAAATGAAAAACACTCATCTCACATAAAAACCCCCGGCTATTCAAACACGACGATCCAATATAACATATCCAGCAACACATAACATCACATGTCATCAACGTAAGCAAACATGCGTATCCCAATTGTCGTTGACATATAGCAACGAAACCGGCGATATCACATATTACACTTACGGTCACGGAAAAGAAAGTGTAAAACTACAACAGTTGGAATCCGCAACCTCCTCAGACATCGCATGCCTGACCAAATGAATTACTTAGACATCGCATGCCTAACAATTATAAACCCCGCATTTTAGTCTCATTATCGAAAACTCTTTTCAATATCAAGTCGGGCAATTCAACAAGATTCCCGACATTCTGATCGAATGCTCGTCGCAAACTTTAGTAGGCGGCCGCACCCCCGATACCGTCGACGAAGTGCACCAAGGCGGAACACCGCTGCCGCGAGCACCCGAACGGATGCTTTCGGCGACGGGGTTCTCCTACAGTCACTTGGTCGGGGCTATGGAGTGAGGCTGTCTATTAAGTTTACCCGGCGAGTATCCACGTACGCTACGTGATTGCGACGGACTTTTGATCACATCAAAATTCCGTGGCAACCGATCAAGTGAGACTAAACTGCTATGTTTATAATATTCATTCCGTTATCTCATAACAATTTGTGAATTCCAATTATTGTATCACATTCCGGATAAATAGAAAATGCTAAACTTTTCAATCGAACAATCGAACACCCAAGTTTTCCCGATACAGCTCAACACATGAAATAAGTCTAACAGCATTCAGTTCGTGCCTCAGTACCAACGGTCCAGCCGTAAAAGGGTCAAGCCAACGCCTCACATGTGGCACGCCGTACTGCCCCAAACCCGAAGGTTCAAAGGGCAGTTCAAGACGGTCACATAATCGAGTTAAGGTTTGTTGTCTTCTAGAGGGTCCATCGCGTTACTTGCACTACTTAGAACGTCGTTAAACTACGGAAAAGTCCAACAATTGGAAATTTCCCGGCAAGGGAAAAAGTGGGGATTTATATCCGGTCGAACCTTTTAACATATTCTAAGAATACCCGGAAAAGCACACCGACAAAAATTAGACAGTCCGATCGAATACACCGAGTCCCCAATACAACCCAGAAAATGTAACTCTGGAAAAAATTATTAAAATATTCCCAGGAAAACCAGCACTTTCTACTGAGAATTACGGTGCAAACTTCGATGCACAAAAGAACAAGACTGCCGTGTAACCGCCGCATGAGCACGCTCATGCCTCGGATCCGCGGTGCTCTTAAGGAATTAGGTGCTCGAATTTTGCAGTATCCCTTAAAATCCCCTGCTGATTTTTCTGAATATTTTTAATTTCGAAAACACCACATTTTACAGAAATGTCCAGAGAGCAATATTCGGGTCGGGGTTTTGGGTCGATCGGACTTCTAACTCCGTCGGGACTTCGCCTAAGGCTCTAGCTAGGCTCTGATACCACTGTAGGGTTCCTAGGCACTCTAGTGAAGTCTCACAAGTGATCAAACATGCACAAATCAAATTTTACGTGTGCCTACAAACCCGACTACGGATCGTTTACTAGATATTTAGGCGAAACAAGCAAACTAGTTAACATTTTAACTAAGGGAACGGATATACAACCTTTGTAGATCCGGTCCACCACCTCCACGGCTCCGCAATGAAGTCCCCTCGCTGTCCAAATCATGTCTCGGGCTCTAGCGTCGGCATCATCGAAGAATGGGCGGGCTTGATCGTCGGTTCGATGCCGAAGATGATCTACGTCGAGGCATCGCTAGAACAAGCTCCAACTTCACCAAGTCGGAAAAACTTATGAAGGAAACACCCTATACTACTTGGCAAGAGGTAGAGGATGAAGAAATAGGAAGTGGGTAAACTTTAGTTTTGGATTTCTCACTAGATTTCATGACTTGCCATTGGAGTAGCAAGCTTTCTTCATTGAAGAAGAAGATGAAGAAAGAAGAAGATGATATGATAAGTCTTTTTTTTTTTTAAAATAAAAACAATATGATACTTATCATGTCAACAACCATGGTTTAGTGTAGAGATTTAACCAAGGTTATATAAGTGGTTAGGGTTAGAGAAAAGACAAGAATGGTGGACTTAGTCAAGGTTTCAAGAAGTTTCAACTAAAAACAAAATAAGTCCACCATTTATCTTTCTCTTTATCTTTTCTAAATGAAATAAATAAAAAGATAAATGAATAAGCAAATGAAAAGATACCCTAACCACTAACTAACCATGGTTCAATACTTTACACAAAATCAAGGAAGAATGTATCATCAAACATGATACAATGATGTGCACAAAAATATATCACATATACAATGTGCAATACAAGTGAGTAAATCCATTTAAAGTGAACCAATACTAGTTAATGCAAAGTAATATATCAAATATATAATTATACATTAAATCATTAAATCAACACTTGATTTAACGATCCGGTCATATCGCATATAACCGACTAGTATCATATGTATCGGCTTATTGAATCAATCCTTGATTCGACAACTAGGTTATATCGCATATAACCAATCGATACATTCATCGTGAGAATAGAATACGGTATCACATACACGTATTATTCTCGGTCCCGCACATATCTCATATGCGCTCCTATTTCGTTTCGCTTGAGCTAGGAAACCTCTGTGTAGGACTCTAAAGACTCGTCAGTACGCCGGCAGCAGATGATGATCATATCAAACACCCACAAGCCGCAAGCGGTCTGCTAAACGTAACGGCCACCCGGGTATTGAGCGATCAGAAGATCGACGAGCAATCCCGCTCACACTCCTGTGAATCCAACCAGTAACACTTACCGTACGGTCCGGTCTGTTCGTCTGATATGTCGCATATCTCGCCTAGGGGTGGTAAACGTCAGACCCCAATAGCTCGATAAGTCATGCCGACGTAGGGTCCATAACATTCGTGAAAGTACTGATAACACTTACCAGTATATCACTGCAACCCTGGCCAGGGATTTCCTGTTATGGCCAGTCGAGCATAGCACAACATCAACCCCCAATACCGGGAAAGACGAATCCCCTCCTATCGCTCATTGCCTCCATGTGAATCGGGACTGTACCCAAAAACCACCTGTTTGCACGACTCAGTAGAGCCGTGGTAGGGTGGAAATCAAAGCACAGTGGGAGACACACAAGACTCTATGACGATCTCGGGTCAACAGACTAAGCTGTACCAGTGTCACCAGAGAACTGCCATCTGACGTGAGGTATAATACCATCTGGGAGTTCTCGGCGAGTCCGTTCAGTGTACCCAGTCTCCACTGAGCACCCGCATACCATCTTCGATGTCAAACACCAATGGATATGGGATCATCCATCGCCCATCGCATGGGTCGAGAAGATATGCGCTAGTCTACTCTGGAATACCGATGCCCCGTCTCGATATTCCCTCGACTAGGAACATTTCAAGGATGTACTCATGGACTACCCAGGCCCCACTAGTATGATCTACATCATAGTCCTGGAAGTCGAGTACACATCCTATGGGCTTTATCAACATGTAATCAGAGAGACAGAAAGTATACATGTTAAGATAAAGTGCAACCAGATAGCGTACTATCATGTCGAGCAAGAAAGTCCTACCTATATATATCCCAGCATCCACTACAATATACATCCAATGTACAGTAATGGCCTCTAGGGTTTACATATAACTAACAATATATATATAATTAACATTTAACACCTATTTTATCATAATCTAAAGTTTCCACTTTTTCCTAAAATTAAAAGATTAAAAGTTACATTAAAATACCATGAATTTCAAATAAAACAATTAATATTTTTATTAGGATATATTCACTAGAATAATACAAATAAAATTCACATTCATTATAACAATAAAGACGATTATTAAATACTTGAGGTGTATTTTGAAAACTATACAAAAGTACTTTTTACAGAAAACCCCCTCAAGTTTTACAAATTACAAAAAGGCCCCTAACTAATATTGAACTTCAAATTATCTTCTTTTAGTCTGACTCGGGTTAGAGTCTGACTATTTCTGACTTGAATACGATTCAAGTCAATCTATATTCTTTTATATTCCAACACAATTTGAATACATGAAACCCTGAATCCAGTTAACAATATATTCTTTTTGACTGAATCAAACCATGGATATTCATCCATTATCCTGATATTCCATTTTCCTGATTACACAGTTACAACAAGTTTACTGATATCATGGTTTTGGTTAGTCACTCAATTTACATATTCCAATACTACAATACTGTTAAAACACTACGGGGTTTAAGGGGTAGATTGGAACGGAAGGTGTTAAAGGTGGCACGAGGTGGTCAGATTAAGACACCTAACCTGAATCCTGTTGCTGTTGTACCGTGGCATACGGTTCCTTGTACTTTCCTTTTGCCCTGATCTCTAGCATATAGAGATCCCCGTCGTATACACTGGCATCCTTCTGTACCAAGCTACAAACAACAGCGTTACACAATGTTCCATAATATTCAACAATATAATACTTTAGAAAATACTGTTACTTTGTCATTCTCATTCTTCTTATTCTTTGGGACTTACCGAGCGACCTGTTCGCTGACGACATTCTATTTCTTTCTTCTTTGAATGTCGTCAGGTGCGCTGGACCAAGCTGAGATCGAGCCCACCGGTGAAGATTTGGAGCAGTTCCAAGAAGACCTAGAGCTCTAGATAATTGTACCTTGTTCTTTCCAGTATTTTTCATTTCTGTTATGCCACTGTTTAGGCATTGCTTTTTCATTCCAGTTGTATTTTCATTTCATGCATTGTACAAAGAATGTTATTAATAAAAGTTGGTGTTATTTCAATATCATTTGTCTCTTAAGATTATTTTATATTGCTTAGCTACGCTTAGCGTATGTACTTCTGAGTACATACGTAGCGGACCTCGTCGCGTCCACATCGCCGTACACTGGGAAGCGGGGCGTGACACTTAGATTACTACCCTACCACGCTCAAAGGAGACGTGCAAACAGGTTTTAGTTGGGTACAGTCCCGAACCACATGGAGGCAGTGAGCGGATCTGCAGGGGTTCGTCTCTCCCGGTATTGGGGGTGAGGTCGCACTGTGTCTAGGAGAGCCAGTACATGAAAAGTCCTTGGCCAAGGCAGGAGATTTACTGATAGGTATTCCAGTAGTATCTCAGGGTGTTCTGGGCTTATCTCCGACACGACTTGTACCGCTTTTGGGGGTCTGACTTTTACCAACCCCCTAGGCCCGCCATGCGATGCTCATAGACGAACGGACCGGACTGTACGGATATTTTCACTGACAGGCTCAGTAGGGTGTCGGCATGAGTTCGCTCACAGACATCCCTTTTGGTCAATACCTGGTAGCCCGTTACGTATTGGCTAATACCTCTGACGTGCTAGTGGTTAAATCCACAACCAAGGTATTAACGAGTCTTTAGAGTCCCCCACAGACCAGTTTCTCAAGTTTAGGGCGAAACGCTGAAGAGGCCGTATGGAGATATGGCAAGGTTCGATTAGATACGTGCGGTATTGCACGGATCGTGATCGGACGGATTTTACTAGCGGGCTTTGGTTTAAGCCGGATCCTAATATTGTACGGTGTAGATTTTGTCTCTTTGCATTTGTGTTCAGTGGGAATACAAATGTGGGCATGTATATGCAGTCGCGGGGTTTTCCTGTAATTTATTACGGGATCAGTTTTCTGAAGTTGCCAGTTTGCATTCCGTTCCGGCCAGTTTTCCTTTGTTCCTTCACAGCCGGACTTTCTTGTGGAGGGGGTTATTTGCAAGTTTGCAAATAACTTATTGTGGAGGGGGTTTCTTGCATTTTTTGGCTTCATGATACTTCTTTAATCATGAGATTCTTTTTTGGTCTCTTCCATTGCATTTATTATGATGGATTGACATTTGAGTTGGATTGGAAATGGGTGTGACCATTTTCTTATCTTTATCTTAGCTTTTCTTCTCCCATATTATTGATTCCTTTTTCCCACCATGATGAGGGGGGGCCGGCCACTTTTGTAGGAGGGGGAGAATTTATTTTTGTTGTGAGGAAAAATGTTCATCTCATTCATGCATCAAAGTTCATAGCTCCTTTTTCAAGCCTCTCCAAAAAGCTTCATTCTTTCCTCCACACTATCATGGCAACTTCTTAACCCCAAAGAGACAAGCTACTACACTTAGCCTACAGCATTCCTTGGGCACGTCGGCTCGCCAACTTCATGCTCGAGTTGCCTCGGTCCAGAGGTGGGAGCCCGTAAAAGAACCCGGCGATGTGGTGCACGTTTCGACGAGGAGGCGACGACCGGAGATTCCGCGAGAAGATCAGAGTGGAGACGAAGACCGAAGTGTTAGTTATATGTATGCCCTAGAGGCCATTACTGTACATTGGATGTATATTGTAGTGGATGCTGGGACATATATAGGTAGGACTTTCTTGCTCGACATGATAGTTACGCTATCTGGTTGCTCTTTATCTTAACATGTATACTTTCTGTCTCTCTATTACATGTTGATAAAGCCCTTAGGATGAGTACTCGACTTCCAGGACTATGATGTAGATCATACTAGTGGGGCCTGGGTAGTCCATGAGTACATTCTTCATTGTTCCTAGTCGTGGGAATATCGAGATGGGGCATCGATATTCCTGAGTAGACTAGCGTATATCTTCTCGACCCATGTGATGGGCGATGGATGATCCCATATCCATTGGTGTTTGACATCAGAGATGGTATGCGGGTGCTCAGTGGAGACTGGGTACACTGAATGGACTCGCCGAGAACTCCCAGATGGTATTATACCTCACGTCAGATGGCAGTTCTCTGGTGACACTGGTACAGCTTAGTCTGTTGACCCGAGATCGTCATAGAGTCTTGTGTGTCTCCCACTGTGCTTTGATTTCCACCCTACCACGGGTCTACTGAGTCGTGCAAACAGGTGGTTTTTGGGTACAGTCCCGATTCACATGGAAGTAATGAGCGATAGGAGGGGATTCGTCTCTCCCGGTATTGGGGGTTGATGTTGCGCTATGCATGACTGGACATAACAGGAAATCCCTGGCCAGGGTTGTCGTGATATATACTGGTAAGAGTTATCAGTAGTTTCACGATTGTTATGGACCTCATATCGGCATGACTTATCAAGCTACTGCGGTCTGACGTTTACCACCCCTAGGCGAGATATGCGACATATCAGACGAACTGACCGGACTGTACGGTAAGTGTTACTGGATGGATTCACAGGAGTGTGAGCGGGCTTGCTCGTTGATCTTCTGATCGCTCAATACCCGGGTGGCCGTTACGTTTAGCAGACCGCTTGCGGCTTGTGGGTGTTTGATATGATCATCACCTGCTGCCGGCGTATTGACGAGTCTTTAGAGTCCTACACAGAGGTTTCCTGGCTCAACCAAAACGAAATAGGAGCGCATATGAGATATATGCGGGACCGAGAATAATACCAGTATAAGATACTGGATTCTATTCTTGCGATTTGTAACATTGATCGGTTATATGCGATATAGCCGGGTTATCGGATCAAGTGTTGATTCGATAATTTGTTACTATTGATATTAGTCGGTTATATGCGATATGACCGGATCATTAAATCAAGTGTCGATTTAATGATTTAATGTATAATTATATATTTGATATATTACTTTACATTAACTAGTATTGGTTCAGTTAAGATGGATTTTCACACTTGATGTGCACATTGTATATTTGATATAGTTTTGTGCACTAGTTTGTATCATGTTTGATGATACATGCAAACTTGGGTGTATGTTTGATTTGAACCATGTTTAGATTAATGGTTATGGTTTTAATTATTCACTTATTCATTTTATTTATTTTCTTTATTTCTTTTGGCTAAAATGAAATGGTTGCTAATTTTGTCTTTTGTGGAAGCTTCATGAAGTTTGAATTAGTAACCATTTTGTTTTATATTTAAACCTAACCATTATCTAATCTAAGGTTTGCTCCCTACAAGAGTTAAATCTAACCCAATGTTGCATTATGATAAGATCAATTTGATTTTATTATTCATTCATCATTCTCATGATATTCTTCTTTTTCTTCTTCTTCTTCTTCATCAAGAAGAAGAAACCTTGCTACCTCCAATGGTGAAATGATCAAAAGAGTGAGAAATCCAAATCTAAAGTCAACCCACTTCCTATTTCTTCATCCTCTACTACTTGCCATGTAGTAGAGTGTGTTGTCTTCACAAGTTTCTTGACTTGGCGAAGGCGGAGCTCGAGTTTGAGTTGCCTCGACGTAGATCATCTTCGGCATCGAAGTCAACGACCTAGCCCGATCATTTCTCCGACGAAACCATCGCCGGAGTCTGGGATCCGATGATCGCAGCGAAGAGACATCGTCACGGAGCTATGGAGGTGGACTACCGGATCTTCAAAGATTGTATTTTCCGTTCACTCTTAGTTAAGTTGTTAACTAGTTGCTTGTTATCGCCTATACCTCTAGTAACGATCTAGTTTAGGGTTCTTCGGCACACATAAATTTTGAATTGGACATGTTTGATCTGTTGTGAGACCTCATGGGTGTGCCTAGAAACCCTACAGTGGTATCAGAGCCTAGCTAGAGCCTTAGGCGATGGGTAGACAAAGTTAGAGATCCGATCGAACCCCGAAACCCCAATCAAAACGCCTCTCTGTACTTTTTTCAAAACTGTTGAATTTTGTGAATTAAAAATATGCAAAAAAATGAGCAGGAAAAACTAAGAATTACTGTGAAGTTTGGGCCCTTAATTCAATAATTTGACCGCGGAACCGCGGCCAAACCAGGGGTTTGGCGGCGCTTCCGCGGCCTAAATTTGGACTTAGTCCCTCAAATTTCATATATTTATTCTTAGGTCCTTTATTGGCAATTTTTTATGTGAATTTTTTAATTCCACTCAGGTGTTGAGTTTTCTAGGGTTTTATTGGGGACTCGTTAATTTGATCGGATAATTTAACCTCGTTTATGTTGTGTTTCCGGATATTTTAGAAACTGTTAAAAGGTTCGACCGGATATAAATACCCATTTTTTCCCCTGCCGGAAAATTTCCAAGTGTTGGATTTTTCCGTAGTTTAAGAATGTTCTAAGTAGTGCAAGTAACGCGATGGACCCTCTAGAAGACAACAAACCTTAACTCGATTATGTGACCGTCTTGAACTGCCCTTTGAACCTTAGGGTTTGGGGCAGTACGGCGTGCCACATGTGAGGCGTTGGCTTGACCCTTCAACGGCTGGACCGTTGGTACTGTGGCATGAAGTGAATGTTTTTGAACTTATTTCATGTGTTGATCTGTTACGGGAAAACTTGGGTGTTTGATTGTTCGATCGGAAAGTTTAATATTTTCTATTTATCTGGAATGTGATACAATAATTGGAATTCACAAGAAGTTATGATATAACTGAATGAATGTTATAAATCAAGCACTTTAGTCTCACTTGATCGGTTGCCACGGAATTTTGATGTGATCAAAAGTCCGTCGCAATCACATAGCGTACGCGGATACTCGCCGGGTAAACTTAATAGACAGCCTCACCCCATAGCCCCGACCAAGTGACTGTAGGAGAACCCCGTCGCCGAAAGCATCCGTTCGGGTGCTCGCGGCAACGGTGTTCCGCCTTGGTGCACTTCGTCGACGGCGTCGGGGGTGCGACCGCCTACTAAAGTTTGCAACGAGCATTCGATCAGGATATCGGGAATGTTGTTGAATTGCCCGACTTGATATTGAAAAGTGATTTCGATAATGAGACTAAAATGCGGGGTTTATAATTGTTAGGCATGCGATGTCTAAGGAATTCATTTGGTTAGGCATGCGATGTCTAAAGAGTTTGCGGATTCCAACTGTTGTAGTTTTACACTTTCTTTTCTGTGACCGTAAGTGTAATATGTGTTATCGCCGGTTTCGTTGCTATATGTCAACGACAATTGGGATGCGCATATTTACTTACGTTGATGACATGTGATGTTATGTGTTGCTGGATATGTTATATTGGATCGTCGTGTTTGAATAGCCGGGGTTTTTATATGAGATGAGTGTTTTTCATTGTCATTCATGTAAAAACTTGTATGTAATATTCTTTTATTGGGGCACTTCCATATTGCGGAAGATGTCACCGTTTGTATATTATTTACTTTTCCACATTAGGATAGACCTAAGGAAGGGGGCACAAGTAACCGGGTTCTAGGGTCCAGTGGGAGACCATCTCGAGGAGTCGAGTCCGGGTCTCCTAACCCTAGAATTGATAGGGTTGCTTGCCGCTCTCATAGGGGTCTAGGGGTGTGGGTTTGGCTATTCATCATGACCGTGGAATCCGTGTTTTATACTGGCTCGTATTAAAAACACGGACGTCCTAGTATATCCAATGTTTCATATGATTCTTCTGCTGTGTTATCTGTGATGTGATCATGTGATTTGTTCAGATAGATACAGTATATAGTATATATGATATATTATATAGACGTTGCTTATGTTTTACACCCGCACTAGCCCTGACTCGCTCTGGCGTTAGTTACCTAACCTAACGGTGCAGACGGGACATCGAGGCGAATGCGGATGGCATAAGCGTACGTTATATTTATCTGTGATGTTTAGGTGGACTTAAATGATGGGATAATCATTAATGAGATTAATGAAAGAAAATAAACCTAATTGATGTTGTGGAATCGAATTTCAAAATAAAACAGGTAGCTACAGTTCTTGCTTTGCATCGCTGTGTTCCTTATAGAACATCCTGCACCTTATTCGATAAGGAAAGGACCGAGATCTCTTCACCGGGAGTGACTCCTTTAGCAATAACTGGCAGATGCTACAACACTCGGTTTGTCTTTTGATTGCTTCTATAGTTTCTGCTTTGCACAGTGATATATATGATATATCCCGCACCTCATTCGACGAGGAAAGGGCCGACGATCCCTTTGCCAGGAGTGACCCCTTTAGCAAAACTAGAAAAGCCTCAAAAACATTCCATTTAAAAACCATTTGATTGCGCAACGAGATCAAGTTCAAAGCGTTAAAGGTTTTCACAAAAACCATTCGCAACCCTCCGTCATTTTAAGAAGTAGAGTACTTAGTATTCGTGCTACGTTTGTCGACCATAGCCGAGGCGTAGTGTGCGGTAGCTAAGTGATGTCTTCCTATACAGCATATGATGCGATTAGTTAGGACAGTCATGTGGCTTTGTTGACCTTAGCCAAGGGTCATGTGGGTGGGTCTAATTAATCACGAAATGACGGGTAGAACTTGACTAGTACCTATGATTGGTTGACCTTAGTCAAGGTCATAGGTGCTAGGGGTGAAAATCGTTATCGGGAGTTTCAAGTGTTGAAACTTGCAATGAGATTGCATACCTTCTATATGATAGTTGGATCCCAATACCCACTGCGAGTAATTGTTACTCCTGAGAGAATTTTGCACTTTACAAATTAGCCAATCAAGTAGGTGTCTAGAAAGGTGTCAACAGGGTTACGCCTCTGGGAAAATGAGGTTTACTGTAATTAGGTCCGTGCGAAAGCACGAGGAACCTCCCTCAAAGTACCGACACTGGCCTGGCTGAAAGATTGGTGAACTTGTAGAGTGTAATTAATCCCGGCTAGTCTTTCCTTTTAGGGTTTGAAGGAAGATTTGATTAAAACAGTGGGAGCCATCCTAATTGGAGAAAATGTATAACCAATCTAATCTTGCAAGAGCGCACGCAGAGTGTTTTCTTCTCTCTCTCTCTATGTAGCGACCATATCACGCCTTAATCAAGATAATAATATGGTTGTATTGACCGAACCCGCTTGTTATACTGAGCTGGGGTAAGTTGGTCCCGCTCCCACTTATAATTGTTATAAGACAGAGCAGGAAATTGGGGAATACCAGGATTCCTATGACGCCCAAACGAAGAAAGTGCATGAGATGCATCTCCTTCGGGTGTGTTCATTATAAAGAACTGTTTCTCAGTATCCTCTGCATCCTGGGTATTTGATGCTGGATCAGGATCGCAGATATGTAATCTGTTACATAGGGCTACAAAAAGGCAGAGAACTGAGAACGGGTGATAAGTTTCATGAGACAGAAAACGGGGCAAGTGTTGCAGCCAGGTCTGTCGGTCACTGTCACCCTGTATTACAAATACATTGATTCTGAACAAATGCCGTTAGATACCGAACCTGATATACAAAATCATATCAGTTTCTTTATTAGTAAAGAAGGATATAATTTTGTATTGATGGATAATGTTTTGAACATTTCCTATATCAAAGGTTGATCGGTTCAGGCATGTTATCTAAAAGCATTGACGTTCTAAATCAAACTACAGTTCTTAGTATTCAGAACACACACAAGAGGAAGAGTTCAGAAATGAACGGATCCTTCTTGAGGCATTGTAGACTAGGTCATATCAATGCGACCCGACTGGCTGAAGTTGCATTCTAGATGCATATTTAAATCGGTTTGAATTTACATCTTGTGAAACTTGCCAGTCATGTCACAAAGATTATATGACCATAGCTCTGTTTATTGGAAACAGAGAAAGAGTTAATGAACTTTTGGGAATGATACATGATGATGTATGTTAGGTCCCCTGTCTACACATGCCAGGACCCGTTCTTTGTACTTCATTACGTTCTCTGATGATCTCTCAAGATTCAGTCATATGTTCCTGTTGAAATATAAGTCCGAACCTTTTGAGATATTCACAGAATATAAGTTAGAAATAGAGAACCAAAATACGGGTATAAGTATTATATCCTGTGATAAGATCAGGGAGGAGAATACTTGTGCATGGAATTCTTGGACTATTCTAAAAGAAAATGAGATTCTCTCTCGGTATTACTCCTCTGAATACACCACAGCACAACGGTGTATCAGGGCAGAGCAATCGCACCGTATTAGATATGGTGTGCTCTATGATGAGTACTACTGAGTTACCCATTTCCTTTTGGGGTTGTGCACTTGTGAAGTTGCATACCTATTGAATAGGGTTCGATTCAAATCAGTGCCTACCACTCCATATAAGATATAGTGTGGGAAGAGCCTATCTCTTAAGAAAGTTAAGATTTGGGATTGTCCGGCCTATGTCAAAAGCAAAATCCGGACAAGATCGAGGCAAGGTCGGTTCTATAGAATTGGAAAGGTTCCAGCTATACAAAACTGCAGCTGATGATTTGACAGAACCAAAGGATTCAATAGTCCTCGACGTACCTCAGCCTCTCCGCCGAACTAGTAGGGTTCCTCATCCGCTTAAGAGATACTTCGGTTTCTCGATGACAGTGGGAGCGAGGAATGCATCATGAGATGATAACCCAACTAGTTTTGAGCAGGCCATCGAGAGTAAGGACTCTGTAAGAATGGCTGGATGCTTAGCGATCTGAGATGGAATCCATGTACACCAACAAAGTATGGACTTTGGTTGCGATATCTGAAGGGTTAAATCCCCATCAGGAGCAAGTATATCTTGAGAAGATTACTTGGCGTAGATGGAAAAGTTAAGACTTTCAAAGCTAGACTTGTTAAAGTTTTTCGTCATCGACCAGGCTTGGATATGATGAAACCTTTTCCAGGGACTATGCTTAAGTCCATCCAGATCCTACTTGCCATTGCTGCATACCATGACTACGATATCTGGTGGTTGGGTGCCATGACTTCTTTTCTAAAAAGATTTAGAAGAGAACGTTTATAAGCATACAGCCAGAGAGCTTCGTAAACAGTGGGAGCAGCGGAAACGTGTGCAAGTTGCTTTATAGGATAAAGAAGACATCGCGGAGTTGGAACGTCTGTTTTGATGTGATAGTCAAAGCTTTTGACTTCATCAAAATGGTAGATGAACCTTGTATATACAAAAGGGTAGTAAGGAGTATGGTGGTGATCCTCGTAGAGTACGTGGATGACATACTCTTGATAGGAAAGGAGTTTCCTATGCTACCCTCGGTCAATCTCTGCTTATCACAAGGATTCTCCAAATAGTATAAAGTTGATACCTCCAAAATCCTGGGATTTAGGTCTATGAGATAGATCTAAATGGATGTTAGGATTCTCACTAGCTGTAGTAAGATAGTATCAATCGATCCTGGGGAGAATCACTGAAAAGGTTCCAGGGTGATAAGGACGACTGAATGTCAGTCGCAGGCATTGTCTTTACCTTCAATGAAGGGACGGTATGTTGGAAGAGTTCCAAGCTAGATACCGTGGCAAACTAGACGATAAAGGCTGGTAACATCGCTATTAAAGATACTACCAAAGAGGCAGTTTGGGTGTATATTGGTTCATAAGATGAACTAGGTTCTTACCATTGGATGACAATGGATGTGTGGCTTTAGCCCAAGAACCCTGGTCCCATCAGTGACCCAGACATATTCCAAGGCAGCATCACCTGATCATGGAGATAGTTGATCTCCAGACTGATCGAGGTTTGGAGAGTAGACTCAGAAGACAACACGGCGGATCCACTCACGAAGGCCTTTTCCCAGAGAGAGACATATATGGGATGGTTGAGTATTAGATACTACAACCACTGCTGCAGATGGCCCTAGTGCAAGTGGGAGATTGTTAGTTATATGTATGCCCTAGAGGCCATTCCTGTACATTGGATGTATATTGTAGTGGATGCTGGGACATATATAGGTAGGACTTTCTTGCTCGACAAGATAGTACGCTATCGGGTTGCTCTTTATCTTAACATGTATACTTTCTGTCTCTCTGTTACATGTTGATAAAGCCCTTAGGATGAGTACTCGACTTCCAGGACTATGATGTAGATCATACTAGTGGGGCCTGGGTAGTCCATGAGTACATCCTTCATTGTTCCTAGTCGTGGGAATATCGAGATGGGGCATCGATATTCCAGTGTAGACTAGCGTATATCTTCTCGACCCATGTGATGGGCGATGGATGATCCCATATCCATTGGTGTTTGACATCAGAGATGGTATGCGGGTGCTCAGTGGGGACTGGGTACACTGAATGGACTCGCCGAGAACTCCCAGATGGTATTATACCTCACGTCAGATGGCAGTTCTCTGGTGACACTGGTACAGCTTAGTCTGTTGACCCGAGATCGTCATAGAGTCTTGTGTGTCTCCCACTGTGCTTTGATTTCCACCCTACCACGGCTCTACCGAGTCGTGCAAACAGGTGGTTTTTGGGTACAGTCCCGATTCACATGGAGGCAATGAGCGATAGGAGGGGATTCGTCTCTCCCGGTATTGGGGGTTGATGTTGCTCTATGCACGACTGGACATAACAGGAAATCCCTGGCTAGGGTTGTCGTGATATACACTGGTAAGAGTTATCAGTAGTTTCATGATTGTTATGGACCTCATATCGGCATGACTTATCAAGCTACTGCGGTCTGACGTTTACCACCCCTAGGCGAGATATGCGACATATCAGACGAACTGACCGGACTGTACGGTAAGTGTTACTGGATGGATTCACAGGAGTGTGAGTGGGCTTGCTCGTTGATCTTCTGATCGCTCAATACCCGGGTGGCCGTTACGTTTAGCAGACCGCTTGCGGCTTGTGGGTGTTTGATATGATCATCACCTGCTGCCGGCGTATTGACGAGTCTTTAGAGTCCTACACAGAGGTTTCCTGGCTCAAGCAAAACGAAATAGGAGCGCATATGAGATATGTGCGGGACCGAGAATAATACCAGTATAAGATACTGGATTCTATTCTTGCGATTTGTAACATTGATCGGTTATATGCGATATAGCCGGGTTATCGGATCAAGTGTTGATTCGATAATTTGTTACTATTGATATTAGTCGGTTATATGCGATATGACCGGATCATTAAATCAAGTGTCGATTTAATGATTTAATGTATAATTATATATTTGATATATTACTTTACATTAACTAGTATTGGTTCAGTTAAGATGGATTTTCTCACTTGATGTGCACATTGTATATTTGATATAGTTTTGTGCACTAGTTTGTATCATGTTTGATGATACATGCAAACTTGGGTATATATTTGATTTGAACCATGTTTAGATTAATGGTTATGGTTTTAATTATTCACTTATTCATTTTATTTATTTTCTTTATTTCTTTTGGCCACAATGAAATGGTTGCTAATTTTGTCTTTTGTGGAAGCTTCATGAAGCTTTGAATTAGTAACCATTTTGTTTTATATTTAAACCTAACCATTAGCTAAACTAAGGTTTGCTCTCTACAAGAGTTAAATCTAACCCAAGGTTGCATTATGATAAGATCAATTTGATTTTATTATTCATTCATCATTCTCATGATATTCTTCTTCTTCTTCTTCTTCATCTTCATCAAGAAGAAGAAACCTTGCTACCTCCAATGGTGAAATGATCAAAAGAGTGAGAAATCCAAATCTAAAGTCAACCCATTTCCTATTTCTTCATCCTCTACTACTTGCTATGTAGTAGAGTGTGTTGTCTTCACAAGTTTCTTGACTTGGCGAAGGCGGAGCTCGAGTTTGAGTTGCCTCGACGTAGATCATCTTCGGCATCGAAGTCAATGACCTAGCCCGATCATTTCTCCGACGAAACCATCGCCGGAGTCCGGGATCCGATGATCACAGCGAAGAGACATCGTCACGGAGCTATGGAGGTGTACTACCGGATCTACAAAGGTTGTATTTTCCGTTCACTCTTAGTTAAGTTGTTAACTAGTTGCTTGTTATAGCCTATACCTCTAGTAATGATCTAGTTTAGGGTTCTTCGGCACACATAAATTTTGAATTGGACATGTTTGATCTGTTGTGAGACCTCATGGGTGTGCCTAGGAACCCTACACGAAGGACACAGATCGCTTGGTATATCTCTCTACCCGTCTTTTAGTTTGCTAGTAGCTAGGTTAATGGTCCGATCCGGGTTAAAAGTGCGCGGTGGTGCCGGTTTGCAAGTTTCGCAAAGTTTTTCGTTTCCGCGTTTCCGGCGTCGGATTGACGGCCGGGACGCCGCCGTGCACTTACAATATCTGTGATGTGATATATGTATTGAACGTCTGCTAATCGCTATACGTCGATTAGTGGGGGTTATACATATCTGTGATCTGTAATGTTGATGGTTTGTGTATATGAATTCGTTGGATTGTCGTGGATGAGTAGCCGGGGGGTTGTGAGATGAGAGTTTTCTTATTCTTTCAATTCTTGTAATATATAAATTGATGTAATATTATTTGTATGGCCGCACAACCAGGTTGGGGTTGTAGCCGTCTTTGTATAATTTCTTTTTACTGTTTTTGCTCCTAGGATAGACCCAAGGTGGGGTGCACAAACTACCGGGTATCTCAAAGTGCCGAGTGGCCTACTCACGGTGTTGAGGGAGGTTGCTTCGCTTCGGATACTTGGCGGGTAGTTTTCCGCACCCGTAGGGGTCTAGGGTGGGATTTGGCTATTCATCGCGACCGTTTAATCCGCTCTTCATTACAGGCTTGTGCGAAATGCGGATTCCTAGTATATCCAATGTGTTCATCTGTGATCTGGAATGACTATCATTGCATGTGACGAATGTATATATCTATATATGATATTTATTTAGGCGTTGCTTATGTTTTGCATCCGCGCAGTCCAGCCCCCGCTCTGTCGTTAGTTAAGTAACCTAACGGGTGATGACGGGACCCCGTGGCGAATGCGGATGGCATAAGCGTACGTCATATTTTCGTTGTTTTCTGCAATGGTAGGATTAATTGATGGGACGCATTAAAATTAATGCAAGAAAAATAAACCAAGTAAAAGTCGTTGGAACACCTTCAAAACCACTCGGTTCTTTTCAAAACCAAATTTTAAATGCGGAGCTTGAACCACTCCTTTTGAAAGCTATCTCGTTCCTTCGATTATATCAAGTTCACTACGTTCACGGTTTCGCCAAAACCATTCGTAGCCCTCCGTCGTTTCACATGGATGGTCAATAAGTATTCAAGCTATGTTTGTTGGCCAAAGTCAAGGCATAGTGATTGGTAGCTATTGGGTATTCATGTGCAGCATAGATAGATGTGTTGGTTTGGGACAGTCGTTCTATCTTGTTGGCCAAAGTCAAGGGTATGTGCGGGTGGGCTCAAATTAACCTGGAGAATGACGGGTAGAACTTGACATGTGACTTATGATTTGTTGGCCAAAGTCAAGGTCATAAGAGCATGGGGCAAAAATCCACATCGGGAGTTTCAAAAGAAATTGAAACTTGCTAGCGCTGCATACCATTTAAAGTGTGACGATTCTGGTAGGATTCCTTCAGTTTTGTCACGCGATGATATTTGGATCTCGATCCTACTGTGAGTATATGCTACTCCTCCGGAACTTTCTCACTTAACGATCAATGCTATAAACCAAGTAGGTGTCTAGAAAGGTGTTAGCGGGGCTGCGCCCACAGGGAAAAGAGGTTATTTAATTAAGGAACTTCGCGAAAGCGTTGGAAAACCTCCCTCGAAGTACCGACACTAGCCTGGCTGAACGGTTAAGCAAGAATTGTACGGTGAGATTGATCCCGACTAATTCTTCCTTTATGGTTTGAGGAGGGATTCGAGAGACAGTGGGAGCCATCCTATTTAGACAAATTAAAAACCACTCTAAACTTGCAAGAGCATCATGCTAAAGTGTTTCTTCTCTCTCTCCTAATTGCAGCGACCAAATATCATGACTGGACTTAAGTTACTTCTAGATAAAAATATACTGACAGGACCAAACTACAAAGATTGGCTCAGAAATGTCAAAATGGCAATCACTTATGACAAGTTGGGGTATCTTCTTACCACCAAAGCTCCCCCTGTCCCAGGTTCTAAAACCAGCGTCGCGGATAGGGAAATCCGTAAGACCTGGGAAATCGACTGCGCGAAGGCCAAGTGCCTCGTGCTTGCCTTTATGGACAATGAACATCAGAGGAGGCACGAGAATATGGACCTCGAATCCATATTTCTCCATAAAAAGAACTGTATGGAGAGCAATCCTGTATCGCCAGATACGAAGTGTCGAAGAAGCTGTTTTCGGCGAGATTGGCCGTCGGATCATCGGTAGCGGAACACATGCTTAAGATGATTGGCTACATAGAGGAGCTCGCGGACCATGGGACCACGTTAGAGAATGAGCTCTATACGGACTTGATTCTTCAGTCCCTTCCTTCCACTTACGCCCAGTTTATCCTGAACTTCAACTTGCAAGAAAAGGAAGTTGAACTTTCAGAACTCCTCAACATGCTGAGGAGTGCAAAGGGCACCCTACAGAAAGGTAGGGAAACATCCATTTTGTTTGTAGGAGGATCTTCCTCTTCTAAGTCCAAGACGAAAGCCAAGGGAAAGAAGAAGAAAACCCCCGCCAAACCAAGGGGCGGTGTTAGTAAGGTGGATACGAAGGGAAAGTCAAAAGCAACAAAGGTAGCAGGAAAGCTTGTGGGGAAGGAAGAATGCTTTTACTGTTACAAGAGTAGACACTGGAAGAAAGATTGCAGGGCTTGGAAGGCCAGAACACAGGATCTGAAGCAAGTTGCGGCTTCAGCTTCAGGTGTGTATATTATTGAAAACTGTCTATCAATAAACTCTACTTCCTGGGTATTGGATACCGGATTAGGATCTTATATCTGTAATTCTTTGCATGCATTGAGAAAGCGTAGGTTTTTGAAGGCAGGTGAAATGACCCTCAAAGTTGCAAACGGAGCTAGCATGGATGCTGAGGCCGTGGGGGACTATCACCTGGGAATGTCAGATGGACATGTTTTGGTTTTACGTAATTGCTTTTTTGTACCCAATGCAACTTGTAATATCATTTCTGTATCTTTAATATCTAAAGAAGGTTATGAATTTGCGTTTGTAAGTAATGTTGTAAACATTCACCTTAATCAAGTTCTGATTGGGTCAGGTACATTAAGCAATGGTATATACGTATTAAACCAACCACAGATTTTCAATGTCCAAAATACACACAAAAGAAAGTCTCTGGAAATAAAATCAGGCTTTCTTATGGCATTGTAGACTGAGTCACATCAATGAGAGAAGGTTGACGAAGTTACATACAGAAGGATATGTAGATCCGTTCGAATATTAATCATATGCAACTTGTCAATCCTGTCTCAAAGGAAAGATGACAAAGACTCCGTTCACTGGACACGGAGTAAGAGCGAGCGAGCTCTTGGGACTCATACACAGCGACGTGTGCGGTCCAATGTCTACGCATGCACGAAGCGGTTATTCTTACTTCATTACTTTTACGGATGACTTTTCAATGTGCGGATATGTCTTCTTAATGAAACATAAATCCGAAGCCTTTGGAAAATTCCAGGAATATAAGAATGAAGTAGAAAAACAAACAGGAAAAAGTATCAAGACACTGAGATCTGATCGATGTGGTGAATACTTGAGTGCCGAGTTCCTGGATTACTTAAAAGAGAATGGAATTCTCTCTCAGCTTACTCCCCTATACACTCCGCAACATAACGGTGTATCGGAGAGACGGAACCGCACCCTATTAGATATGGTACGTTCCATGATGAGTAACGCTGAGTTACCGCGATCATTCTTGGGATATGCACTAGAATCAGCTGCATACCTTTTGAACCGAGTTCCAACTAAGACTGTGCCTACTACACTATATCAGATATGGTGTGGGAAGAGACCCTATCTTAATCACATTAAGACATGGGGATGTCCAGCTTTTGTCAAAAAGCAGCATGCGGACAAACTCGAGGCACGCTCAGTACAGTGCAAGTTTGTGGGATATCCAAAGAACTCCAAGGGATATTTCTTCTATTGCGAAGAGGAACAAAAGGTTTTTGTTTCTCGTCATGCCCACTTCTTGGAAACTGAGTTTTTGGAAAATCAGATAAGTGGGAGCACAGTAGAACTGGAAGAAATTCCAGAACCACGAGCTATTACTGAAAGCTTAGTAGAACCAGAGGGTTCGAAAGATCAGGACATTCCTGCGCCGCTCCGTAGAAGTAGTAGGCAGTCTCATCCGCCCGAGAGATACTACGGTTTTCACATAGACGGGGATAGAGGGGATTGCATCATTGATAGTGATGAGCCGACTAGCTTCCAGCAGGCCATTCAGAGCGTTGACTCGGTAAAATGGCTAGATGCAATGCGGACCGAAATGGAGTCCATGTACACCAACAAAGTATGGACGTTGGACGTTGCTCCAGATGGGGTAAAACCCGTAGGATGCAAGTGGATCTTCAAAAGGAAGATTGGTTTAGATGGACAGGTTGAGACCTATAAAGCTAGACTTGTTGCAAAGGATTTCCGTCAAAGACCTGGTTTGGACTATGACGAAACATTTTCTCCAGTGGCTATGCTGAAATCCATTCGGATCCTTCTTGCCATTGCTGCCTTCCATGATTATAAGATTTGGCAGATGGACGTAAAGACCGCTTTTCTAAATGGAAATTTAGAGGAGTGTGTCTATATGGACCAGCCAGAGGGTTTCATTCAGAGTGGGAGCAGCGGAAAGGTGTGCAAGTTGCTTAAGTCCATCTATGGACTAAAGCAGGCATCGCGGAGTTGGAACATCTGTTTTGATGAGACGGTCAAAAAATTTAGCTTTATCAAATATCCAGATGAACCATGCATCTATAGTAGATTTGTAGCAAGAACTGTAGTATTCCTCGTTTTATACGTAGATGACATTCTCTTGATAAGAAATGACATTCCTATGCTACAATCTGTCAAAGGGTTCTTGTCACACAGGTTCTCCATGAAAGACCTGGGTGATGCCTCTTACATTTTGGGGATCCGGATCTATCGTGACAGATCCAAGAGGATATTAGGACTTTCACAGTCCAGGTACATCGACACCATACAGAAAAGATTCAGTATGAAAGATTCCAAGCGCGGTAATCTACCAGCTTGTCACGGGATCACCCTCTCCAAAGAGATGTCTCCCAAGACTGATTTGGAAAGGGATCGCTTGTCTATTATACCCTACGCTTCTGCGGTAGGCTCTATAATGTATGCGAAGTTGTGTACCAGACCGAATGTAGCTTATGCACTGAGTGTGGTAAGCCGGTATCAGTCAAACCCTGGGGAGAAACACTGGATAGCAGTAAAGAACATTCTTAAGTACCTGAGAAGGACTAAGGAGATGTTCTTGGTGTATGGCGGAAAAGACCTCCAGATCGAGGCCTTTGCTGACTCCAGCTTCCAGAGTGACAAGGATGATTCCGAGTCCATGTCGGGTTATGTCTTTACCCTCTATGGAGGGGCGGTGTGTTGGAAGAGTTCCAAACAGGAAACCGTTGCTGACTCGACAATGGAAGCGGAATATATCGCGGCTGCAGATGCCGCAAAAGAAGCCGTCTGGATAAGGAAGTTCTTGACAGAACTTCTGGTGGTTCCGTCCATTGTTGATCCAGTACCTCTGTATTGTGACAACAACGGGGCTATAGCTTTAGCGAAGGAACCCAGGTCCCATCAGAAGTCCAGACACATCTTGAGGCGGTATCACCTGATCAGGGAGATCGTGGGTCGCCGGGAGATCGAGGTTCGGAGAGTTGCTACGGAAGATAACACTGCTGATCCATTCACGAAGGCCTTACGCCAGACTCAGTTCGAGCGGCTGATCGAGATGATAGGTCTTCGATACGCCAGTTCATGGCCTTAGTGCAAGTGGGAGATTGTTAGTGTATATGCCCTAAAGGCCATTACTGTATCATACTAGTTTGTATATTACTTGATGGAAGCTTGGGATATTCACCTTGTATTGACAATCTTGCTCAAAATAGTAGTATGCTACTTGGTTTGTTTCTACTTTAATGTGTGCATGTGTTTCTTATAGCATATCGCTTTTACACATTAGTGGAGCCCTTAGGATCTTTGCTTGATTACCAGCGTTGTGATGGCAGTCACACTCGTGGGGGCTGGGTAATCTACAAGCACATCCTTTTGCAGGTCCCTAGTCGTAGGACTATCGAGACAGGGCATCGATACTCCGGAGTAGACTAGCGTAAGCGCTTCTCATCCCAGCTTGGGAGACGGTCTGTCCCACAGCCGTCAGTACGTCGTACTTGAGATAGTATTGTTGGAGATAGTGCCCTCAGAGTCAATTATTGGATCACAGGCACGTGATTGCAATGATTGAGGGAGGACCTGTCCCAGTAGGACAGTCTTACTCGAGATGATAGTATGCTATCTGGTTTATCTTTATCATCGTGTACTGCTTTAGGTGACCTGACATGTCGCTATTACACGTTGATAGAGCCCCTACGATTCTTGCTTGACCACCTGCAGTATGAGGGCGATCATATAAGTGGGAGCTGGGGTCTATAAGCACATCCTTAAAAGGTCCCTAGTCATGGGAGTTTCGAGACAGGGCATCGATACTCCAGAGTAGAATAGTGTGTACATTCGAGACCCCGACGGGGGGCGGTGGCCGGTCTCACAAGCCACTGGTGTCAGTTGGTTCACCTAAGATGTATACAGGTGCTCATTGGGTTATGAGTACACCGGACAGGACTCGCCGGGAACATGCTAGTTGGTCTTATACCTGACGTCAGATAGCAGTTCCCTGGTGACATGTGTACAGGTTAGTTCATCGACCTAGGGATCGTCATTTGTCTCGTGTGAGTTCCCACTGTACTTTGATTACTACCCTACCACGCTCAAAGGAGACGTGCAAACAGGTTTTAGTTGGGTACAGTCCCGAGCCACATGGAGGCAGTGAGCGGATCTTCAGGGGTTCGTCTCTCCCGGTATTAGGGGTGAGGTTGCGCTGTGTCTAGGAGAGCCATTACACGAAGCCCTCGGCCAAGGCATGAGATTTACTGGTAGGTATTCCAGTAGTATCTCAGGGTGTTCTGAGCTACACTCCGACATGACTTGTACCGCTTTTGGGCGTCTGACTTTTACCAACCCCCTAGGCCCGCCATGCGATGCTCATAGACGAACGGATCGGACTGTACGGATATTGTCACTGACAGGCTCAGTAGGGTGTCAGGATGAGTTCGCTCATCGACGTCCCTTTTGGTCAATAGCTGGTGGCCCGTCACGTATGGCTAATACCTCTGACGTGCTAGTGGTTAAATCCACAGCCATAGTATTGACGAGTCTTTAGAGTCCACCACACATACAGTTACTCAAGTTTCGGGCGAAACGCTGTAGAGGCCGTATGGAGATATGGCAGGGTTCGATCAGATACGTGCGGTATTGCACGGATCAGGATCGGACGGTTTATACGAGCGGGCTTTGGTTTAAGCCGGATCCTAGTATTGTACAGTGTAGATTTTGTCTCATTGCATTTGTATTTCGGTCGGAATACAAATGCGGGTGTGTATACACAGTAGCGGAGTTTTCCTGTAATTTATTACGGGACCAGTTTTCTGGAGTTGCCGGTTTGCTTTCCGTTTCGGCCATATTTCTTTGTATCCTTCATTGGCCGAAGATTGGTGGAGGAGGGCTTATTTGCATTTGTGCAAATAAGCATTTGTGGAAGGTGTTCTTTGCATTTTCTTGTGTCATGATGGTTGCACCATCTTTTGACTTGCTCACTTCATGATGGTGCATCATTGCATGACTTTTGGTTGTTATGATGATAGATGGAGTGTGAGGTTGGTTTTGTGATCATTGTTGATTATCACCATTCTTTGTGAAACTGATTAGTAGAGGAGTTGGATGTTCGGTTTCACACGGGCTGTGAGTAGTCGACATCGCAATAATTAGCCTTAAGTGCAAGTGGGAGATTGTTGGAGATAGTGCCCTCAGAGTCAATTATTGGATCACGGTACGTGATTGCAATGATTACGGAGGACCTATACCGGTAGGACAGTCTTACTCGAGATGATAGTTTGCTATCTGGTTTGCCTTTATCAGTCGTGTACATGTTCAGGTGACTGATTACATGTTACACTTTGATAGAGCCCTTAGGATCTTGCTTTACTACCAACAGTATGATGGCGATCATATACGTGAGAGTTGGGTAGTTTATATGCATAGCCTTAATTGTGGTCCCTAGTCGTGGGAGTTTCGAGACAGGGCATCGATACTCCGGAGTAGACCAGTGTATACAGTCGAGTCCCCGACGAGGGGTGGTGGCCGGTCTCACAAGCCACTGGTGTCAGTTGGATCACCTAAGATGTATACAGGTGCTCATTGGGTTATGAGTACACCGGACAGGACTCGGCGGGAACCTGCTAGTTGGTATTATACATATCGTCAGATAGCAGTTCCCTGGTGACATGTGTACAGGTTAGTTCATCGACCTGAGGTTGTCATTTGTCTCGTGTGAGTTCCCACTGTGCTTTGATTTCTACCCTACCACGGCTCAAAGGAGTCATGCAAACAGGTAGTTTTTTGGTACAGTCCCGAGCCACATGGAGGCACGTGAGCGGATCGGCAGAGGATTCGTCTCTCCCGGTATTTGGGGTGAGATCGTGCTGTGTCTAGGAGAGCCATTACATAAAGCCCACGGCCGTGGCAGGAGATTTACTGGTAGGTACTCCAGTAGTATCTCAGGGTGTTATTGGGCTACACTCCGACACGACTTATACTGCTATTGGGGGTCTGACGTTACTAGCCCCTTAGGAAGATATGCGATACTCATTGACGAACGGACCGGACTGTATATACATTGTCACTGTTAGGCTCAGTAGGGTTTCCGGGTGAGTTCGCTCATCGGCCTCCCTTGAGGTCAGTCCATGGGCAGCCGTTACGCATAGCCAGTGCCGCTAACGGTTTGTGGTTAAACCCACTGCCAGGGTACTGACGAGTCATTAGAGTCCCCCACAGACAGTTTCCCAAGTTCGGGCAAAACGTTGTAAAGGCCGTATGGTTTTATGGCAGGGTTCGGAAAATGCACGTGCGTTTACGCACGTGTCAGATTTCGGGCAGATGATACTGGTCGGCTTTGGTTTAAGCCGGATCCGAGTATTATATTGAGTAGATATAATATCTTTGTCTCAGTTGTATTTGTATTCGGTCGTAATACAAATGCGGGTATATTTATACAGTTACGGGGTTATCCTGAAATTCGTTTCAGGATCACTTTTAGAAGTTTCCAGTTTCCAATTTTCTATCAGCCGTATTTAACATTTGGTTAAATACGGATTTTGTATTTTCTTGAAAAGTGTGTGGATGCTTCTAGAAGGTTCTAGAAGTGGTGATTAGGCTTATGACTCATATGTTGCATTAATGGTTTTGGTGACAAGGATTAGTGATTCATTAGTTTTATTTATTGTGTTCACACTTTGTGTTCACACTAGATATTTTCTTATTGTCACCTCCCCCTCTCCTACACTCACCCTCCCCTCACTTAAATATGGCCGGCCCCTTCCCCCTTTCTCACTCACTCTCACTTGATGTTTGGAAAAAGATTATGATAATTTTGGGGTGCATGGAAATTTCATAGCTCATTTCATTCCATCACCCGATTCGAGTGGCAACTTCATTAACCGTTCGTCCATAGCCTTGGACGTAACGAGACAAGGTATTCTACCCATTCTCTACATCAATCTTGGTCGTCTCTTTTAGCAAACTTGACGACAGAGTTGCCTCGAGTCAGAGGCGGGAGCCCGTTTAAAGAATCGTTGACGTGGTGCCACCTGGACGAGTAGATCGGAGATCGACGAGATCGGAGCAGCCGCAACGGAGCGTCGGATGATGGTTAAAGAATAAAGGGCTCGGATCGTTCGGTATAACCTTTTCTACACTCTTCACAGTTTGTTAGTTTAGCAATAATGGCAGATCCGGGTTAAAGTATACAATAGCGCCAGTTTAAAAGTTTTTGTTCCGCATTTGGCGTCTGTTAGACGGCCGGGGCGCTACCGTATACTTACAGTGGTATCAGAGCCTCACCATTTTGCTTTACTAACTTGTGCTAATGCGTTTAAAACATAGATCGAACTGGATATCGAAAACCACAATTTTTCTAATTCACAGTTTCTGTCGATTTTAAATCAAGACAAAAAATTATTTTACATATCACAGAAAGCTGTGCAGGGTGTTTTAAGCAAGTGGTGAAAATTTGAGCACGTGACTCAACAAAACGGCTGCGGATTCGCGGTCAAACCCAGGGTTTGACCGCGCATCTGCGGCCATTATGTGAGTTCATGAGCCCAAATTTTCACAGTAGCTTTATCTTTGGAAATTGGGGTTTTTGGTATATATCTTTTGGGCCCAGATTTTGTTACTGTTCAACAGATGTTCGTGGGGCCCACTTCGTGATATTTAGTCGATCGAAATTTAAACATGTTAGTTTACAGTACTTACTTTATATCTCCAACTGGGAATGTCATTTGATCGGTAAACCGCGTCTGATTGCTATAGTTCTTTTAGACGGGTTTGCAAACGTGACATTCGCGATGATGTTCTGTGTTGTGCTGTGATGTTGCGGATTTGTCGTGGTGGATAGCAGTGTGCAATGATAGTGCAGTTTGGATTTATTTGTACTTTTGATATTGTGGGGCGAGCGTCCAACTTGTGGACTGCCGTCACTGCCTGTTGTATAATATTCTTTTGGGGCACGACCAGGTTGCGGTCGATGTACCTGTTATACTATTTTTCCATTTCTGTACTAGGTTTTACCCCGCGACGGAGTGCACGGATAGCCGGGTTCTGGAGGGCAACGGGTCCGCATCTCATGGCTTTGAAAGGCAGAGGGGCCTTACTCTAAAATTGGCAGACTATTCGCCGCACTCGTAAGGGGTACAGGTTGACCCAAGGAGGGGTGCTCAAGCTACCGGATTCCGTGAAGTGCAGGATGGTCCATTCACTTTGCTGTAAGGGGCTGCCTCGCTTCAGGTTTTGGCGGGTAACTTGCCGCACCCGTAGGGGTCTAGGTTTCATTGCACAAGCTATCCACACGACCAGGGGAACGTCGGGTTTCAGCAGCGGCTCTGTGAAACCCGGGGATCCCAGATTATCTGTATTATTCTGTGATGCTTATTACTTTTCTGTAATGTTGCATATTATCACGCCTGGAGCGATTATTGTATATTGGTATATATACTATTAGATGTTGTATATGTTTTACACCCGCGCTAGTCCAGTCCCCGCTCTGTCCTTAGTTAAGTAACCTAACGAGTGATGACGGGACCCAATGACGAATGCAGATGGCATATACGTACATTTTATTTTCATTCTTTTCTGGTGTGATTGATTGATGGGACTGCGTTGATTCTGATCAATGCAAAGGAAAACAAACCTATTTGGCAGTTGTTGGAACAAATTTAAAAAGTGTTATTACAAAGACGTTTCCTTTTGTTTTGCATAGTGGTATTCAGTGGAATATCCTGCACCTCATTCGACGGGGCAAGGGCCGATATCCCTTCACCGGGACTGACCCCTTGGGCAGAAGTTTGCGTCAGGGTAATAACTTCACTATAGTCGATTACAAGTTGCTTTGCATCGCGGTATTCAGTGGAATATCCTGCACCTCATTCCACGAGAAAAGAGCCGAGATCCCTTCACCGGGAATGACCTCTTTAGCAAAAAGGTTTTCGCCACTATATTTTTATAAAAAGCTATCAGGTTCCTTCAGCGATATCAAGTTCACTACGTTAAAGGTTTTTCGTCAAAAACCAGTCGTAGCCCTCCGTCATTTCTTTTGGGTATTCAGTAGTATTCAAGCTATGTATTTTGACCAATGCCAAGGCATAGTGTTTGGTAGCTGCTGGGTATTCATTTGTTGCATAGATAGATGAGTTGGTTTGGGACAGTCGTTCTGCCATTTTGGCCAACGTCAAGGGCATGTGCGGGTGGGTTCAAATTGACAAGATAGTGACGGGTAGAACTTGGCATGTGACTTATGATATTTTGACCAATGCCAAGGTCATAAAAGCATGGGGCAAAAATCATATCGGGAGTTTCTAATGAAACTGAAACTTGCCAAGTATGCGCATACCTTCTGGAGTATGAGTAACGTGGATGCATTCCATCACGTTATCATGCGATGAGAGTTGGATCCCGATTCCCACTGATGAGTTGGTTTACTCTTCGGGTGATCCCGATTGATTCTTCTTTTAGGTTTGGAGGAGAATTTGACAGGACAGTGGGAGGTTTCCGGATTAGATAAAGTGATAACCATTCTGATCTAGGTTAGAGTGCACGCAGAGTGTTTCTTTTCTCTCTCTCTTTGGCAGCGACCTTTGACCGACCCTAGACCATGACTCAGTGACCAAGTTGACCGAACCTTCTTAAAATACTGGCTTTTGGATTGTCTAAGTTGCATAAGTCATTGCCACTCCTTTTACCCTTTGGATTTCTCAGAACACCCCGTATTACTACGGACATCCACTTCCATTGGATAGATCCATCGTATGGTTATATACGAACTCGAAGGGATTTCTTCGAGGATGGATCAAGGTTCAGGAGAAATAGAATTGGTTTATTCAGTTGACTTTTATTATCACCTTCTCTCAGGTTGCGAGGGCTCCTTGGTTTAGGAGAGTACACCTATTACGCTTATTGGATAGTCTTATTCCAAACCATAGGCAAGTGCCGAAAGGTAAGGAATGAAGAAAACCAATTAGCCTAAGTAGGGTGTGCAGAAGGTAATATGTAAAGACAAAATAAAGGGATTAGAAAGAGGGAAAAGTAAATTGCGACTGATATCATTCACGACCAAACCGCGTACTTCATCGCCACTCCTATTTCACCTTTAATGGAATAAGGTATTATTCAGTTGTCTTTTATTATCACCTTGTCTCAGGTTGCGAGTACCCCTTGGTTTAGGAGGGTACACCTATTATGCTTACTGGATAGTTTTCTTCCAAACCATAGGCTGGTGCCAAACGGTAGGGAAGGAAGAAAACCATTTAGCCTAACGAAGGTGTACAGAAGGTAACGACTAAAGACAAATAAAGGGATTTGGAGAGAAGGCAAAGAAATATACGGTTGTAGTCATGAATTAGATTATGGAAGAGGCATTACTAGGAATACCAGAATACCCCTACGAAACATTTTCATGTTTCAGTGCATTGTTAAACGAAAACTGTTTTCCTAATTAGATACTTACTCCAAGGGTATGTATTTACCAGGTTTCATTCTCATATCTGTATGGTTTTATAGATGATGAGTGGGAGTAAGTTATTGGGAATAAGGTAATTATCCTCATTATATCGGAATTCGTTGTAATTGGTGATATTTGAGAAAATCGCCAGGGTACAGTTTTCAACCTATGACGCACAGGTTTTGAGTTATTCAACTCAGCGGACTTATACAGAGTATTGTATGTTGTCCAGTGTCCATCAGGACAAAGGGGTAGGTCCTCGTACTTTGTTCTGTTTACTTATGACTTCTCTAGTTTTTAGACAAGTGTTTCGTAGAAATACAAGATCTAAGTTTTGAGAAGTTATGGGTATAAGAATAAAGTAGAGAACCAGGTGTCACAAGTATCGGGATTCTTCAAAGAGATGAAGATGTAGATTCTTGTGATTGGTATTCAGATGATAGTAATGGTTTTGAGAAACTTGTTTCTCTTTCGGGTTACTCATAATTGGATGGATTCCTAAGTTGAGTAATGCTGATTAGCCTCTTTTCCATTTTGTTGATATGCACTGGAGACAGTTGCATAATTTGAATCTAGTTCTAATTAAATAAGTGCCAAAGTTTCTATATTGAATATAGAATGGTTCATACCTTAAAAGATGTTAAGGTACGGGGAGTTGTCCAGCTTATGCTTAAAACCAGACTCTGGATAACTCAGGGCACGTTCCTGTAATGGCTGTTTGTGGGTTGACCCTGGCTATGACAAGGGTTGATATTCTACCATTTCGAAGATCAATAGTGATATTGTTCTTGACTCGCCATAGTTTTAGTAAAATGGATTTTTTCAGAAAACAGTAGTGGGAGTATGGTAGAACCGGAAGTGATTCCAGAACCGCGAACGATTACGGAAAATTTAATAGGACCTATATATTCAATCAGGTTTGACATTCTATTAGCCACTCCGCAGATATGGTGGGTAACCTCAGACACCCGAGAGGTACTTCGGTAGCCTCAAGGACGGTGACAGGGAGGTTCTTATCTACCCAGACTTGACACTACTGTTGTTCCAGGCTATGAGACCCGGTAGGAGGGTTGTCGTAGTCAGTGGGAGCAGCGGAAGTATAGTGGGCAAGTAGCTTATATCTATTTACAGACTAGAGCAGTTATAACGGAGATAGATCATCTATTTTTGATGTGACAGTCATGGTTTTGACATCATCAGAATAGGGGATGGATCTGTTAAGAAGGTAGTAGGGTGTGATGTCATAGTATCTGGATGACATACATAGAGTAGGAAGTAAAATTCCTATACTACGATCGGTTGTACTCTGGTCGTCACACAGTTGTTTCTCCAGACAGGATATGGATATAATATTTGACATTCTGGTTTCTAGATCTATGGTTTTAGATCTAGATTTGGGTAGTTTCCCAATGTGGGTACTTTGACAGTATTCTAATGGTTTTTTAGAATAGATGACTCCTGGCATGGTAGTGTACCTGCTGGTGATGGAGTCACCCTCTCTAAAGGTGTCTTACAGACTAAAGGGGAGAGGGATATGCATGATTGGCAGATCACTTGCTTAGGCAATTGAGTCAATCATGAGATATCAAGTACCACACCAGATGTTGTTTTTGCACTAGATGCAATAAGTTTGTATTAATCCAATCCTGGAGAAACATAAGGAAGCAGTTTTAGAACATAAGTGGATGTTCTACGGATTTGATGACGGCAGCCTCCTTCGGGAGACGGTTATCATTCCAGGCTTCAAAGGTGACATGGTTGACAGAGTGATTGTCAGAGTTATAGTTTTCCCTCTGACGAGGGACGGTATTATGAACAGGTGGTCCAAGAGGATACTGTGGGAGGCTTGGTGCAGGATACTGATTAGGTTCAGTGGTCGATACAGTCTAAGAAGTTTGGATTTGGAGTTCATTTATGAACTAGGTCCCATCAGATATCCAGACATATTCTAAGACAGGTATTACTCGATTCGGGAGATGGCTTTCTCCTCGAACTTGAGATTAAGAGAGATGTAGAAAGCAACATCTAAGCGGATCCACTCACTGAGGCTATTTCTCGAACACAATAGTTTTACAAACGGGCTTTGTGAAACTGATTAGTAGAGGAGTTGGATGTTCGGTTTCACACGGGCTGTGAGTAGTCGACATCGCAATAATTAGCCTTAGGTGCAAGTGGGAGATTGTTGGAGATAGTGCCTTCAGAGTCAATTATTGGATCGCAGGTACGTGATTGCAATGATTGCGGAGGATCTATACCGGTAGGACAGTCTTACTCGAGATGATAGTTTGCTATCTAGTTTGCCTTTATCAGTCGTGTATATGTTCAGGTGACTGATTACATGTTACACTTTGATAGAGCCCTTAGGATCTTGCTTTACTACCAAGAGTATGATGGCGGTCATATACTTGAGAGTTAGGTAGTTTATATGCATATCCTTAATTGTGGTCCCTAGTCGTGGGAGTTTCGAGACAGGGCATCGATACTCCGGAGTAGACTAGTGTATACAGTCGAGACCCCGACGAGGGGCAGTGGCCGGTCTTACAAGCCACTGGTGTCAGTTGGATCACCTAAGATGTATACAGGTGCTCATTGGGTTATGAGTACACCGGACAGGACTCGCCGGGAACCTGCTAGTTGGTATTATACATAACGTCAGATAGCAGTTCCCTGGTGACATGTGTACAGGTTAGTTCATCGACCTGAGGTCGTCATTTGTCTCGTGTGAGTTCCCACTGTGCTTTGATTTCTACCCTACCACGGCTCAAAGGAGTCATGTAAACAGGTAGTTTTTGCGTACAGTCCCGAGCCACATGGAGGCACGTGAACGGATCGACAGGGGATTCGTCTCTCCCGGTATTGGGGGTAAGATCGTACTGTGTCTAGGAGAGCCATTACACAAAGCCCACGGCCGTGGCAGGAGATTTACTGGTAGGTACTCCAGTAGTATCTCAGGGTGTTATTGGGCTACACTCCGACATGACTTATACTGCTATTGGGGGTCAGACGTTACTAGCCCCCTAGGAAGATATGCGATACTCATAGACGAACGGACCGGACTGTATATACATTGTCACTGTTAGGCTCAGTAGGGTTTCCGGGTGAGTTCGCTCATCGGCCTCCCTTGAGGTCAATCCATGGGCAGCCGTTACGCATAGCTAGTGCCGCTGACGGTTTGTGGTTAAACCCACTGCCAGGGTACTGACGAGTCATTAGAGTCCCCCACAGACAGTTTCCCAAGTTCGGGCGAAACGTTGTAGAGGCCGTATGGTTTTATGGCAGAGTTCGGAAAATACACGTGCGTTTACGCATGTGTCAGATTTCGGGAAGATGATACTGGTCGGCTTTGGTTTAAGCCGGATCCGAGTATTATATTGAGTAGATATAATATCTTTGTCTCAGTTGCATTTGTATTCGGTCGTAATACAAATGCGGGTATATTTATACAGTTACGGGGTTATCCTGAAATTCATTTCAGGATCACTTTTGGAAGTTGCCAGTTTCCAGGTTTCTATCAGCCGTATTTAACATTTGGTTAAATACAGATTTTGTCTTTTCTTGAGAAGAGTGTGGATGCTTCTAGAAGGTTCTAGAAGTGGTGATTAGGCTTATGACTCATATGTTGCATTAATGGTTTTGGTGACAAGGATTAGTGATTCATTAGTTTCATTTGTTGTGTTCACACTTTGTGTTCACACTAGATATTTTCTTATTGTCACCTCCCCCTCTCCTACACTCACCCCCCCTCACTTATATATGGCCGGCCCCTTCCCCCTCTCTCACTCACTCTCACTTGATGTTTGGAAAAAGATTATGATAGTTTTGGGGTGCATGGAAATTTCATAGCTCATTTCATTCCATCACCCGATTCGAGTGGCAACTTCATTAACCGTTCGTCCATAGCCTTGGACGTAACGAGACAAAGTATTCTACCCATTCTCTACATCAATCTTGGTCGTCTCTTTTAGAAAACTTGACGACCGAGTTGCCTCGAGTCAGAGGTGGGAGCCCGTTTAAAGAATCATTGACGTGGTGCCACCTGGACGAGCAGATCGGAGATCGACGAGATCGGAGATCGACGAGATCGAAGATCGACGAGATCGGAGCAGCCGTAACGGAGCGTGGGATGATGGTTAAAGAACGAAGGACTCGGATCGTTCGGTATAACCTTTTCTACACTCTTTACAGTTTGTTAGTTTAGCAATAATGGCAGATCCGGGTTAAAGTATACGATAGCGCCAGTTTAAAAGTTTTTGTTCCGCATTTGGCGTCTGTTAGATGGCCGGGGTGCTACCGTAGACTTACACCTTGATGTCAAACACCGATGGATATGGGATCATCCATCGCCCATTATATGGGTCAAGATGCGTATACGCTAGTCTACTCTGGTGTATCGATGCCCTGTCTCGATACACCCTCGACTAGGAACAGTTATAGGATGTACTCGTCGACTACCGTGGCCCCACTGGTATGATCTCATCATAGTCCCAGTAGTCGAATACATATCCTAAGGGTTTTATCAACATGTAACATAGAGACAATCAGAGTACATGTTAAGTTAAAGTACAACCAGATAGCGTACTATCATGTCGAGCAAGAAAGTCCTCCCTATATATGTCCAAGCATCCATTACAATATATATCGTATATACAGTAATGGCCTCTAGGGCATACATATAACTAACACCGCTCACTGCCTCCATGTGGCTCGGGACTGTACCCAACTAAAATCTGTTTGCATGACTCCTTTGAGCTGTGGTAGGGTAGTAATCAAAGCACGGTGGGAACTCACATGAGACAAATGACGATCTTAAGTCTACAGACTAACCTGTACTCATGTTACCTGAGAACTGCTATCTGACAATAGGTATAATACAATCTAGCATGTTCTCAGCGAGTCTGTCCAGTGTAACTCATAACCCAATGAGCACCTATATAGTATCTTAGGTTATTAACTGGCACCAATGGCTTGTAAGACCGGCAACCGCCCCTCTTCGGGGTCTCAAAAAGTATACACTAGTCTGCTCTAGAGTATTGATGCCCAGTTTCGATACTCCCTCGACTAGGGACATTTAGGGATGTGCTTATAGACCACCCAGCTCCACGTATATGATCGCCATCATAATGCTGGTTGTCAAGAAAGAATCCTATGGGCTCTATCGACATGTAATAGTGATATGTAATGCAACATAATGCATGTACATGATGATAGAGACAAACCAAATAGCATATATCATCTCGAGTAAGACTGTTCTACCCGTATATGTTAGTTATGTATATGCCCTAGAGGTCATTGTTGTACATATGATGTATATTATAGTGGATACTTGGATATATATAAAGAGGACTTTCTTGCTCGATATGATAGTATGCTATCTGGTTGCTCTTTGTCTTAACATGTTGACTTGTATTGGTTTACTGTCTTGCTCTCACATGTTGATAAAGCACTTAGGATATGTACTTAACTACTAGGACTATAATGCAGATCATACTAGTGGGGCCAGGGTAGTCCACAAGTACATCCTATAACTGTTCCTAGTCGAGGGTGTATCGAGACAGGGGATCGATACTCCAGAGTAGACTAGCGTATACGCATCATGACCCATTTGATGGGCAATGGATGATCCCACATCCATTGGTGTTTGATATCAAAGATGGTATACGGGTATTCAGTGGATACTGGGTACACTAAACGGACTCGCCCGAGAACTCCTTGTTGGTATTATACCTATCGTCAAATAGCAGTTCTCTGGTGACACTGGTACAGGTTAGTCTGTAGACCTGATATCGTTATAGAGTCTTGTGTGATTCCCACTGTACTTTGATTTCCACCTTACCACGTTCAAGAGAACGTGCAAAACGGTGGTTTTTGGGTACAGTTCCGAATCACATGGAGGCAATGAGCGATAGGAGGGGTTTCGTCTCTCCCGGTATTGGGGTTGATGTTGCGCTGTGTTCGATTGGCTATAACTAGAAGTCCCTGGCCAGGACTGATTTGGAGATCTACTAGTAAGTGTTATCAGTAGTTTCTCGACCTGTTATGGGTCTCACATCGACACGACTTATCGGTTACTGGGGTCTGACGTTTACCACCCCTAGACTGGATATGCGACATATCAAATGAAGAGACCAGACTATACGGTAGTGTTACTGATTGGATTTACAGGAGTTAGAGCAGTCTTGCTTGTTGATCTTTTGATCGCTCAATACCCGGGTGGCTGTTACATTTAGCCGACCACTTGCGGCTTATTGGTGTTTGATGTGATCATCACCTACTACCGGCGTATTGACGAGTCTTTAAAGTCCTACATAGAGGTTTCCTGGCTCAGGAAAAACGGAGAGGAGCACATATGCGATATGTGCGGGAACGAGATTGATACGCGTATGTGATGCCGTATTCTATTCTCGCGATATGTGATATCGGCCGGTTATATATGATATAGCCGGGTTATCGGATCAAGTGTTGATTTGATGAAATAACATTTATATATATATATATATATATATATATATATAATGCTCACTTGAATACTTATTATTCTCACTTATGATACATTTAACATATATGTGATATATGTTTATTGTATTGTTTTCTATTGTTACATAAATATTATATATGTGATATATAATATTATGACATGCTAGGTTATACATGCAACAAGGATGTATGAGAATTATACCATGCTACATATAATGTTTGGGTTTAAATTCTTAAGTAATTCAAAATTATGGAAATGAGTGGTGGTGGAAGCTTCATGAAGCTTGTTGATAACCATTGACAATGTCCACACTTTTTGTTTTGCTTAAGATATTTTCTAACCCAACCATGACACATAGCCATGGTTAACTCTCTACATGGGTTAGGTTTTGACATATACTAACCCATGGTTGCATTTCTAACCTTATCTCATCTATTCATCTTCTTCTTCCTCATATTTTCTAACCCAACCATGACACATAGCCATGGTTCTCTCTACATAGGTTAGGTTTTGACATATACTAACCCATGGTTGCATTTCTAACTTTATCTCATTGATTTATCTTCTTCTTCCTCATCTCATTTTTGCTCTCTAGATTTTGAGATCAAGAAGAAAAATAGTGTGAAATTAAATACTAAAGTGAGCTAAATACCTACTTCATCATCCTCTTCTATATGAGCCATATAGATTAGTGTGTTAGTTTCACTAATTCCGTATTAGTGAAGAGTGAGTTTGAGTCCGTGTTTCCTCGACGTAGATCATCACAGACTTTGAACACTTCAAGTAAGGATGCATCGTACATCTTGTGGAGCCTCTCAAGAGTTCGGGAGCTCGTTGATCGCAGCGAAGGGACCGCTACTTGGAGCTTGTGAAGTGAAGGAGCGGACTACAAAGGTTGTAATCCATAATCACTTAGTTGTAAAGTTGTTTACATGCTTGTTAACCCTAATTCTCTAGTTCGATTACTTGGTTGGATTGTTTAGCACCCCAAAATTTTAAAATAGCATGATTGATGCTTGCCAAAACCTTGCTAAGGTGCTAAGCTAACCCTACAGTGGTATCAGAGCGAAGCTAGAGAATTAGGCGTTGTCTAGACAAAGTTAGAATTCCGAACAAACTCCGAAAATCCGATTTGGACCCCCTCTGTGGAAATTTTTCCAAAAGTTGGATTTTTTCATGTTAAAAATATTCAGAAAATCATGCAGGGAATTCTATGGACACACCTGAAGAATGAAACCCTAATTCGTCTAAGTGACCGCGGATTCGCGGCCAAAACATGGTTTTGGCGGCGGATCCATAGCGCCACTTGAAAGGCTTTGGTCGGGCCTTCAGCTGTAGGTCTGTATGAACTGTGGTATGTATCTGTTAACTTTAACGGTGCTCAAGTGTTGAGCTCTCTGGGAATTTTTGGGAATTCGTTGAATCGATCGAATTGTCTAACTTCGCCTAGCTATCTGTGATTGTGATACAATATGTGAAATTCATATAGTTAGGCATGAAATCCGTAATATGTGATATTTCGGGTTTATGATGTCTAAGGTAATTATGAATTCCAAATGTTGTAGTTTTTCACTTTCTTTTCTGCGACCATAAGCGTGATATGTGGTGTATCGCCGGTTTCGTTGCTATATATCAACTACAATTGGGATACGCATATTTACTTACGTTGATGACATGTGGTGTTATGTGTTGTTGTGATATGTTATATTGGATCGTCGTGATTAGAATAGCTGGGGGTTTTATGTGAGATGAGAGTTTTTATTTTCATTCATGTAAAATTCATTGTATATAATATTCTTTTATTGGGGCACTTTCGGTTTGAGGATGATGTCACCAATGTTGTATATTATTTACTTTTCCGCATTAGGATAGACCCAAGGTGGGGAGCACAAGTAACCGGGTTCTAAAGTTCAGTGGGAGACCAACTCGAGGAGTCGAGTCTGGCTCTCCTAACTCTAGATTTGGCAGGGTTGCTTGTCGCTCTCGTAGGGGTCTAGGGATGTAGGATTGTCTATTCATCATGACCGTGGAATCCGCGTTTTTGTTAGTTATGTATATGCCCTAGAGGCCATTGTTGTACATTTGATGTATATTATAATGGATGCTTGGATATATACAGAGAGGACTTTCTTGCTCGTCATGATAGTATGCTATTTGGTTTCACTTTATCTTAACATGTTGACTTGAATTGGTTTACTGTCTTTCTCTCACATGTTGATAAAGCCCTTAGGATCTGTACTCGACTACTGGGATTATGATGAGATCATACTAGTGGGGCCACGGTAGTCGATGAGTACATCCTATAAATGTTCCTAGTCGAGGGTATATCGAGACAGGGCATCGATACACCAGAGTAGACTAGCGTATACGCATCTTGACCCATATGATGGGCGATGGATGATCCCATATCCATCGGTGTTTGACATCAAGGATGGTGTACGGGTGCTCAGTGGAGACTGGGTACACTGGACGGACTCGCCGAGAACTCCCAGTTGGTGATATACCACACGTCAGATGGAAGTTCTCCGGTGACACTGGTACAGGGTAGTCTGTAGACCCGAGATCATCATAGAGTCTTGTGTGATTCCCACTGTGTTTTGATTTCCACCTTACCACGTCTAAGAGGGCATGCAAAATGGTGGCTTTTGGGTACAGTCCCGAATCACATGGAGGCAATGAGCGATAGGAGGGGATTCGTCTCTCCCGGTATAGGGAGTTGATGTTGTGCTGTGTTCGATTGGCTATAACTGGAAGTCCCTGGCCAGGGCTGATATAGAGATATACTGGTAAGTGTTACTAGTAGTTTCTCGACCTGTTACGAGCCTCATATCGACACGACTTATCGGTTACTGGGGTCTGACGTATACCACCCTTAGACTTGATATGCGACATATCAGACGAACAGACCGGACTGTACGGGAGTGTTACTGATTGGATTCACAGGAGAACGGACAGGCTAGCTTGTTGATCTTCTGATCGCTCAATACCTGGGTGGCTGTTACGTTTAGCTGACCGCTTGCAGCTTGTGGGTGTTTGATATGATCGTCACCTGCTACCGGCGTATTGACGATTCTTTAGAGTCCTACACAGAGGTTTCTTGGCTCAGGCAAAACGGAGTAGAGGCATATATGTGATATGTGCAGGACCGAGGATAATGCGATATGAGATACCGTATTATATTCTCGCGATATTTAGATATGAATCGGGACATCGGATCAAGTGTTGATTCGATGAATCGGTACATGATATATTAGCCGGTTATATTCGATATAGCCGGATCGATGGATCAAGTGTTGATTCGATGATTTAATGTATAATAATATATATGATATATTGTATTACATTATCTAATATTGGCTCGCTTTATTATTTCATTTTCTCACCGGATTAATACATTGATATATATGCGATATATGTTAAATGTATTATTTTCTTTTGTTGCAAATATATAATGTATATGTGATATATATTATTATGACATGATATGATTTATTATTAAACATGTTTAAGGATGATTAAATGGGATTAGGGTTTGATTAGGATTAGCTTCTTCTTGCACATTCTAGAAGCTTTTCCTTTTGTCTTGGTTAAGATATTATGGTTGATACTTATCCTTAACCTAACCAAACCCTAACTCTAGTTTATTCTCTACAAAGTTTTAGCCTCTCATCCTTGACCATGGTTCAATAATCAATCATATATTCTTTAGTTCTATTCATCACAAAAGGATTATCTTTTCATTATCATCTTCTTCTCTCTTGATTTTGAGCTCACTAGAAATTCCATTTGTGATGATAAATTGTGAGAAAGTGAAATAAAAAGAAAGCATAAATACTACTCCATCATCCTCATCTAATCTAGCCCATTAGATTAGGGTGTTCATCTCTTTAGAGTGAGAAAGCTTGAGTTATAACAACTTCGACGTAGATCATCGGAGAATCGGAACACTTCAAGCTAAGCTTGGATCGTTCGAGTCGTGGAGCCTCTCTTGAGTCCGGAAGATCGTGGATCGCGGCGAAGGGACTTCTACTCGGAGCTTGTGAAGCGAAGGAGCGGACTACAAAGGTTGTAATCCCTCACACTTAGCTATAAAGATATCATCTTGCATGCTAAACCCTAATAATCTAGCAAAGATCCCGTCTTTGGGTTGTTCGGCACATGTAAAATTTTATTTGGGCATGTTTGATGCTTTATGAACCTTCACTAGTGTGCCTAGGAACCCTACAGTGGTATCAGAGCCTAGCTAGAGCATTAGGCGACGTGTTTACGAAGTTAAAACTCCGATCGAACCCGAACCGACAAATTTAACTCCCTCTCTGGAAATTTTTCAAAATCTGGGATTTTTCTGAATTAAAAATACCTGAAAAATACAGCAAGAAAAAATAAGAAATTCGCTAGAAAAATAATCCACTGATCCGTACAAACCGCCGCGGAACCGCGGCCGTACATCACTTGGGCCGCGGAACCGCGGCTGTACATCGCTTGGGCCGCGGAACCGCGACAGTATAAAGAGTTCAGGGGATAATTTTTGCACATTAATTCATATTTCTCTGGTGTATATTTTATGGGTATTTTTATTCTGACTCAAGTGTTGAGTGTTCTGGGGTTTCTTTTGTAATTGTAGATTCGATCGGAAAATTTAAATTCGTTATTATTTCCCGATATTTAGAAACTGTTAAACTATTTGAACGGATATCATTAACTCACTTTTTCCCGGCACGGCAAACTTTCAAGTGTTGAATTTTTATCGGGTTTAAATCTTTCGGAAAAATTGTACAAGTTAAGCGGTGGACCCTCTAGAAGACAACAAACCTTAACTCGATTATGTGACCGTCTTGAATTGCCTTTTGAATCTTCGGGTTTGGGGCAGTACGGCGTGCCACATGTGAGGCGTTGGCTTGACCCTTCTACGGTTGGATCATTGGTACTATGACATATTCTGGGATTATTTGAACTCTGCTCAAGTGTTGAGCACTTTGGGAAATTTTGGATATTTGATTATCTGTTCGAAAAGTTTAATACTGTCTATTTATCTGGAATGTGATATAATATGTGGAATTCATTGTGTTAGGCATGAAATGCGAAGTATGTGATATTTCGGATTTACGATGTCTAAAGTGTTTGTGGATTCCAAATATTGTAGTTTTACAATTTCTTTTCTGTGACCGTAAGTATAGTATGTAGTTGTATTGCCGGTTTTCGTTGCTATACATCGACGACGATCGGTGTATGCATACTTACTTACGTTGATGATATGAGATATTATGTGTTGCTGAGATATGATGTGCAGGATTGTCGCGATTGAATAGCCGGGGGTTTTTATGTGAGATGAGAGTTTTATATTTTCATTCATGTAAATTCAAATGTAATGTAATATTCTTTTATTTGGGGCACTTCCAGGTTAAGGTTGATGCCACCAGTGTTGTATATTATTTACTTTTCCGCATTAGGATGGACCCAAGGAGGGGAGCACAGGTGACCGGGTTATGGGGTTCAGTGGGAGGCTATCTCGAAGAGTCGAGACCGGGTCTCCTAAACTCCAGAATTGGTAGGGTCGCTTGCCGCTCTCATAGGGGTCCAGGGTGTGGGCTTGGCTATTCATCGCGACTGTGGAATCCGTATTTTCTATTGTTGGCTAAATACTAAATACGGACGTCCTAGTATATCCCACATTATATCTATGTTTCTGCTGCGATATCTGTGATGTGATCATTTGATATGTTGTGATGGATACAGTATATAGTATATATGATATATTATATAGATGTTACTTATGTTTTACACCCGCACTAGCCCTGCCCTGCTCTGTCGTTAGTTACCTAACCTAACGATGCACGAGGGGACATCGAGGCGAATGCGGATGGCATAAGTGTACGTCGTATTTATCTGTGATGCTTAGGAAGCATAAACTGATGGGATTTTTTATTAATGAGATTAATAAAAAGAAAAGAAACCTAAAAGATGTTGTAGAATCAAAACTTTATAAAAAGGGTAGCTACAGTTTTGCTTTGCACAGTGATATATATGATATGTCCTGCACCTTATTCGATGAGGAAAGAGCCGAGATCCCTTCACCGGGAGTGACCTCTTTAGCAAAACTAAGAAAAGCCTCAGAAACACTCCTTTTTCAAAAACAACTCGATTATACGACGATATCAAGTTCATTACGCTCAGGGCTGCGTATCCCTCCGTCATTTCAGATAGATATTATTTAGTATTCGTGCTATGTTTGTTGACTTAGTTAAGGCATAGTGTACGGTAGCTAAGTAATATTTATCTGCTAAAACATGAGATGTGATTGGATTAGGGTATTCGTACGGCCTTGTTGACTCAGTTAAGGGTCGTACGGGTGGGTTTAATTCAATCGGGAAATGTACGGGTTGAACTTGACTTGCGATTTATGGTTTGTTGACTTAGTTAAGGTCATAGATCGCTAGGGGCAAAATATTATCGGAAATTTCAAGTGTTGAAATTTGCAATGAGATTGCATACCTTCTATGAGATAGTTGGATCCCGATATCCACTGCGAGTAAGAGTTACTCCTGGGAGAATTTTACACAGGACAATTAGTCGATCAAGTAGGTGTCTAGAAAAGTGTTAACGGGGTTACGCCTCTGGGAAAACGAGGTTTACTTTAATTAGGTCCGTGCGAAAGCACGGGGAACCTCCCTCAAAGTACCGACACTGATCTGGCTGAAAGATTGACGAAATTGTAGGGTGTAATTAATCCCGGCTAATCTTACCTTTTAGGGTTTGAAGGTAGATTTGATAAAAACAGTGGGAGACATCCTGATTAGATAAGATAATAACCAATCTAATCTTGCAAGAGCATACGCTAAAGTGTTTTCTTCTTTCTCTCTCCAGGTAGCGACCATGTCAGGCCATAATCAAGATAATAATATGGATGTATTGACTGAACCCGCTTATTATACTGAGCAGGGGAACGTTGGACCCGTTCTTTCTTATAAGAGTTATAAGACTGAACAGGAAACAGGAGAATATCTGGATTCTCACGCCGCCCAAAAGAACATGCATGTTGATGCATCTTCTTCAGGTGTGTTAGTTATTGAGAACTGTTTCTCAGTTCACCCTACGTCCTGGGTATTGGATACCGGATCAGGATCCCACATATGTAAATTGTTACATGGGCTACGTAAAGGTAGAGAGCTGGGAAAATGTGATCATTCCGTTCAAGTAGGGAACGGTGCAAGTATTACAGCCAAAGCAGTTGGCGAATATCACCTTGTATTGCCAAGTCGTAATACACTGATTCTAAATGAGTGCTATTATATACCGAACATGATGTGCAACATTATATCAGTTTCTTTATTAAGTAATGAAGGATATAATTTTGTAGTAAAGGATAATGTTATGAACATATTCTTAAATCAAAAGTTGATTGCATCAGGCTCGTTACATAATGGCATATTCATTCTGAATCAGAATACAGTCCTGAATATACAAAACACACAAAAGAGGAAAAGTTCATATATGAACGAATCCTACTTGTGGCATTGTAGACTTGGTCATATCAATGCGACACGACTGGCTAAGTTACATAAGGATGGTTATTTGAATCCGTTCGAATTATCATCTTATGATACTTGCCATTCATGTCTCAAAGGAAAAATGACCAAAGCTCCGTTTAGTGGACACGGAGAAAGAGTTATAGAACTCTTAGGACTGATACATAGTGATGTATGTGGTCCCATGTCTACGCATGCCAGGAACGGTTCTTCCTACTTCATTACATTCACTGACGATCTCTCTAGATACGGACATGTGTTTCTGATGAAACACAAGTCTGAAGCTTTTTAGAAATTCAGAGAATATAAGCACGAAGTAGAGAACCAAACGGGCAAAAGTATTAAGATTCTTCGACCTGATCGAGGAGGTGAATACTTAAGCAGTGAGTTCCTAGATTATCTAAAAGAGAATGGGATTCTCTCTCAGCTTACTCCTCCTTATACACCACAGCACAACGGTGTATCGGAACGAAGGAATCGGACCCTATTAGATATGGTGCGATCTATGATGAGCGATGCTGAGTTACCTATTTCCTTTTGGGGGTATGCGCTTGAGACAGCCATATACATATTGAATCTAGTTCCGTCTAAATCTGTACCTACCACACCATATGAGATATGGAGTGGGAAGAGACCATATTTTAAACGAGTTAAGATATGGGGTTGTCCGGCCTATGTCAAAAGACAAAATCCAGACAAACTCGAGGCACGATCAGTTCTTTGCAAATTTGTGGGATATCCTAAGAATTCTCAAGGATATATTTTCTATCACGCTGAAGAACAAGAAGTGTTTGTTTCTCAATATGCCACCTTTTTAGAAAAGGAATTTCTTGCAAAAGAAATTAGTGGCAAAGAGGTAGAGCTGGAAGAGGTTCCAGAAACACAAATTGCAACTGAAGATTTAGTAGAACCAGAGAATTCAGTAGTACCCGACGAACCCCAGCCTCTCCGCCGATCTAGCAGGGTTTCTCATCCACCTGAGAGATACTACGGTTTTCTCATTGATGGTGGAAGCGAGGATTGCATCATGGAAGATGATGACCCAACTAGTTTCGAGCAGGCCATCACGAGTGGTGACTCTGTGAAATGGCTGGATGCAATGCGATCTGAGATGGAATCCATGTACACCAATAAAGTATGGATTTTGGAAAATGCTCCTGAAGGGGTAAAACCCATGCGAAGGGGGGCTGCTTCCCTCAGTTTCACCTCCCGAGACCCCTGAGCCAACTTGACGAAACTGGGAGCAAGTGGATTTTTAAAAAGAAATTTGGTGTAGATGGAAAAGTTGAGACTTTCAAAGCTAGATTTATAGCAAAGGGATTTCGTCAACGACCAGGTGTGGATTATGACGAAACCTTTTCTCCAGTGGCTATGCTTAAGTCCATCCGGATCTTACTTGCCATTGCTGCATACCATGACTACGAAATCTGGCAAATGGATGTTAAGACCACCTTTCTAAATGGTGATTTAGAAGAGTGCGTGTACATGACTCAGCCAGAGGGCTTCGTAGATAGTGGGAGCAGCGGAAAGGTGTGCAAACTGCTTAAATCCATTTATGGGTTAAAGCAAGCATCGCGGAGTTGGAACATCTGTTTTGATGTTGTAGTCAAAGAGTTTGACTTCATCAAAAATATAGAAGAACCTTGTATCTATAAAAAGGTAGCAGAGAGTAAGGTTGTCTTCCTCGTATTGTACGTGGATGACATACTCTTGATAGGAAATGATATTCCTATGCTGCAATCAGTCAAGCTCTTCTTATCACAGAGATTCTCAATGAAAGATCTAGGTGATGCCTCCTGTATATTGGGAATTAGGATCTATAGAGATAGATCCAAACGGATACTGGGATTGTCCCAGTCGAGGTACATTGACACCATACTAAAGAGGTTTAGTATGGAAGAATCCAAGCGTAGGAACCAACCCACGATCTCTGGACTCACTCTCTCCAAAGAGATGTCTCCCAAGACTGATTTGGAGAGAGCTCGCATGCAAGGGATACCCTATGCTTCGGCAGTAGGCTCTATCATATATGCGATGCTATGTACCATACCCGATGTAGCATACTCACTAAGTGTAGTGAGTCGGTATCAAGCAGATCCTGAAGAGAGTCACTGGACAGCTGTGAAGAACATTCTCAAGTACTTACGAAGGACTAGAGATATGTTCTTGGTGTATGGTAACGGAGAACTCCGGGTGGAGTCCTTTACCGATTCCAACTTCCAAAGTGATAAGGACAACTCTAAGTCGCACTCGGGATTTGTCTTTACCCTTAATGGAGGGGCAGTGTGTTGGAAAAGTTCCAAACAGGATACCGTTGCAGACTCGACGATGGAGGCTGAATACATCGCTGCCAACGATGCTGCCAAAGAGGCTGTCTGGATGAAGAAGTTCATCACTGAACTTGGTGTGGTTCCATCCATTGAACATCTAATACCTCTGTATTGCGATAACAATGGAGCTGTGGCTTTGGCCAAGGAACCCAGATCCCATCAGAAGTCCAGACATATTCTGAGGCGGTATCACCTGATCAGGGAGATTGTTGATCGCCGGGAGATCGAGATCAGGAGAGTAGATACGAAGGACAACACTGCGGATCCACTCATGAAGGCCATTCCCCAGATACAGTTTGAGAGATTATTCGGGATGCTAGGTATGAGATACTACAGCAGCTGGCCTTAGTGCAAGTGGGAGATTGTTAGTTATGTATATGCCCTAGAGGCCATTGTTGTACATTTGATGTATATTATAATGGATGCTTGGATATATACAGAGAGGACTTTCTTGCTCGTCATGATAGTATGCTATTTGGTTTCACTTTATCTTAACATGTTGACTTGCATTGGTTTACTGTCTTTCTCTCACATGTTGATAAAGCCCTTAGGATCTGTACTCGACTACTGGGATTATGATGAGATCATACTAGTGGGGCCACGGTAGTCGATGAGTACATCCTAAAAATGTTCTTAGTCGAGGTTATATCGAGACAGGGCATCGATACACCAGAGTAGACTAGCGTATACGCATCTTGACCCATATGATGGGCGATGAATGATCCCATATCCATCGGTGTTTGACATCAAGGATGGTGTACGGGTGCTCAATGGAGACTGGGTATACTGGACGGACTCGCCGTTAACTCCCAGTTGGTGATATACCACACGTCAGATGGCAGTTCTCTGGTGACACTGGTACAGGGTAGTCTGTAGACCCGAGATCGTCATAGAGTCTTGTGTGATTCCCACTGTGTTTTGATTTCCACCTTACCACGTCCAAGAGGGCGTGCAAAACGGTGGCTTTTGGGTACAGTCCCGAATCACATGGAGGCAATGAGCGATAGGAGGGGATTCGTCTCTCCCGGTATAGGGAGTTGATGTTGTGCTGTGTTCGATTGGCTATAACTGGAAGTCCCTGGCCAGGGCTGATATAGAGATATACTGGTAAGTGTTACTAGTATTTTCTCGACCTATTATGAGCCTCATATCGACACGACTTATCGATTACTGGGGTCTGACGTATACCACCCCTAGACTTGATATGTGACATATCAGACGAACAGACCGGACTGTACGGGAGTGTTACTGATTGGATTCACAGGAGAACGGACAGGCTAGCTTGTTGATCTTCTGATCGCTCAATACCTGGGTGGCTGTTACGTTTAGCTGACCGCTTGCAGCTTGTGGATGTTTGATATGATCGTCACCTGCTACCGGCGTATTGACGATTCTTTAGAGTCCTACACAGAGGTTTCTTGGCTCAGGCAAAACGGAGTAGAGGCACATATGTGATATGTGCAGGACCGAGAATAATGCGATATGAGATACCGTATTATATTCTTGCGATATTTAGATATGAATCGGGACATCGGATCAAGTGTTGATTCGTTGAATCGGTACATGATATATTAGCCGGTTATATTCGATATAGCCGGATCGATGGATCAAGTGTTGATTCGATGATTTAATGTATAATAATATATATGATATATTGTATTACATTATCTAATATTGGCTCGCTTTATTATTTCATTTTCTCACCGGATTAATACATTGATATATATGCGATATATGTTAAATGTATTATTTTCTTTTGTTGCAAATATATAATATATATGTGATATATATTATTGTGACATGATATGATTTATTATTAAACATGTTTAAGGATGATTAAATGGGATTAGGGTTTGATTAGTGTTAGCTTCTTCTTGCATATTCTAGAAGCTTTTCCTTTTGTCTTGGTTAAGATATTATGGTTGATACTTATCCTTAACCTAACCAAACCCTAACTCTAGTTTATTCTCTACAAAGTTTTAGCCTCTCATCCTTGACCATGGTTCAATAATCAATCATATATTCTTTAGTTCTATTCATCACAAAAGGATTATCTTTTCATTATCATCTTCTTCTCTCTTGATTTTGAGCTCACTAGAAATTCCATTTGTGATGATAAATTGTGAGAAAGTGAAATAAAAAGAAAGCATAAATACTACTCCATCATCCTCATCTAATCTAGCCCATTAGATTAGGGTGTTCATCTCTTTAGAGTGAGAAAGCTTGAGTTATAGCAACTTCGACGTAGATCATCGGAGAATCGGAACACTTCAAGCTAAGCATGGATCGTTCGAGTCGTGGAGCCTCTCTTAAGTCTGGGAGATCGTGGATCGCGGCGAAGGGACTTCTACTCGGAGCTTGTGAAGCGAAGGAGCGGACTACAAAGGTTGTAATCCCTCACACTTAGCTATAAAGATATCATCTTGCATGCTAAACCCTAATAATCTAGCAAAGATCCCGTCTTTGGGTTGTTCGGCACATGTAAAATTTTATTTGGGCATGTTTGATGATTTATGAACCTTCACTAGTGTGCCTAGGAACCCTACAGTTTTTACTGGCTTAAATAAAACACGGAATTCCTAGTATATCCAGTATTTTATATGTGATTTTTCTGCTGCTGATATTCTGTGATGTGATCATTTTATATGCGTGAGACGAATGCTTATACTATATATATATATATATATATATATATATATATAATTGTAACGCCTTAGATTTAGATTAGTGTTAGTTTAGACGGTAATGCTGGTTTTTGGTAAAAAGTTTACCAATTTGGTTTTCTCACATTTTATAAAATTTAATTAATAATTTATTATTATTTGTTATGGCTTGCACACACTTGTGCATATTTATGTGAGGTTGTGTTTGTGTTAATCTAGTTTTAGTGACCATGACAACTTAACCCTAACCCTAATCCTTTGCTTTAATCCCAATCCCTTGCTTTGCCTTAACCTTAAATCCTAGATATTTGTGTGAGATATTTCTTTTGGATTTTGGATTTAGGAAGAGGTGGCATGGTGACTCACTTGAGAGCATGGCTTGCATTTATGTAAGAGTTATTGCATGGTGCACTCACCCTTATCCTCACCTCTCTCTCTTTTTTCTTCACACCTCACTCATTTCTCTCTCACTTATTCCTTTCTCATTATCTCTTCATCCTCATAGCTCTCAACTGAACACTTGAACTAGCCTTCATCAAAACCTATACTAATCTTCACAAAATCTCACAAAAATTACATCTTTAGACTTGTTTTGCGTCTTGGATGCCTTGGAGCTTGGAAAGCTAGGATTTTTGAGCTTGTGGGAGTATATAAAGATCTCTATCTGTTATTTATGATGTTATAGTGTTGTGTAGTCTTGTAGTTTTAGTTTAGAACACTCAATGTATCGTTTCGTGCACATATCGTATTTTTAGTGTCAATATATGATATCTGTGATCTGCTGTGACCCCGAGAGTATACTAGAAAATCTAGCGGTGTAGTTGTGTTGTACCAGAGACTCTAAGCCTTCACCTGAAGCACGAACCCCTAGGCTCGGACTATGGCCGGCGACTTTCCCTTGAAATCCGGCGACCTCGGATTTATGGTGGGGTTTGGGCTTGAGTTTTTGTGGGTAGCTGTCTGCTTTGGTTTAGGTGTGTTTGGGCCTACTTGATTTTTGGGTTTTCTCTGTATACAAAATCTGGGATCACATATCTACTTTCTTGTGTTACAATTACGTGTGTTACGTTATACGACACGGTTCGTGCACTTTTTGTGGTTTTGCTCTTGGGTTGGTTTCGTAGTGTTGCTACGCACGTTAGCCACAATACAAACACTTGAGAGTATGTTTTGAGTTGGTGCGTCAGTCAAACGTAGTGTGTACGTGTTTTGGGTCGATAGCTAATATATACTTGCTTTATTGTTTTGTGATTTTAGGATCGCGGGCGGGGACTACGGACGCTGCGAAGAAGGGAAAACAGGTGGTTGGCTTTATTTAGTCAGGAGCGTTGGTGAGTAGATTTAACATCTACAGGGGAATCGCCCGTATGGCATTATACGTCTGGGCTAGAAATGATATGATATTAGTCGCATATTCTATTGCATATATAAAGTTTGCGCATACATTTCATTGTATATTATTACTTGTGCTTGGACTTGTACCCTTTGGACACTGCACTATTATTGATGGCTCATATTGCACAAGCACTGATTATATGGCACACACACTGTCAATAATTACCATGACACGCACAACACACATACATATATGGCATTGTTTGGTTAGGGACATTGAGACATTGATTCATATTCCTTTATGCATATGACATATAGCATACCTGTATACCTACATGTTTACACATATGCCTTAACATGCTTACATGCCAGTTACCTGTATACCTATATGGTATTGTACCATTAGAGATAGGTATATCCACATATGAGACATAGCTACATGTACATCTTGCATACATACTTAAACTTATACCTGGAGGGTATTATAACATTACCGATAGGTAGATACATATACCTTGCTATACCTACATGTTTACACATATATCTGGCTATAGCTACATGTTCACCTTTATTTGATGTTATATGGACTTGGAGAAATTAGGAACTGCATGGTATATATATTAACTTGTTATGGTTAAATAGCGGCTTTTCCTTTATGTGCTCACCTTACAGTTTTATGTTACATATATTATATTCATGGATTTTCGCATTGAGATATGGCTTTTTCATGATGTTTTCTGGATTTGAGGACCGTGATAGTTTCATGAAATTATGCATTATTTAAAAAACCTGGTTTCAATTGATATGATATTTCAGCAGCCATCATGAGATTTCTCGGTTCTGATATATACCCCATGCGAGGAGGCGTCGTGGGTCGTGTGCGGGTACATGGTGGGGCCCGGAGGTACCCCGGGGCAAGAAAGGTATGTCGATGGACCACGCCGATGATCCTGACAGGGGAACCATACCTACCGGTGACAGTATTTAGACTCAGCGGTTATCGTGAGGATAACGACCGGAGTTATGTACGTATGGATACGTCGAAATGCGAGGATTGAACCTGGGCACTCGGGTTTTCGAGATAGCGTATGATACGTACCTATCAGGAGCCAGTCGTGGTGACAGCACCAGATAGATCAGTATTTATGTATCGATGCTTGCATATATTTTCATGATATTTTTACTTCTTAGTATATATAACAGTGGAATAGGACGCTGTTATATATATATATATATATATATATATATATATATATATATATATATTAGTGGAATGGGATGCTAATATATATGTATACATATCTAATTTATATACATCATCATAATGATTCATACAAATATACTTATTCATTTCATGAGACTTGCTCGATATTGGATACAGGATATATGAGATTTACTTGATATTGGATATAGGATATATGAGATTTACTTGATATTGGACACTCAGGATATATGAGATTTACTTGATATTGGACACTCAGGATATATGAGATTTACAGGATATGAGAGCCAATTTGGGGGCAGATTTGAGGAAATTTAGGATTTTGATTGTCTTGATGGATTTTGGTCCTGCCACGAGGTCAGGATTCAGTGAGGATGACATGTTTTATCCCATACTTCGCATTTATTTTATATGCGTTGCTTCATATATTAGTAGTTCCTAATAGAGTACCTTTCATGACTGTTGCATATACATATTGCCATTTATTGCTTCATATATTAGTAGCACCTGATAGAGTACCTTTCATGACTGTTGCATACATATTGTCATTTATTGCTATCAGCTTGCATATGTTAGATTCGCGCTGTACGTGCATACTTGCGATTACCTGCATATGTTATTTACTATTCATGAGTTGGCAACTCACCCCCGTTGTGCCACAGTGTTTTGCAGGTTGTTCCTCAGAGTAGTCGAGGCAGGGCTTTTCATCTATCATATCATATTTTGCAGCGGATACCGCTACGGCTGATTATGTACAGTTTTGCTATAGTTGGGTTTTGCGGTTATCCGATATTGCTCATTGTATATTCGTTGTACCATGTACTCTCCATCTACCACTTTCATGTATGACTTAGAGACTTGATGTGAGGACGATATTGTATTTTATTTTGTGACTTGGAGGTCTTTTATGCAGTTTTATTTATATCGTCTTTTATTTCTTCGCTACGGCGTCGTTTATTCGTTGTGGTGGTTGTTTTCCGTCTTTGGGCATGTATTTGCTCCCGTTTGAGGATGCTTTACTTATATCTTTGTTGTACCCCTTTTTGGGGCTGGTTTTTACAAAGGAGGTGCTGCCAAAATTTTAAAGAAAATAAAGTTGGACTTTAAAGAATTTGGTTTGAGTTTTCAAAAGTTTTAAAAATTTTATTATCACTTACTACTTTTTGATGGTTTAGATTGCTGGGTTTTTGGCTTACTTAAATTGCGTTACGCCTGTAGACGTTGCGTAGTTTAAGGGCCGTCACGTGCCAATATCGGGTCGTGACAAAGTTGGTATCAGAGCGCTAGGTTTTACCTTTCGGAGTGTAGGATGACCTTGGTATGATGGAGTAGGTAGCTTAAGCAGAGTGATGTAGCGTATGTATGTCCGCGGCATAGTTACGACACGGTACTCCGCCTAAACTGACCTAAGTACAAATTGCTTGAAATTCCTTCCTTGATGATACATATCCTTGTGATTCGATTTCCGTGTTCCTATCGAATCCTTTTTCCATTTATAGCCTCTGCCGCCGATGACTATGGGGACTCAGAGAGATGCAGCGAGGGCCGAGATCAGAGTTGACTCGTGTGGGACGAGATTTGACCAGGATGGTACGCCAGGATGGTACGCTCACTGTATAGGAGCAGATGGATCCATCTTCGATAGATCGTATCGCTAGGCTTGAGGCAGAGATGCAGGACTTGCGCCAGACGATGAGGTCGTTGGTTGAGGCCAGTCGAGCGCAGCCACAGGAGGTTGCCACCCCTGTTATCCAGTTATTCCTTGCGATCAGCACACAGCATAGTGTTACGTATACAACACCAGTGGACGCAACCATATTCGATGAGGAGCGTCTTTCTGATACTTTGGGAGTCCGAAGACAGAGGAAGGCTCGTGCAGGTGTACCAGCCTAAGGACAGAGGTTCAGTCGCCGTAATAGGTTTCGTGCACGTCACGGGAGTAGCAGAGGCTTGGGACGAGGACAGTCGCTCACCTCTCATCCCCAGGAGGGTCAGCAGCCATGGAGTGGATGTTTTCGATGCGAGAGCCTTCATCACTTCATCAGAAATTGTTCCTTAGCACCGCGTCAGGCTCGTGTTCAGTAAGATCGTGGTCGTTGAGGGTTCGCTCAGAGGGGACAGGATGGCAGAGGAGGAGTTCAGCCAGTTGTGGGTAAGGGCAGACACGAGAGTTTGCTTCTACTCATCGAGACGCGCGGGCGTCCAATGCAGGGTTTTCAGGTATTCTAAATTCGTATGTTCTTTTGATGCACTTGTTTGTTTACACACTTTATGCCGTGGTTGGGCCGAGAGTCGTGTTAGCTAGATCAGTCGTTTGTTGTGCTAATTTCTGTCAACAATTCTTTTGTTGTGCGACACGTGTTTCAGTCGTGTGCTAATCGGATAGGAGATATAGATTCGTCCGTCGTTTTGATCCTTCTAGAGATGTTGGACTTTGACGTTCTCCTGGGCACGGACTGGTTAGCTACATGCTATGCGTCTCTAGACTGCCGCGAGAAAACAATCAGGTTTTGTTTTCCCGGCGAGTCAGTTCTTGTTGTGCAGGGGGACAGTGGTGCCGCCTCTCACAGCTTGAATTCAGCCTTTTTCGCTAGTCGGCTTTTGAGGAGAGGATGTTGAGAATTCTTGGCTTCCATTCTTGATACTGGAGCCACAATGGGTTCATTGGACCGGGTTCCTATCGTGCGGGAGTTTCCGACGTTGTTCCAGATGAGCCGGCGGAGCTTAGAGAGCTTAAGGATCAGCTGCAGAGTTGCTTGTAGGGGGCTTGTGCGTCTGAGTGTTTCGCTTTGGGGAGCTCATATTCTGTTCGTCAAGGAGAACGACGGCAGTTGAGGTTGTGTATTGATGGATCGTCAATTGAACCGAGTTATGGTGCGGATAGGTATCCTTTACCTCGCCTTGACGATTTCTTTGATCAGCTCCAGAGTGCGAGACATTTTCTAAGTTTGTTTGGGATCGGGTCATCATTGTTGCAGGATCGGAGTGATGACATTCCGAAGAATGCTTTTGTGCGTGCTACGGGCTTTATGAGTTTTGGTGGCGTCGTTGGACTCACCAATGCCCTAGCAGCATTCGTGGATGTGATGAACCAGATTTCGTCAGGCCGTTGCTCGACCAGTTGATTGTTGTGTTATTGATGACATTCTAGTCTTTTCCAAGAGTCGTGAGGAACGTGTGCAGCACTTGAGGATTTGTTTTGCAGACATTGGGAGAGCACCAGCTGTTTGCTAAATTCTCGGAGTGTTCTTTCAGGCTTGATTGTGTTGAGGTTCCTTTTCTTTGGACTGAGGCATGCATGCGGAGTTTTCAGCAGTTGAAGACTCGGTTGATAACTGCACCAGTTCTTTCTTTTCTTTCTGGTTCGGGCGACTTTGTTGCTTACTGTGATGTTTCGCGAGTGGGGCTCGATTGTGTACTGATGTGACACAATAGAGTTATCGGTTTTGCTTCCCGGCAGTTGGAGGAAATACAAGCAGGACATCCCACTCATGATCTGTAAGTTTACGGTAGCGCCCCGGCCGTCTATCCGAGGCCAAAATGCAGAAACAAAAACTTTTCATAAACTTGAAACTGGCGCTAACGCAGACTTTAATCCCTGATCGAACCATTAACATTAGACTAGCGATCTAAAGAGGGTTAGAAAGGCTATACCAATCGATCCGTGTCCTTCGGTCTTTAGCCACCATCTTTAGCTCCTTGCGGCATCTCCGATCTCGCTCGATCTCCAATCTCCTCGTCTGAAAGGGCTACCACGTCGATGAATCCTTTTACGGGCACCCGCTTCGAACCGAAGCATTGCTAGCCGATGTGTCCAAGGTGAAGTAGAGAATGTGTGTGATCACTTTGTCTCAAGCATCCATTGATTCTTAACACATGAGAGTGTATGGATGGAGGTTGAAGATGATGCCATGGTGGAAGTAGTGAGCTAAAGGAAGAAGAAGAAGAAGAAGAGCCTTTCTCCTTTTGTTATTGTGTTGCAATGAGAAAAAATGAGAGCAAGAATAATAATACCAAGAGCTAGCCCCACTCATATGGCTGCCCTCTCTCTCTACCTCTCATTTCAACACAACAATCAATCAAACAAATTGACATAGCACAAGAAAAGAGACCGTGAGTCACCAATGAAGCACGTGTCTCATTTAATGCACTAAATCATCACTTCCACTCACAATTTCCACCATCCAAACATTAATCCAAATGTTTGGTCCAACAAAAAGATAAGGCAACATCTAAAGTAAACTCGTGATGGATCACAAGGATACCCCTCACCTGTATATACATACCTGCATCCGCATTCCAACTGAGTGCGAATGCAATGAGACTAAAGTAATCCAACAAATCTAATACTAGGATCCGGCATAAACTAAAGCTCACTAGTATGATCCGTCCGATCATGATCCGTGCACTACTGCACGTATATGATCGAACCCTGCCATAATACCTTACGGCCTCTACAACGTTTCGCCCGAAACTTGAGAAACTGTCTGTGGGGGACTCTAAAGACTAGTCAATACACTGGCTGTGGATTTAACCACTAGCACGTCAGTGGTACTAGCTGTACGTAACGGGCTACCAGGTATTGACCAAAAGGGAGGTCGATGAGCAAACTCATCCAGACACCCTACTGAGCCTGTCAGTGACAATATCCGTACAGTCCGGTCCGTTCGTCTATGAGCATCGCATGTCGGGCCTAGGGGGTTGGTAAAAGTCAGACCCCCAAAATCGGTACAAGTCGTGTCGGAGTGTAGCCCAGAACACCCTGAGATACTACTGGAATACCTACCAGTAAATCTCCTGCCTTGGCCAAGGACTTCGTGTAATGGCTCTCCTAGACACAGCGCGATCTCACCCCCAATACCGGGAGAGACGAAACCCCTGCCGATCCGCTCACTGCCTCCATATGGCTCGGGACTGTACCTAAGTAAAACCTGTTTGCACGACTCCTTTGAGCCGTGGTAGGGTAGTAATCAAAGCACAGTAGGAACTCACACGAGACAAATGACGATCTCAGGTCGATGAACTAACCTGTACACATGTCACCAGGGAACTGCTATCTGACGTCAGGTATAATACCAACTAGCATGTTCCCGGCGAGTCCTGTCCGGTGTACTCATAACCCAATGAGCACCTGTATATATCTTAGGTGAACCAACTGACACCAATGGCTTATGAGACCGGCCACCGCCCTTCGTCGGGGTCTCGACTGTATACACTAGTCTACTAATGGAGTATCGATGCCCTGTCTCGAAACTCCCACGACTAGGGACCACTTTAAGGATGTGCTTATAGACTGCCCAACTCTCACGTATATGATCGCCATCATACTGCTGGTAGTCAAGCAAGAATCCTAAGGGCTCTATCAACGTGCAATAGTGATCTGTAACATCACCTAAAGCATGTACACGATGATAAAGATAAACCAGATAGCATACTATCATCTTGAGTAAGACTGTCCTACCAGCATAGGTCCTCCCTCAATCATTGCAATCACGTGCCTGCGATCTAATAATTGACTTTGAGGGCACTATATCCAACAATCTCCCACTTGCACTCAAGGCTAATTATTGCGATGTCGCATACTCACAGCCCGTGTGATACCGAACGCCCAACTCCTCTACTAATCAGTTCCACAAAGCTCGTTTGTAAAACTATTGCTTTTGAGGAATAGCCTCAGTGAGTGGATCCACCCTGATGTTTCTTTCTATGTCTCTCTTTATCTCAAGTTCGCAGAGAAAGCCATCTCCCGAAATGAGCAATACCTATCTTAGAATATGTCTGGATATCTGATGGGACCTAATTCATAAATGAACTCCAAATCCAAACTTCTTAGACTGTATCGTCAACTGAACTTAATCAGTATCCTGTGCCATGCCTCCCTCGGTATCCCCTTGGACCACCTGTCCAAAATACTGCCCCTCGTTAGAGGGAAAACTATAACTCTGACGGTCACTCTGTCATCCAGGTCACCTTGGAAGCCTGGAATGATAACCGTTTCCCGAAGGAGGCTTTCGTTATCATATCCCTAGAACATCCACTTATGTTCTAAAACTGCTTCCGAACGTTTCTCCAGGATTGGATTAATATCACAACTTATTGCATCTAGTGCAAAAACAACATCTGGTGTGGTACTTGACATCTCATGATTGACTAATTGCCTAAGCAAGTGATGTGCCAATCATGCGCATCCATCTCCCCTTTAGTCTGTAAGACACCTTTAGAGAGGGTGACTCCATCACCTGCAAGTACACCACCATGCCAGGAGTCGTCCATTCTAAAACACCTTTAGAATGCTGTCTAAGCACCCAGATTGGGAAACTACCCAAATCTAGATCTAAAACCATAGATCTAATAACCATAATGTCTGATATTATATCTATATCTGTAACGTTTCTGAAATCGTTATATGAATTTTTCCGTTTTAGAGTAAAATAGTAGGTATTTTCCGTTTTTAAACCGATTGTGATCAAACATCCGTATAAACTTGCCGGCACCTACTTTAGCTAAAATAAAGCTAGTGCGTGAGCTTTGGGGGTATATGGAATGTTTTGGTTCAAATAGGATTTTTCCCTAATAAAATATTATTTTTGGAATTTAATATTAAAATAATATATTTCGCGAAAACTACCGATTTGCGAATTTGAGGTTGTCGTAAAATGGTATGAATATATACCAATATTTGTGAAATAATTTGGAGATTTAAAATGATTTATTCATTTAAAATATAATTAATGAGAAAATGTAGAAATTTTAGTATGCATGGAAAACTTTTGGGTTAGGCAAAATATTTCGAAATTTATGCACTTAAAATTTAGTATTCATTTTGTTGTGCTGTCATTTATTTTCCAGCAAGCCATTTTCGAAATGCATGTGTGCAAGTCTTAATTTTGGGTGCATGCAATTCGTGGGCTTTTCTTGTGTAATGGTTTTTGGCTAATTGGCAAATTTTCATGTGTTGATTTTGTGAGGGTAAATTTCGTGGGCCTCCTCTGGCTTTTGCATGACTCATGCTTTGTGTTAGCATTCATTGATTTTGTCAAGTTAGAGATATTTTTGTATGAGCATTTATGTTGATATTTGAGTGTTGTGAGGTGGCAAAATTTAGTGTGTGTGCTGGAGATTTTTTTGTGAAGAGATTGTGTGAGGTGTGCTGTGGAATTAATTGGTGATGGATTAATAATGTATGAGTGATTAATTGATGGACACAACACCTCACCACTTGAGAAAAATAATCCAGAGAGAGCATTTTGCTCTTGGCCGAGCCCATTTTTTTGAAGCAAGAAAATTCTTTTGCTCACATTCCAAAAACTCTTCGCAACAACAATTTACCTCCACCCAAATACTTGGGTGCCTTGAGACAAAGTATTCAACCCTCTTTCTACTTCTATCGTGGACATGTCGGTTAGAAAACTTCATGTCCGAGCTGCTTCAAATTGAAGCGGGAGCCCGTATAAAGATTCGTTGATGTGGTGCTATCTCGACGAGGAGATCGGAGAGGCCGCGAGGAGCGTGGAATGATAGCTAAAGATCGAAGGACACGGATCGATCGGTACATTCGTGTGGATTCCGAGACGACGAAACGCATCGACTACGGCTAAGCGAGGAGTTTAGCAGGTGAGTAGATTTATATCTACCGGGGAAGTCGGGTGGATGGCGTATAGCACCCCCGCAAATATTGGATTGAAAGATCATTGATTATTATATCCTGATAAATGATATGCGATGGACATGATTGTAGGAATTGTAAGACAATATGATAGAAGTGGACACTAGTGAACATATTGGTTTAGGCGAATATGAAATGATAAGTGAATCATGATAGGTATGAATTAAAAGAGAACAAGTGTGATGTTCATTTAATGTGATGCGAGATATTAATGTGATGGACGAGTATACGATGTGATATGATGACCTAGTATGATATGTCGTTATATGGATTCGAGTCGATATGTGATTGTTGATACCTTTGTAGGTCCCCTGATACGAGATTGACATGGATATGACCTGAGAGATAGGTATATATTTTTATGGATAATAATTGCATAATGAGTGATATGTCGTACGAGACTTAGATCCGTACCCCGATGTTGTATAGGCTGATAGAATCCCTATTTGTTAATGCCGTTGTACGTTAGATTACTGTACGCGATGACTTTTACCTGTTGATTTATCCATACCCTTGATTAAAGGATACCGTACGATGGATTGTACCGTACGTAGTGTTGTGAGGCTGGATGCCGATTAATATATTCACCGACTCGGTCTTGTTGATATGTATACCCCATAGTATTTGATTCATTACATGCATTGTGCTGCATTCATGTTTTTTTTCTCATTTCATTTCTTATACCTGTGCTAGTACACCTACACCATTATCGATGATGCGTATGTTACACTTACACAGATTGCCGGCGCACACACTTCTTCATCGATAATTGCTATGTCACATACGCAGTAGAATTGCTATATTACGCTATGATATACTGCCATGTTCATATCACTATGCTAGGTTGCATGATATATTAACATGTACACCCACATACCTTGCTACAGCTATATGTACATTATGCATACATACTGACATGTACACCCACATATCTCTCTACAGTTGCATATACCCCTAGGTGGTATTGCATTGACATGTGATATTGAGACGTTGACTATTGCGCCATTGCACTTATGAAATGCATCATACATACTTGATTACATGTAGATACTTATACCTTGCTACAGTTACATGTACACTTCATATGATGCTGCACTTGATTTCGGAGAATTTGGGAACCGCGTGATATATTTTAAAGCTGGATTCATTTAAAAGCGCGGTTTTCCCTTAATATGCTCATATTGTTGTTTTATGTTGTATATATCAGTTTTTCATGAATTTACGCATTGAGATATGGATTTCATGTGATTTATGGATTTGATATCCGTGGGGGATATTTCAAGAAATTATGTGTTGTTTGAAAACCCGATTTCTCTTGATATGATATTTCAGTGCGTCCACCATGTGATTTCTCGGTTCTGAGATTGGCATGTGAAACCCGATTCGAGGAAAGGGAGGCACCGTCTGCGGGTACATGGTGGACCCGGTATGGTACCCCGGGGCGAGTGGTGATTTCGTGGTGTAGACGATAAGCCTGACAGAGGGACCACTACCTACCGGTGATAGTATTTGGACTCGGCGGTTATTGTGGGGATACCGACCGGAGTGATGTACGGACATGACGTCCGGGCCAGTCGCGGTGACAGCGCCTGAGTTATGAGGATTTACGTGTCGATGTTATACACGGGTATTCATGATGTTTCAGGTGTCGGTGATAGACACCCAGGTTTCCATGATTTGATATGTCATTGATGGACACACATTCTTGATATCCTCATATTTACCTGCATATGCTTTTATGATATTTACATGCAGGAGTTGTTGTGTCAGTGGTTGACACGTGGACGAGATCCACTGCATACATGCATTGATTTTATTGTTGGACAAGATCCATCTGCATACATGCATTAATTCATTGTTGGATGATATACACTTGTTGTTAGGCATTTATCTTGTGTTGGCACATATACAGATTTGGTCACCCTAGATATTATAGTATTACCTTTATAATATAGTTGACCTAGAAATCGTTGTTTATTTCGATTTCTACCTGTTGATGTTCTTCTATTCACGAGTTGACAACTCACCCCCGTTGTGCCACAGTTCTTGCAGGTAGACCGCTTGGATCAGTTGCGGTTCGGTGGCACACAGCTGTTTTCAGGTGACTTGCTTGTGGTAGGTGGTAGATGTTGGATCGTGCCCCTCTTATATTCATTATTCATATTGTATCTAGTCACTCCATCAAATCAGAAACTAGTTATTGTATATGTTACAGACTTAGAAGACTTGTAGTTGCGAGACTTGAGCGATGGGTTTTATGTTCGCTTTTGGGGTTGACGTCTTGCTTTACTTTTCCTTATGTGGATCTTCGCCGTTGGGCGTCGTATACTTGTTTTTTTTTACTTGTGGTGGTTGTTTCCGCCGTTGGGCGTGATTTGCTCCCGTTTGGGGATGCTTATTTATATTCTATGTTGTACCCGTTTTCGGGGTTAGTTTTTACAAGGGAGGTGCTGCCCAAATTTTCAAAAGACAAAACATGATTTATTGTATCTTTATTTCTTAAAAAGGTTTAGATTTCTGGGTTTCAGCTTACTTAAATTACGTTACGCCTGTAGACGTCGCGTGATTTAAGTGCTGGTCGCGAGCTAATATTTTGGGTCGTGACAAAGTTGGTATCAGAGCGTTAGGTTTAACCTTAGTTCGAGTCTAGGTTTGACTATGTGGGGTCTAGGGCATATGTATTTTGGAACCTAGGTTTGACCTTACGGAACTTAGACTTGAACAAGGGGGTGTTAGACCCGAACTTTCGTTTCATAGGCTGGCCCTGATTGATGGAGTAGGTAGCTTGAGTAGAGTGACGTACCGTACGTATGTTCCGCGGCATATTTACAATACGATACTCCACTTAAGTGACCTTAGGATGTACATATCTTGAGACTGGTGATTCTCTTCATTCTTTTGATTTTACATCCATTTGAGATACTTGATTTTATTCGTTTCCATGATCATACTCTCAGTGACTTGACTCTTCCTTTTGATCATGTATCCATTTCGGGATCTGTTGACTCTTTCAGCCCTTGGTCTTTTCGCCGATACTTGATTGAGGTTCCTATCACCATGGTTTGAGCGCAAATTGAGCTGCTGCTGGTGTTGCGGTCAGGGTGAGATCGTCATGGATGAGGACTGGCCATCGTGTTTTCTGGTGACATGGGAACGTATCGATGTAGTGTTGTGTTGTGACCCCTCGTATGAGACAAGTGTGCGGTCTAGTACCGGATGATCGGGCCTTTGTTAGAGGCTGCCTGTTGGGAGAGGACTGTTGATGTACAATATACCTCAGAGATTGTGATGTCATCTACCGTACAGACAGATGACCCGGCTGTTGCTGAGATTGATGTGATGCCGCTTCCAGAGCTTACGAGCTGAGATCGCTGGAGCTTTCGGGCAGCGAGGCGACAGGTGATAGCTAGTCTACCTTGAGTTGTGAGACGAAGGTGATTCGTCTGATTGATGTGCCAACGCAGGCCCAGTTGAGTTGATGATTGCCTGTGTGAAGAGTCTTACTCAGGTCTAGAGTAGACCGACCCAGAGATGACCGTTGATGTATCGTCTATCCTTGAGGATTGAGGCATTGTTTAGCATACTGACGAAGGGTCTTCACATGTCGTCTGGGCAGAGTTGAATGGTTCGAACGAATGTCAGAAAATCCATTTTTCCAAGTTTAAAGTATTCGGAAGGACATGCAAGTGCTTCTATGGACCCTCTAGAAGAATGAAACCCTAACTCGATGTGATGCCCATGGAACCGCTTTTGAACCTTAGGGTTTGTGGCAGTTTAGCGGTGCCATCAGTGAGGCTTGGGTTTGCCCTTCTACGGCTGGTCCATAGGTACTGTGGCATATACCGAATATTATTAAACCGTGCTCAGGTGTTGAGTTCTCGAAGAATTTTGGGACTTTTGATGACTCGATCGAAAAGTTTAACGCCGTCCGGATATCCTGTGATAGGAGATCAGCAACAAGACCAGCTTCGGATAGAGGACCTTACCCAGATGTGCTGTGAGTTAATCGAGAACGGATGAGTATTGAGTATTCCTCCGATACTTGGAACGAGTTTCCGAGGACATGTTCGGCTAGATATCTTCAATAGAGTGATGAAGATACCGTGTCCGTAGTTCGAGTCCGTGTGAGAGACTCCGGATTGACTGTAGCCGAGAACATTTGCGGTACGCAGATATCATGATGCGACGTCAAGTGTTAGTTATATGTATGCCCTAGAGGCCATTACTATACATAGGATGTATATTGTAGTGGATGCTTGGACATATATAGGGAGGACTTTCTTGCTCGACATGATAGTATGCTATCTGGTTGATCTTTACCTTAACGTGTATACTGATTGTCTCTCTGTTACATGTTGGTAAAGCCCTTAGGATGTGTACTTGACTACCTGGACTATGATGCGGATCATACTAGTGGGGACATAGTAGTCCATAAGTACATTCTTCAAAGTCCCTAGTCGTGGGTATATCGAGACGGAGCATCGATATACCAGAGTAGACTAGCGTATACCTTCTCGACTCATACAGATGGGCGATGGATGATCCCATATCCATTGGTGTTTGACATCAGAGATGATATACGGGTGCTCAGTGGAGACTGGGTGCACCGGACGGACTCGCCGAGAACTCCCAGATGGTATTATACCTTACGTCAGATGGCAGTTCTCTGGTGACACTGGTACAGAGTAGTCTGTTGACCCGAGATCGTCATAGAGTCTTGTGTGGTTCCCACTGTGCTTTGATTTCCTTCTTACCACGTCCAAGAGGGCGTGCAAAACGGTGGTTTTTGGGTACAGTCCCGAGTCACATGGAGGCAATGAGCGATAGGAGGGGATTCGTCTCTCCCGGTATAGGGAGTTGATGTTGCGCTGTGTTCGATTGGCTATAACCGGAAATCCCTGGCCAGGATTGCTGAGATTTACTGGTAAGTGTTACCTGTAGTTTCTCAAACTGTTATAGAGCTCATATCGACACGACTTATCGAGCTATTGGGGTCTGACGTTTACCACCCCTAGGCGAGATATGCGACATATCAGACGATCAGAACGGACTGTACGGTAAGTGTTAATGGTTGGATTCACAGGAGTGTGAGAGGGCTTGCTCGTCGATCTTCTGATCGCTCAATACCCGGGTGGCCGTTACGTTTAGCAGACCGCTTGCGGCTTGTGGGTGTTTGATATGATCATCACCTACTGCCGGCGTATTGACGAGTCTTTAGAGTCCTACACAGAGGTTTCCTGGCTCAAGCGAAACGAAATAGGAGCGCATATGAGATATGTGCGGGACCGAGAATAATGCGTGTATGTGATACCGTATTCTATTCTCGCGATAAATGTATCGATTGGTTGTATGCGATATAACCTAGTTATCGAATCAACGATTGATTCGATAAGCCGATACATTGAATATTAGTCGGTTATATGCGATATGACCGGGTCGTTAAATCAAGTGTTGATTTAATGATTTAATGCATAATTATATATTTGATATATTACTTTGCATTAACTGGTATTGGTTCACTTTAAATGGATTTTCTCACTTGAAGTTCACAAGTTGTATATGTGATATACTTTTGTGCACTTGATTGCATCATGTTTGATGATACATGCTTACTTGAGTTTGTGTAAAGTTTAAACCTTGGTTAAGTAAATGGTTAGGGTTTTGTTTAATTTATTTATTCATTTATTGATTTGTTTATTTCATTTTGGCAAAAGGAAAATGGTGGCTAATTTTGTTTCTTTGTTGAAGTTTCATGAAGCTTTGAAATAGTCCACCATTTTTGTTTTATGCCTAACCTAACCATTCACCTAACTATAGTTTGCTCTCTACACATAACCATGGTTGGTTTATGATAAGTATTCTATGATTTTCTTTTTTAAAGAATAACTTATCATAATTCTTATCATATCATTTTCATCATCTTCTTCTTCTTCTTCACATGAAGAAAGCTTTCTACCAACAATGGTGTAATGTGAAAATGAGTGAGAAATCCAATTCTAAAGTGAACCCACCTCCTATTTCTTCATCCTCTACCTCTTGCCAAGTAGTATAGGGTGTTTTCTTCACAAGTTTCATGACTTGGTGAAGTGGGAGCTTGATCTAGTGATGCCTCGACGTAGATCATCTTCGGCACGAAGCCGACAACCTTGCCCGCCCATTTCTCCGATGAAGCCGACGCTAGAGCCCGGGATTTGTTATGGACAGCGAGGAGACTTCATTGCGGAGCTATGGAGGTGGAGGACCGGATCTACAAAGGTTGTATTTCCGTTCTTTTAGTTAAATTGTTAACTAGTTGCATTTGTTTCGCCTAAAATTCTAGTTAACGATCTAGTCTAGGGTTTCTCGGCACCGTAAAGTTTGTAATTGGCATGGTTGATGCCATGTGAGACCTCATCAGCGTGCCTAGGAACCCTACATCAAGTGGACGATAATGAAGACGAGTGGAGCAAGAGGTTCATGCGAGACGTTAACGAGCTGTTGCTACTCCCCGTTGAGATTAGAGATCGGATATGTGTATAGAGGCGTTGAGATACGGCCAGTTTCCGAGGAAAAGTTGTGCTGAAAACGCAGATGTCCAGAGAACGAGAAAGATTATATAAGAGTACCAGCTGTAGGGTTCCTAGGCACACCCATGAGGTCTCACAACAGATCAAACATGTCCAATTCAAAATTTATGTGTGCCGAAGAACCCTAAACTAGATCGTTACTAGAGGTATAGGCGATAACAAGCAACTAGTTAACAACTTAACTAAGAGTGAACGGAAAATACAACCTTTGTAGATCCGGTAGTCCACCTACATAGCTCCGTGACGATGTCTCTTCGCTTCGATCATCGGATCCCGGACTCCGGCGATGGTTTCGTCGGAGAAATGATCGAGCTAGGTCGTTGACTTCGATGCCGAAGATGATCTACGTCGAGGCAACTCAAACTCGAGCTCCGCCTTCGCCAAGTCAAGAAACTTGTGAAGACAACACACCCTACTACATGGCAAGTAGTAGTGGATGAAGAAATAGGAAGTGGGTTGACTTTAGATTTGGATTTCTCACTCTTTTGATCATTTCACCATTGGAGGTAGCAAGGTTTCTTCTTCTTTATGAAGATGGAGAAGAAGAAGAAGAATATCATGAGAATGATGAATGAATAATAAAATCAATTGATCTTATCATAATGCAACCTTGGGTTAGATTTAACTCTTGTAGAGAACAAACCTTAGTTTAGCTAATGGTTAGGTTTAAATATAAAACAAAATGGTTACTAACTCAAAGCTTCATGAAGCTTCTACAAAAGACAAAATTAGCAACCATTTCATTTTAGCCAAAAGAAATAAAGAATTTCTAAATAAAATGAATAAGTGAATAATTAAAACCATAACCATTAATCTAAACATGGTTCAAATCAAACATACACCCAAGTTTGCATGTATCATCAAACATGATACAAACTAGTGCACATAACTATATCATATATACAATGTGTACATCAAGTGAGAAAATCCATCTTAAGTGAACTAATACTAGTTAATGTAAAGTAATATATCAAATATATAATTATACATTAAATCATTAAATCGACACTTGATTTAATGATCCGGTCATATCGCATATAACCGACTAATATCAGTAGTAACAAATTATCGAATCAACACTTGATCCGATAACCCGGCTATTTCGCATATAACCGATCAATGTTACAAATCGCAAGAATAGAATCCAGTATCTTATACTGGTATTATTCTCGGTCCCGCACATATCTCATATGCGCTCCTATTTCGTTTTGCTTGAGCCAGGAAACCTCTGTGTAGGACTCTAAAGACTCGTCAATACGCCGGCAGCAGGTGATGATCATATCAAACACCCACAAGCCGTAAGCGGTATGCTAAACGTAACGGCCACCCGGGTATTGAGCGATCAGAAGATCAACGAGCAAGCCCGCTCACACTCCTGTGAATCCATCCAGTAACACTTACCGTACAGTCCGGTCAGTTCGTCTGATATGTCGCATATCTCTCCTAGGGGTGGTAAACGTCAAACCCCAGTAGCTTGATAAGTCATGCCGATATGAGGTCCATAACAATCGTGAAACTACTGATAACTCTTACCAGTATATATCACGACAACCCTGGCCAGGGATTTCCTGTTATGTCCAGTCGTGCATAGCGCAACATCAACCCCCAATACCGGGAGAGACGAATCCCCTCCTATCGCTCATTGCCTCCATGTGAATCGGGACTGTACCCAAAAACCACCTGTTTGCACGAATCAGTAAACCCGTGGTAGGGTGGAAATCAAAGCACAGTAGGAGACACACAAGATTCTATGACGATCTCGGGTCAACAGACTAAGCTGTACCAGTGTCACCAGAGAACTGCCATCTGACGTGAGGTATAATACCATCTGGGAGTTCTCGGCGAGTCCATTCAGTGTACCCAGTCCCCACTGAGCACCCGCATACTATCTCTGATGTTAAACACCAATGGATATGGGATTATCCATCGCCCATCACATGGGTCGAGAAGATATACGCTAGTCTACTCTGGAATATCGATGCCCCATCTCAATATTCCCACGACCAGGAACAATGAAGGATGTACTCATGGACTACCCAGGCCCCACTAGTATGATCTACATCATAGTCCTGGAAGTCGAGTACTCATCCTAAGGGCTTTATCAACATGTAATAGAGAGACAGAAAGTATACATGTTAAGATAAAGAGCAACCAGATAGCGTACTATCATGTCGAGCAAGAAAGTCCTACCTATATATGTCCCAGCATCCACTACAATATACATCCAATGTACAGTAATGGCCTCTAGGGCATACATATAACTAACAATCTCCCACTTGCACTAGGGCCATCTGTAGCAGTGGTTGTAGTATCTAATACTCAACCATCCCATATATGTCTCTCTCTGTGAAAAGGCCTTCGTGAGTGGATCCGCCGTGTTGTCTTCTAAGTCTACTCTCCAAACCTCGATCAGTCTGGAGATCAACTATCTCCATGATCAGGTGATGCTGCCTCAGAATATGTCTGGGTCACTGATGGGACCAGGGTTCTTAGGCTAAAGCCACACATCCATTGTCATCCAATGGTAAGAACCTAGTTCATCTTATGAACCAATATACATCCAAACTGCCTCTTTGGTAGTATCTTTAATAGCGATGTTACCAACCTTTATCGTCTAGTTTGCCACGGTATCTAGCTTGGAACTCTTCCAACATACCGTCCCTTCACTGAGGGTAAAGACAATGCCTGCGACTGACATTCAGTCGTCCTTATCACCCTGGAACCTTTTCAGTGATTCTCCCCAGGATCGATTGATACTATCTTACTATAGCTAGTGAGAATCCTAACATCCATTTAGATCTATCTCATAGACCTAAATCCCAGGATTTAGGAGGTATCAACTTTATACTATTCGGAGAATCCTTGTGATAAGCGGAGATTGACCGAGGGTAGCATAGGAAACTCCTTTCCTATCAAGAGTATGTCATCCACGTACTCTACGAGGATCACCACCATACTCCTTACTACCCTTTTGTATATACAAGGTTCATCTACCATTTTGATGAAGTCAAAAGCTTTGACTATCACATCAAAACAGACGATCCAACTCCGCGATGTCTTCTTTATCCTATAAAGCAACTTGCACACGTTTCCGCTGCTCCCACTGTTTACGAAGCTCTCTGGCTGTGTGCTTATAAACGTTCTCTTCTAAATCTTTTTAGAAAAGAAGTCATGGCACCCAACCACCAGATATCGTAGTGATGGTATGCAGCAATGGCAAGTAGGATCTGGATGGACTTAAGCATAGTCCCTGGAAAAGGTTTCATCATATCCAAGCCTGGTCGATGACGAAAAACTTTAACAAGTCTAGCTTTGAAAGTCTTAAACTTTCCATCTACGCCAAGTAATCTTCTCAAGATATACTTGCTCCTGATGGGGATTTAACCCTTCAGATATCGCAACCAAAGTCCATACTTTTTTGGTGTACATGGATTCCATCTCAGATCGCTAAGCATCCAGCCATTCTTACAGAGTCCTTACTCTCGATGGCCTTCTTGAAACTAGTTGGGTTATCATCTCATGATGCATTCCTCGCTGCCACTGTCATCGAGAAACCGAAGTATCTCTTAAGTGGATGAGGAACCCTACTAGTTCGGCGGAGAGGCTGAGGTTCGTCGAGGACTATTGAATCCTTTGGTTCTGTCAAATCATCAGCTGCAGTTTTGTATAGCTGGAACCTTTCCAATTATATAGAACTGACCTTGTCTCGATCTTGTCCAGATTTTGCTTTTGACATAGGCCGGACAATCCCAAATCTTAACTTTCTTAAGAGATAGGCTCTTCCCACACCATATCTTATATGGAGTGGTAGGCACTGATTTGAATCGAACCCTATTCAATAGGTATGCAACTTCACAAGTGCACAACCCCAAAAGGAAATGGGTAACTCAGTAGTGCTCATCATAGAGCACACCATATCTAATACGGTGCGATTGCTCCGCCCTGATACACCGTTGTGCTGTGGTATATTCAGAGGAGTAATACTGAGAGAGAATCTCATTTTCTTTTAGAATAGTCCAAGAATTCCATGCACAAGTATTCTCCTCCCTGATCTTATCACAAGACATAATACTTATACCCGTATTTTGGTTCTCTACTTCTAACTTATATTCTGTGAATATCTCAAAAGGTTCGGACTTATGTTTCAACAGGAACATATGACTGAATCTTGAGAGATCATCAGAGAACGTAATGAAGTACAAAGAACGGGTCCTGGCATGTGTAGACAGGGGACCTAACATACATCATCATGTATCATTCTCAAAAGTTCATTAACTCTTTCTCTGTTTCCAATAAACAGAGCTATGGTCATATAATCTTTGTGACATGACTGGCAAGTTTCCCAAGATGTAAATTCAAGCCGATTTAAATATGCATCTAGAATGCAACTTCAGCCAGTCGGGTCATATTGATATGACCTAGTCTACAATGCCTTAAGAAGGATCCGTTCATTTCTGAACTCTTTCTCTTGTGTGTGTTCTGAATACTAAGAACTGTAGTTTGATTTAGAACGTCAATGCTTTTAGATAACGTGCCTGAACCAATTGTAGCGTCTTGAAAAGTCGTTTTAGTGTTTTCCTGAAATTCGGTGAAAATTCGGTATTTTTCCGAAAACCGTCTTTCTTGTTATTTTGCAGTTTAGGGCTAATTATACCTTAAATGGATAGGTAATTACTTGTTTTTAGTAGCTAATGAGTTAATTATGAAATTTCGGTCATTTAAAATTTTTTCCCTATTTTTCAATTTTTTAATATTATTTTAAGCCGGTAAGAAAATACATTAAATAAGCGATAAATACAAATTTTTCCGGGCTAATTTTAATCTCTAAAATTATGATAATTATAATCTAGTGATAACATGAATTTTTAGTAATTTATTTTGATTTTTAACAAATTTTTATAAATTGAAACGAATTTATTGAATTTTGAGCTAAAACTTGCAATTTTTGAGTTGTAGGGGGCCTTTTTGCATAAAATTTCTTTTGTAAAACCCCTCTCTCTTTTTCCTCAGCCCTAGGACAGCCCCACCTTGTGTGAGACCAGAAAATTCTGATCTCTTTTCTTTAGTTGCTTTCTTGAGTGATTTAAGGGGTTTTTTGGATTTATTTTAATTAAAATGAATAAAGTAAGGTGCATTTGACTTTGTGGACTTGACCCATGACCTTCCCCACTTGCCCACACCCTCCCCCATTCCTCCTCTGGCCGAAAATCCTGCACACCCTCTTCTTCCTCTCTTTTCTTTTCGTTTTCTTCAATTTCTTCAAGAAAATACATCAAAATCCATGATTTAATTCAAAAATCCAAACAAAATCCTTAAGCTATCATTATCCTTAGCCATTCTTGCTTGGATCTTGGTGTTGAGGCCATCATTTGGAGCAAAATTTTCTTGCTTGATCCATAGATCAAGAGGTATAATTTCTATCATGTTAAATTCTTTTGTTTAAGTTCTTATGTTAGATGGTTTAGTGTTAATTTAGTGTAGTTTAATCTAGTTTCTTAGGTTTTGCTTGAAAATTTTAGCTAGGGTTTTGAAGCCATAATACTTAATTAGATTGTTTTATAGTTAATCTAGTGGTTAATTAACTAATCCATATAGTTATCTTGTTGATGTAGTTTTCAATTATGCTAATTTGATTAAATTTAGAAGTGTGAAATTGCTTTTTAGGATTTTCAAGAGAGGGTTTTTGTATGGAATTGGTTTGTGAAGCTTGATTAGTGAGTGGATTAAGTTTTAGAAAGCATTATTTAATTGATTAAACCTAACTTGTTATCTAGTATTTTGCTAACCTAACGTAAGAGGTTAATTTTCTTAAGTGGGCTTTGTTGTGTTAATTTAAAGTTTCAAGTGAGGAAATTGATTGGATTTTGCTAAGTTATAAATTCAAGAATGGTTGTTTATGGAAAATAGGATTGGAATCATTGTTGTTGTGTTATAATTAGTGTTTGTAGATTGCTTGTAGTGTGGTTGGGCGATTGTGCTAGATTGTAGTCGTTTTGTCGCAAATCGGCAATTGTTGCACCGATTTTTGGAATGTATATGCTTACTAGATTTTTATATAAATTATGTGATGGATTAATTTTGATATCTTGATGATTGTAATGGCTTGTCCTGCGACTTTTAGGATGCGTGAGTGCGGTTTTTGGGTAGTCGGGTTTTAGTTTTTGCCGGGCGACCAAATCGGCGTTTTTTGGCAGTTTTTGCGATTTTCGCGTGTGTCCGCGCACTTTGTGCACGTTGTACCTAGCTAGCGAACCTTAGTAGTTTCGTTGGGGTTTTGCGTCGTTCTTGATATGTAACCTTATATTTGGTATTGATGTAAATTCCAGGTTCGGTCGCGGAAACGTCAGACGCGGCGCGAAAGGGAAAGGCGGTGATTGGACACAGCTAGCCAGGGATCCCGGTGAGTAGATTTAACATCTACGGGGGACGATCGTTTGGATGGCGCAAGTCGCCCGATAGATTTAGTAAACTGAAAAATAGTAAACTGGATAACCACTTGTGACATTAGAATAATATTACTGGCATGATAATTGCTGCAATTAAATCAATATGTTATACCCATATACGCAAACTCAATTGTAGGACACATGCACCATTACCAGGTTTTATATGCAGCACGAGCACTATTCATGCTTACACACACACCCTGGTAATTGCCATGCCACCACACTAGATAACATTTAAATTTAAACCTTTTACTAATTGATGCTTAAACTGGTGCTATTGCCTTTAATTCCTTAAAATGAAACCGTAGTATTGCTATTCATGTGCATGTACTTCATCATATTAATTGTTCATGCTTAATACATTAATCACACATCGCAACTTGACTATTGATATCATACGCATTCATTATCATTGATATATGCACTTATGAGGATTTCTTGAGATTTTATGATATTGCTGGATTTCGGGGGAAAACCGCAAAATTTCTAAACTTATTATATTTTTAAAATATGTAAAATTGCGGTTTTCTAGTGATGTAAGTGTCGTCCACCATGAGTTTGCTGTGGATTTGGAAATCCGTGTCGAGGAGTGGAGGAACCGGCACGGGTACATGGTGGGCCCGGTAAGGTACCCCGGGGCAAGAGGAATGTGGTGATGACGTTGAGCCTGGCAGGGGACGGATTACCTACCGGTGACTGTTTGGGACGGCGGATATCCAGAGGATACCGACCGTGGCCGCTAGATGATGAGATATTGATATTTGAGATGGGTCAGCCGGACGGCTGAGGCCAGAGATACATTTATGAGATTTGAGACAGCTTTTGGGTGTCGTTGCTGGACACCGATTTTTGTCGATTCATTGACATTATGCTGGCATTCTAAAAGAGTTTCAAAAACAAAAAGAGAATAAATATTTCTTATATATACATATTGAGACCTCAGATATTCATGTTGCATACATATTAGCACACTGATATGATATACACACCTGCTAGTGCATCCAGTCATACCTGTATTTTAGATGCTAGGATGCTTGTGTGCATGCATACGATAGCCTTTGCAGATGTTATTTATTACTCACGAGTTGGCAACTCACCCCCGTTGTGCCACAGTCTTTTGCAGGTCCGCTCCGTCAGTTCAGTAGCGGCGGGCGCACTTGTTCTTTTGCCTGTTTTGCTTGGGCTCGAGATTTGCTCATAGGTGGGTTATGTTATTATTTTGTACCACCTTGTATATTCTTGTATCTAGTGTACTCCATCTACTGTTTCTACCAGATTTATTGTATATTGACCTAGAGATGAGACTGTGAGGTTTGTGGATTTTATGCTGTATTTTGGGGTCGAGCTCACTTGAGCCGACATGCTGCTTTTCTCATGCTTTATTATGATTATTATGCTTGCTGTCATTTACATTGCGTGGGATTTGTGACCGCCTTATGGCGAAGAGCTAGCTCCCGCTTGGGGATGCCCTATTTTGTTGGATTCATGTATATATTTTGTTGTACCCATTTTTGGTGGCCAGTATTTACAAAGGAGACTCTGCCGAAATTTTCGGGAAAAGTTGGTATTGTTTTTAAAAAGTGTTTTACATGACTTATTTAATAAACTTGCTTTCAAATGTTTGGGTTTTCTTCACTCTTTTGCTTAATTGGTTTTGTTTTCTGGGCTTTGGCTTACTTATTTTACGGACGCCTTGAGACGTCTCGTAAACTTAAGTGCCAGTCACGTTCCGTACCCTGCGGGTCGTGACAAAGTTGGTATCAGAGCGATAGGTTTTACCTTTGTGAGTGTAGGATGACCCTTGGTAGATGGAGTAAGTGACTTAAGCAGGGTAACGTAGCGTGCGTATGTCCGCGGCATACTTACGATACGGTACTCCGCCTAAGCGACTTTAGGATACTTGCTTGAAAAAAAAATTCCTTCTTCAATTCAGTGTATCCTATGATCCTATTGCACTGTTCTTACTATCCGTTATCCTGTAACAGCCACTATGCCGCCGAAGGCTACGAGGGCACAGAGGGCTGCCGCCAGAGACGAGATTCGAGCTGGCTCGTCCGAGACTAGGACTGAGCAGGGCGGTATGCCTACGCCGCAGGGACAGACCGATCCACCTTCCCCAGGCCGTATGGATAGGCTCGAGACCGGTATGGAGGAGTTGCGACAGATGATGGGAGGCATGCAGGAGCTGCGTCAGATGGTAGGATCCCTAGTTGCAGCCAGTCGTACACCGAGGCCGGATGACGTACCTACTACATCACAGACGACCATGATACCTGCTCCTACTACTACCACCGTGGCCATTCCGGTTTCACTACAGGATTTCATGAGGCTGAGACCTCCAGTATTCACCGGCACCGAGGCAGCGGAGGACCCACAGACGTTCCTTGACAGTTTAGCCAGGATCTGCCGTTCGCTGAGATGTTCGGATGATCGATGGGTAGAGCTTGCGAGTTTCTGACTAGAGGGTCTCGCGCAGACATGGTGGGAGTCAGTCTTGAGAGGTCGAGCTGCAGATCTACCGCCTATGACTTGGGTCGAGTTTACAGCGGTCTTTCTAGCGCGTTTCCTTCCAGAGAGCGTTCGTGACGCCAGAGCTCGTAGCTTCGAGGCCTTAGTCAAGACACCTGGGATGACGGTGTCTGAGTATGACATCCAGTTTACACAGTTATCCCGATATGCTCAGTATTTGGTGGATACCGAGGAGAAGATGGTGAAGAGGTTCGTACAGGGACTTGATGCCCAGCTATATCTTGCCATTGGCGCCCAGCACTACGACACTTATTCAGCTGCTATGGATACGGCATTGCGGATGGAGACACGCATATCACAGACTTCGGCCATTTCTGGGCCGAAGAGGATGCGCACCGATGTACCGTCTCAGAGGCAGCACGCCAGATTCTTTCCGAGAGATAGGCCTGGCAGAGGATTTGGGCGGGGACAGTTATATGGTTCTTATCCCCAGGGGCAGCAGCCGTCGCCAGGATGTTTTGGGTGCGGGAGTCTGTACCATCTTGTCAGAGACTGTCCGGTGAGACGACAGGGAGCAGCGACAGTTCCGCATGTGACCCTACCACCATCACCACCCCCTCCTCAGAGAGCCCTACTTCCTACCCCAGGCGATGCTACACGCCAGTTAGGTGCACCGAGAGGCCGTGGACGCGACGGTCCTGTTCAGAGAGGACGAGGAGGCAGAGGCCGAGGTCGAGGTCAGCCCGCTATCGGTGGAGGACAGGCCCGAGTATTTGCTTTGACACCGCAGGATGCGCAGGCATCCAATGCCGTTGTGACAGGTACCTTGCCAGTTTGTTCTTTCGACGCACGGGTATTATTCGACCCAGGTTCCACACATTCGTACGTATCTACACACTTTGCACCGATGTTGGGCCGTGAGTCGTCGTCGTTAGATCAGCCGCTTGTTGTTGTTACTCCGGTAGGCGAGTCGTTTGTCGCTCGGTTTGTATTTCGTTTGTGTTCCGTTCGTATCGGGGAGAGGGATTCATCAGTTGATTTGATACTCCTCGATATGTTGGACTTTGATGTGCTTCTGGGCATGGATTGGCTAGCCACTTGTTATGCTTCGGTGGACTGCCGTGAGAAGGCAGTCAGATTTAGCTTTCCGGGAGAGCCAGTCCTTGTTATTCGGGGAGACCGCAGTGTCACCCTTCCCAGTTTAATTTCGTCTCTTCGCGCTGGTCAGCTCTTGCGGAAGGGATGTCAGGGATTCTTAGCGTGTATTTGTGATACTCGTGCTGCAGAGATTCCGTTGGACCGGGTCCCGGTAGTTTGTGAGTTCCCTGATGTTTTTCCTGATGAGCTACCTGGGCTACCGCCTGAGCGCGATGTTGAGTTCTGCATTGATTTGATTCCCGGTTCGGGGCCTATTTCTATACCGCCTTATCGGATGGCCCCGGCAGAGCTTCGAGAGCTGAAGGATCAGTTGCAGGATTTGTTGGATAAGGGGCTTATTCGACCGAGTGTTTCTCCGTGGGGTGCTCCGGTCCTGTTTGTCAAGAAGAAGGATGGAAGTTTGCGCTTATGTATCGACTACCGCCAGCTGAACAAAGTTACCGTTCGGAACAGATATCCGTTGCCGCGCATTGATGACTTGTTCGACCAGCTTCAGGGTGCGGGGTATTTTTCGAGGATCGACTTGCGATCAGGATACCATCAGCTGCGAGTCCGACAGGAGGATATACCGAAGACAGCTTTCCGCACGCGCTACGGCCACTACGAGTTTTTGGTGATGTCGTTCGGACTCACCAACGCCCCTGCAGCATTCATGGATTTGATGAACCGTACATTCAGGCCGTATCTTGACTTGTTCATCATCGTGTTTATCGACGATATCTTGGTGTACTCCCGGAGCAGAGAGGAGCACGAGCAGCACTTGCGGATTACGTTACAGACTCTGAGGGAGCACCAGCTGTTCGCGAAGTTCTCCAAGTGTGCGTTCTGGCTGGACAGCGTCGGATTCTTGGGTCACGTGGTTACGAGAGACGGCATTTGTGTGGACCCGAAGAAGATTGAGGCTGTTCAGCAGTGGCCCCGACCTACATCGGTTACTGAGATCCGTAGTTTTCTAGGCCTGGCGGGCTACTACAGGCGTTTTGTTCAGGACTTCTCCCGTATAGCTGCACCGTTGACCGGTTTGACCCGGAAGGGAGTTCCTTTCGTTTGGACAGAGGAGTGCGAGCGCAGTTTTCAGCAGCTACGGACATGTTTGACTACGGCGCCGGTATTATCTTTACCTTCGGGATCAGGCGGATTTGTTGTCTACTGTGATGCTTCGCGAGTGGGATTAGGATGCGTTTTGATGCAGCATGGCCGGGTGATCGCTTACGCTTCTCGGCAGTTGAAGAAGCATGAACAGAACTACCCCACTCATGATTTGGAGATGGCTGCAGTGGTCTTTGCACTGAAGATTTGGCGACATTACCTTTACGGCGAGTCGTGTCAGATATTCACCGATCACAAGAGCTTAAAGTACATATTTCAGCAGCGAGACCTGAACCTCAGACAGCGTCGTTGGATGGAGTTGGTGAAAGACTACGACTGCGAGATCTTATATCACCCAGGCAAGGCGAATGTGGTGGCAGATGCGTTGAGTAGGAGGCCCGGGGGTACTCTATCCTTTTTGCGCGCAGTGCAGAGGCAGTCGTCAGCTGATTGGCAGATGTTATGCGACAGCCGAGTTGAGTTCGAGTTCACTCAGACAGGGGGACAGCTCGCGCATGTTCGTGCACGCCCACAGTTGCTTGACCGTATATATGAGGCACAGCGCAGTGACGACTGTTTCTCAGAGATCATGGCACAGATGGGACAGGGCAGATTTTCCGAGTTCGTGGTTGACGATCAGGGGATTTTACGATATGGATCTAGACTGTGCGTACCAGATGCTGATGGATTACGGCGCGACATTCTCGAGGAGGCACACCAATCAGTGTATAGTGTCCACCCCGGTTCCACCAAGATGTACCATGATATGAGAGAGACCTACTGGTGGGACGGGATGAAGAGGGACATTGCGGAGTTCGTTTCGAGATGCCTGACTTGTCAGCAAGTCAAGGCCGAGCACCAGAGGCCCGCAGGAGAGCTACAGCCGTTACCCATTCCAGAGTGGAAATGGGAGCAGATTTCGATGGATTTCGTTGTGGGTTTACCCAGGACCAGTCGAGGGTACGACTCCATCTGGATGATCGTGGATAGATTGACGAAAGCGGCTCACTTCCTTCCAGTGAAGACGACTTTCAGCTTCGCTCAGTATGCTCAGCTCTATATTGACGAGATCGTGCGACTACATGGCGTACCGACTTGTATTGTGTCAGATCGAGGCACTCAGTTCACCAGCCGACTTTGGCAGAGACTTCAGGAGGCTTTGGGCACTCGTTTGAGCTTCAGCACAGCGTTTCATCCGCAGACAGACGGACAGTCAGAGCGAACCATTCAGACTCTCGAGGACATGCTCAGAGCGTGCGTTTTAGACTTTGGTGGTAGCTGGGATCGTCATTTACCTCTAGTGGAGTTCTCCTACAACAACAGCTTCCAGGATACTATTCAGATGGCACCTTTCGAGGCATTGTATGGGAGGAGATGCAGATCGCCCGTTTGTTGGACAGAGCTCAGCGAGAGCAGCATTTTGGGGCCGCAGCTTGTTGAGGAGACGACATCGAAGATCCAGTTGATCCGAGACCGGATGAGAGCGGCTCAGAGCAGACAGAAATCCTATGCAGACAGGCGCCGTCGCAGATTAGAGTTCGCAGTTGGCGACCATGTTTTTTTGAAAGTCTCTCCGATGAAGGGCGTGATGCGTTTTGGGCGAAAGGGGAAGCTTAGCCCTAGATTCGTAGGTCCCTTCGAGATCCTCGAGCGTGTCGGCGCTGTTGCATATCGTTTGGCTCTTCCTCCCAGCTTTCCCGATGTTCACCCCGTCTTCCATGTTTCGATGCTCCGCAAGTACCTTCACGACCCTTCGCATGCGATTCAGCACCCGACAGTCCAGCTAGAGCGCGACCTTTCTTTTGCAGAGCAGCCGGTGGCCATCCTAGATCGGCAGGTGAAGAAGTTGAGGTCGAAGATTATACCAACCGTCAAGGTCCTTTGGCGTAGCCCGAGCAGCGAGGAGGTTACCTGGGAGACCGAGGGCGAGATGAGGAAGAAATATCCCCATCTCTTTGAAGGTACGCGTAGTTATATTTTTAAATTCGGGGACCGAATTTCTTTTAGGGGGGAAGATTGTAGCGTCTTGAAAAGTCGTTTTAGTGTTTTCCTGAAATTCGGTGAAAATTCGGTATTTTTCCGAAAACCGTCTTTCTTGTTATTTTGCAGTTTAGGGCTAATTATACCTTAAATGGATAGGTAATTACTTGTTTTTAGTAGCTAATGAGTTAATTATGAAATTTCGGTCATTTAAAATTTTTTCCCTATTTTTCAATTTTTTAATATTATTTTAAGCCGGTAAGAAAATACATTAAATAAGCGATAAATACAAATTTTTCCGGGCTAATTTTAATCTCTAAAATTATGATAATTATAATCTAGTGATAACATGAATTTTTAGTAATTTATTTTGATTTTTAACAAATTTTTATAAATTGAAACGAATTTATTGAATTTTGAGCTAAAACTTGCAATTTTTGAGTTGTAGGGGGCCTTTTTGCATAAAATTTCTTTTGTAAAACCCCTCTCTCTTTTTCCTCAGCCCTAGGACAGCCCCACCTTGTGTGAGACCAGAAAATTCTGATCTCTTTTCTTTAGTTGCTTTCTTGAGTGATTTAAGGGGTTTTTTGGATTTATTTTAATTAAAATGAATAAAGTAAGGTGCATTTGACTTTGTGGACTTGACCCATGACCTTCCCCACTTTCCCACACCCTCCCCCATTCCTCCTCTGGCCGAAAATCCTGCACACCCTCTTCTTCCTCTCTTTTCTTTTCATTTTCTTCAATTTCTTCAAGAAAATACATCAAAATCCATGATTTAATTCAAAAATCCAAACAAAATCCTTAAGCTATCATTATCCTTAGCCATTCTTGCTTGGATCTTGGTGTTGAGGCCATCATTTGGAGCAAAATTTTCTTGCTTGATCCATAGATCAAGAGGTATAATTTCTATCATGTTAAATTCTTTTGTTTAAGTTCTTATGTTAGATGGTTTAGTGTTAATTTAGTGTAGTTTAATCTAGTTTCTTAGGTTTTGCTTGAAAATTTTAGCTAGGGTTTTGAAGCCATAATACTTAATTAGATTGTTTTATAGTTAATCTAGTGGTTAATTAACTAATCCATATAGTTATCTTGTTGATGTAGTTTTCAATTATGCTAATTTGATTAAATTTAGAAGTGTGAAATTGCTTTTTAGGATTTTCAAGAGAGGGTTTTTGTATGGAATTGGTTTGTGAAGCTTGATTAGTGAGTGGATTAAGTTTTAGAAAGCATTATTTAATTGATTAAACCTAACTTGTTATCTAGTATTTTGCTAACCTAACGTAAGAGGTTAATTTTCTTAAGTGGGCTTTGTTGTGTTAATTTAAAGTTTCAAGTGAGGAAATTGATTGGATTTTGCTAAGTTATAAATTCAAGAATAGTTGTTTATGGATAATAGGATTGGAATCATTGTTGTTGTGTTATAATTAGTGTTTGTAGATTGCTTGTAGTGTGGTTGGGCGATTGTGCTAGATTGTAGTCGTTTTGTCGCAAATCGGCAATTGTTGCACCGATTTTTGGAATGTATATGCTTACTAGATTTTTATATAAATTATGTGATGGATTAATTTTGATATCTTGATGATTGTAATGGCTTGTCCTGCGACTTTTAGGATGCGTGAGTGCGGTTTTTGGGTAGTCGGGTTTTAGTTTTTGCCGGGCGACCAAATCGGCGTTTTTTGGCAGTTTTTGCGATTTTCGCGTGTGTCCGCGCACTTTGTGCACGTTGTACCTAGCTAGCGAACCTTAGTAGTTTCGTTGGGGTTTTGCGTCGTTCTTGATATGTAACCTTATATTTGGTATTGATGTAAATTCCAGGTTCGGTCGCGGAAACGTCAGACGCGGCGCGAAAGGGAAAGGCGGTGATTGGACACAGCTAGCCAGGGATCCCGGTGAGTAGATTTAACATCTACGGGGGACGATCGTTTGGATGGCGCAAGTCGCCCGATAGATTTAGTAAACTGAAAAATAGTAAACTGGATAACCACTTGTGACATTAGAATAATATTACTGGCATGATAATTGCTGCAATTAAATCAATATGTTATACCCATATACGCAAACTCAATTGTAGGACACATGCACCATTACCAGGTTTTATATGCAGCACGAGCACTATTCATGCTTACACACACACCCTGGTAATTGCCATGCCACCACACTAGATAACATTTAAATTTAAACCTTTTACTAATTGATGCTTAAACTGGTGCTATTGCCTTTAATTCCTTAAAATGAAACCGTAGTATTGCTATTCATGTGCATGTACTTCATCATATTAATTGTTCATGCTTAATACATTAATCACACATCGCAACTTGACTATTGATATCATACGCATTCATTATCATTGATATATGCACTTATGAGGATTTCTTGAGATTTTATGATATTGCTGGATTTCGGGGGAAAACCGCAAAATTTCTAAACTTATTATATTTTTAAAATATGTAAAATTGCGGTTTTCTAGTGATGTAAGTGTCGTCCACCATGAGTTTGCTGTGGATTTGGAAATCCGTGTCGAGGAGTGGAGGAACCGGCACGGGTACATGGTGGGCCCGGTAAGGTACCCCGGGGCAAGAGGAATGTGGTGATGACGTTGAGCCTGGCAGGGGAAGGATTACCTACCGGTGACTGTTTGGGACGGCGGATATCCAGAGGATACCGACCGTGGCCGCTAGATGATGAGATATTGATATTTGAGATGGGTCAGCCGGACGGCTGAGGCCAGAGATACATTTATGAGATTTGAGACAGCTTTTGGGTGTCGTTGCTGGACACCGATTTTTGTCGATTCATTGACATTATGCTGGCATTCTAAAAGAGTTTCAAAAACAAAAAGAGAATAAATATTTCTTATATATACATATTGAGACCTCAGATATTCATGTTGCATACATATTAGCACACTGATATGATATACACACCTGCTAGTGCATCCAGTCATACCTGTATTTTAGATGCTAGGATGCTTGTGTGCATGCATACGATAGCCTTTGCAGATGTTATTTATTACTCACGAGTTGGCAACTCACCCCCGTTGTGCCACAGTCTTTTGCAGGTCCGCTCCGTCAGTTCAGTAGCGGCGGGCGCACTTGTTCTTTTGCCTGTTTTGCTTGGGCTCGAGATTTGCTCATAGGTGGGTTATGTTATTATTTTGTACCACCTTGTATATTCTTGTATCTAGTGTACTCCATCTACTGTTTCTACCAGATTTATTGTATATTGACCTAGAGATGAGACTGTGAGGTTTGTGGATTTTATGCTGTATTTTGGGGTCGAGCTCACTTGAGCCGACATGCTGCTTTTCTCATGCTTTATTATGATTATTATGCTTGCTGTCATTTACATTGCGTGGGATTTGTGACCGCCTTATGGCGAAGAGCTAGCTCCCGCTTGGGGATGCCCTATTTTGTTGGATTCATGTATATATTTTGTTGTACCCATTTTTGGTGGCCAGTATTTACAAAGGAGACTCTGCCGAAATTTTCGGGAAAAGTTGGTATTGTTTTTAAAAAGTGTTTTACATGACTTATTTGATAAACTTGCTTTCAAATGTTTGGGTTTTCTTCACTCTTTTGCTTAATTGGTTTTGTTTTCTGGGCTTTGGCTTACTTATTTTACGGACGCCTTGAGACGTCTCGTAAACTTAAGTGCCAATCACGTTCCGTACCCTGCGGGTCGTGACAAAGTTGGTATCAGAGCGATAGGTTTTACCTTTGTGAGTGTAGGATGACCCTTGGTAGATGGAGTAAGTGACTTAAGCAGGGTAACGTAGCGTGCGTATGTCCGCGGCATACTTACGATACGGTACTCCGCCTAAGCGACTTTAGGATACTTGCTTGAAAAAAAAATTCCTTCTTCAATTCAGTGTATCCTATGATCCTATTGCACTGTTCTTACTATCCGTTATCCTGTAACAGCCACTATGCCGCCGAAGGCTACGAGGGCACAGAGGGCTGCCGCCAGAGACGAGATTCGAGCTGGCTCGTCCGAGACTAGGACTGAGCAGGGCGGTATGCCTATGCCGCAGGGACAGACCGATCCACCTTCCCCAGGCCGTATGGATAGGCTCGAGACCGGTATGGAGGAGTTGCGACAGATGATGGGAAGCATGCAGGAGCTGCGTCAGATGGTAGGATCCCTAGTTGCAGCCAGTCGTACACCGAGGCCGGATGACGTACCTACTACATCACAGACGACCATGATACCTGCTCCTACTACTACCACCGTGGCCATTCCGGTTTCACTACAGGATTTCATGAGGCTGAGACCTCCAGTATTCACCGGCACCGAGGCAGCGGAGGACCCACAGACGTTCCTTGACAGTTTAGCCAGGATCTGCCGTTCGCTGAGATGTTCGGATGATCGATGGGTAGAGCTTGCGAGTTTCTGACTAGAGGGTCTCGCGCAGACATGGTGGGAGTCAGTCTTGAGAGGTCGAGCTGCAGATCTACCGCCTATGACTTGGGTCGAGTTTACAGCGGTCTTTCTAGCCCGTTTCCTTCCAGAGAGCGTTCGTGACGCCAGAGCTCGTAGCTTCGAGGCCTTAGTCAAGACACCTGGGATGACGGTGTCTGAGTATGACATCCAGTTTACACAGTTATCCCGATATGCTCAGTATTTGGTGGATACCGAGGAGAAGATGGTGAAGAGGTTCGTACAGGGACTTGATGCCCAGCTATATCTTGCCATTGGCGCCCAGCACTACGACACTTATTCAGCTGCTATGGATACGGCATTGCGGATGGAGACACGCATATCACAGACTTCGGCCATTTCTGGGCCGAAGAGGATGCGCACCGATGTACCGTCTCAGAGGCAGCGCGCCAGATTCTTTCCGAGAGATAGGCCTGGCAGAGGATTTGGGCGGGGACAGTTATATGGTTCTTATCCCCAGGGGCAGCAGCCGTCGCCAGGATGTTTTGGGTGCGGGAGTCTGTACCATCTTGTCAGAGACTGTCCGGTGAGACGACAGGGAGCAGCGACAGTTCCGCATGTGACCCTACCACCATCACCACCCCCTCCTCAGAGAGCCCTACTTCCTACCCCAGGCGATGCTACACGCCAGTTAGGTGCACCGAGAGGCCGTGGACGCGGCGGTCCTGTTCAGAGAGGACGAGGAGGCAGAGGCCGAGGTCGAGGTCAGCCCGCTATCGGTGGAGGACAGGCCCGAGTATTTGCTTTGACACCGCAGGATGCGCAGGCATCCAATGCCGTTGTGATAGGTACCTTGCCAGTTTGTTCTTTCGACGCACGGGTATTATTCGACCCAGGTTCCACACATTCGTACGTATCTACACACTTTGCACCGATGTTGGGCCGTGAGTCGTCGTCGTTAGATCAGCCGCTTGTTGTTGTTACTCCGGTAGGCGAGTCGTTTGTCGCTCGGTTTGTATTTCGTTTGTGTTCCGTTCGTATCGGGGAGAGGGATTCATCAGTTGATTTGATACTCCTCGATATGTTGGACTTTGATGTGCTTCTGGGCATGGATTGGCTAGCCACTTGTTATGCTTCGGTGGACTGCCGTGAGAAGGCAGTCAGATTTAGCTTTCCGGGAGAGCCAGTCCTTGTTATTCGGGGAGACCGCAGTGTCACCCTTCCCAGTTTAATTTCGTCTCTTCGCGCTGGTCAGCTCTTGCGGAAGGGATGTCAGGGATTCTTAGCGTGTATTTGTGATACTCGAGCTGCAGAGATTCCGTTGGACCGGGTCCCGGTAGTTTGTGAGTTCCCTGATGTTTTTCCTGATGAGCTACCTGGGCTACCGCCTGAGCGCGATGTTGAGTTCTGCATTGATTTGATTCCCGGTTCGGGGCCTATTTCTATACCGCCTTATCGGATGGCCCCGGCAGAGCTTCGAGAGCTGAAGGATCAGTTGCAGGATTTGTTGGATAAGGGGCTTATTCGACCGAGTGTTTCTCCGTGGGGTGCTCCGGTCCTGTTTGTCAAGAAGAAGGATGGAAGTTTGCGCTTATGTATCGACTACCGCCAGCTGAACAAAGTTACCGTTCGGAACAGATATCCGTTGCCGCGCATTGATGACTTTTTCGACCAGCTTCAGGGTGCGGGGTATTTTTCGAGGATCGACTTGCGATCAGGATACCATCAGCTGCGAGTCCGACAGGAGGATATACCGAAGACAGCTTTCCGCACGCGCTACGGCCACTACGAGTTTTTGGTGATGTCGTTCGGACTCACCAACGCCCCAGCAGCATTCATGGATTTGATGAACCGTACATTCAGGCCGTATCTTGACTTGTTCATCATCGTGTTTATCGACGATATCTTGGTGTACTCCCGGAGCAGAGAGGAGCACGAGCAGCACTTGCGGATTACGTTACAGACTCTGAGGGAGCACCAGCTGTTCGCGAAGTTCTCCAAGTGTGCGTTCTGGCTGGACAGCGTCGGATTCTTGGGTCACGTGGTTACGAGAGACGGCATTTGTGTGGACCCGAAGAAGATTGAGGCTGTTCAGCAGTGGCCCCGACCTACATCGGTTACTGAGATCCGTAGTTTTCTAGGCCTGGCGGGCTACTACAGGCGTTTTGTTCAGGACTTCTCCCGTATAGCTGCACCGTTGACCGGTTTGACCCGGAAGGGAGTTCCTTTCGTTTGGACAGAGGAGTGCGAGCGCAGTTTTCAGCAGCTATGGACATGTTTGACTACGGCGCCGGTATTATCTTTACCTTCGGGATCAGGATGATTTGTTGTCTACTGTGATGCTTCGCGAGTGGGATTAGGATGCGTTTTGATGCAGCATGGCCGGGTGATCGCTTACGCTTCTCGGCAGTTGAAGAAGCATGAACAGAACTACCCCACTCATGATTTGGAGATGGCTGCAGTGGTCTTTGCACTGAAGATTTGGCGACATTACCTTTACGGCGAGTCGTGTCAGATATTCACCGATCACAAGAGCTTAAAGTACATATTTCAGCAGCAAGACCTGAACCTCAGACAGCGTCGTTGGATGGAGTTGGTGAAAGACTACGACTGCGAGATCTTATATCACCCAGGCAAGGCGAATGTGGTGGCAGATGCGTTGAGTAGGAGGCCCGGGGGTACTCTATCCTTTTTGCGCGCAGTGCAGAGGCAGTCGTCAGCTGATTGGCAGATGTTATGCGACAGCCGAGTTGAGTTCGAGTTCACTCAGACAGGGGGACAGCTCGCGCATGTTCGTGCACGCCCACAGTTGCTTGACCGTATATATGAGGCACAGCGCAGTGACGACTGTTTCTCAGAGATCATGGCACAGATGGGACAGGGCAGATTTTCCGAGTTCGTGGTTGACGATCAGGGGATTTTACGATATGGATCTAGACTGTGCGTACCAGATGCTGATGGATTACGGCGCGACATTCTCGAGGAGGCACACCAATCAGTGTATAGTGTCCACCCCGGTTCCACCAAGATGTACCATGATATGAGAGAGACCTACTGGTGGGACGGGATGAAGAGGGACATTGCGGAGTTCGTTTCGAGATGCCTGACTTGTCAGCAAGTCAAGGCCGAGCACCAGAGGCCCGCAGGAGAGCTACAGCCGTTACCCATTCCAGAGTGGAAATGGGAGCAGATTTCGATGGATTTCGTTGTGGGTTTACCCAGGACCAGTCGAGGGTACGACTCCATCTGGATGATCGTGGATAGATTGACGAAAGCGGCTCACTTCCTTCCAGTGAAGACGACTTTCAGCTTCGCTCAGTATGCTCAGCTCTATATTGACGAGATCGTGCGACTACATGGCGTACCGACTTGTATTGTGTCAGATCGAGGCACTCAGTTCACCAGCCGACTTTGGCAGAGACTTCAGGAGGCTTTGGGCACTCGTTTGAGCTTCAGCACAGCGTTTCATCCGCAGACAGACGGACAGTCAGAGCGAACCATTCAGACTCTCGAGGACATGCTCAGAGCGTGCGTTTTAGACTTTGGTGGTAGCTGGGATCGTCATTTACCTCTAGTGGAGTTCTCCTACAACAACAGCTTCCAGGATACTATTCAGATGGCACCTTTCGAGGCATTGTATGGGAGGAGATGCAGATCGCCCGTTTGTTGGACAGAGCTCAGCGAGAGCAGCATTTTGGGGCCGCAGCTTGTTGAGGAGACGACATCGAAGATCCAGTTGATCCGAGACCGGATGAGAGCGGCTCAGAGCAGACAGAAATCCTATGCAGACAGGCACCGTCGCAGATTAGAGTTCGCAGTTGGCGACCATGTTTTTTTGAAAGTCTCTCCGATGAAGGGCGTGATGCGTTTTGGGCGAAAGGGAAAGCTTAGCCCTAGATTCGTAGGTCCCTTCGAGATCCTCGAGCGTGTCGGCGCTGTTGCATATCGTTTGGCTCTTCCTCCCAGCTTTCCCGATGTTCACCCCGTCTTCCATGTTTCGATGCTCCGCAAGTACCTTCACGAGCCTTCGCATGCGATTCAGCACCCGACAGTCCAGCTAGAGCGCGACCTTTCTTTTGCAGAGCAGCCGGTGGCCATCCTAGATCGGCAGGTGAAGAAGTTGAGGTCGAAGATTATACCAACCGTCAAGGTCCTTTGGCGTAGCCCGAGCAGCGAGGAGGTTACCTGGGAGACCGAGGGCGAGATGAGGAAGAAATATCCCCATCTCTTTGAAGGTACGCGTAGTTATATTTTTAAATTCGGGGACCGAATTTCTTTTAGGGGGGAAGATTGTAGCGTCTTGAAAAGTCGTTTTAGTGTTTTCCTGAAATTCGGTGAAAATTCGGTATTTTTCCGAAAACCGTCTTTCTTGTTATTTTGCAGTTTAGGGCTAATTATACCTTAAATGGATAGGTAATTACTTGTTTTTAGTAGCTAATGAGTTAATTATGAAATTTCGGTCATTTAAAATTTTTTCCCTATTTTTCAATTTTTTAATATTATTTTAAGCCGGTAAGAAAATACATTAAATAAGCGATAAATACAAATTTTTCCGGGCTAATTTTAATCTCTAAAATTATGATAATTATAATCTAGTGATAACATGAATTTTTAGTAATTTATTTTGATTTTTAACAAATTTTTATAAATTGAAACGAATTTATTGAATTTTGAGCTAAAACTTGCAATTTTTGAGTTGTAGGGGGCCTTTTTGCATAAAATTTCTTTTGTAAAACCCCTCTCTCTTTTTCCTCAGCCCTAGGACAGCCCCACCTTGTGTGAGACCAGAAAATTCTGATCTCTTTTCTTTAGTTGCTTTCTTGAGTGATTTAAGGGGTTTTTTGGATTTATTTTAATTAAAATGAATAAAGTAAGGTGCATTTGACTTTGTGGACTTGACCCATGACCTTCCCCACTTTCCCACACCCTCCCCCATTCCTCCTCTGGCCGAAAATCCTGCACACCCTCTTCTTCCTCTCTTTTCTTTTCATTTTCTTCAATTTCTTCAAGAAAATACATCAAAATCCATGATTTAATTCAAAAATCCAAACAAAATCCTTAAGCTATCATTATCCTTAGCCATTCTTGCTTGGATCTTGGTGTTGAGGCCATCATTTGGAGCAAAATTTTCTTGCTTGATCCATAGATCAAGAGGTATAATTTCTATCATGTTAAATTCTTTTGTTTAAGTTCTTATGTTAGATGGTTTAGTGTTAATTTAGTGTAGTTTAATCTAGTTTCTTAGGTTTTGCTTGAAAATTTTAGCTAGGGTTTTGAAGCCATAATACTTAATTAGATTGTTTTATAGTTAATCTAGTGGTTAATTAACTAATCCATATAGTTATCTTGTTGATGTAGTTTTCAATTATGCTAATTTGATTAAATTTAGAAGTGTGAAATTGCTTTTTAGGATTTTCAAGAGAGGGTTTTTGTATGGAATTGGTTTGTGAAGCTTGATTAGTGAGTGGATTAAGTTTTAGAAAGCATTATTTAATTGATTAAACCTAACTTGTTATCTAGTATTTTGCTAACCTAACGTAAGAGGTTAATTTTCTTAAGTGGGCTTTGTTGTGTTAATTTAAAGTTTCAAGTGAGGAAATTGATTGGATTTTGCTAAGTTATAAATTCAAGAATGGTTGTTTATGGAAAATAGGATTGGAATCATTGTTGTTGTGTTATAATTAGTGTTTGTAGATTGCTTGTAGTGTGGTTGGGCGATTGTGCTAGATTGTAGTCGTTTTGTCGCAAATCGGCAATTGTTGCACCGATTTTTGGAATGTATATGCTTACTAGATTTTTATATAAATTATGTGATGGATTAATTTTGATATCTTGATGATTGTAATGGCTTGTCCTGCGACTTTTAGGATGCGTGAGTGCGGTTTTTGGGTAGTCGGGTTTTAGTTTTTGCCGGGCGACCAAATCGGCGTTTTTTGGCAGTTTTTGCGATTTTCGCGTGTGTCCGCGCACTTTGTGCACGTTGTACCTAGCTAGCGAACCTTAGTAGTTTCGTTGGGGTTTTGCGTCGTTCTTGATATGTAACCTTATATTTGGTATTGATGTAAATTCCAGGTTCGGTCGCGGAAACGTCAGACGCGGCGCGAAAGGGAAAGGCGGTGATTGGACACAGCTAGCCAGGGATCCCGGTGAGTAGATTTAACATCTACGGGGGACGATCGTTTGGATGGCGCAAGTCGCCCGATAGATTTAGTAAACTGAAAAATAGTAAACTGGATAACCACTTGTGACATTAGAATAATATTACTGGCATGATAATTGCTGCAATTAAATCAATATGTTATACCCATATACGCAAACTCAATTGTAGGACACATGCACCATTACCAGGTTTTATATGCAGCACGAGCACTATTCATGCTTACACACACACCCTGGTAATTGCCATGCCACCACACTAGATAACATTTAAATTTAAACCTTTTACTAATTGATGCTTAAACTGGTGCTATTGCCTTTAATTCCTTAAAATGAAACCGTAGTATTGCTATTCATGTGCATGTACTTCATCATATTAATTGTTCATGCTTAATACATTAATCACACATCGCAACTTGACTATTGATATCATACGCATTCATTATCATTGATATATGCACTTATGAGGATTTCTTGAGATTTTATGATATTGCTGGATTTCGGGGGAAAACCGCAAAATTTCTAAACTTATTATATTTTTAAAATATGTAAAATTACGGTTTTCTAGTGATGTAAGTGTCGTCCACCATGAGTTTGCTGTGGATTTGGAAATCCGTGTCGAGGAGTGGAGGAACCGGCACGGGTACATGGTGGGCCCGGTAAGGTACCCCGGGGCAAGAGGAATGTGGTGATGACGTTGAGCCTGGCAGGGGACGGATTACCTACCGGTGACTGTTTGGGACGGCGGATATCCAGAGGATACCGACCGTGGCCGCTAGATGATGAGATATTGATATTTGAGATGGGTCAGCCGGACGGCTGAGGCCAGAGATACATTTATGAGATTTGAGACAGCTTTTGGGTGTCGTTGCTGGACACCGATTTTTGTCGATTCATTGACATTATGCTGGCATTCTAAAAGAGTTTCAAAAACAAAAAGAGAATAAATATTTCTTATATATACATATTGAGACCTCAGATATTCATGTTGCATACATATTAGCACACTGATATGATATACACACCTGCTAGTGCATCCAGTCATACCTGTATTTTAGATGCTAGGATGCTTGTGTGCATGCATACGATAGCCTTTGCAGATGTTATTTATTACTCACGAGTTGGCAACTCACCCCCGTTGTGCCACAGTCTTTTGCAGGTCCGCTCCGTCAGTTCAGTAGCGGCGGGCGCACTTGTTCTTTTGCCTGTTTTGCTTGGGCTCGAGATTTGCTCATAAGTGGGTTATGTTATTATTTTGTACCACCTTGTATATTCTTGTATCTAGTGTACTCCATCTACTGTTTCTACCAGATTTATTGTATATTGACCTAGAGATGAGACTGTGAGGTTTGTGGATTTTATGCTGTATTTTGGGGTCGAGCTCACTTGAGCCGACATGCTGCTTTTCTCATGCTTTATTATGATTATTATGCTTGCTGTCATTTACATTGCGTGGGATTTGTGACCGCCTTATGGCGAAGAGCTAGCTCCCGCTTGGGGATGCCCTATTTTGTTGGATTCATGTATATATTTTGTTGTACCCATTTTTGGTGGCCAGTATTTACAAAGGAGACTCTGCCGAAATTTTCGGGAAAAGTTGGTATTGTTTTTAAAAAGTGTTTTACATGACTTATTTGATAAACTTGCTTTCAAATGTTTGGGTTTTCTTCACTCTTTTGCTTAATTGGTTTTGTTTTCTGGGCTTTGGCTTACTTATTTTACGGACGCCTTGAGACGTCTCGTAAACTTAAGTGCCAGTCACGTTCCGTACCCTGCGGGTCGTGACACCAATCAACCTTTGATATAGGAAATGTTCAAAACATTATCCATCAATACAAAATTATATCCTTCTTTACTAAAAAAGAGACAGATATGATTTTGTATATCAGGTTCGGTATCTAACGGCATTTGTTCAGAATCAATGTATTTGTAATACAGGGTGACAGTGACCAACAGACCTGGCTGCAACACTTGCCCCGTTTTCTGTCTCATGAAACTTATCACCCGTTCTCAGTTCTCTGCCTTTTTGTAGCCCTATGTAACAGATTACATATCTGCGATCCTGATCCAGCATCAAATACCCAGGATGCAGAGGATACTGAGAAACAGTTCTTTATAATGAACACACCCGAAGGAGATGCATCTCATGCACTTTCTTCGTTTGGGCGGCATGGGAATCCTGGTATTCCCCAATTTCCTGCTCTGTCTTATAACAATTATAAGTGGGACCGGGACCAACTTACCCCAGCTCAGTATAACAAGCGGGTTCGGTCAATACATCCATATTATTATCTTGATTAAGGCGTGATATGGTCGCTACATGGAGAGAGAGAGAAGAAAACACTCTGCGTGTGCTCTTGCAAGATTAGATTGGTTATACATTTTCTCTAATCAGGATGGCTCCCACTGTTTTTATCAAATCTTCCTTCAAACCCTAAAAGGAAAGACTAGCCGGGAATAATTACACTCTACAAGTTCACCAATCTTTCAGCCAGGCCAGTGTCGGTACTTTGAGGGAGGTTTCTCGTGCTTTCGCACGGACCTAATTACAGTAAACCTCATTTTCCCAGAGGCGTAACCCCGTTGACACCTTTCTAGACACCTACTTGATCGGCTAATTTGTAAAGTGCAAAATTCTCCCAGGAGTAACAATTACTCGCAGTGGGTATCGGGATCCAACTATCATATAGAAGGTATGCAATCTCATTGCAAGTTTCAACACTTGAAACTCCCGATAATGGTTTTTACCCCTAGCACCTATGACCTTGGCTAAGGTCAACAAATCATAGGTACTAGTCAAGTTCTACCCGTCATTTCATGATTAATTAGACCCACCCACATGACCCTTGGCTAAGGTCAACAAAGCCACATGACTGTCCTAACTAATCGCATCATATGCTGTATAGGAAGACATCACTTAGCTACCGCACACTACGCCTCGGCTATGGTCGACAAGCGTAGCACGAATACTAAGTACTCTACTTCCTAAAATGACGGAGGGTTGCGAATGGTTTTTGTGAAAACCTTTAACGCTTTGAACTTGATCTCGTTGCGCAATCAAATGGTTTTTAAATGGAATGTTTTTTAGGCTTTTCTAGTTTTGCTAAAGCGGTCACTCCCGGCAAAGGGATCGTCGGCTCTTTCCTCGTCGAATGAGGTGCGGGATATATCATATATATCACTGTGCAAAGCAGAAACTATAGAAACAATCAAAAGACAAACCGAGTGTTGTAGCATCTGCCAATTATTGCTAAAGGAGTCACTCCCGGTGAAGGGATCTCGGTCCTTTCCTTATCGAATAAGGTGCAGGATGTTCTACAAGGAACACCGCGATGCAAAGCAAGAACTGTAGCTACCTGTTTTATTTTGAAATTCGATTCCACAACATCAATTAGGTTTATTTTCTTTCATTAATCTCATTAATGATTATCCCATCATTTAAGTCCACCTAAACATCACAGATAAATATAACGTACACTTATGCCATCCGCATTCGCCTCGATGTCCCGTCTGCACCGTTAGGTTAGGTAACTAACGCCAGAGCGAGGCAGGGCTAGTGCGGGTGTAAAACATAAGCAACATCTATATAATATATCATATATACTATATACTATATCTATCTGAACAAATCACATGATCACATCACAGATAACACAGCAGAAGAATCATATGAAACATTGGATATACTAGGACGTCCGTGTTTTTAATACGAGCCAGTATAAAACACGGATTCCACGGTCATGATGAATAGCCAAACCCACACCCCTAGACCCCTATGAGAGCGGCAAGAAACCCTACCAATTCTAGGGTTAGGAGACCCGGACTCGACTCCTCGAGATGGTCTCCCACTGGACCCTAGAACCCGGTTACTTGTGCCCCCTTCCTTGGGTCTATCCTAATGCGGAAAAGTAAATAATATACAAACGGTGACATCTTCCGCAACATGGAAGTGCCCCAATAAAAGAATATTACATACAAGTTTTTACATGAATGAAAATGAAAAACACTCATCTCACATAAAAACCCCGGCTATTCAAACACGACGATCCAATATAACACATCCAGCAACACATAACATCACATGTCATCAACGTAAGTAAATATGCGCATCCCAATTGTCGTTGACATATAGCAACGAAACCGGCGATAACACATATTACACTTACAGTCACAGAAAAGAAAGTGTAAAACTACAACAGTTGGAATCCGCAAACTCTTTAGACATCGCATGCCTAACCAAATGAATTCCTTAGACATCGCATGCCTAACAATTATAAACCCCGCATTTTAGTCTCATTATCGAAAACATTTTTCAATATCAAGTCGGGCAATTCAACAAGACTCCCGATATCCTGATCGAATGCTCGTCGCAAACTTTAGTAGGCGGCCGCACCCCCGACGCCGTCGACGAAGTGCACCAAGGCGGAACACCGCTACCGCGAGCACCCGAACGGATGGTTTCGGCGACGGGGTTCTCCTACAGTCACTTGGTCGGGGCTATGGGGTGAGGCTGTCTATTAAGTTTACCCGGCGAGTATCCGCGTACACTACGTGATTGCGACGGACTTTTGATCACATCAAAATTCCGTGGCAACCGATCAAGTGAGACTAAAGTGCTTGATTTATAACATTCATTCAGTTTTCTCATAACTTCTTGTGAATTCCAATTATTGTATCACATTCCAGATAAATAGAAAATGTTAAACTTTTCGATCGAACATTCAAACACCCAAGTTTTCCCGAAACAGATCAACATATGAAATAAGTTCAAAAACATTCACTTCATGCCACAGTACCAACGGTCCAGCCGTAGAAGGGTCAAGCCAACGCCTCACATGTGGCATGCCGTACTGCCCCAAACCCTAAGGTTCAAAGGGCAGTTCAAGACGGTCACATAATCGAGTTAAGGTTTGTTGTCTTCTAGAGGGACCATCGCGTTACTTGCACTACTTAGAACGTCATTAAACTACGGAAAAATCCAACACTTGGAAATTTCCCGGCAGGGGAAAAAATGGGTATTTATATCCGGTCGAACCTTTTAACAGTTTCTAAAATATCCGAAAACACAACATAAACGAGGTTAAATTATCCGATCAAATTAACGAGTCCCCAATAAAACCCTAGAAAACTCAACACCTGAGTGGAATTAAAAAATTCACATAAAAAATTGCCAAGAAAGGACCTAAGAATAAATATATGAAATTTGAGGGACTAAGTCCAAATTTGGGCCGCGGAAGAGCCGCCAAACCCATGGTTTGGCCGCGGTTCCGCGGTCAAATTATTGAATTAGGGGCCCAAACTTCACAGTAATTCTTAGTTTTTCCTGATCATTTTTTTACATATTTTTAATTCACAAACTTCAACAGTTTTGAAAAAAGTACAGAGAGGCGTTTTGATTGGGGTTTCGGGGTTCGATCGGATCTCTAATTTCGTCTACCCATCTCCTAAGGCTCTAGCTAGGCTCTGATACCACTGTAGGGTTCCTAGGCACACCCATGAGGTCTCACAACAGATCAAACATGTCCAATTCAAAATTTATATGTGCCGAAGAACCCTAAACTAGATCGTTACTAGAGGTATAGGCGATAACAAGCAACTAGTTAACAACTTAACTAAGAGTGAACGGAAAATACAACCTTTGTAGATCCGGTAGTCCACCACCATAGCTCCATGACGATGTCTCTTCGCTGCAATCATCGGATCCCGGACTCCGGCAATGGTTTCGTCGGAGAAATGATCGGGCTAGGTCGTTGACTTCGATGCCGAAGATGATCTACGTCGAGGCAACTAAAACTCGAGCTCCGCCTTCGCCAAGTCAAGAAACTTGTGAAGACAACACACTCTACTACATGGAAAGTAGTAGAGGATGAAGAAATAGGAAGTGGGTTGACTTTAGATTTGGATTTCTCACTCTTTTGATCATTTCACCATTGGAGGTAGCAAGATTTCTTCTTCTTGATGAAAATGAAGAAGAAGAAGAAGAAGAATATCATGAGAATGATGAATGAATAATAAAATCAATTGATCTTATCATAATGCAACCTTGGGTTAGATTTAACTCTTGTAGAGAGCAAACCTTAGTTTAGCTAATGGTTAGGTTTAAATATAAAACAAAATGGTTACTAACTCAAAGCTTCATGAAGCTTCTACAAAAGACAAAATTAGCAACCATTTCATTTTAGCCAAAAGAAATAAAGAATTTCTAAATAAAATGAATAAGTGAATAATTAAAACCATAACCATTAATCTAAACATGGTTCAAATCAAACATACACCCAAGTTTGCATGTATCATCAAACATGATACAAACTAGTGCACAAAACTATATCATATATACAATGTGTACATCAAGTGAGAAAATCCATCTTAAGTGAACCAATACTAGTTAATGTAAAGTAATATATCAAATATATAATTATACATTAAATCATTAAATCGACACTTGATTTAATGATCCGGTCATATCACATATAACCGACTAATATCAGTAGTAACAAATTATCGAATCAACACTTGATCCGATAACCCGGCTATATCGCATATAACCGATCAATGTTACAAATCGCAAGAATAGAATCCAGTATCTTATACTGGTATTATTCTCGGTCCCGCACATATCTCATATGCGCTCCTATTTCGTTTTGCTTGAGCCAGGAAACCTCTGTGTAGCACTCTAAAGACTCGTCAATACGCCGGCAGCAGGTGATGATCATATCAAACACCCACAAGCCGCAAGCGGTCTGCTAAATGTAACGGCCACCCGGGTATTGAGCGATCAGAAGATCAACGAGCAAGCCCGCTCACACTCCTGTGAATCCATCCAGTAACACTTACCGTACAGTCCGGTCAGTTCGTCTGATATGTCCCATATCTCGCCTAGGGGTGGTAAACGTCAGACCCCAGTAGCTTGATAAGTCATGCCGATATGAGGTCCATAACAATCGTGAAACTACTGATAACTCTTACCAGTATATATCACGACAACCCTGGCCAGGGATTTCCTGTTATGTCCAGTCGTGCATAGCGCAACATCAACCCCCAATACCGGGAGAGACGAATCCTCTCCTATCGCTCATTGCCTCCATGTGAATTGGGACTGTACCTAAAAACCACCTGTTTGCATGACTCAGTAGACCCGTGGTAGGGTGGAAATCAAAGCACAGTAGGAGACACACAAGACTCTATGACGATCTCGGGTCAACAGACTAAGCTGTACCAGTGTCACCAGAGAACTGCCATCTGACGTGAGGTATAATACCATCTGGGAGTTCTCGGCGAGTCCATTCAGTGTACCCAGTCCCCACTGAGCACCCGCATACCATCTCTGATGTCAAACACCAATGGATATGGGATCATCCATCGCCCATCACATGGGTCGAGAAGATATACGCAAGTCTACTCTGGAATATCGATGCCCCATCTCGATATTCCCACGACTAGGAACAATGAAGGATGTACTCATGGACTACCCAGGCCCCACTAGTATGATCTACATCATAATCCTGGAAGTCGAGTACTCATCCTAAGGGCTTTATCAACATGTAACAGAGAGACAGAAAGTATACATGTTAGGATAAAGAGCAACCAGATAGCGTACTATCATGTCGAGCAAGAAAGTCCTACCTATATATGTCCCAGCATCCACTACAATATACATCCAATGTACAGTAATGGCCTCTAGGGCATACATATAACTAACACCAGCCTCCGTATAGTTCGGCGTAGGCGAGATCGGAAGAGACCTTGAGCCAGTTCCTTCCAGGACACTGCTGCGATGAGATTGCACCAAGGATCAGATGTGTCATGTGTATTCTGAGGACCCAAAGACAGAGGACGCCAGACCGTGGGCAGGAGGCGAGCGAATGTTCTTGCTCTGCCAGTTTGGGTGCACCGACTTTTTCTTCGACATTGTAAGAGGTGTACCTCAATGTCATTAGTTGCGATTTGCGTTGTGATCCGAGTATCACCTTTCTATCACTTGGATTTTGTGTTTCATGATATTTTGTGCACCATGGCTGCACCTACTGGGTATTTACATTTTGTGCATAGTTGTTGCACTGGATATACGTTTTACACACTGTTGTATTGGTTCGTGATTTGTGCATATCTATTTGCACTTGATATTGATTTTGTGGCTTAGCTACATATGCTTAAGATTTCTTGGATATCATACAGTTGATTTGATATGTGCGTGTGGTACGCACTCGATTTGATTTTTGCACTTGGTATAGCTCATATATGCTTATAGTGCATTGGTACGTGTTTTATGCACGCAGTTGCATACTTTTATGACTTTTATACACCTTGGTACGCTCGTGGTGTTTTCATACATATTTGAGTTATTGATTATATTTTGTGCACTGGATGCACAGTATTTGATATTTCGTTCACTGGATGCACAGGATTGGTATTTCGTGCACTGGATGCACAGGATTGGTATTTCGTGCATTGGTTGCACCCGATTTATACCTTTGAGCATTCATTTTACCGGATTTGTGTTTTTCGTGCGCGTGTGTACTTGATGTTCCTTTTCGTGCATGCTACTGCACTTGATGCTTATTACGGACCTGACGCGCTTGGGTCAGATTTTGCGCATATTGGGCGCTTGATTTAGATTTTTATTCGTGCATGTGGGATGCACTTGATTCAGGTTTTATTCGTGCATGACGGATGCACTTGAGTTGGATTTTCGCGCATGTTGAGCGCATGATATGAGATGTGATTTGTGCACACCGGATGCACTCTATTGGGACTTCGTTCGTGCATGATAGTTGCACTGGATTGAGATTTTCGTGCACTATAAATGCACTAGATGTTGTTGTCATGCACACCTGTTGCATTGGACAGATACTTTCGTGCACACCCGTTGCACTTAATCTTACTTTTGTGCATATTGTGGCACCTGTACTTTGATTTGATCTCCGTGCGCACCAAACGTATGTGATTGTTGGATTCGCCTTTTGAGACTGATTTTGCTTTTGAGCACTTTGTTTTCATGATGAGCCCTATACTTTGTAATACCCTAACAGGACTGATCCGAGGACAGTACCTGTGTACTTTGCGTGCATAAAAAGTTTACCAGGAGGTTTAAAAAGGAGCTATAGTCTCGCTGTTTCTTACGTGTCTGTAAGTGACACGAACGTTTACAAAAGAAAACCTTTTGGGATATTTTAAAAAGGGCAGAACGTATATTTTGAGCAAAACATATATGCTAGTATATTATTACTTTAACAATGAGTGTCCGCCACTTGTGCCGTCAGTTTCGCATTACGCGGCAATTCAGAAAAGATTATGCATATGATTTATTCGGTTTTTGTATATTTTTCAAACAGGATGCGTACTATATATGTATTATAGTATTTGATTAGTGCATATGGGATTTCGGTAGTGGAATTGAGATTTGTATCTCCTTTGTGACTCTGATGATATGCGTGCAAGTCTGATGATTTGCGTGACGCTTGACGGAGATCGGTTTTGAGTTTAGTACTCATTATTTTTCCGGCACGCAGGATGCGCTGTGGTTTTCTGTTTCTTCCGTTATTTCGGAGCCCCGTTGATTTGAATTGATTATTGAAATATTTTAGCATTTGGGAGTTTAAATTTAAATTCGGGGACCGAATTTCTTTAAGAGGGGAAGATTGTAACGTTTCTGAAATCGTTATATGAATTCTTCTGTTTTAGGGTAAAATAGTCGGTATTTTCCGTTTTTAAACCGATTGTGATCAAACATCCGTATAAACTTGCCGGCACCTAATTTAGCTAAAATAAAGCTAGTGCGCGAGCTTTGGGGGTATATGGGATATTTTGGTTCAAATAGGATTTTTCCCTAATAAAATATTATTTTTGGAATTTACTATTAAAATAATATATTTCGCGAAAACTACCGATTTGCGAATTTGAGGTTGTCGTAAAATGGTATGAATATATACCAATATTTGTGAAATAATTTGGAGATTTAAAATGATTTATTCATTTAAAATATAATTAATGAGAAAATGTAGAAATTTTAGTATGCATGGAAAACTTTTGGGTTAGGCAAAATATTTCGAAATTTATGCACTAAAAATTTAGTATTCATTTTGTTGTGCTGTCATTTATTTTCCAGCAAGCCATTTTCGAAATGCATGTGTGCAAGTCTTAATTTTGGGTGCATGCAATTCGTGGGCTTTTCTTGTGTAATGGTTTTTGGCTAATTAACAAATTTTCATGTGTTGATTTTGTGAGGGTAAATTTCGTGGGCCTCCTCTGGCTTTTGCATGACTCATGCTTTGTGTTAGCATTCATTGATTTTGTCAAGTTAGAGATATTTTTGTATGAGCATTTATGTTGATATTTGAGTGTTGTGAGGTGGCAAAATTTAGTGTGTGTGCTGGAGATTTTTTTGTGAAGAGATTGTGTGAGGTGTGCTGTGGAATTAATTGGTGATGGATTAATAATGTATGAGTGATTAATTGATGGGCACAACACCTCACCACTTGAGAAAAATAATCCAGAGAGAGCATTTTGCTCTTGGCCGAGCCCATTGTTTTGAAGCAAGAAAATTCTTTTGCTCACATTCCAAAAGCTCTTCGCAACAACAATTTACCTCCACCTAAATACTTGGGTGCCTTGAGACAAAGTATTCTACCCTCTTTCTACTTCTATCGTGGACATGTCGGTTAGAAAACTTCATGTCCGAGCTGCTTCAAATTGAAGCGGGAGCCCGTATAAAGTGTTAGTGTATATGCTCTAGAGGCCATTACTGTATCATACTAGTTTGTATATTACTTAATGGATACTTGGGATATTCACCTTGTATATACAATCTTGCTCAAAATAGTAGTATGCTACTTGGTTTGTATCTACTTCAATGTGTACATGTGTTTATTTTAGTATATCACCTATACACATTAGTGGAGCTCTTAGGATCTTTGCTTGATTACCAGCGATGTGATGGCAGTCACACTAGTGGGGCTGGGTAATCTATAAGCACATCCTTATGCAGGTCCCTAGTCGCAGGACTATCGAGACAGGGCATCGATACTCCGGAGTAGACTAGCGCATGCGCTTCTCATCCCAGTGTGGGAGACGGTCTGTCCCACAGCCGTCAGTACGTCGTACTTGAGATAGTATGCGGGTGCTCGTTAGGTTACGGGTACACTGGACAGGACTCGTCGGGAACTGACTAGTTGGTATTATGCCTATCGTCAGTTATCAGTTCCCAGGTGACATGAGTACAGCTTAGTCCGCTGACTTGACACTGTCACTTCGCCTCGAGTGTGTTCCCACTGCACTTTGATTACTACCCTACCACGGCTCAAAGGAGCCGTGTAAACAGGTAGTAGTTGGGTGCAGTCCCGAAGCACTTGGAGGCAGTGACGGTTAGACAGGATTCGTCTCTCCCGGTATTGGGGGTTGACATCGCGCTGTGTCTAGGAGAGCCATTACACGAGTAGTCCCTGGCCAGGGCAAACGAGATATACTGGTAGGCTTCCAGTGTTATCTCAGGGTGTTTTGGGCTTCGCTCCGACACGACTTGTACCGCTATTGGGGGACTGACGTTTACCGCCCCCTAGGCCCGCCATGCGATGTATCAGACGAACAGACCGGACTGTACGGAGAATGTCACATTCAGGCTCAGTAGGAGTTCAGATGGGATTCGCCTCGTCAGTCTTCTTGTCGGCATTACCTGGGGACCGCTATGCACAGCTAGTGCCGCTTGCGGTCTGTGGTTAAACCCACTGCCAGCGTAGTGTCGAGTCTTTAGAGTCCCACACAGAAAGCTTTTCGCCTTTAGGCAAAAGAGTAGTGGTCGCATGGTTTTGCGACGGGTCGCATGGTTTTGCGACAGGGTTCGGTCACGTCCGTGGACTTGTGCACGTACAGTGTCCGGACAGTTTGCACTAGCGGGCTTTGGTTTAAGCCAGATCCTAGTGTACGTATTGGGATTGGATTTATCCAGTTTGCGTTCGTGTTCCTCGGAACACGGATGCGGGTGTGTATGCACAGTTGACGGGGAGACAGAGGCAGCAGATTCTCATTAGGGTTGTTGACAGTTGACCGTTGACTATTGACTTTTTGCTCAACCCTAATGAGAATATGATATGTGATTAACAATTATATTAATTAAGTATTATGGTGACATGGTTGTTGACTTTTGTTGACTTGTTGACTTTTGTTGACTTGTTGACTTTGTTGACCGGTTGACTAGGCTTGACTAGTTGACCATCATGATAACCATAGCCATCATTTCATGGCAAAGACTTTTGCTTGCTTGCTCATTTGTGCAAAATGAGTGCATGAAATGATATGGTTATGGTTGCTTCAACCATCACATAACACTTGATTTGGTATAATGAGTTATCATTGTTTTGGATTATGAGAGGGTGAAAGACAAAAGAAAGGCTCATTCTTACTTGCTCATTCTCTCTCTTGTTCTTGAGCTCTTTTGCTCTTGCTTTCACCCTCTTCCTCTTGCTCCCTCTCTTGACTCTATGGTTCATATGTCTCATGAGTTGAGAATCAAGAACCATAGATAAAATCCCATACAAACTCTTCTCTACTCATTCTAGTTCACAAGGTTTAGCAAACCAAGTGAACTAGTTTCTTCAAAGAACGAAGAAGGAGCCAAAGGTTGGAGCTTTCAGGTGGATCTATCTTCGGCGTAAGGAGACGACGGGAAGAAGCCGATCCGGACCTCCATTGGAGTTTGAAGACGAAGAAGTTCAAGACAAGCAAGGTATAACCCCCTAACCGAGTAGTTAGCAACTCGTAGTTAGGTTGTTAGTTAGATGTTTAACCAAGATCCGGGTTATAAGTCCATGTTACCACCTCTATAAAAATCGTTTTTTATCAAATTCCGCATGCCCGTAAGTACCGGGAGAGGTAGCATGGACTTACAGTGGTATCAGAGCTTAATTAAACTCTATCTAACATGTTAGCAAGTAACTAGAAGATCGATCAAAGAAAAAGTCACGAAAACGAACCCGAGAATTTCAAGTTTCTGTCGATTTTTATACTGTTCAAAAGTTGATTATTTTCATCTCTAAAATCGGCTCAGGCTTTTATTAGAATAACCACCAAATTTGGTCCAACGATCGAGTCAAAGAGCCGCGGAAACGCGGCGGGAGCACGCTCCCGCCGCGGATCCGCCGCCGAGTTGACTCGGCCGAGGTCCATCTTTGGTGCAGTGTTATTCTGGGGTTGTTTTGGGATTTTTGGAATATATATTTTCTAACCCAAGGTTGCATGTATCATCAAACATGATACAAACAAGTGCACAAGAATATATCACATATACAATGTGCATCATCAAGTGAGAATATCCTCATAAAGTGAACCAATACTAGTTAATGTAAAGTAATATATCAAATATATAATTATGCATTAAATCATTAAATCAATACTTGATTTAACGATCCGGTCATATCGCATATAACCGGCTAGTATCCAATGTATCGGCTTATCGAATCGATCCTTGATTCGATAACTAGGTTATATCGCATATAACTAATCGATACATTCATCGCGAGAATGGAATACAGTATCACATACACGAATTATTCTCGGTCCCGCACATATCTCATATGCGCTCCTATTTCGTTTCGCTTGAGCCAGGAAAGCTCTGTGTAGGACTCTAAAGACTCGTCAATACGCCGGCAGCGGATGATGATCATATCAAACACCCACAAGCCGCAAGCGGTCTGCTAAACGTAACGGCTACCCGGGTATTGAGCGATCAGAAGATCGACGAGCAAGCCCGCTCACACTCCTGTGAATCCAACCAGTAACACTTACCGTACAGTCCGGTCTGTTCGTCTGATATGTCGCATATCTCGCCTAGGGGTGGTAAACGTCAGACCCCAGTAGCTCGATAAGTCATGCCGACTTGAGGTCCATAACATTCGTGAAACTACTGATAACTCTTACCAGTATATCACTGCAACCCTGGCCAGGGATTTCCTGTTATGGCCAGTCGAGCATAGCACAACATCAACCCCCAATACCGGGAGAGACGAATCCCCTCCTATCGCTCATTGCCTCCATGTGAATCGGGACTGTACCCAAAAACCACCTGTTTGCACGACTCAGTAGAGCAGTGGTAGGGTGGAAATCAAAGCACAGTGGGAGACACACAAGACTCTATGACGATCTCGGGTCAACAGACTAAGCTGTACCAGTGTCACCAAAGAATTGCCATCTGACGTGAGGTATAATACCATCTGGGAGTTCTCGGCGAGTCCGTTCAGTGTACCCAGTCTCCACTGAGCACCCGTATACCATCTCTGATGTCAAACACCAATGGATATGGGATCATCCATCGCCCATCGCATGGGTCGAGAAGATATACGCTAGTCTACTCTGGAATATCGATGCCCCGTCTCGATATTCCCACGACTAGGAACAATGAAGGATGTACTCATTGACTACCCAGGCCCCACTAGTATGATCTGCATCATAGTCCTGGAAGTCGGGTACACATCCTAAAGGCTTTATCAACTTGTAATCAGAGAGACAGAAAGTATACATGTTAAGATAAAGAGCAACCAGATAGCGTACTATCATGTCGAGCAAGAAAGTCCTACCTATATATGTCCCAGCATCCACTACAATATACATCCAATGTACAGTAATGGCCTCTAGGGCATACATATAACTAACAATCTCCCACTTGCACTAGGGCCATCTGTAGCAGTAGTTGCAGTATCACATACTCAACCATCCCTTAAAAGTCTCTCTTTGGGGAAAGGCCTTCGTGAGTGGATCCGCCGTGTTGTCCTCCGAGTCTACTCTCCTAACCTTGATCACCCTGGAGATCAACTATCTCCATGATCAGGTGATGCTGCCTCAGAATATGTCTGGATCACTGATGGGACCAGGGTTCCAGGGCCGAAGCCACACTTCCATTGTCATACAATGGCAGGAACCTAGTTCATCTTATGAACCAATATACACCCAAACTGCCTCTTTAGCAGTATCTTTAATAGCGATGTTACCATCCTTTATTGTCTAGTTTGCCACGGTATCGAGCTTGGAACTCTTCCAGCATACCGTCCCTTTACTGAGGGTAAAGACAGTGCCTGTGACTGGCATTCAGTCGTCTTTATCACCCTGGAACACTTCCAGTGATTCTCCCCAAGATCGATTGATACAATCTCACTATACCTAGTGAGAACCCTAATATCCCTTTAGATCTATCTCATAGGTCCAAATCTCAGGATTTAGGAGGTATCATCTTTATCCTATTTGGAGAATCCTTGTGATAATAGGAGATTGACCGATCGTAGTATAGGAAACTCTTTTCCTATCAAGAGTATATTGTCTACGTACAATACGAAGATGACCACCTTACTCTCTACTACCCTTTTGTATATACAAGGTTCGTCTATCATTTTGATGAAGTCAAACACTTTGACTATCACATCAAAACAGACGTTCCAACTCCGCGATGCCTGCTTCATTATGTAAAGCAACTTGCACACGTTTCCGCTGCTCCCACTGTTTACGAAGACCTCTGGCTGTGTTCTTATAGACGTTCTCTTCTAAATCAGTATTTAGAAAAGCAGTCAGGGCACCCAACCACCAGATATCGTAGTCATGGTATGTAGCAATGTTAAGTAGGATCCGGATGGACTTAAGCATAGTCACTTGGAAAAGGTTTCATCATTATCCATGCCTGGTTGATGACTAAAACCTTTAATAAGCCTAGCTTTGAAAGTCTCAACTTTTCCATCTACACCAAGTAATCTTCTCAAGATATACTTGCTCCTGATGGGGATTTAACCCTTCAGATATCGCAACCAAAGTCCATACTTTGTTGGTGTATATGGATTCCATCTCAGATTGCTAAGCATCCAGTCATTCTTACAGAGTCCCTACTCTTGATGGCCTGCTCGAATCTAGTTGGGTCATCATCTCATGATGTATTCCATGCTCCCACTGTCATCGAGAAACCAAGGTATCTCTCAGGTGGGTGAGGAACCCTACTAGATCTGCGGAGAGGCTGAGGTTCGTCGGAAACTATTGAATCCTTTGGTTCTGTCAAATCATCAGCTTCAGTTTGTATAGCTGGAACATTTCCAGTTCTACATAACTGACCTTGCCTCGAGTTTGTCCGGATTTTGTATTTGACATAAGCCGGACAATCCCAAATCTTAACTTACTTAAGAGATAGGCTCTTCCCATACCATATCTCATATGGAATGGTAGGCAGTGATCTGATTCGAACCTAATTCAATAGGTACGCAGCTTCTCAAGCGCATAACCCCAAAAGGAAATAGGTAACTCAGTAATACTCATCATAGAGCACACCATATCTAATATTGTGCAATTGCTCCGCCCTGATACACCGTTGTGCTGTGGTGTATTCAGAGGAGTAATACGGAGAGAGAATCTCATTTTCTTTTAGAATAGTCCAGGAATGTCATGCACAAGTATTCTCCTCCATGATCTTATCATAGGACATAATACTTATACCCGTATTTTGGTTCTCTACTTCTAACTTATATTCTGTGAATATCTCAAAAGGTTCGGACTTATGTTTCAACAGGAACATATGACTGAATCTTGAGAGATTATCAGAGAATATAATGAAGTATGAAGAACCAGTCCTGGCATGTGTAGACAGGAGACCTTACATACATCACTATGTATCAGTCCCAAGAGTTTACTAACTCTTTCTCTGTTTCCAGTATACAGAGCTGGTGTCATTATATCTTTGTGACATGACTGGCAAGTTTCACAAGATGTAAATTCAAACTGATTTAAATATGCATCTAAATGTAACTTCAGCTAGTCGGGTCGCATTGATATGACCTGGTCTACAATACCTGAAGAAGAATTCGTTCATTTCTGAACTCTTCCTCTTGTGTGTGTTCTGTATACGAGGAACTGTAGTTTGATTTAGAACGTCAATGCTTTTAGATAACGTGCCTGAACCGATCAACTTTTGATATAGGAAATGTTCAAAACATTATCCATCAATACAAAATTATATCCTTTCTTTACTAATAAAGAGACTGATATGATTTTGTATATCATGTTCGGTATCTAATAGCATTTGTTCAGAATCAATGTATTCGTAATACAGGGTGACAGTGACCAACAGACTTGGCTGCAACACTTGCCCCGTTTTCTGTCTCATGAAACTTATCACCCGTTCTCAGTTTTTCTACCCTTTTGTAACAGATTACATATCTGGGATCCTGATCCGGTATCATATACCCAGGATGCAGAGGATACTGAGAAACAGTTCTTTGTAATGAACACACCCGAAGGAGATGCATCATATGCACTTTCTTCGTTTGGGCGGCATGGGAATTCTGGTATTCCCCTATTTCCTTCTCGGTCTTATAACAATTATAAGTTGGAGCGGGACCAACGTTCCCCAGCTCAGTATAATAAGCGGGTTCGGTCAATACATCCATTTTATTATCTTGATTAAGGCGTGATATGGTCGCTACTTGGAGAGAGAGAGAAGAAAACACTATGCGTGCGCTCTTGCAAGATTATATTGGTAATGTATTTTATCTAATCAGGATGGCTCCCACTGTTTTTATCAAATCTTCCTTCAAACCCTAAAAGGAAAGACTAGCCGGGATTAATTACACTCTACAAGTTCGCCAATCTTTCAGCCAGGCCAGTGTCGGTACTTTGAGGGAGGTTCCCCGTGCTTTCGCACGGACCTAATTACAGTAAATCTCGTTTTCCCAGAGGCGTAACCCCGTTGACACCTTTCTAGACACCAACTCGATCGGCTAATTGCAAAGTGCAAAACTCTCCCAGGAGTAACAATTACTCGCAGTGGGTATCGGGATCCAACTATCACATAGAAGGTATGCAATCTCATTGCAAATTTCAACACTTGAAACTCCCGATAAAGATTTTTGTCCCTAGCACCTATGACCTTAACTATGGTCAACAAATCATAAGTACTAGTCACGTTCTACCCGTCATTTCATGATTAATTAGACCCACTCACATGACCCTTAACTAAGGTCAACAAAGTCACGCGACTGTCCTAACTAATCGCATCATATGTGGTGTAGGAAGACATCACTTAGCTACCGTACACTGTGCCTTGACTATGGTCAACAAACACAGCACGAATACTAAGTACTCTACTTCCTAAAATGATGGAGGGTTGCGGCTGGTTTTTGTGAAAACCTTTAACGCTTTGAACTTGATCTCATTGCGGAATCAAATGGTTTTTAAATGGAATGTTTTTGAAGCTTTTCTAGTTTTGCTAAAGGGGTCACTCCCGGTGAAGGGATCGTCGGCCCTTTCCTCATCGAATGAGGTGCGGGATATATCATATATATCACTGTGCAAAGCGAAAACTATAGAAGCGATCAAAGTCAAACCGAGTGTGTAGCATCTGCCAGTTATTGCTAAAGGAGTCACTCCCGGTGAAGGGATCTCGGTCCTTTCCTCATCGAATAAGGTGCAGGATGTTCTACAAGGAACACCACGATGCAAAGCAAGAACTGTAGCTACCTGTTTTTATTTTAAAATTCGATTCCACAACATCAATTAGGTTTATTTTCTTTCATTAATCACATTAATGAATATCCCATCATATAAGTCCACCTAATCATCACAGATAAATATAACGTACGCTTATGCCATCCGCATTCGCCTCGATGTCCCGTCTGCACCGTTAGGTTAGGTAACTAACGCCAGAGCGAGGCAGGGCTAGCGCGGGTGTAAAACATAAGCAACGTCTATATAATATATTATATATACTATATATAATATCTGTCACAGAACATCGCATGATCACAGATAAATCACAGCAGAAGATACATATGAAATATTGGATATACTAGGACGTCCGTGTTTTCAATACGAGCCAGTATAAAACACGGATTCCACGGTCGTGATGAATAGCCAAGCCCACACCCCTAGACCCCTACGAGAGCGGCAAGCAACCCTACCAATTCTAGGGTTAGGAGACCCGGACTCGACTCCTCGAGTTGGTCTCCCACTGGACCCCAGAACCCGGTTACTTGTGCTCCCCTCCTTGGGTCTATCCTAGTGCAGAAAAGTAAATAATATACAAGTGGTGACAACATCCGCAACCTGGAAGTGCCCCAATAAAAGAATATTACATACAAATTTTTACATGAATGAAAATGAAAAAAAAAACACTCATCTCACATAAAACCCCCCCGGCTATTCAAACACGACGATCCAATATAACATATCCAGCAACACATAACATCACATGTCATCAACGTAAGTAAATATGCGCATCCCAATTGTCGTTGACATATAGCAACGAAACCGGCGATATCACATATTACACTTACGGTCACAGAAAAGAAAGTGTAAAACTACAACAGTTGGAATCCGCAACCACCTCAGACATCGTATGCCTGATCAAATGAATTCTTTAGACATCGCATGCCTAACAATTATAAACCCCGCATTTTAGTCTCATTATCGAAAACACTTTTCAATATCAAGTCGGGCAATTCAACAGGATTCCCGACATTCTGATCGAATGCTCGTCGCAAACTTTAGTAGGCGGCCGCACCCCCGACGCCGTCGACAAAGTGCACCAAGGCGGAACACCGCTGCCGCGAGCACCCAAACGGATGCTTTCGGCGACGGGGTTCTCCTACAGTCACTTGGTCGGGGATATGGAGTGAGGCTGTCTATTAAGTTTACCCGGCGAGTATCCGTGTACGCTACGTGATTGCTACGGACTTTTGATCACATCAAAATTCCGTGGCAACCGATCAAGTGAGACTAAAGTGCTATGTTTATAACATTCATTCAGTTATCTCATAACTATTTGCGAATTCCAGGTATTGTATCAAATTCCGGATAAATAGAAAATGTTAAACTTTCCGATCGAACAATCGAACACCCAAGTTTTCCCGATACAGCTCAACACATGAAATAAGCCTAACAACATTCAGTTCGTGCCTCAGTACCAACGGTCCAGCCGTAGAAGGGTCAAGCCAACGCCTCACATGTGGCACGCCGTACTGCCCCAAACCCGAAGGTTCAAAGGGCAGTTCAAGACGGTCACATAATCGAGTTAAGGTTTGTTGTCTTCTAGAGGGTCCATCGCGTTACTTGCACTACTTAGAACGTCGTTAAACTACGGAAAAATCCAACACTTGGAAATTTCCCGACAGGGAAAAAATTGGGTATTTATATCCGGTCGAACTTTTTAACATATTCTAAAAATACCCGGAAAAGCACACCGACAAAAATTAGACAGTCCGATCGAATACACCAAGTCCCCAATACAACCCAGAAAATAAACTCTGGAATAAATATTAAAATATTCCCAGGAAAACCAGCACTAAAAACTAGGAGTTACTGTGAAAAGTTAAACAGATGATGGGACAACTTGGTCGCGGAACCGCCGCACAAGCCATGCTTGTGCCGCGGTTCCACCGCACTCTTGAGGAATCATGCTCTCGAATTTCACAGTAAGTCTTAGGATTACCTGCTGATTTTTCTGCATATTTTTAATTTCGAAAAAACCACGAATTTCAAAAAAGTCCAGAGAGCATTTTTAGGTTTGGGTTTTGGGTCGATCGGACTTCTAATTCCGTCGGGACTTCGCTTGAGGCTCTAGCTAGGCTCTGATACCACTGTAGGGTTCCTAGGTACACTAATGAAGTCTCACAAGTGATCAAACATGCACAAATCAAAAATTCCTTATGCCTACAAACCCTAATACGGATCGTTAACTAGATAAATAGGCGAAGCAAGCATGTAAACGGAAATATAGCTAAAGGAAAGGGGCTACAACCTTTGTAGATCCGGTCCACCACTTCCTAAGCTCCGTGATGATCTCCCTCCGCTGTCCAAATCGAATCCCGAACTCAAGTATCGGCTTCGTCGAAGAAATGGGCGGGCTTGATCGTCGGTTCGATGCCGAAGATGATCTACGTCGAGGCATCACAAGAACGAGCTCCGCCTTCGCCAAGTCAAGAAACTTGTGAAGACAACACACTCTACTACATGGCAAGTAGTAGAGGATGAAGAAATAGGAAGTGGGTAGACTTTAGATTTGGATTTCTCACTTGATTTGGCTAGTTGCCATTGAAGCTATCAACATCTTTCTTCTTTAAGAAGAAGATAATATATGATAAGTTATCATTTAAAATAAAAAACCATATGATACTTATCATGTCAACAACCATGGTTTAGTGTAGAGATTTAACTAGGGTTAGATGAGTGGTTAGGGTTAGACATGAGACAAGAATGGTGGACTTATTCAAAGCTTCAAGAAGCTTCAATGTAAAACGAAGAAAGCCACCATCCTTTTCTTTTGCCAAAAAGAATGAATAAATAAATAAATGGATAAAGAATTAAAAGAAAAGAAACCCTAACCATTCACTAATCATGGTTTAAGTCTTTACACAAACCTAAGGTTGCATGTATCATCAAACATGATACAAACAAGTGCACAAGAATATATCACATATACAATGTGCATCATCAAGTGAGAATATCCTCATAAAGTGAACCAATACTAGTTAATGTAAAGTAATATATCAAATATATAATTATGCATCAAATCATTAAATCAATACTTGATTTAACGATCCGGTCATATCGCATATAACCGGCTAGTATCCAATGTATCGGCTTATCGAATCGATCCTTGATTCGATAACTAGGTTATATCGCATATAACTAATCGATACATTCATCGCGAGAATGGAATACGGTATCACATACACGAATTATTCTCGGTCCCGCACATATCTCATATGCGCTCCTATTTCGTTTCGCTTGAGCCAGGAAAGCTCTGTGTAGGACTCTAAAGACTCGTCAATACGCCGGCAGCGGATGATGATCATATCAAACACCCACAAGCCGCAAGCGGTCTGCTAAACGTAATGGCCACCCGGGTATTGAGCGATCAGAAGATCGATGAGCAAGCCCGCTCACACTCCTGTGAATCCAACCAGTAACACTTACCGTACAGTCCGGTCTGTTCGTCTGATATGTCGCATATCTCGCCTAGGGGTGGTAAACGTCAGACCCCAGTAGCTCGATAAGTCATGCCGACTTGAGGTCCATAACATTCGTGAAACTACTGATAACTCTTACCAGTATATCACTGCAACCCTGGCCAGGGATTTCCTGTTATGGCCAGTCGAGCATAGCACAACATCAACCCCCAAAACCGGGAGAGACGAATCCCCTCCTATCGCTCATTGCCTCCATGTGAATCGGGACTGTACCCAAAAACCTCCTGTTTGCACGACTCTGTAGAGCCGTGGTAGGGTGGAAATCAAAGCACAGTGGGAGACACACAAGACTCTATGACGATCTCGGGTCAACAGACTAAGCTATACCAGTGTCACCAGAGAACTGCCATCTGACGTGAGGTATAATACCATCTGGAAGTTCTCGGCGAGCCCGTTCAGTGTACCCAGTCTCCACTGAGCACCCGTATACCATCTCTGATGTCAAACACCAATGGATATGGGATCATCCATCGCCCATAGCATGGGTCGAGAATATATACGCTAGTCTACTCTGGAATATCGATGCCCCGTCTCGATATTCCCACGACTAGGAACAATGAAGGATGTACTCATTGACTACCCAGGCCCCACTAGTATGATCTGCATCATAGTCCTGGAAGTCGGGTACACATCCTAAAGGCTTTATCAACATGTAATCAGAGAGACAGAAAGTATACATGTTAAGATAAAGAGCAACCAGATAGCGTACTATCATGTCGAGCAAGAAAGTCCTACCTATATATGTCCCAGCATCCACTACAATATACATCCAATGTACAGTAATGGCCTCTATGGCATACATATAACTAACAATCTCCCACTTGCACTAGGGCCATCTGTAGCAGTGGTTGCAGTATCACATACTCAACCATCCCTTAAAAGTCTCTCTTTGGGAAAAGGCCTTCGTGAGTGGATCCGCCGTGTTGTCCTCCGAGTCTACTCTCCTAACCTTGATCACCCTGGAGATCAACTATCTCCATGATCAGGTGATGCTGCCTCAGAATATGTCTGGATCACTGATGGGACCAGGGTTCCAGGGCCGAAGCCACACTTCCATTGTCATACAATGGCAGGAACCTAGTTCATCTTATGAACCAATATACACCCAAACTGCCTCTTTAGCAGTATCTTTAATAGCGATGTTACCATCCTTTATTGTCTAGTTTGCCACGGTATCGAGCTTGGAACTCTTCCACCATACCGTCCCTTTACTGAGGGTAAAGACAGTGCCTGTGACTGGCATTCAGTCGTCTTTATCACCCTGGAACACTTCCAGTGATTCTCCCCAGGATCGATTGATACAATCTCACTATACCTAGTGAGAACCCTAATATCCCTTTAGATCTATCTCATAGGTCCAAATCTCAGGATTTAGGAGGTATCATCTTTATCCTATTTGGAGAATCCTTGTGATAATAGGAGATTGACCGATCGTAGTATAGGAAACTCTTTTCCTATCAAGAGTATATTGTCTACGTACAATACGAAGATGACCACCTTACTCTCTACTACCCTTTTGTATATACAAGGTTCGTCTATCATTTTGATGAAGTCAAACACTTTGACTATCACATCAAAACAGACGTTCCAACTCCGCGATGCCTGCTTCATTATGTAAAGCAACTTGCACACGTTTCCGCTGCTCCCACTGTTTACGAAGACCTCTGGCTGTGTTCTTATAGACGTTCTCTTCTAAATCAGTATTTAGAAAAGCAGTCAGGGCACCCAACCACCAGATATCGTAGTCATGGTATGTAGCAATGTTAAGTAGGATCCGGATGGACTTAAGCATAGTCACTTGGAAAAGGTTTCATCATTATCCATGCCTGGTTGATGACTAAAACCTTTAATAAGCCTAGCTTTGAAAGTCTCAACTTTTCCATCTACACCAAGTAATCTTCTCAAGATATACTTGCTCCTGATGGGGATTTAACCCTTCAGATATCGCAACCAAAGTCCATACTTTGTTGGTGTATATGGATTCCATCTCAGATTGCTAAGCATCCAGTCATTCTTACAGAGTCCCTACTCTTGATGGCCTGCTCGAATCTAGTTGGGTCATCATCTCATGATGTATTCCATGTTCCCACTGTCATCGAGAAACCAAGGTATCTCTCAGGTGGGTGAGGAACCCTACTAGATCTGCGGAGAGGCTGAGGTTCGTCGGAAACTATTGAATCCTTTGGTTCTGTCAAATCATCAGCTTCAGTTTGTATAGCTGGAACATTTCCAGTTCTACATAACTGACCTTGCCTCGAGTTTGTTCGGATTTTGTATTTGACATAAGCCGGACAATCCCAAATCTTAACTTACTTAAGAGACAGGCTCTTCCCATACCATATCTCATATGGAATGGTAGGCAGTGATCTGATTCGAACCTAATTCAATAGGTACGCAGCTTCTCAAGCGCATAACCCCAAAAGGAAATAGGTAACTCAGTAATACTCATCATAGAGCACACCATATCTAATATTGTGCAATTGCTCCGCCCTGATACACCGTTGTGCTGTGGTGTATTCAGAGGAGTAATACGGAGAGAGAATCTCATTTTCTTTTAGAATAGTCCAGGAATGTCATGCACAAGTATTCTCCTCCCTGATCTTATCATAGGACATAATACTTATACCTGTATTTTGGTTCTCTACTTCTAACTTATATTCTGTGAATATCTCAAAAGGTTCGGACTTATGTTTCAACAGGAACATATGACTGAATCTTGAGAGATTATCAGAGAATATAATGAAGTATGAAGAACCAGTCCTGGCATGTGTAGACAGGAGACCTTACATACATCACTATGTATCAGTCCCAAGAGTTTACTAACTCTTTCTCTGTTTCCAGTATACAGAGCTGGTGTCATTATATCTTTATGACATGACTGGCAAGTTTCACAAGATGTAAATTCAAACTGATTTAAATATGCATCTAAATGTAACTTCAGCTAGTCGGGTCGCATTGATATGACCTGGTCTACAATACCTCAAGAAGAATTCGTTCATTTCTGAACTCTTCCTCTTGTGTGTGTTCTGTATACGAGGAACTGTAGTTTGATTTAGAACGTCAATGCTTTTAGATAACGTGCCTGAACCGATCAACTTTTGATATAGGAAATGTTCAAAACATTATCCATCAATACAAAATTATATCCTTTCTTTACTAATAAAGAGACTGATATGATTTTGTATATCAGGTTCGGTATCTAATAGCATTTGTTCAGAATCAATGTATTCGTAATACAGGGTGACAGTGACCAACAGACTTGGCTGCAACACTTGCCCCGTTTTCTGTCTCATGAAACTTATCACTCGTTCTCAGTTTTTCTACCCTTTGTAACAGATTACATATCAGGGATCCTGATCCGGTATCATATACCCAGGATGCAGAGGATACTGAGAAACAGTTCTTTGTAATGAACACACCCGAAGGAGATGCATCATATGCACTTTCTTCGTTTGGGCGGCATGGGAATCCTGGTATTCCCCTATTTCCTTCTCGGTCTTATAACAATTATAAGTTGGAGCGGGACCAACGTTCCCCAGCTCAGTATAATAAGCGGGTTCGGTCAATACATCCATTTTATTATCTTGATTAAGGCGTGATATGGTCGCTACCTGGAGAGAGAGAGAAGAAAACACTCTGCGTGCGCTCTTGCAAGATTAGATTGGTTATGTATTTTATCTAATCAGGATGGCTCCCACTGTTTTTATCAAATCTTCCTTCAAACCCTAAAAGGAAAGACTAGCCGGGATTAATTACACTCTACAAGTTCGCCAATCTTTCAGCCAGGCCAGTGTCGGTATTTTGAGGGAGGTTCCCCGTGCTTTCGCACGGACCTAATTACAGTAAATCTCGTTTTCCCAGAGGCGTAACCCCGTTGACTCCTTTCTAGACACCTACTCGATCGGCTAATTGCAAAGTGCAAAACTCTCCCAGGAGTAACAATTACTCGCAGTGGGTATCGGGATCCAACTATCACATAGAAGGTATGCAATCTCATTGCAAATTTCAACACTTGAAACTCCCGATAAAGATTTTTGCCCCTAGCACCTATGACCTTAACTATGGTCAACAAATCATAAGTACTAGTCAAGTTCTACCCGTCATTTCGTGATTATTTAGACCCACCCACATGACCCTTAACTAAGGTCAACAAAGTCACGCGACTGTCCTAACTAATCGCATCATATGCGGTGTAGGAAGACATCACTTAGCTACCGTACACTATGCCTTGACTATGGTCAACAAACACAGCACGAATACTAAGTACTCTACTTCCTAAAATGATGGAGGGTTGCGGCTGGTTTTTGTGAAAACCTTTAACGCTTTGAACTTGATCTCGTTGCGGAATCAAATGGTTTTTAAATGGAATGTTTTTGAAGCTTTTCTAGTTTTGCTAAAGGGGTCACTCCCGGTGAAGGGATCGTCGGCCCTTTCCTCGTCGAATGAGGTGCGGGATATATCATATATATCACTGTGCAAAGCGAAAACTATATAAACGATCAAAGACAAACCGAGTGTGTAGCATCTGCCAGTTATTGCTAAAGGAGTCACTCCCGGTGAAGGGATCTTGGTCCTTTCCTCATCGAATAAGGTGCAGGATGTTCTACAAGGAACACCACGATGCAAAGCAAGAACTGTAGCTACCTTTTTTTATTTTAAAATTCGATTCCACAACATCAATTAGGTTTATTTTCTTTCATTAATCACATTAATGAATATCCCATCATATAAGTCCACCTAATCATCACAGATAAATATAACGTACGCTTATGCCATCCGCATTCGCCTCGATGTCCCGTCTGCACCGTTAGGTTAGGTAACTAACGCCAGAGCGAGGCAGGGCTAGCGCGGGTGTAAAACATAAGCAACGTCTATATAATATATCATATATACTATATATAATATCTGTCACAGAACATCGCATGATCACAGATAAATCACAGCAGAAGATACATATGAAATATTGGATATACTAGGACGTCCGTGTTTTCAATACGAGCCAGTATAAAACACGGATTCCACGGTCGTGATGAATAGCCAAGCCCACACCCCTAGACCCCTACGAGAGCGGCAAGCAACCCTACCAATTCTAGGGTTAGGAGACCCGGACTCGACTCCTCGAGTTGGTCTCCCACTGGACCCCAGAACCCGGTTACTTGTGCTCCCCTCCTTGGGTCTATCCTAGTGCAGAAAAGTAAATAATATACAAGTGGTGACAACATCCGCAACCTGGAAGTGCCCCAATAAAAGAATATTACATACAAATTTTTACATGAATGAAAATGAAAAAAAAACACTCATCTCACATAAAAACCCCCCGGCTATTCAAACACGACGATCCAATATAACATATCCAGCAACACATAACATCACATGTCATCAACGTAAGTAAATATGCGCATCCCAATTGTCGTTGACATATAGCAACGAAACCGGCGATATCACATATTACACTTACGGTCACAGAAAAGAAAGTGTAAAACTACAACAGTTGGAATCCGCAACCACCTCAGACATCGTATGCCTGATCAAATGAATTCTTTAGACATCGCATGCCTAACAATTATAAACCCCGCATTTTAGGCTCATTATCGAAAACACTTTTCAATATCAAGTCGGGCAATTCAACAGGATTCCCGACATTCTGATCGAATGCTCGTCGCAAACTTTAGTAGGCGGCCGCACCCCCGACGCCGTCGACAAAGTGCACCAAGGCGGAACACCGCTGCCGCGAGCACCCGAACGGATGCTTTCGGCGACGGGGTTCTCCTACAGTCACTTGGTCGGGGATATGGAGTGAGGCTGTCTATTAAGTTTACCCGGCGAGTATCCGCGTACGCTACGTGATTGCTACGGACTTTTGATCACATCAAAATTCCGTGGCAACCGATCAAGTGAGACTAAAGTGCTATGTTTATAACATTCATTCAGTTATCTCATAACTATTTGCGAATTCCAAGTATTGTATCAAATTCCGGATAAATAGAAAATGTTAAACTTTCCGATCGAACAATTGAACACCCAAGTTTTCCCGATACAGCTCAACACATGAAATAAGCCTAACAACATTCAGTTCGTGCCTCAGTACCAACGGTCCAGCCATAGAAGGGTCAAGCCAACGCCTCACATGTGGCACGCCGTACTGCCCCAAACCCGAAGGTTCAAAGGGCAGTTCAAGACGGTCACATAATCGAGTTAAGGTTTGTTGTCTTCTAGAGGGTCCATCGCGTTACTTGCACTACTTAGAACGTCGTTAAACTACGGAAAAATCCAACACTTGGAAATTTCCCGACAGGGAAAAAATTGGGTATTTATATCCGGTCGAACTTTTTAACATATTCTAAAAATACCCGGAAAAGCACACCGACAAAAATTAGACAGTCCGATCAAATACACCAAGTCCCCAATACAACCCAGAAAATAAACTCTGGAATAAATATTAAAATATTCCCAGGAAAACCAGCACTAAAAACTAGGAGTTACTGTGAAAAGTTAAACAGATGATGGGACAACTTGGTCGCGGAACCGCCGCACAAGCCATGCTTGTGCCGCGGTTCCACCGCACTCTTGAGGAATCATGCTCTCGAATTTCACAGTAAGTCTTAGGATTACCTGCTGATTTTTCTGCATATTTTTAATTTCGAAAAAACCACGAATTTCAAAAAAGTCCAGAGAGCATTTTTAGGTTTGGGTTTTGGGTCGATCGGACTTCTAATTCCGTCGGGACTTCGCCTAAGGCTCTAGCTAGGCTCTGATACCACTGTAGGGTTCCTAGGCACACTAAAGAAGTCTCACAAGTGATCAAACATGAACAAATCAAAAATTCCTTATGCCTACAAACCCTAATACGGATCGTTAACTAGATAAATAGGCGAAGCAAGCATGTAAACGGAAATATAGCTAAAGGAAAGGGGCTACAACCTTTGTAGATCCGGTCCACCACTTCCTAAGCTCCGCGATGATCTCCCTCCGCTGTCCAAATCGAATCCCGAACTCAAGTATCGGCTTCGTCGAAGAAATGGGCGGGCTTGATCGTCGGTTCGATGCCGAAGATGATCTACGTCGAGGCATCACAAGAACGAGCTCCGCCTTCGCCAAGTCAAGAAACTTGTGAAGACAACACACTCTACTACATGGCAAGTAGTAGAGGATGAAGAAATAGGAAGTGGGTAGACTTTAGATTTGGATTTCTCACTTGATTTGGCTAGTTGCCATTGAAGCTATCAACATCTTTCTTCTTTAAGAAGAAGATAATATATGATAAGTTATCATTTAAAATAAAAAACCATATGATACTTATCATGTCAACAACCATGGTTTAGTGTAGAGATTTAACTAGGGTTAGATGAGTGGTTAGGGTTAGACATGAGACAAGAATGGTGGACTTATTCAAAGCTTCAAGAAGCTTCAATGTAAAACGAAGAAAGCCACCATCCTTTTCTTTTGCCAAAAAGAATGAATAAATAAATAAATGGATAAAGAATTAAAAGAAAAGAAACCCTAACCATTCACTAATCATGGTTTAAGTCTTTACACAAACCCAAGGTTGCATGTATCATCAAACATGATACAAACAAGTGCACAAGAATATATCACATATACAATGTGCATCATCAAGTGAGAATATCCTTATAAAGTGAACCAATACCAGTTAATGTAAAGTAATATATCAAATATATAATTATGCATTAAATCATTAAATCAATACTTGATTTAACGATCCGGTCATATCGCATATAACCGGCTAGTATCCAATGTATCGGCTTATCGAATCGATCCTTGATTCGATAACTAGGTTATATCGCATATAACTAATCGATGCATTCATCGCGAGAATGGAATACGATATCACATACACGAATTATTCTCGGTCCCGCACATATCTCATATGCGCTCCTATTTCGTTTCGCTTGAGCCAGGAAAGCTCTGTGTAGGACTCTAAAGACTCGTCAATACGCCGACAGCGGATGAAGATCATATCAAACACCCACAAGCCGCAAGCGGTCTGCTAAACGTAACGGCCACCCGGGTATTGAGCGATCAGAAGATCGATGAGCAAGCCCGCTCACACTCCTGTGAATCCAACCAGTAACACTTACCGTACATTCCGGTCTGTTCGTCTGATATGTCGCATATCTCGCCTAGGGGTGGTAAACGTCAGACCCCAGTAGCTCGATAAGTCATGGCGACTTGAGGTCCATAACATTCGTGAAACTACTGATAACTCTTACCAGTATATCACTGCAACCCTGGCCAGGGATTTCCTGTTATGGCCAGTCGAGCATAGCACAACATCAACCCCCAATACCGGGAGAGACGAATCCCCTTCTATCGCTCATTGCCTCCATGTGAATCGGGACTGTACCCAAAAACCACCTGTTTGCACGACTCAGTAGAGCCGTGGTAGGGTGGAAATCAAAGCACAGTGGGAGACACACAAGACTCTATGACGATCTCGGGTCAACAGACTAAGCTGTACCAGTGTCACCAGAGAACTGCCATCTGACGTGAGGTATAATACCATCTGGGAGTTCTCGGCGAGTCCGTTCAGTGTACCCAGTCTCCACTGAGCACCCGTATACCATCTCTGATGTCAAACACCAATGGATATGGGATCATCCATCGCCGATAGCATGGGTCGAGAAGATATACGCTAGTCTACTCTGGAATATCGATGCCCCGTCTCGATATTCCCATGACTAGGAACAATGAAGGATGTACTCATTGACTACCCAGGCCCCACTAGTATGATCTGCATCATAGTCCTGGAAGTCGGGTACACATCCTAAGGGCTTTATGAACATGTAATCGGAGAGACAGAAAGTATACATGTTAAGATAAAGAGCAACCAGATAGCGTACTATCATGTCGAGCAAGAAAGTCCTACCTATATATGTCCCAGCATCCACTACAATATACATCCAATGTACAGTAATGGCCTCTGGGGCATACATATAACTAACACATGTATCATCAAACATGATACAATCAAGTGCACAAAAATATATCACATATACAATGTGCACATCAAGTGAGAAAATCCATCTTAAGTGAACAAATACTAGTTAATGCAAAGTAATATATCAAATATATAATTATACATTAAATCATTAAATCAACACTTGATTTAACGATCCGGTCATATCGCTTATAACCGACTAATATCCAATGTATCGGCTTATCGAATCAATCCTCGATTCGATAACTAGGTTATATCGCATACAACCATTCGATACATTCATCGCGAGAATAGAATACGGTATCACATACACGCATTATTCTCGGTCCCGCACATATCTCATATGCGCTCCTATTTCGTTTCGCTTGAGCCAGGAAACCTCTGTGTAGGACTCTAAAGACTCGTCAATACGCTGGCAGCAGGTGATGATCATATCAAACACCCACAAGCCGCAAGCGGTCTGCTAAACGTAACGGCCACCCGGGTATTGAACGATCAGAAGATCGACGAGCAAGCCCGCTCACACTCCTGTGAATCCAACCAGTAACACTTACCGTACAGTCCGGTCTCGTCGTCTGATATGTCGCATATCTCGCCTAGGGGTGGTAAACGTCAGACCCAAATAGCTCGATAAGTCGTGTCGATATGAGGTCCATAACAGTTCGAGAAACTACTGATAACACTTACCAGTAAATCTCAGTAACCCTGGCCAGGGATTTCCGGTTATAGCCAATCGAACACAGCGCAACATCAACTCCCTATACCGGGAGAGACGAATCCCCTCCTATCGCTCATTGCCTCCATGTGATTCGGGACTGTACCCAAAAAACACCGTTTTGCACGCCCTCTTGGACATGGTAAGGTGGAAATCAAAGCACAGTGGGAATCACACAAGACTCTATGACGATCTCGGGTCAACAGACTAACCTGTACCAGTGTCACCAGAGAACTGCCATCTGACGTAAGGTATAATACCATCTGGGAGTTCTCGGCGAGTCCGTCCAGTGTACCCAGTCTCCACTGAGCACCCGTATATCATCTCTGATGTCAAACACCATTGGATATGGGATCATCCATCGCCCATCTGTATGGGTCGAGAAGGTATAGGCTAGTCTACTCTGGTATATCGATGCCCCGTCTCGATATACCCACGACTAGGGACCTTGAAGGATGTACTTATGGACTACCCTGTCCCCACTAGTATGATCCGCATCATAGTCCAGGTAGTCAAGTACACATCCTAAGGGCTTTACCAACATGTAACAGAGAGACAATCAGTGTACACGTTAAGATAAAGAGCAACCAGATAGCATACTATCATGTCGAGCAAGAAAGTCCTCCCTATATATGTCCAAGCATCCACTACAATATACATCCTATGTATAGTAATGGCCTCTAGGGCATACATATAACTAACAATCTCCCACTTGCACTAGGGCCATCTGATAGCAGTGGTTGTAGTATCTCATACTCAACCATCCCATAAAAGTCTCTCTCTGGGAAAAGGCCTTTGTGAGTGTATCCGCCGTGTTGTCCTCTGAGTCTGCTCTCCTAACCTCGATCCCCTGGAGATCAACCATCTCCATGATCAGATGATACTGCCTCAGAATGTGTCTGGATCACTGATAGGACTGACGTTCCTTGGCATAAGCGACAACTCCATTGTCACACAATGGGAGGAACTGAGTTCATCTCATGAACAAATATACACCCAGAAAGCCACTTTGGTAGCATCTTAAGTAGCGATGTATCCAGCCTTTATCGTCTAGTATGCCACGGTATCTAGCTTGGAACTCTTCCAACATACCATCCCTTTACTGAGGGTAAAGACAATGCCTGTGACTGAAATTCAGTCGTCCTTATCACCCTGGAACACTTCCAGTGATTCTCCCCAGGATCAATTGATACCATCTCACTTCAACTAGTGAGAATCCTAACATCCAATTTGATCTATCTCATAGATCAAAACTCAAGATTTAGGAGGTATCACTTTGATCCTATACGGAGAATCCTTGTGATAAGCGGAGATTGAGCGAGCGTAGCATAGGAAACTCCTTTCTTATCAAGAGTATGTCATCCACGTACTCTACGAGGATCGCCACCATACTCCCTACTACCTTTTTGTATATACAAGGTTCATCTACCATTTTGATGATGTCAAACTCTTTGACTACTTCATCAAAACAGACGTTCCAACTCCGCGATGCCTGCTTTATTCTATAAAGCATCTAGTACACGTTTCCGCTGCTCCCACTGTCTACGAAGCCCTCTGGCTGTGTACTTACAGACGCTCTCTTCTAAAACATCATTTTAGAAAAGCAGTCATGACACCCAACCGCCAGATATCGTAGTCATGGTATGTAGCCGTGGCAAGTAGGATCCGGATGGACTTAAGCATAGCCACTGGAAAAGGTTTCATCATTATCCACGCCTGGTCGATGACGAAAACCTTTAACAAGTCTAGCTTTGAAAGTCTCAACTTTTCCATGTACACTAAGTAATCTTCTCAAGATATACTTGTTCCTGATGGGGATTTAACCCTTCAGATATAGCAACCAAAGTTTTTTGTTGGTGTATAAGGATTCAATCTCAGATCGCTAAGCATCCAGCCATTGTTATAGAGTCCCACTCCTGATGGCCAGGTCGAAACTAGTTGGGTCATCATCTCATGATGCAATCCTCGCTCCCACTGTCATAGAGAAACCGAAGTATCTCTCAGGCGGGTGAGGAACCTTTCTAGATCGGCGGAGAGGCTGAGGTTCGTTGGTAACTATTGAATCCTTTGGTTCTATCAAATCATCAGCTGCAGTTTGTATGGCTGGAACCTTTCCAGTTCTACATAACTGACCATGCCTCGAGCTTGTCCGGATTTTGCTTTTAGACATAGGCCGGACAACCCCAAATCTTAACTGATTTAAGATATGGGCTCTTCCCTTTCCATATCACATATGAAGTGGTAGGCAACTGATTTGATTGGAACCCTATTCAATAGGTATGCAGCTTCTCAAGCGCATAACTCCCAAAAGGAAATAGGAAACTCAGTAGTACTCATCATAGAGCACACCATATCATATAGGGTGTGATTGCTCCACCCCGATACACTGTTGTGCTGTGGTGTATACGGAGGAGTAATGCTGAGAGAGAATCTCATTCTCCTTTAGAAAAGTCCAAGAATTCCGTGCTCAAGTATTCTCCTCCTTGATCACATCAAAGGACAAAATACTTATACCCGTTTTGGTTCTCTACTTCTAACTTACATTCTGTGAATATCTCAAAAGGTTCGGACTTGTGTTTCAATAGGAACATATGTCTGAATCTTGAGAGATTATCAGAGAATGTAATGAAATACAAAGAACCGGTCTTGGCATGTGTAGACAGGGGACCTACATACATCAACATGTATCATCCCAAGAGTTCACTAACTTTTTCTCTGTTTCCAGTAAACAGAGCTATGGTCATCTTATCTTTGTGACATGACTGGCAAGTTTCACAAGATGTAAATTCAAACAGATTTAAATATGCATCTATGTGCAACTTAGCTAGTCGGGTCGCATTGATATGACCTAGTCTACAATACCTCAAGAAGGATCCGTTCATTTCTGAACTCTTCCTCTTGTGCGTGTTCCGTATACTAAGAACTGTAGTTTGATTTAGAACATCAATGCTTTTAGATAACGTGCCTGAACCGATCAACTTTTGATATAGGAAATGTTCAAAACATTATCCAACAATACAGAATTTTATCTTTTCTTTACTAATAAAGAGACTGATATGATTTTGTATATCAGGTTCGGTATCTAATAACATTCGTTCAGAATCAATGTATTGATAATACAGGGTGACGGTGACCAACAGACTTGGCTGCAACACTTGCCCCGTTTTCTGTCTCATGAAACTTATCACCCGTTCTCAGTTCTCTACCTATCTGTAGCCCTATGTAACAGATTACATATCTGGGATCCTGATCCGGTATCAAATACCTAGGACGTAGAGGATACAGAGAAACAGTTCTTTGTAACGAACACACCCGAAGATGATGCATCAGTATGCACTTTCTTCGTTTGGGCGGCACGGGAATCTGGTAATCCCCAATTTCCTGCTCTGTCTTATAACAATTATAAGTTGGAGCGGGACCAACGTTCCCCAGCTCAGTATAACAAGCGGGTTCGGTCAATACATCCGTATTATTATCTTGATTAAGGCGTGATATGGTCGCTACCAAGAGAGAGAGAAGAAAACACTCAGCGTGCGCTCTTGAAAGAATAGATTGGTTATTATTTTATCTAATCAGGATGGCTCCCACTGTTTTTATCAAATCTTCCTTCAAACCCTAAAAGGAAAGACTAGCCGGGATTAATTACACGCTACAAGTTCACCAATCTTTCAGCCAGGCCAGTGTTGGTACTTTGAGGGAGATTCCCCGTGCTTTCGCACGGACCTAATTACAGTAAACCTCATTTTCCCAGAAGCGTAACCCCGTTGACACCTTTCGAGACACCTACTTGATCGGCTAATTGTAATGTGTAAAACTCTCCCAGGAGTAACAATTACTCGCAGCGGGTATCGGGATCCAACTGTCTCATAGAAGGTATGCAATCTCATTGCAAATTTCAACACTTGAAATTCCCGATAATATTTTGCCCCTAACGTGCTATGACCTTGACGAAAGCCAACAAACTATAGCCCGCTAGTCAAGTTCAACCCGTCATTTCCTGATTGAATTAAACCCACCCGCACGACCCTTGACGAAAGCCAACAAAGCTGCACGACTACCCTAATCCAATCGCATCATATGCAGCAGATAAGCAGCATATAGCTACCGCACACTACACCTTGACGAAAGCCAACAAATGTAGCACGAATACTATATACAACTTATCTGAAATGACGGAGGGCTACGACAGGTTTTTCTGAAAACCTATTGTGTAATGAACTTGATATCGTTGTAGAATCAAATGATTTAAAATGGAGTGTTTTTGAGGATTTTCTAGTTTTGCTAAAGGGGTCACTCCCGGTGAAGGGATCGTCGGCCCTTTCCTCGTTGAATGAGGTGCGGGATATATCATATATATCACTGTGCAAAGTAGAAACTATAGAAGCTATCAAAAGACAAACCGAGTGTGTAGCATCTGCCAGTTATTGCTAAAGGAGTCACTCCCGGTGAAGGGATCTCGGTCCTTTCCTCATCGAATAAGGTGCAGGATATATCATATATACCGTTGTGCAAAGTAAGAACTGTAGCTACCTGTTTTATTTTTGAAATTCGATTCTAAAACATCTTTAGGTTTCTTTTATTTCATTAATCTCATTAATGAAGTCCCATCATTTAATCACCTAAACATCACAGATAAATACGACGTACACTTATGCCATCTGTATTCGCCTCGATGTCCCCTCGTGCACCGTTAGGTTAGGTAACTAACGACAGAGCGGGGCAGGGCTAGCGCGAGTGCAAAACATAAGTAACGTCTATATAATATATCATATATATACTATATACTGTATCTATCACAGAACATCACATGATCACATCATAGATATCGCAGCAGAAGAAACATATGAAATATTGGATATACTAGGACGTCCGTGTTTTCAATACGAGCCAGTATAAAACACGGATTCCACGGTCGCGATGAATAGCCAAACCCACACCCCTAAACCCCTACGAGAGCGGCTAGCAACCCTACCAATTCTAGGGTTAGGAGACCCGGACTCGACTCCTCGAGTTGGTCTCCTATTGGACCCCAGAACCCAGTTACTTGTGCCCTCCTCCTTGGGTCTATCCTAGTGCGGAAAAGTAAATAATATACAAAAGGTGACATCTTCCGCAACCTGGAAGTGCCCCAATAAAAGAATATTACATACAAGTTTTTTACATGAATGAAAATGAAAAACACTCATCTCACATAAAAAAAACCCCGGCTATTCAAACACGATGATCCAATATAACATATCCAGCAACACATAACATCACATGTCATCAACGTAAGTAAATATGCCCATCCCAATTGTCGTTGATATATAGCAACGAAACCGGCGATATCACATATTACACTTACGGTCGCAGACAAGAAAGTGTAAAACTACAACAGTTGGAATCCACAATCTGCATAGACATCGCATGCCTAATCAAATAAATTCCTTAGACATCGCATGCCTAACAATTATAAACCCCGCATTTTAGTCTCAAAATCGAAAACACTTTTCAATATCAAGTCGGGCAATTCAATAAGATTCCCGACATCCTGATCGAATGCTCGTCGCAAACTTTAGTAGGCGGCCGCACCCCCGACGCCGTTGACGAAGTGCACCAAGGCGGAACACCGCTTCCGCGAGCACCCGAACGGATGCTTTCGGCGACGAGGTTCTCCTACAGTCACTTGGTCGGGGCTATGGGGCGTGGCTGTCTATTAAGTTTACCGGCGAGTATCCGCGTACGCTACGTGATTGCGACGGACTTTTGATCGCATCAAAATTCCATGGCAACCGATCAAGTGAGACTAAAGTGCTATATTTATAACATTCAAATCAGTTATCTCATAACTGCTTGTGGATTCCAAGTATTGTATCCCATTCCAAATAAATAGAAAATGTTAAACTTTCCGATCGAACAATCAAACACCCAAGTTTTCCCGAAACAGATCAACACATGAAACAAGTTTAAAAAACATTCACTTCGTGCCTCAGTACCAACGGTCCAGCCGTAGAACGGTCAAGCCAACGCCTCACATGTGGCATGCCGTACTGCCCCAAACCCTAAGATTCAAAGGGCAGTTCAAGATGGTCACATAATCGAGTTATGGTTTGTTGTCTTCTAGAGGGACCATCGCGTTACTTGCACTACTTAGAACGTGATTAAACTACGGAAATATCCAACACTTGGAAATTTCCCGGCAGGGGAAAAAGTGGGTATTTATATCCGGTCGAACTTTTTAACATATTCAATAATTATCCGGAAAAACACATAGACAAAGTTTGATAATCCGATCAAATCCTTGAACTACCAATACAACCCAGAAAACTCAACTCTTGAGTGCAAATTAAAAATTCCCATAAAACTCAGCACCTAAAGAAACAAATTACTGTGCAAAAATAGAAGGCTGATCTCATCATATTGCCGCGGAACCGCCGCAGAAGTCACTGCCGCGGTTCCGCCGCACTTTGGCCGTATCTTTTGGTCAATTTTGCACCGTAATTCATAGAAATTCCTGATGAATTTTTTAAGAATTTTTAATCTGGAAAAAACCCAGTTTTGAAAAAATGTCCAGAGAGGTTGAAAAATTGGGGTTTCGGGTTCGATTGGGTTTCTAACATCGTCTACGCATCGCCTAAGGCTCTAGCTAGGCTCTGATACCACTGTAGGGTTCCTAAGCACACTAATGAGGTCTCACAAGGCATCAACCATGCCAAATTCAAAAATTTCCGGTGCCTACAAACCCTAATACGGATCGTTAACTAGATTTTAGGCGAAAACGATAACTAGTTAACAACTTAACTAAGAGTAAACCGAAAATACAACCTTTGTAGATCCGGTCCTCCACCTCCATAGCTCCGTGATGAAGTCCCCTCGCTGCGATCATCGGATCCCGGGCTCTAGCGTCGGCTTCATCGGAGAAATGGGCGGGCTAGGTCGTCGACTTCGATGCCGAAGATGATCTACGTCGAGGCAACACAAGATCAAGCTCCAACTTCACCAAGTCATGAAACTTGTGAAGAAAACACCCTATACTACTTGGCAAGTGGTAGAGGATGAAGAAATAGGAAGTGGGTTCACTTTAGAATTGGATTTCTCACTCTTTTTCTCAAGTTGCCATTGTTGGTAGCAAGCTTTTTCTTCATCTTGAAGAAGAAGAAGAAGAAAAGATAATATGATAAGAAAACCCAAAATAGAAAATAATATGATACTTATCATATTGCAACCATGGTTATGTGTAGAGAGTAAACTAAGATTAGGTGAATGGTTAGGTTAGGCATGAAACAAAAATGGTAGACTTTTTCAAAGCTTCATGAAGCTTCAATGTAAAACAAAGCAAGCCACCATTTCTCTTTTTGCCAAAATGAAATAAATAAATAAATGAATAAATAAATTAAACAAAACCCTAACCATTTACTTAACCAAGGTTTAAACTAAACATACACACAAACATGCATGTATCATCAAACATGATACAATCAAGTGCACAAAAATATATCGCATATACAATGTGCACATCAAGTGAGAAAATCCATCTTAAGTGAACCAATACTAGTTAATGCAAAGTAATATATCAAATATATAATTATACATTAAATCATTAAATCAACACTTGATTTAACGATATGGTCATATCGCATATAACCGACTAATATCCAATGTATCGGCTTATCGAATCAATCCTCGATTCGATAACTAGGTTATATCGCATACAACCATTCGATACATTCATCGCGAGAATAGAATACGGTATCACATACACGCATTATTCTCGGTCCCGCACATATCTCATATGCGCTCCTATTTCGTTTCGCTTGAGCCAGGAAACCTCTGTGTAGGACTCTAAAGACTCGTCAATACGCCGGCAGCAGGTGATGATCATATCAAACACCCACAAGCCGCAAGCGGTCTGCTAAACGTAACGGCCACCCGGGTATTGAACGATCAGAAGATCGACGAGTAAGCCCGCTCACACTCCTGTGAATCCAACCAGTAACACTTACCGTACAGTCCGGTCTTGTCGTCTGATATGTCGCATATCTCGCCTAGGGGTGGTAAACGTCAGACCCAAATAGCTCGATAAGTCGTGTCGATATGAGGTCTATAACAGTTCGAGAAACTACTGATAACACTTACCAGTAAATCTCAGCAACCCTGGCCAGGGATTTCCGGTTATAGCCAATCGAACACAGCGCAACATCAACTCCCTATACCGGGAGAGACGAATCCCCTCCTATCGCTCATTGCCTCCATGTGATTCGGGACTGTACCCAAAAACCACCGTTTTTCACGCCCTCTTGGACGTGGTAAGGTGGAAATCAAAGCACAGTGGGAATCACACAAGACTCTGTGACGATCTCGGGTCAACAGACTAACCTGTACCAGTGTCACCAGAGAACTGCCATCTGACGTAAGGTATAATACCATCTGGGAGTTCTCGGCGAGTCCGTCCAGTGTACCCAGTCTCCACTGAGCACCCGTATATCATCTCTGATGTCAAACACCAATGGATATGGGATCATCCATCGCCCATCTGTATGGGTCGAGAAGGTATACGCTAGTCTACTCTAGTATATCGATGCCCCGTCTCGATATACCCACGACTAGGGACCTTGAAGGATGTACTTATGGACTACCCTGTCCCCACTAGTATGATCCGCATCATAGTCCAGGTAGTCAAGTACACATCCTAAGGGCTTTACCAACATGTAACAGAGAGACAATCAGTGTACACGTTAAGGTAAAGAGCAACCAGATAGCATACTATCATGTCGAGCAAGAAAGTCCTCCCTATATATGTCCAAGCATCCACTACAATATATATCCTATGTATAGTAATAGCCTCTAGGGCATACATATAACTAACACAATCATTCCTATCCACCACCATATACATATGTAGGTGTTTGTGCGTGTCATGGCAATTACAGACGGTGTGGGTGTAGCATACAATTTAGTGCTCGTGCAACATGAACCGTCAGTAATGTGTTATATCTAAAGGTATGAGTCAACTACAACAGATAATGCTATGCAATGGCATTCATATGAAAGTAACTAATATGCAAATACATGCAGCTATCATATCATATTCGCCCCGACGCATAACGCCATACGACGATTTCCCGGTAGATGTTAAATCTACTCACCGATGGTCTCGAGCTATGAAAATCCGACCACCTGCTTCCCCTTGTCCGCAGCACCCGAAATCCCTTCTTGCGAACCTAAAATTTAATAAATACAACACATAAGCTAAATATCCTATGATGACAAAAAGACAACGAAACGCGATGAAAACGCCCGGAAAATTACACTGCGCGCTTAGCGCATCTATCGCGCACGACATCGGCCAAAAACCCTAATTGGGGTCGCTAAACTACAAAACACCAAGTCTGGACCCCGATCGTCCCGATCGCGTAACACAACACAAATAATTACGAGGAATACAATAGATATAACCTCGCAACGACCAATCGAACCCACGTCGGAAAAATCCTGAAACCTAGAAAGCGGCCTATCGCAATATTTCGCACTAGTTTCAAGCTAACGCATATCTAGCGATTACAAATACCTTAAAATAGCTTAACTAAGCTATCTAAACCATTCTTATATTTTTAACACTCGCTAATTATGTTTTAGCAAAAACCTAGTAAGCTAATTGCATAATTAAACAAAATGCTCATTAGCAAAAATTAACATTTTCTACTAGGTTAATTTTTTCCAAAACACAAATTAACACTTTAAATGAACACTAATCACTTAAACAAACTTTAAACCTAACATGAATTTCTTAAACCAAATATAAATGAATTAATTATGATTTAAAAGCTAAACTAAACACATAATTAGCTAATTAAAATAGCTAGACTAAGATTAAAACAAATATATAAGGATTAAGGTAAGAATTATACCTCCCCAAGAACACCAAAAAGAAACTTAATCCCTCCTCATAGCATCAAAAAAAAACCATGCTTTGATGAAGATCCAAGAAGGATTAGTGAAGGAAAAGATGGTTTTATTTTCATTTAGGATTTTTGTGGATTTATTTGGAAATTTTTGAAGAATTTTGAAGAAAGAATGAAGAAATGAGCTTGGGAAATATTTTGGACAGAAATTTGGGATAAGGCTCGGCCATGGGGAGGTTGGGGGTATTTTTGTGAATTTTGGGTGAAAAAATTGCTAGGAAAATGAGTTATAAAAGCTAATAAATGCACTTTGCCACCTTTACACCTTTTCTTTTCTTTTTAAAATAATTCCTTTTGCACTCCAAAAATATCTAGATATTTAAAAAAGAAGTTTCCAAAATTTTTCTAGTGACAAAATTAATTTATTCACAAGTGAAAAAATTTCCCGATTTACGTGCACAAAATACCGCTTAAAATAATATTTTATTTGGGAAAAATTCTATCTGAACCAAAAACCTCCCAAATACTCCCAAAGTTCGCGCAAAAGCTTTATTTTAGCTAAACTAGGTGTCGGCAAGTTTATACGGACGTTTGATCGAAATCGGGTTAAAATAGGAAAAAACGACAATTTTGCCCTAAAACGGGGAAAATCACAAAACGATTTCTAAAACGATACAATCTCCCCCCTTATAGAAATTCGGTCGCCGAATTAAAATTTAACTACACGTACCTTCAAAGAGATGAGGAAATTTCTTCCGCATCTCGCTCTCGGCCTCCCAAGTGATCTCCTCACTAGTCGGGCTACGCCAAAGAACCTTCACAGATGACAAGACCTTTGACCGAAATTTCTTCACCTGCCGATCCAAAATAACTACCGGCTGCTCGGTGAACGAAAGATCGCGCTCAAGCTGAACGGTCTCATGCTGAATCATGTGAGAAGGATCATGAAGATATCTACGAAGCATCGACACATGGAAAACGGGGTGCACATCCGGAAAAGTAGGCGGGAGCGCCAAACGATAAGCAACAGAACCCACTCACTCAAGGATCTCGAAAGGACCTACAAATCTGGGACTGAGCTTCCCCCTCTTCCCAAATCGCATAACGCCCTTCAACGGAGAAATCCCCAGGAATACATGATCCCCCACTGCGAACTCAAGTCTGCGACGACGACGGTCGGCATAAGACTTCTGCCTGGACTGGGCTGCTCTCATCCTGTCCTAAATCAGCTGGATCTTTGTAACAATTCAGAAAATATAAAATATTATTTTTAGGAGTTTAATATTAAAATAATATTTTTCCCGAAAACTGCCGATTTGCGAAATTGGGGTTTTCGAAAAAGGGTATAAATATATACCAATAATTATGAAATAAATAGAAATTAAAATTATTTATTCATTTAATAATATAATTAAAGGATTTGGCATTTTTAAAATTTATTATACGCAGTTTCGATAAAAACCCGATTAGTGCACTGCTAATCGCGATTAAGCCAAATCCGCGTTTTTACAGTTTCCATGGTTAGTGCACCATGACATGTTCATTTTGTTACATGTTTCATTTCATTTGGGCTTTATATTATGGTTTTTGGTGAGAAAAAGATAGAGGAAAAGGGTCATGATGAGTGAAGAGAGAGAAAGGAGACAAAATGATGACATGTGAAGGGAGTGGGCGAGAATTATAGAGAGAGAGAGAAGGGGGCTGCTGCCTTAGCCATTTCCCACCTCATTTTCCCTTGCCTCTTCATCTCCCTCAAGCCACAACCCTCCACTAAAATCCCTAGATCCATCTCCTAACAATCCCCCAAAACCCTACACACCCTTTACAAAAATTAATCCCCTCTTCAACCTCTACACATGGGACCAAGAAAAATTCAGTTTTGATGATCTTGGGGGATTCATGGATGCTATATGAGGTAATCCCTTCACTAATTGGGTAGTTTTTCATTTTAACTTAGTGTTCATACGTGTTTAGATGTGATATTGTGAAGATTAGTGAGATATTAGGAAACCCTAGAAAGAGGTTGAGTGTTTGTTGAAATTGGTGATGTGTAGTGGCTGCCCACAAGCCATAGTGGTGTTTTACTGACCTAGAATAGGGGATGAAACCCAAATACGGATTTGGGATTTGAGTTCATGTCGATTTGTATGATTTTAGAGGGTATTTTGAAATCTGGAGCAACCCGGGGACATTAGAAATGATTTTGGGCTTACTGAGAGTCGTGCAGGCACCTGGGAAGCTACCACTGAGACCCGAGCCCCTAATTCAAACCCCAGGCCGCAGATATATTCATTCTGGCCGCAATTTGCGGCCAGAGCAGGGTAGAATTGTTCCAGATTTGATCCATAGCTCATTTTGCACTAAATTAGACCCCTCCTATGTGCAGTTTTGGCTAATTGTCATCTGGGGAAAATCTGGAAGCATTTTGGTGTGTTTTAGGCTATGTTTTCCGTATTTTAAAATGCACTTTCTTGATATTTGGATTTGTATTTGGTTGTCGGGTGTTCGTACATCGACAACAGGGATTGGTTGATTGATTTGCACGTTTAGGCCATAGGTTTCAACCTATGAGCACACTGTGCGCTGTATCGGTTTTCTGCATCGATTTTAATACGTATTGCGATTGGTTATTATTGTAGGTACCCTCGCATGGATTCCGAGGCGAAGAAGCATGGCGTCATCGATTTCGGCGAGCGAAGACCAAGTGAGTAGATCTATATCTACCGGGGAAGTCGGGTGGATGGCATATAGCACCCCCGCAAACTTCTGAAGGAAAACTGATTTATAGAGTATGGTTAGGAAACCTAGATTAGGGAACTAGGGTTAGAATATAGATAGCTATGTAGTCATATTAGAACTAGAGGATAGTTAAGTGTGATATGCTACTACTACTACCCTAGGATGATGTTTAGCGATATTACCGCTTAGGGTTCTGTAGGACTAGATAGTCGATGTAGATGTGTCATCCGAACCATACCTTTTTCTAAACCAAAGAATCGTATGTATCTTTTAAATGTATATCTTGAGGGATGTTACGGATTTTCAAATGATATCTTTTCTTTAAAAACACCGTAACCCCTGTTTTCAAAACTACGATTCACTTCTTTAAAAGTCTGATTGTATGGTTCGGGTGTGTTTGTTAGATTAGATACTTATACTTAGTGGAGATAGCACATTTATACAAACTCGACATGATATGAGACATAAATGCGATGAAAGAATACAAGAAGAATTTGATGATATGATGATATGATATGATGGTATACGGATGCGAGTCGATCGAGATGATTTATACCCTGCCGGTCCCCTGATATGAGATTATTGCAGATGCGACCCGGGACATAGGTATATAGGGTTATATATATAGAATGTTGTGAATCATGGATGATAGGCCGTATATGATATTAGGCCGTACCCTCATTTGTCTTATAGGATGATAGGATCCCTATTAGCTTAATACCGCCGCACGATGGTATTCCGTGTGTGATGAGTTGACTTGATGATTGATCCTTACCCTTGACTAGAGGTTGCCGTACGATGGATTATACCGTACGCGGTGTTATTGGGCTAGATGCCGATTGATAGATTCACCGACTCGGACATATGATAGTTACGTATACCATATAGCTATTAGCTGATGATTTACTTGCTGCATTCATGATATTATTATTACATCGCATATACCTGTGATAGTACACCTGCACCATTATCGATGATGCGTATGTTACTCGTACACATATTTGCCGGCTCACACACTTCATCATCGATAATTGCCATGTCACTACACAGTAGGGTTGCTGCACCATGATATGACTCTTCGCATAACTTGCTTGCACATATACATATTGTACCTACATAGATAACCGGTTTATTGTAAAATTGGGAACCGCATGTTATATTTTAAAAACTGGAATCATTTTAAAAGAGCGGTTTTCCCTTAATATGTCATATCACTATCCCATGTTGCATGATACACGGATATGCCCGCATTTCTTTTTACATGTCGCATACATCATGCTCTATTACTTTACGCATTGAGATATGCTGTTTTCATGAGATTTCTGGATTTGAGAACCGTGGCTATTTCAAAGGAAGCATATTTTGTTTTAAAAATCCGGTTTTTCTTGATATGATATTTCAGTGCGTCCACCATGTGTTTTCTCGGTTCTGAGAGTGGCATGTGAAACCCGATTCGAGGAGTGGTAGGCACCGTCTGCAGGTACATGGTGGACACGGTGAGGTACCCCGGGGCAAGAAGACTCGTATATGTTAGACGGTGAGCCCGGCAGGGGGAGTACTACCTACCGGTGATAGTATGTGGACTCGGAGGTTATCAAGAGGATACCGACCGGAGTAGCGAGATGGATATGAGGGCCGACCAGGGTGTGCGGCGCCTGAGGGCCGATCTGAGGATGCGGTGCCTGAGATATATGAGGATTTACGTGCCGATGCTGGGCATGGTTTTCATGATGTCTTCGAGTGTCGATGCTAGGCACTCAAGTTCCATGATTTGATGTGTCGGGAGGGACACCGTTGATATATATCCTCATACTTTCATGCACACTCTTTTATGATATTTACATGCATGATATTGTTGCGTCAGTGGTTGACGCGTGGATTAGACCCACATACATACATACATACATACATACATACATACACCGATTCTACTATCGGAGATTTTGCACATGCTTATAGATATTGATTTATGGGTGGACGAGATCCACATATCCGCATGCATTGATTATTACTGTTGGATGTTATCCACATGCATATAGATACTGACTACCTTAGTGACACATATACGACCCGGTCACCCTAGATATCATAGTATTACCTTTTGATATAGTTTACCTAGGAGTCGTTGTTTATTCGATTTCTACTTGTAGATATATTTCTATTCACGAGTTGTCAACTCACCCCCGTTGTGCCATAGTTCTTGCAGGTTGACCGCGTGGATCAGTAGCGGCATCGCTGGCACAAGTTCTTTTGGGTGTTTTACAGTGGTAGGTGGGACATTTGTATCGTACCCACTCTTGTATTACATTTCATATTGTATCTAGTTAACTCCATCAATCAACAGAATTAGTGATTTGAATAAGTAATGAGACTTAGTGAGACTGGTAGTTGCGAGATTTGAGCGATGGGTTTTATTTTCCCTTTGGGGTTATATCTTGCTCTTTTCTTTATCTTTTTGTGGTGAACTTCGCCGTTGGGCGTCGTATACTCATTTATACTGTATTGCGTGGTTGTGATCCGCCGTTTGGCAAAGAGCTAGCTCCCGCTTGGGGATGCCATTATTCTTGCTATGTATTTGTGGTTTTGGATCAAATATACAAAGGAGGTGCTGCCAAAATTTTTCAAAAGACGAAACATGTTTTTCAAACTAGAAAATTTCATTTGCATCATTCATGTTTCTTTCTATGCATTGAGCACACTTGATTTTATTATACCTTTATTTCAAAAACTCCACCTCCTTTATTTTCTTAAAAAGGTTTAGATTTCTGGGTTTCAGCTTACTTGAATTCCGTTACGCCTTTAGACGTGGCGTGATTCAAGTGCTGGTCACGAGCTAATATTTCGGGTCGTGAAAAAGTTGGTATCAGAGCGCTAGGTTTAACCTTTGTTTGAATCTATGTTTGACTATGCGGAGTCTAGGGCGGGAGTGTATTTCGGAATCTAGGCTTGACCTTACGGAACTTAGACTTGAACGGGGGGTATTAGACCCGAACTTTCGTTTCATAGGCTGACCCTGATTAATGGAGTAGGTAGCTTGGGTAGAGTAACGTACCGTACGTATGTTCCGCGACATATTTACGATACGATACTCCACTTAAAAAACCTTAGGATGTATATATTTTTGAGACCAGTGATTCTCTTCGTATCCATGATTATACATCCATTGGAGATCCTTGATTCTATTTGTTTCCATGGTCATACTTTCATTGATGCTGTTCCTTTTTATGATCATGTATCCATACTGGATTTGTCGTTTCCTCTCATGCCGTTGATCTGCTTTATTCGATACTCGATTGAGGTTCCTGTCACCATAGTTGAGCGCAGTTTGAGCTGCTGCTAGCGTTGCGGTCAGGGCGAGCTCCTTTGATTCGAGGGCCGACCATTGTGTTTTCTGGGGACATGAGAACGTCCCGAGTTAGTATTTTGTTGTGACCTCTTGTCGAGGCGAGTGCTTGGTTTTACACCGGATGATCGGGCCATTGTTAGAGCTGCCTGTTGCGAGAGGACTGTAGATGTACAGCATACCTCAAGGATTTTGATGTCGCCTACCGTGCAGACAGATGACCCAGCTGTTGCTGAGATTGATAGGATGTCGCTTCTGGAGCTTACGAGCTGAGATAGCCGGAGCTTCCAGGTAGATATGAGACAGATGATAGCTAGTCTACCCCGATTTGAGAGACGAAGGTGATTCGTCCGATTTATGCGCCGGAGCAGGCCCAATTGAGTTGAAGATTTCCAGTATGGAGAGTCTTACTCGGATCTAGAGCAGACCGATTTAGAGATGACCGCCAATGTATCGCCTTTCCTGGAGGATTGAGGCATTGTTCAGCGTACAGACGAATGAGCCAGTTGTTGCTGCAAATAACGAGGTATCGCCCAGATGTTGGAGCTACTGCAGCATAAGTATATACTTAGAGATATAATGGAAGGTCGCTAGCCACCCAAGGGTGAAGGACTAGGACATGTGGTTCGTTCGCTACCCGATACGAGGTCATCAGATAGATTGCTTCCAGCTAGAGATGACTTCACGCAGATTCGTTGAGAGTCGATAGAGACGATCGAATGTCAGGAAACCATATTCCAAGTTTAAAGTATTCGGAAAGACATGCAAGCAATTCTATGGACCCTCTAGAAGAATGAAACCCTAACTCGACATAATGACCGTGTGAAAGCCTTTGAACCTTAGGGTTTGCGGCAGTTCCACGGCGCCATTATTGAGGCTTGTGTTTGCCCTTCTACGGCTGGACCACCGATGTCATGGCATGTACTCGATACTATTAAACTGTACCCAAGATGTTGATCTCTTGAGGGATTATGAGGCTTTGACATATCGATCGGATGGTTCGACATCATTCGGATATCTTGTGATGGGATACATTGCTTGGGAGACTCCAGATACGAGCATAGCCATTGGAGCGCAGTCCTTGCAGCCACAAGAAGACGAGTCCGAATCAGTCGACATTGGGGCCGAGTGAAGTGGAGAGTTCGACGAGTAGTGAGTATTCCTCCGATGGACGGGACGAGCTCCCGAGGACGTGTTCGGCCAGACATCTTCTACAGAGTGATGAAGATACCGAGTTCGTGACTTCGAGTCTGTGCGAGAGACTTCAGTTTGACCGTCGCCGAGAACAGTTGCAGTGCGCAGATAGCATGGTGTGACGTCATAGTGGACGATGATAAAGACGAGTGGAACCAAAAGTTCGTGCGAGACGCTGACGAGCTGTTATTACTCCCTGTCGAGATCAGAAACCTGATATGCTTATAGAGGCATTGGGATACGACCAGTTTCCGAGGAAATGTGTGCGGCACATGCAGATGTCCAGAAAACGAGAAAGGATTATATAAGAATACCAGCCTCCGTACAGTTCGGTATAGGCAAGATCGGAAGAGACCTTGAGCAGGATTCCTTCCAGGACACTGCTGCAATGTGATTTGCACACAGGATCAGATGTGCCACGTACAGTCAGAGGACCAAAGGCCGAGGCCAGCAACGTGCTTCTTTATGAGTGGTCATGATGATTGACCGAGAGATGACCAGAGAAGTGCTAGAGCGGAATCGTCCCCGTTAGCACACCTGACCGGACCGATGAGCCGATAGATTGCGAGATTGGTAATCCGCAGAGAAGATAAGGACCCAGAGACCGAGGATGCCAGACCGTGAGCAGGAGGCAAGCGGATGTTCTTGTTCTGCCAGTTTCTAGGCGCACCGATTTATTTCTCGACATTGTAGGAGGTGTACCTCGATGTCCTTTGTCGCGATTTGCGTTTGTGATCTGAGTATCACGCTTATATCGCTTGGATTTGAGTTTTGATGACGAGTTTCCTGATATTGATTTCGTGCGCCATGCTTGCACCTACTGGGTATTTACATTTTGTGCATAATTATTGCACTTGAGATATGTTTTATACACCATTGTATTGATTTTTGATTTGCGCATATTTATCGCACTTGATATCGGTTTTGTGCCTTGGTTGCACATGTTTATAATTTCATGGATTTCATACGGTTGATTTGATTTTTTGTGCGTATGACATGCACTCGATTTGATGTTTGCACTCGGTATAGCTTATATGTGCTTGTAGTGCATTGATATGCGTTTTGTGCACGCAGTTGCACACGTTTACGATTTTATACACCTTGGTGTACTCGGTGTTGCTGTTTATGCATTTGAGTTATTGATTGGTATTTCGTGCACTATGTTGGATATATGTATGCCCTAGAGGCCATTATATGATAGTGGATGTATTTGTACATGTATATATATTCAGTATGCATTCTTGCTCGACATGATAGTATGCTATCTGGTTCTTCTTTATCTGACATGTTGATTTAATCATGCTTTTATTCATTCATACATGCTGATAAAGCCCTGAGGATATCGGCTTGACTACTCTGATTATGATGGAGATCATACTAGTGGGACATCTGTAGTCTATAAGCATATCCTGGAAAGTCCCTAGTCGTAGGTATATCGAGACGGGGCATTGATATACCAGAGTAGACTAGCGTATATGATACTAGACCTATACGATGGGCGATGAATGTTCCCACATTCATCGATGTTTGACATCAAGATCATATACGGGTGCTCAGTGGTGACTGGGTACACTGGACGGACTCACCGAGAACTCGTATATGGAATTATATCTATCGTCGGATAGCAGTTCTCAGGTGACACTGGTACAGGTTAGTCTGTAGACCCGAGATCGTCATAGAGTCTTATGTGTTCTCCCACTGTACTTTGATTGCCACCCTACCACGCTCTACTGAGTCATGCAAATAGGTGGCCTTTGGGTACAGTCCCGAGACACACGAAGACAATGAGCGATAGGAGGGGTTTCGTCTCTCCCGGTATTAGGAGTTGATGCTGTGCTGTGCCCGACTGGTTATATCAGTAAGTCCCTGGCCAGGGCTGCTGAGATTTGCTGATAAGTGTTATCAGTAGTTTCTCGATCTGTTATAGACCATTCACCGGCACGACTTATTGAGTTATTGGGGTCGACGTGACCATCCCTAGGCTCGATATGCAGCATATTTGATGAAGAGACCGGACTGTACGGTAGTGTTGCCGGTTGGCTCGACGGGAGTTGTAGCAGGTTCGCTTGTTTTCTTCTGATCGCTCAATACCCGGGTGGCCGTTATGTTTAGCTGACCGCTTGCGGCTTGGGGGTGCTTGATATGATCATCACCCTCTGCCGGCGTATTGACGAGTCTTAGAGTCCCACAAAGGAGTTACCTAGTCCAGGCGAAACGTTGTGGTGCGCGTATGCGATATGCGCATGGACCCGATTAAAATGCGCGTATATGATACCGTACATTGATCGGGCGGCTTGCTTTTGGTAGGGTCATATATGATATGGCCGGATTGATAAATCAAGTGTTGATTTATCATTTAACTATTAGTTTTCTCACTTAAAACCTTTTCTTGGATGATGGATGTGTGCATGCATGTATGTTTTTCTTTCTTTCTTTCTTACTAGTTTCATGCACATATGGATGTGCATACATACATACATACATACACCCATCTATCATGGTTGTTTACACATGGAAATGGTGGCAATATAAGACTCACACCATGGTTGAATATATGGATTATTATTTGATTTATTGTTTAAAACAAAATAGAAAAGATAAGGATAATTCTTGCTTGCTTCTACATTCTTCTTTAAACCTAACCATGCTCACCTACTTCTAACCATGAGTTATCCTTCTCTTTGTGTTTTAAAACTCAAGTTAAATAATGTCTCCATCACTAAACCATGGTTTGAAGTGAGAAGAAATAAAATATATAAAGATATATTTCATTTCTTTTCTATGGTTATCATTTTACTCTTGTTAAAAGAAAGCTACCATCTTCTTCCTCCTTCACCATTTGCTCTCTAGTTTCTTCTAGTGAGTAAAACACACATAAAGAAAGGTTTTTGAAGTGAGAATCTTAACCACAACATCATTCTACACAAGTTTAGCCAACTTGTTTAGAGTGTTCTCTTCGATTCTCATCCTGATAATCGAAGTTGCGAGCTTGGACGAGGAACTCCGGGTGGATCGTCGTGGACGTGAGAGGACTTCAAGAGGACCTTCTTCCAACACCCAAGAGACCAAAGAGTCCAGCGAAAGGGAGCTACAAAGGTTGTAGTCTCGAAACCCTAGTTTTTTATTGGCTTTAAATTCGAAACCCTAATTTTCTAGGATCGATTCCTTTGTATGCTTGTTTAGCACCATAAAAATCTAAACTTTGAGACATGTGATGCTTCAAAACTCTACATAGGGTGTTAGGCAAACCTTTCATTGGTATCAGAGCCGACCTAGAACATTAGGCGGCGCTTTTACGAAGTAAAAATCCCGATCGGACAAAAATACAACATTTTAAGACCCTCTCTAGACAAATTTTAAAATTTGACATTTTTCAGAATTAAAAATACTTAAAAAATAGAGCAGGAAATTATATGGAATACTGTGAAAAACGAACAAATGATCCGTACATATAGCCGCGGAACCGCGGCAAATACTTGCTTAGGCCGCGATTCCCCGGCCGTACAAAGAGTTCATTTCCTCATTTTTCTACAGTAATTCATAATACTGCTTGTACAGTGTTTTAGGTATGTTTAATCTGAATATAGTATTGTATTTTCTGGAGATGGTTTTGGACGCGTAGATTCGATCGGAATTTTCATTTCGTTGCTTTTCCGGGTAAATTAGAAAGTATTGAAGTGTTTGAACGAGTATCATTTGCTCACTATTCACAGGGTTTAAATACTTTGGAGATACGTGCAAGTCTTTTTGTGGTGGACCCTCTAGAAGACAACAAACCTTAACTCGATTATGTGACCGTCTTGAACTGCCCTTTGAACCTTAGGGTTTGGGGCAGTACGGCGTGCCACATGTGAGGCGTTGGCTTGACCCTTCTACGGCTGGACCGCTACTACTGTGTCACACTTCGGATTTTTAAACCCTGCTCAAGTGTTGAGCTTTAGTGAATCTTGGGTACTTGATCGTTCGTTCGAAAACTTTAATACTGTCTGTTTATCTGGAATGTGATACAATATGTGGAATTCATATAGTTTAGGCATGAAATACGAAATATGTGATATTTCGCATTTATGATGTCTAAAGAGAATGTGGATTCCAGATATTGTAGTTTTACACTTTCTTTTCTGTGACCGTAAGTGTAGTATGTTCGATATCGCCGGTTTCGTTGCTATACATCAACGACAATTGGGGTATGCATACTTACTTACGTTGATGATATGAGATATTATGTGTTGCTGAGATATGATGTGCAGGATTGTCGCGATTGAATAGCCGGGTTTTTTTATGTGAGATAAGAGTTTTATATTTTCATTCATGTAAATTCAAATGTAATGTAATATTCTTTTATTTGGGGCACTTCCGGGTTGAGGTTGTGTCACCAGTGTTGTATATTATTTACTTTTCCGCATTAGGATGGACCCAAGGAGGGGAGCACAGGTGACCGGGTTCTGGGGTTCAGTGGGAGGCCATCTCGAGGAGTCGAGACCGGGTCTCCTAAACTCCAGAATTGGCAGGGTCACTTGCCGCTCTCGTAGGGGTCCAGGGTGTGGGCTTGGCTATTCATCGCGACTGTGGAATCCGTATTTTCTATTCTGGCTAAATACTAAATACGGATGTCCTAGTATATCCCACGTTATATCTATGTTTCTGCTGCCTGTGTTCTGTGATATCTGAGACGAATGACATATTATATATATGATATATAGTAGACGTTGCTTATGTTTTACACCCGCGCTAGTCCCGTCCCGGTATGCCGTTAGTTAAGTAACCTAACGGTGCATAACGGAACATTGCGGCAAATGCGGATGGCATAAGCGTACGTGTTATTTTCGTTTCTTTTCTGTGATTGGCTTAAGGACTTAAATGATGGGATTACATTAATGTGATTAATGTAAAGAAAATAAATCTAAAAAGATGTTGTAGAATCGGATTTAAAAACCACTCGGCTATTTATGAAAAAGCTATATTTCAAAACAGCGGAGCTTAAGCCACTCCTTTTGAAAACCATTTGATTCTACAACGATATCAAGCTCAAAGCGTTAAAGATTTTCTTAAAAATCATCTGCAACCCTCCGTCATTTTAGAAAGTAGAGTACTTAGTATTCATGCTACGTTTGTTGACCTTAGCCAAGGCGTAGTGTTGTTGGAGATAATGCCCTCATAGTCAATTATTGGATCGCAGGTACGTGATTGCAATGATTGCGGAGGACCTATACCGGTAGGACAGTCTTACTCGAGATGATAGTATGCTATCTGGTTTGCCTTTATCAGTCGTGTACATGATCAGGTGACTGATTACATGTTACACTTTGATAGAGCCCTTAGGATCTTGCTTTACTACCAACAGTATGATGGCGATCATATACGTGAGAGTTGGGTAGTTTATATGCATATCCTTAATTGTGGTCCCTAGTCGTGGGAGTTTCGAGACAGGGCATCGATACTCCGGAGTAGACTAGTGTATACAGTCGAGACCTCGACGAGGGGCGGTGGCCGGTCTCACAAGCCACTGGTGTCAGTTGGATCACCTAAGATGTATACAGGTGCTCATTGGGTTATGAGTACACCGGACAGGACTCGCCGGGAATCTGCTAGTTGGTATTATACAAATCGTCAGATAGCAGTTCCCTGGTGACATGTGTACAGGTTAGTTCATTGACCTGAGGTCGTCATTTGTCTCGTGTGAGTTCCCACTGTGCTTTGATTTCTACCCTACCACGGCTCAAAGGAGTCGTGCAAACAGGTAGCTTTTGGGTACAGTCCCGAGCCATATGGAGGCACGTGAGCGGATCGGCAGGGGATTCGTCTCTCCCGGTATTAGGGGCGAGATCGTGCTGTGTCTAGGAGAGCCATTACACATAGCCCACGGCCGTGGCAGGAGATTTACTGGTAGGTACTCCAGTAGTATCTCAGGGTGTTATTGGGCTACACTCCGACACGACTTATACTGCTATTGGGGGTCTGACGTTACTAGCCCCCTAGGCAGATATGCGATACTCATAGACGAACGGACCGGACTATATATACATTGTCACTGTTAGGCTCAGTAGGGTTTTCGGATGAGTTCGCTCATCGGCCTCCCTTGAGGTCAGTCCATGGGCAGCCGTTACGCATTGCTAGTGCCGCTGACGGTTTGTGGTTAAACCCACTGCCAGGGTACTGACGAGTCATTAGAGTCCCCCACAGACAGTTTCCCAAGTTCGGGCGAAACGTTGTAGAGGCCGTATGGTTTTATGGCAGGGTTCGGAAAATGCACGTGCGTTTACGCACGTGTTATTTTTCGGGCAGATGATACTGGTCGGCTTTGGTTTAAGCCGGATCCGAGTATTATATTGAGTAGGTATAATATCTTTGTCTCAGTTGCATTTGTATTCGGTCGTAATACAAATGCGGGTATATTTATACAGTTACGGGGTTATCCTGAAAGTTGTTTCAGGATCACTTTTGGAAGTTGCCAGTTTCCAGTTTTCTATCAGCCGTCTTTTAACATTTGGTTAAAGACGGATTTATCTTTTCTTGGATAAGGGTGAGTCATCATTCTAGAAGCTTCTATAAGTGGTGATGAGGCTAGTGAGTCATTAGTGCTTTAATGGAGCCATTAATGCAATGGTGACTAGGTTAATGAATCACCATTTGCATTAATGATGTTTTGTTTGCATGAAGGATATTTGTGGTTGATATTTGTTCTTATAGTCACTCTCCCCTCTCCTACACTCACCTCCCTCTTTGCATATATATGGCCGGCCCTCTCTCTCCTCCTTCACTCACTCATTTTGAGAAATTATGGTTGCTAAAAAGAAAAGACTAAAGTTTTGGATGCATGGAAATTTCATAGTTCATTTCTTGTTCCATTTCATTTCCATCAGCAACTTCATTAACCGATCGTCCACGGCTTTGGACGAAGTGAGACAAAGTCATCTACTCATTCTCTACATCATTCTTGGTCGTCTCTTTTAGCAAACTTGACGACCGAGTTGCCTCGAGTCAGAGGCGGGAGCCCGTTTAAAGAATCAGTGATGTGGTGCCACCTAGACGAGCATATTGGAGATCGATGAGATCGGAGCAGCCGCAACGGAGCGTGGGATGATGGTTAAAGAACGAAGGACTCGGATCGTTCGGTATAACCTTTCTACACTCTTTACAGTTTGTTAGTTTAGCAATAATGGCAGATCCGGGTTAAAGTACACGATAGCGCCAGTTAAAAGTTTTTTGTTCCGCATTTGGCGTCTGTAGACGGCCGGGGCGCTAGCGTAGACTTACAGTGGTATCAGAGCCTCACCATTTTGCTATACTAACTTGTGCTAATGCGTTTAAAACATCGATCGAACCGGAAATCAAAAATCGCATTTTTCCAATTTGACAGTTTCTGTTGATTTTAAATGGTGTCCTAAAAATATTCCACACATCTCAGAAAACTGTGCAGGGTTTTTTAAAAACGCCGTACAAATTTGAGCACGTGAATCGACAAGACAGCCGCGGAAACGCGGCCAAACCCATGGTTTGGCCGTGCATCCGCGGCCGTTCTGAGCGATCATGCCCCCAAATTTGCACAGTATATTCTTCTCTGGAATTTGGGGTTTTTGGTATATATCTTTTGGGCCCAGATTTTATTACTGTACAACAGATTTGCGTGGGGCCCACTTTGTGATTGTAGGGTTCCTAGGCACACTAATGGAGTTTCAAAAGTGATCAAACATGCACAAATCAAATTTTACGGGTGCCTACAAACCCTAATACGGATCGTTTACTAGATATCTAGGCAAAGCAAGCAAGTAAACGGAAATATAGCTAAAGGAAAGGGGCTACAACCTTTGTAGATCCGTTCCACCACCTTCTAAGCTCCGTGAAGAAGTCCTCTCCGCTGTACAAATCCGATCTTGGACCCTCGCGTTAGCTTCATCGGAGAATGGGCGGGCTTGATCGTCGGTTCGATGCCGAAGATGATCTACGTCGAGGCATCGCAAGAACAAGCTCCAACTTCACCAAGCTTTGAAAACTTGTGAAGTAAACACCCTATAAAACTTGGCAAGAGGTAGAGGATGAAGAAATAGGATGTGGGTAGACTTTAGATTTGGATTTCACACACTTTTTCATCAATCACCATTGATGTAGCAAGCTTTTTCTTAAGTTGAAGAAGAAGAAGATGAAGAAAAGAATATGATAAGTATTAAGTAAATGATAAATAAATCAATACTTATCATTTACTAACCCTTGGTTAGTTGTAGAGAATGGACCATGGTTAACTTGAATGGTTAGGGTTAAGGATGAGATAAGAATGGTGGACTAATTCAAAGCTTCAAGAATCTTCAACTAGCAAACAAAATTAGCAACCATTCTTTTCTCATCTTTACCTTTTTATTTTTCCAAAATAAACAAAAGAATAAATAAATGAATAAGTAAATAAAAAGAAAACCCTAATCATAAACCTAACCATGGTCTAATTCTTTACACTAACCCTAGCTTGCATGTATCATCAAACATGATACAATCATGTGCACAAAATATATCACATATACAATGTGCACAAACCAAGTGAGTAAATCCATTTAAAGTGAACCAATACTAGTTAATGCAAAGTAATATATCAAATATATAATTATACATTCAATCATTAAATCAACACTTGATCCAATGATCCGGTCATATCGCATATAACCGGCTAGTATCCAATGTATCGGCTTATCGAATCAATCCTTGATTCGATAACTAGGTTATATCGCATACAACCATTCGACACACATTCATCGCGAGAATGAAATACGGTATCACATACACGCATTATTCTCGGTCCCGCACATATCTCATATGCGCTCCTATTTCGTTTCGCTTGAGCCAGGAAACCTCTGTGTAGGACTCTAAAGACTCGTCAATACGCCGGCAGCGGATGATGATCATATCAAACACCCACAAGCCGCAAGCGGTCTGCTAAAAGTAACGGCCACCCGGGTATTGAGCGATCAGAAGATCGACGAGCAAGCCCGCTCACACTCTTGCGAATCCAACCAGTAACACTTACCGTACAGTCCGGTCTGTTCGTCTGATATGTCGCATATCTCGCCTAGGGGTGGTAAACGTCAGACCCCAGTAGCTTGATAAGTCATGCCGACTTGAGGTCTATAACATTCGTGAAACTACTGATAACTCTTACCAGTATATCACTGCAACCCTGGCCAGGGATTTCCTGTTATGGCCAGTCGAGCATAGCGCAACATCAACCCCCAATACCGGGAGAGACAAATCCCCTCCTATCGCTCATTGCCTCCATGTGAATCGGGACTGTACCCAAAAACCACCTGTTTGCACGACTCAGTAGAGCCGTGGTAGGGTGGAAATCAAAGCACAGTGGGAGACACACAAGACTCTATGACGATCTCGGGTCAACAGACTAAGCTGTACCAGTGTCACCAGAGAACTGCCATCTGACGTGAGGTATAATACCATCTGGGAGTTCTCGGCGAGTCCGTTCAGTGTACCCAGTCTCCACTGAGCACCCGCATACCATCTTCGATGTCAAACACCAATGGATATGGGATCATCCATCGCCCATCGCATGGGTCGAGAAGATATACGCTAGTCTACTCTGGAATATCGATGCCCTATCTCGATATTCCCTCGACTAGGAACATTTCAAGGATGTACTCATGGACTACCCAGGCCCCACTAGTATGATCTATATCATAGTCCTGGAAGTCGAGTACACATCCTAAGGGCTTTATCAACATGTAATCAGAGAGACAGAAAGTATACATGTTAAGATAAAGTTCAACCAGATAGCGTACTATCATGTCGAGCAAGAAAGTCCTACCTATATATGTCCCAGCATCCACTACAATATACATCCAATGTACAGTAATGGCCTCTAGGGCATACATATAACTAACAATCTCCCACTTGCACTAGGGCCATCTGTAGCAGTGGTTGCAGTATCACATACTCAACCATCCCATAAAAGTCTCTCTTTGGGAAAAGGCCTTCGTGAGTGGATCCGCCGTGTTGTCCTCTGTGTCTACTCTCCTAACCTTGATCACCCTGGAGATTAACTATCTCCATGATCAGGTGATGCTGCCTCAGAATATGTCTGGGTCACTGATGGGACCAGGGTTCCAGGGTCGAAGCCACGCTTCCAATGTCATACAATGGCAGGAACCTAGTTCATCTTATGAACCAATATACACCCAAACTTCCTCTTTGGTAATATCTTTAATAGCGATGTTACCAGCCTTTATCGTCTAGTTTGCCACGGTATCGAGCTTGGAACTCTTCCAACATACCGTCCCTTTACTGAGGGTAAAGACAGTGCCTGTGACTGACATTCAGTCGTCTTTATCACCCTGAAACACTTCCAGTGATTCTCCCCAGGATCGATTGATACCATCTCACTACATCTAGTGAGAATCCTAACATCCAATTACATCTATCTCATAGATGAAAACTCAGAATTTAGGAGGTATCACTTTGATCCTATTTGGGGAATCCTAGTGATAATAGGAGATTGACCGATCGTAGTATAGGAAACTCCTTCCCTAACAAGAGTATGTCATCCACGTACTCTACGAGGATCGTCACCATACTCCCTACTACCTTTTTGTTTATACAAGGTTCATCTACCATTTTGATGATGTCAACTTCTTTGACTAATCCATCAAAACAGATGTTCCAACTCCGCGATGCCTGCTTTATCCTATAAAGCATCTTGCACACGTTTCCGCTGCTCCCACTGACTACAAGGTCCTCTGGCTGTGTTCTTATAGACGTTCTCTTCTAAATCAATATTTAGAAAAGTAGTCATGGCACCCAACCACCATATATCGTAGTCATGGTATGTAGCCGTGGCAAGTAGGATCTGGATGGATTTAAACATAGTCCCTGGAAAAGGTTTCATCATTATCCGTGCCTGGTTGATGACGAAAACCTTTAACAAGTCTAGCTTTGAAAGTCTCAACCTTTCCATGTACACCAAGCAATCTTCTCAAGATATACTTGCTCCTGATGGGGATTTAACCCTTCAGTTATAGCAACCAAAGTCCATACTTTGTTGGTGTATAAGGATTCCATCTCAGATCACTAAGCATCCAGCCATTCTTACAGAGTCCCTACTCTCGATGGCCTGCTCGAAACTGGTTGGGCAATCCTCGCTCCCACTGTCATCGAGAAACCGAGGTATCTCTCAGGTGGGTGAGGAACCCTACTAGATCGGCGGAGAGGCTGAGGTTCGTCGGAAACTATTGAATCCTTTGGTTCTACCAAATTATCTGCAGTTTTGTACAGCTGGAACCTTTCCAGTTCTACAGAACTGATCTTTCCTCCATCTTGTCCGGATTTTGCTTTTGACATAGGCCGGACAATCCCAAATCTTAACTCGCTTAAGAGATGGGTTCTTCCCATACCATATCTTATATGGAGTGGTAGGCACTGATTTGATTCGAACCTAATTTAATAGGTATGCAGCTTCTCAAGTGCATAACTCCCAAAAGGAAATAGGTAACTCAGTAATACTCATCATAGAGCACACGATATCTAATATTGTGTGATTGCTCCGCCCCGATACACCGTTGTGCTGTGGTGTATTCAGAGGAGTAATACTGAGAAAGAATCTCATTTTCCTTTAGAATAGTCCAAGGATTCCATGCACAAGTATTCTCCTCCCTGATCTCATCATAGGATATAATACTTATACCCGGTTATTGGTTCTCTACTTCTAACTTATATTCTGTGAATACCTCAAAAGGTTCGGACTTATGTTTCAACAGGAACATATGACTGAATCTTGAGAGATTATCAGAGAATATAATGAAGTAAAAAGAACCAGTCCTGGCATGTGTAGACAGGAGACCTTACATACATCATCATGTATCAGTCCCAAGAGTTTACTAACTCTTTCTCTGTTTCCAGTAAACGGAGCTGGTGTCAATATATCTTTGTGACATGACTGGCAAGTTTCACAAGATGTAAATTCAAACTGATTTAAATATGCATCTAAATGTAACTTCAGCTAGTCGGGTCGCATTGATATGACCTAGTCTATAATGCCTCAAGAACGAATCGTTCATTTCTGAACTCTTCCTCTTGTGTGTGTTCTGTATACAAGGAACTGTAGTTTGATTTAGAACGTCAATGCTTTTAGATAACGTGCCTGAACCGATCAACTTTTGATATAGGAAATGTTCAAAACATTATCCAACAATACAAAATTATATCATTTCTTTACTAATAAAGAGACTGATATGATTTTGTATATCAGGTTCGGTATCTAATAACATTTGTTCAGAATCAATGTATTGGTAATACAGGGTGACAGTGACCAACAGACTTGGCTGCAACACTTGCCCCGTTTTCTGCCTCATGAAACTTATCACCCGTTCTCAGTTCTCTACCTTTCTGTAGCCCTATGTAACAGATTACATATCTGGGATCCTGATCTGGTATCACATACCCAGGACGTAAAGGATACTGAGAAACAGTTCTTTGTAATGAACACACCCGAAGGAGATGCATCATATGCACTTTCTTCGTTTGGGCGGCATAGGAATTCTGGTATTCCCCTATTTCCTGCCCTGTCTTATAACAATTATAAGTTGGAGCGGGACCAACGTTCCCCAGCTCAGTATAACAAGCGGGTTCGGTCAATACATCCGTATTATTATCTTGATTAAGGCATGACATGGTCGCTACCAGGAGAGAGAGAGAAGAAAACACTCTGCGTGCGCTCTTGCAAGATTAGATTGGTTATTTATTTTATCTAATCAGGATGGCTCCCACTGTTTTTATCAAATCTTCCTTCAAACCTTAAAAGGAAAGACTAGCCGGGATTAATTACACTCTACAAGTTCGCTAATCTTTCAGCCAGGCCAGTGTCGGTACTTTGAGGGAGGTTCCCCGTGCTTTCGCACGGACCTAATTACAGTAAACCTCGTTTTCCCAGAGGCGTAACCCCGTTGACACCTTTCTAGACACCTACTTGATCGGCTAATTGCAAAGTGCAAAACTCTCCCAGGAGTAACAATTACTCGCAGTGGGTATCGGGATCCAACTATCACATAGAAGGTATGCAATCTCATTTGCAAATTTCAACATTTGAAACTCCCGATAAAGGTTTTTACCCCTAGCACCTATGACCTTGGCTAAAGTCAACAAATCATAGGTACTAGTCAAGTTCTACCCGTCATTTCATGATTAATTAGACCCACCCACATGACCCTTGGCTAAGGTCAACAAAGCCACATGACTGTCCTAACTAATCGCATCATATGCGGTGTAGGAAGACATCACTTAGCTACCGTACACTGTGCCTTGACTATGGTCAACAAACACAGCACGAATACTAAGTACTCTACTTCCTAAAATGACGGAGGGTTGCGGCTGGTTTTTGTGAAAACCTTTAACGCTTTGAACTTGATCTCGTTGCGGAATCAAATGGTTTTTAAATGGAATGTTTTCGAGGCTTTTCTAGTTTTGCTAAAGGGGTCACTCCCGGTGAAGGGATCGTCGGCCCTTTCCTCGTCGAATGAGGTGCGGGATATATCATATATATCACTGTGCAAAGAGGAAACTATAGAAGCGATCAAAGACAAACCGAGAGTTGTAGCATCTGCCAGTTATTGCTAAAGGAGTCACTCCCGGTGAAGGAATCTCGGTCCTTTCCTCATCGAATAAGGTGCAGGATGTTCTATAATGAACACCGCGATGCAAAGCAAGAACTGTAGCTACCTGTTTTATTTTGAAATTCGATTCCACAACATCAATTAGGTTTATTTTCTTTCATTAATCTCATTAATGAATATCCCATCATTTAAATCCACCTAAACATCACAGATAAATATAACGTACGCTTATGCCATCCGCATTCGCCTCGATGTCCCGTCTGCACCGTTAGGTTAGGTAACTAACGGCAGAGCGGGGCAGGGCTAGCGCGGGTGTAAAACATAAGCAACGTTTATATAATATATCATATATATACTATATATAATATCTGTCACAGAACATCACATGATCACAGATAAATCACAGCAGAAGATACATATGAAATATTGGATATACTAGGACGTCCGTGTTTTCAATACGAGCCAGTATAAAACACGGATTCCACGGTCGTGATGAATAGCCAATCCCACACCCCTAGACCCCTACGAGAGCGGCAAGCAACCCTACCAATTCTAGGGTTAGGAGACCCGGACTCGACTCCTCGAGTTGGTCTCCCACTGGACCCCAGAACCCGGTTACTTGTGCTCCCCTCCTTGGGTCTATCCTAGTGCAGAAAAGTAAATAATATACATCAACGGTGACAACTTCCGCAACCTGGAAGTGCCCCAATAAAAGAATATTACATACAAGTTTTTACATGAATGAAAATGAAAAACACTCATCTCACATAAAAACCCCCCGGCTATTCAAACACGACGATCCAATATAACATATCCAGCAACACATAACATCACATGTCATCAACGTAAGTAAATATGCGCATCCCAATTGTCGTTGACATATAGCAATGAAACCGGCGATATCACATATTACACTTACGGTCACAGAAAAGAAAGTGTAAAACTACAACAGTTGGAATCCGCAACCTCCTCAGACATAGCATGCCTGACCAAATGAAATACTTAGACATCGCATGCCTAACAATTATAAACCCCGCATTTTAGTCTCATTATCGAAAACACTTTTCAATATCAAGTCGGGCAATTCAACAGGATTCCCGACATTCTGATCGAATGCTCGTCGCAAACTTTAGTAGGCGGCCGCACCCCTGATACCGTCGACAAAGTGCACCAAGGCGGAACACCGCTGCCGCGAGCACCCGAACGGATGCTTTCGGCGACGGGGTTCTCCTACAGTCACTTGGTCGGGGCTATGGGGTGAGGCTGTCTGTTAAGTTTACCCGGCGAGTATCCGCGAACACTATGTGATTGCGACGGACTTTTGATCACATCAAAATTCCGTGGCAACCGATCAAGTGAGACTAAACTGCTATGTTTATAATATTCATTCAGTTATCTCATAACTACTTGTGAATTCCAATTATTGTATCACATTCCGGATAAATAGAAAATGCTAAACTTTTCGATCGAACAATCGAACACCCAAGTTTTCCCGATACAGCTCAACACATGAAATAAGTCTAACAACATTCAGTTCGTGCCTCAGTAGCAACGGTCCAGCCGTAGAAGGGTCAAGCCAACGCCTCACATGTGGCACGCCGTACTGCCCCAAACCCGAAGGTTCAAAGGGCAGTTCAAGACGGTCACATAATCGAGTTAAGGTTTGTTGTCTTCTAGAGGGTCCATCGCGGTACTTGCACTACTTAGAACGTCGTTAAACTACGGAAAAATCCAACAATTGGAAATTTCCCGGCAGGGGAAAAAGTGGGTATTTATATCCGGTCGAACTTTTTAACATATTCTAAGATTTATCCGGAAAAACACACCGACAAAATTAGACAATCCGACCGATACACCGAGTTCCCAATACAACCCAGAAAATGCAACTCTGGAAAAATTATTAAAAATCCCCAGGAAAACCAGCACAGATAACTAAGAGTTACTGTGCAAAACAGGATGCACAAAACGACAAAAGGGCCGCGGATCCGCCGCATGAGCCTTCTGTAAGGCCGCGGATCCGCGCCCCCTTTGTGGAATCAGGACCACGAAATTTACAGTATGTCTTAGATCTTCCTGCTGATTTTTCTGAATATTTTTAATCTCGAAAAAACCACATTTTACAGAAATGTCCAGAGAGCATTTTCAAAGTCGGGTTTTGGGTCGATCGGACTTCTGATTCCGTCGGGACTTCGCCTAATGCTCTAGCTAGGCTCTGATACCACTGTAGGGTTCCTAGGCACACTAATGGAGTTTCACAAGTGATCAAACATGCACAAATCAAATTTTACGGGTGCCTACAAACCCTAATACGGATCGTTTACTAGATATCTAGGCAAAGCAAGCAAGTAAACGGAAATATAGCTAAAGGAAAGGGGCTACAACCTTTGTAGATCCGTTCCACCATCTCCTAAGCTCCGTGAAGAAGTCCTCTCCGCTGTACAAATCCGATCTTGGACCCTCGCGTTAGCTTCATCGGAGAATGGGCGGGCTTGATCGTCGGTTCGATGCCGAAGATGATCTACGTCGAGGCATCGCAAGAACAAGCTCCAACTTCACCAAGCTTTGAAAACTTGTGAAGTAAACACCCTATACAACTTGGCAAGAGGTAGAGGAAGAAGAAATAGGAAGTGGGTAGACTTTAGATTTGGATTTCACACACTTTTTCATCAATCACCATTGATGTAGCAAGCTTTTTCTTATGTTGAAGAAGAAGAAGATGAAGAAAAGAATATGATAAGTATTAAGTAAATGATAAATAAATCAATACTTATCATTTACTAACCCTTGGTTAGTTGTAGAGAATGGACCATGGTTAACTTGAATGGTTAGGGTTAAGGATGAGATAAGAATGGTGGACTAATTCAAAGCTTCAAGAATCTTCAACTAGCAAACAAAATTAGCAACCATTCTTTTCTCATCTTTACCTTTTTATTTTTCCAAAATAAACAAAAGAATAAATAAATGAATAAGTAAATAAAAAGAAAACCCTAATCATAAACCTAACCATGGTCTAATTCTTTACACTAACCCTAGCTTGCATGTATCATCAAACATGATACAATCATGTGCACAAAATATATCACATATACAATGTGCACAAACCAAGTGAGTAAATCCATTTAAAGTGAACCAATACTAGTTAATGCAAAGTAATATATCAAATATATAATTATACATTCAATCATTAAATCAACACTTGATCCAATGATCCGGTCATATCGCATATAACCGGCTAGTATCCAATGTATCGGCTTATCGAATCAATCCTTGATTCGATAACTAGGTTATATCGCATACAACCATTCGACACATATTCATCGCGAGAATGAAATACGGTATCACATACACGCATTATTCTCGGTCCCGCACATATCTCATATGCGCTCCTATTTCGTTTCGCTTGAGCCAGGAAACCTCTGTGTAGGACTCTAAAGACTCGTCAATACGCCGGCAGCGGATGATGATCATATCAAACATCCACAAGCCGCAAGCGGTCTGCTAAACGTAACGGCCACCCGGGTATTGAGCGATCAGAAGATCGACGAGCAAGCCCGCTCACACTCCTGCGAATCCAACCAGTAACACTTACCGTACAGTCCGGTCTGTTCGTCTGATATGTCGCATATCTCGCCTAGGGGTGGTAAACGTCAGACCCCAGTAGCTTGATAAGTCATGCCGACTTGAGGTCCATAACATTCATGAAACTACTGATAACTCTTACCAGTATATCACTGCAACCCTGGCCAGGGATTTCCTGTTATGGCCAGTCGAGCATAGCGCAACATCAACCCCCAATACCGGGAGAGACGAATCCCCTCCTATCGCTCATTGCCTCCATGTGAATCGGGACTGTACCCAAAAACCACCTGTTTGCACGACTCAGTAGAGCCGTGGTAGGGTGGAAATCAAAGCACAATGGGAGACACACAAGACTCTATGACGATCTCGGGTCAACAGATTAAGCTGTACCAGTGTCACCAGAGAACTGCCATCTGACGTGAGGTATAATACCATCTGGGAGTTCTCGGCGAGTCCGTTCAGTGTACCCAGTCTCCACTGAGCACCCGCATACCATCTTCGATGTCAAACACCAATGGATATGGGATCATCCATCGCCCATCGCATGGGTCGAGAAGATATACGCTAGTCTACTATGGAATATCGATGCCCTATCTCGATATTCCCTCGACTAGGAACATTTCAAGGATGTACTCATGGACTACCCAGGCCCCACTAGTATGATCTACATCATAGTCCTGGAAGTCGAGTACACATCCTAAGGGCTTTATCAACATGTAATCAGAGAGACAGAAAGTATACATGTTAAGATAAAGTGCAACCAGATAGCGTACTATCATGTCGAGCAAGAAAGTCCTACCTATATATGTCCCAGCATCCACTACAATATACATCCAATGTACAGTAATGGCCTCTAAGGCATACATATAACTAACAATTTGGTCGATCGAAATTTAAACACGTTAGTTTACAGTGCTTACATTATATCTCCGACCGGGAATGTCATTTGATCGGTAGACCGCGTCCGATTGCTATAGTTCTTTTAGACGGGTTTGCGAACGTGACATTCGCGTTGATGTTCTGTGTTGTGCTGTGATGTTGCGGTTTTGTCGTGGTGGATAGCAGTGTGCAATGGTAGTACAGTTTGAGTTTATTTGTACATTTGATATTGCGGGGCGAGCGTCCAACTTGTGGACTGCCGTCACTGCCTGTTGTATAATATTCTTTTGGGGCACGACCAGGTTGCGGTCGATGTACCTGTTGTACTATTTTTCATTACTGTACTAGGTTTTGCCCCGCGACGGAGTGCACGGATAGCCGGGTTCTGGAGGGCAACGGGTCCGCATCTCATGGCTTTGAGAGGCAGAGGGGCCTTACTCTAGAATTGGCAGACTATTCGCCGCACTCATAGGGGGTACAGGTTGACCCAAGGAGGGGTGCCCAAGATTACCGGATTCCGTGAAGTGCAGGGTGGTCCATTCACTTTGCTGTAGGGGGCTGCCTCGCTTCAGGTTTTGGCGGGTAACATGCCGCACCCGTAGGGGTCTAGGTTTTCATTGCACAGGCTATCCACACGACAGGGGAACGTCGGGTTTCAGCAGCGGCTCTGTGAAACCCGGGGATCCCAGATTATCTGTATTGTTCTGTGATGCTTATTACTTTTCTGTAATGTTGCATATTATCACGCCTGGAGCGATTATTGTATATTGGTTTATATACTATTAGATGTTGTATATGTTTTACACCCGCGCTAGTCCAGTCCCTGCTCTGTCGTTAGTTAAGTAACCTAACGGGTGATGACGGGACCCAGTGACGAATGCGGATGGCATATACGTACATTTTATTTTCGTTCTTTTCTGGTGTGATTGATTGATGGGACTGCGTTGATTCTGATCAATGCAAAGTAAAACAAACCTGTTTGATGTTGTTGGAACAATTTAAAAAGTGTTATTGCAAAGATGTTTCCTTTTGTTTTGCATAGAGGTATTCAGTGGAATATCCTGCACCTCATTCGACGGGGCAAGGGCCGATATCCCTTCACCGGGACTGACCCCTTGGGCAGAAGTTTGCGTCAGGGTAATAACTTCACTATAGTCGATTACATGTTGCTTTGCATCGCGGTATTCAGTGGAATATCCTGCACCTCATTCCACGAGGAAAGAGCCAAGATCCCTTCATCGGGAATGACCTCTTTAGCAAAAGGTTTTCGCCACTATATTTTTATAAAAAGCTATCAGGTTCCTTCAGCGATATCAAGTTCACTACGTTAAAGGTTTTTCGCCAAAAACCAGCCGTAGCCCTCCGTCGTTTCTTATGGATGGTCAGTAGTATTCAAGCTATATTTGTTGGCTTACATCAAGGCATAGTGTTTGGTAGCTGCTGGGTATTCATTTGTTGCATAGATAGATGAGTTGGTTTGGGACAGTCGTATTACCTTGTTGGCATACGTCAAGGGTATGTACGGGTGGGTTCAAATTAACAAGATAATGACGGGCAGAACTTGACATGTGACTTATGATTTGTTGACATACGCCAAGGTCATAAGAGCATGGGGCATAAATCATATCGGGAGTTTCTAAAGAAACTGAAACTTGCCAAGTATGCGCATACCTTCTGGAGTATGAGTAACGTGGATGCATTCCATCACGTTATCATGCGATGAGAGTTGGATCCCGATTCCCACTGATGAGTTGGTTTACTCTTCGGGTGATCCCGATTGATTCTTCTTTCAGGTTTGGGGGAGAATTTGACAGGACAGTGGGAGGTTTCCGGATTAGATAAAGTGATAACCATTCTGATCTAGGTTAGAGTGCACGCAGAGTGTTTCTTTTCTCTCTCTCTTTTGGCAGCGACCTTTGACCGACCCTAGACTATGACTCAGTGACCAAGTTGACCGAACCTTCTTAAAATACTGGCTTTTGGATTGTCTGTGTTGCATAAGTCATTGCCACTCCTTCTTCTACCCTTTGCATTTCTCAGAACACCCGTTTTACTACGGACATCCACTTCCATTGGATAGATCCATCGTATGGTTATATACGAACTCGAAGGGACTTCTTCGAGGATGGATCCAGGTTCAGGAGAAATAGAATTGGTTTATTCAGTTGTCTTTTATTATCACCTTCTCTCAGGTTGCGAGAGCTCCTTGGTTTAGGAGAGTACACCTATTACGCTTATTGGATAGTCTTATTCCAAACCATAGGCAGGTGCCGAAAGGTAGGGAATGAAGAAAACCAATTAGCCTAAGTAGGGTGTGCAGAAGGTAATATGTAAAGACAAAATAAAAGGGATTAGAAAGAGGGCAAAGTAAATTGCGACTGATATCATTCACGACCAAAACCGCGTACTTCATCGCCACTCCTATTTCACCTTTAAAGGAATAAGGTATTATTCAGTTGTCTTTTATCATCACCTTCTCTCAAGATACGAGTACTCCTTGGTTTAGGAGGGTACACCTATTATGCTTACTGGATAGTCTTCTTCCAAACCATAGGCTGGTGCTGAACGGTAGGGAAGGAAGAAAACCATTTAGCCTAACGATGGTGTACAGAAGGTAATGACTAAAGACAAATAAAGGGACTTAGATAGATGGCAATAAAATATACGGTTGAAGTCATGAATTGGATTATGGAAGAGGCATTGCTATGAATACCAGGATACCCCTACGAAACATTTTCATGTTTCAGTGCATTGTTAAAGGAAAACTGTTTTCCCGATTGGATACTTACTCTAAGGGTATGTATTTACCAGGTTTTATTCTCATATCTGTATGGTTTTACAGATGATGAGTGGGAGTAAGATATTGGGAATTAGGTGATCATCCTCATTATATCGGAATTCGTTGTAATTGGTGATATTTGAGGAAATCGCCAGGGTACAGTTTCCAACCTACGACGCACAGGTTTTGAGTTGTTCAACTCAGCGGACTTATACGGAGTATTGTATGTTGTCCAGTGTCCATCAGGACAAAGGGGCAGGTCCTCGTACTATGTTCTGTTTACTTATAACTTCTCTAGTATTTAGATAAGTGTTTCGTTGAAATACAAGGTCTAAGTTTTGAGAAGTTATGGGTATAAGAATAAAGTAGAGAACCAGGTATCACAAGTATCGGGATTCTTCAAAGAGATCGAAGATGTAGATTCTTGTGATTGGTATTCAGATGATAGTGATGGTTTTGAGAAACGTGTTTCTCTTTCAGGTTACTCTTAATTGGATGGATTCCTAAGTTGAGTAATGCTGATTAGCCTCTTTCCATTAAAGTGATATGCACTGGAGACAGCTGCATGATTTGAATATGGTTCCAATTAAATAAGTGCCAAAGTTTCTATATTGGATATAGAATGGATCGTACCTTAAAAGATATTAAGGTATGGGGAGTTGTCCAGCTTATGCTTAAAACCAGACTCTGGATAACTCAGGGCACGTTTCTGTAATGGCTGTTTGTGGGTTGACCCTGGCTATGACGAGGGTTGATATTCTACCATTTGGAAGATCAATAGTGATATTGTTCTTGACTCGCCACAGTTTTAGTAAAATGGATCTTTTTCAGAAAACAGTAGTGGGAGTATGGTAGAACTGGAAGTGATTCCAGAACCGCGAACGATTACGGAAAATTTAATAGGACCTATATATTCAATCAGGTTTGACATTCCATTAGCCACTCCGCAGATATGGTGGGTAACCTCAGACACCCGAGAGGTACTTCGGTAGGCTCAAGGACGGTGACAGGGAGGTTCTTATCTACCCAGACTTGACACTACTGTTGTTCCAGGCTATGAGACCCGGTAGGAGGGTTGTCTTAGTCAGTGGGAGCAGCGGAAGCATAGTGGGCAAGTTGCTTATATCTATTTATAGACTTGAGCAGTTATAGCGGAGATAGATCATCTATTTTTGATGTGAAAGTCATGGTTTTGACTTCAATCAGAATAAGGGATGGATCTGTTAAGAAGGTAGTAGGGTGTGATGTCATGGTATCTGGATGACATACACAGAGTGGGAAGTAAAATTCCTATACTACGATCGGTTGTACTTTGGTCGTCATACAGTTGTTTCTCCAGACAGGATATGGATATAATATTTGACATTCTGGTTTCTGGATCTATGGTTTTAGATCTGGATTTGGGTAGTTTCCCAATGTGGGCACTTTGACAGTATTCTAATGGTTTTTAGAATAGATGACTCCTAGCATGGTGGTGTACCTGCAGGTGATGGAGTCACCATCTCTAAAGATGTCTTACAGACTAAAGGGGAGGGGATGGGCATGATTGGCAGATCACTTGCTTAGGCAATTGAGTCAATCATGAGATGTCAAGTACCGCACCAGATGTTGTTTTTGCACTAGATGCAATAAGTTTGTATTAATCCAATCCTGGAGAAACATAAGGAAGCAGTTTTAGAACATAAGTGCATGTTCTACGGATTTGATAACGGCAGCCTCTTTCGGGAGACGGTTATCATTCCAGGCTTCAAAGGTGACATGGTTGACAGAGTGATTGTCAGAGTTTTAGTTTTTCCCTCTGACGAAGAGGGACAGTATTATGGACAGGTGGTCCAAGAGGATACTGTGGGAGGCATGATGCCGGATACTGATTAGTTTCAGTGATCGATAAAGTCTAAGAAGTTTGGATTTGGAGTTCATTTATGAACTAGGTCCCATCAGATATCCAGACATATTCTAAGACAGGTATTACTCGATTCGGGAGATGGCTTTCTCCGCGAACTTGAGATTAAGAGAGATATAGAAAGAAACATCTAGGCGGATCCACTCACTGAGGCTATTTCTCGAACACAATAGTTTTACAAACGGGCTTTGTGAAACTGATTAGTAGAGGAGTTGGATGTTCGGTTTCACACGGGCTGTGAGTAGTCGACATTGCAATAATTAGCCTTGAGTGCAAGTGGGAGATTGTTGGAGATAGTGCCCTCATAGTCAATTATTGGATCGCAGGTACGTGATTGCAATGATTGCGGAGGACCTATACCGGTAGGACAGTCTTACTCGAGATGATAGTATGCTATCTGGTTTTCCTTTATCAGTCGTGTACATGATCAGGTGACTGATTACATGTTACACTTTGATAGAGCCCTTAGGATCTTGCTTTACTACCAACAGTATGATGGCGATCATATACGTGAGAGTTGGGTAGTTTATATGCATATCCTTAATTGTGGTCCCTAGTCGTGGGAGTTTCGAGACAGGGCATCGATACTCCGGAGTAGACTAGTGTATACAGTCGAGACCCCGACGAGGGACGGTGGCCGGTCTCACAAGCCACTGGTGTCAGTTGGATCACCTAAGATGTATACAGGTGCTCATTGGGTTATGAGTACACCGGACAGGACTCGCCGGGAATCTGCTAGTTGGTATTATACATATCGTCAGATAGCAGTTCCCTGGTGACATGTGTACAGGTTAGTTCATTGACCTGAGGTCGTCATTTGTCTCGTGTGAGTTCCCACTGTGCTTTGATTTCTACCCTACCATGGCTCAAAGGAGTCATGCAAACAGGTAGCTTTTGGGTACAGTCCCGAGCCATATGGAGGCACGTGAGCGGATCGGCAGGGGATTCGTCTCTCCCGGTATTGGGGGCGAGATCGTGCTGTGTCTAGGAGAGCCATTACACATAGCCCACGGCCGTGGCAGGAGATTTACGGGTAGGTACTCCAGTAGTATCTCAGAGTGTTATTGGGCTACACTCCGACACGACTTATACTGCTATTGGGGGTCTGACGTTACTAGCCCCCTAGGCAGATATGCGATACTCATAGACGAACGGACCGGACTGTATATACATTGTCACTGTTAGGCTCAGTAGGGTTTCCAGATGAGTTCGCTCATCGGCCTCCCTTGAGGTCAGTCCATGGGCAGCCGTTACGCATTGCTAGTGCCGCTGACGGTTTGTGGTTAAACCCACTGCCAGGGTACTGACGAGTCATTAGAGTCCCCCACAGACAGTTTCCCAAGTTCGGGCGAAACGTTGTAGAGGCCGTATGGTTTTATGGCAGGGTTCGGAAAATGCACGTGCGTTTACGCACGTGTTATTTTTCGGGCAGATGATACTGGTCGGCTTTGGTTTAAGCCGGATCCGAGTATTATATTGAGTAGGTATAATATCTTTATCTCAGTTGCATTTGTATTCGGTCGTAATGCAAATGCGGGTATATTTATACAGTTACGGGGTTATCCTGAAAGTTGTTTCAGGATCACTTTTGGAAGTTGCCAGTTTCCAGTTTTCTATCAGCCGTCTTTTAACATTTGGTTAAAGACGGATTTATCTTTTCTTGGATAAGGGTGAGTCATCATTCTAGAAGCTTCTATAAGTGGTGATGAGGCTAGTGAGTCATTAGTGCTTTAATGGAGCCATTAATGCAATGGTGACTAGGTTAATGAATCACCATTTGCATTAATGATGTTTTGTTTGCATGAAGGATATTTGTGGTTGATATTTGTTCTTATAGTCACTCTCCCCTCTCCTACACTCACCTCCCTCTTTGCATATATATCGTCGGCCCTCTCTCTCCTCCTTCACTCACTCATTTTGAGAAATTATGGTTGCTAAAAAGAAAAGACTAAAGTTTTGGATGCATGGAAATTTCATAGTTCATTTCTTGTTCCATTTCATTTCCATCGGCAACTTCATTAACCGATCGTCCACGGCTTTGGACGAAGTGAGACAAAGTCATCTACTCATTCTCTACATCATTCTTGGTCGTCTCTTTTAGCAAACTTGACGACCGAGTTGCCTCGAGTCAGAGGCGGGAGCCCGTTTAAAGAATCAGTGATGTGGTGCCACCTAGACGAGCATATTGGAGATTGATGAGATCGGAGCAGCCGCAACGGAGCGTGGGATGATGGTTAAAGAACGAAGGACTCGGATCGTTCGGTATAACCTTTCTACACTCTTTACGGTTTGTTAGTTTAGCAATAATGGCAGATCCGGGTTAAAGTACACGATAGCGCCAGTTAAAAGTTTTTTGTTCCGCATTTGGCGTCTGTAGACGGCCGGGGCGCTAGCGTAGACTTACAAGTGTACGGTAGCTAAGTGATGTCTTCCTACAAATGCATATGATGCAGATTAATTAGGACGGGCATATGACGTTGTTGACCTTAGCCAAGGGTCATGTGAACGGGTCTAATTAATCAAGAAATGACGGGTTGAGCTTGACTAGTACTCGTGATTTGTTGACCTTAGCCAAGGTCACGAGTATTAGGGGTAAAAACCACATCGGGAATTTCAATAGTTGAAATTTGCAATGAGATTGCATACCTTCCATGTGATGGTTGGATCCCGATCCCACTGTAGGCAATAGTTGCTCCTAGGAGAGTTTTACAGTATACAATTAGCTAACTCATTAGGTATCTAGAAAGGTGTTAACGGGGCTCCGCCTATGGGAAAACGAGGTTTACTATAATTAGGTCCGTGTGAAAGCACGGGGAACCTCCCTCAAGTACCGACACTGGCCTGGCTGAACGGTTAGCGAAGATGTAGACTGTAATTAATCCTGGCTAGTTTTTCTTTTTAAGGTTTGAAAGAAAAACTCGATAAAAGCAGTGGGAAACATCGATTAGACAAGATAATAACCAATCTGATCTATGCAAGAGCTTTCGCTGAGTGTATTCCTTTCTCTCTTTTAATGGCAGATACCCATGACTGGACTCAAGCTTTTACTAGATAAAAACAAACTGAATGGGACCAACTATAAAGACTGGCTGAGGAATCTGAAAATCGCCTTGACTTATGATAAAGTATCATATGTCCTCACGGCTTCAGCCCCGCCCGTCCCAGGTTCAAAATCCTCAGTTGCGGACATTGAAGTCCGCAAGACATGGGACGCTGACTGTGCCACGGCAAAGTGCCTCGCACTTGCATCGATGGATAACACACATCAAAAGCAGCACGAGGATATGGACATTCACGGTATATTGCTCCATACAAAGGAGTTGTATGGAGAGCAATCCCGCGTATTACGATACGAAGCATCAAAGAAATTGTTTCAGATGCGAATGGCCCCTGGCACACCAGTACGAGACCATGTTCTGAAGATGATAGCTCTTATAGAAGAGCTTGAGGACCTTGGATGGACGATGGACAATGAACAATATATAGATATTATTCTGCAGTCCCTTCCCTCCACCTTGCTCAGTTCATAGTGAACATCAACATGCATGGCATGGAGAAGGAACTCCCTGAACTCTTTAACATGTTAAGGAGTGCAGAGAGCACTATGAAGTCAGCAAGAACTCCCGTTATGACTGTTGGACAATCTTCTTCTTCTCGCCCGAAAGCTAAGGGGAAAGAAAAAGAAGAAGCCCACCATCCTAAAGGAGGAGTTAAAAAGGTGAAGGGAAAGGAAAAGTCCAAGGATGGAGACTCGGGGAAGGGCGGATGTTTTCATTGCCACAAGACAGGACATTGGAAGCGCAACTGAACGGAGTACTCAAGTCTCAAGAAGAAGCATGGTGATGCTTCTGCTTCAGGTGCGTTTATGACAGAAAACTGTTTTTCAATAAACTCTGCTTCCTGTGTATTAGATACCGGTTCAGGTTCTCACATTTTCAATTCTATGCAGGGGCTGAGAAATAGCAAGGTTTTGAAGACAGGTGACCATACTCTCCGCGTTGGAAATGGTTCCAATGTACATACAGTCGCAGTGGGAGAGTATCACTTGGGGTTGCCATCTGGATGTATTTTGGTTTTGAATCCATGTTATTTTGTACCAAGTATGCTATGTAATATATTATCCGTTTCTTTGTTGGACAATGAAGGATATAATTTTGTATTGCAGAACAATGTTATGAACATTCACCTGAATCAAATGTTGGTTGGGTATGGTACGCTTAATAACGGAATATATGTCCTAAATCAACACACAGTTTTCAGTATACAACACACAAATAAAAGAAAACTTTCAGAATTTAATGAAGCTTTTCTTTGGCACTGTAGACTTGGTCATATTAACGAAACAAGACTAAACAAGTTACACAAAGATGGATATTTAAACTCTTTTGAATATAAATCTTATGCGACTTGCCAGTCTTGTATCAAGGGTAAAATGACCAAAACTCCGTTTACCGGACACGGAGAAAGAGCTACTCAGCTCCTAGGCTTCATACATAGTGATGTATGTGGGCCAATGTCTATACAGGCTAGAGGCGGTTTTTCATACTTCATTACATTCACTGACGATTTCTCAAGATTCGGTCATGTATTTTTATTAAAGCACAAGTCCGAAGCTTTCGAGAAATTCATTGAATATAAACAAGAAGTAGAAAAACAAACCGGCTTGAGTATCAAGATGCTTCGATCAGATCGAGGTGGCGAGTATCTCAGTACAGAATTTGCAAACTTCCTAAAAGAGAATGGGATTCTCTCTCAGCTCACTCCCCCTTACACACCACAGCACAACGGTGTGTCAGAACGACGGAATAGGACCCTATTAGATATGGTCCGGTCCATGATGAGTGACGCTGAGTTACCCGTCTCGTTTTGGGGGCATGCATTGGAGACTGCAGCATTTCTGCTAAACAGGGTTCCAACCAAAACCGTATCTACCACGCCATATGAGATATGGCATGGGAAGAGACCATCTCTTAAGAGAATTAAGATTTGGGGTTGCCCGGCCTATGTTAAAAAGCAGAATCCGGACAAACTCGAGACACGGTCAGTCATGTGTAACTTTGTGGGATATCCAAAGAATTCTTATGGATATCTATTCTACCACAAAGAGGAACAAAAAGTGTTTGTTTCTCAACATGCCACATTCTTGGAAAAAGAGTTTTTCACAGATAAAGATGATGGCAAGGTGGTGGATCTAGAAGAGGTTCTAGAGACACAAACTACAAATGACGATTTGATTGAACCGGCTGTTGCAACAGAAACTGAAGAACCTCGGCCACTCCGTAGGTCTGGTAGGACTTCTCGCCCACCGGAGAGGTACTACGGTTTCCTCATTGATGGTGACAGAGAAGACTGTATCATGGATGATGATGATCCTACCAGTTTTCAGCAAGCTATCACGAGTAGAGACTCTGTGAAGTGGCTGGATGCCATGAGATCCGAAATGGAGTCTATGTACACCAATAAAGTATGGACTTTGGACGTTGTACCCCCTGGGGTAAAACCTGTGGGGTGCAAATGGATCTTTAAAAGAAAGATTGGTGTAGATGGGCAGGTAGAGACCTATAAGGCAAGACTTATGGCGAAAGGCTTTCGTCAAAGACCAGGTTTGGACTATGACGAAACTTTTTCGCCCGTATCCATGCTTAAATCCATTCGGATCCTACTTGCTATTGCTTCTCACTACGACTATAAAATCTGGCAGATGGACGTTAAAACAGCATTTCTAAATGGAGATTTAGAAGAATGCGTTTATATGGATCAGCCAGAGGGCTTCATTGACAGTGGGAGCAGCGGGAAAGCATGTAGATTGCTTAAATCCATATATGGGTTAAAGCAGGCATCTCGAAGTTGGAACATCTGTTTCGATGATGTTATCAAAGAGTTTGATTTCATCAAAAATCCAGATGAACCTTGTGTTTATAAGAAGGCTGTAGGAAGAGCTGTCACATTCCTCGTATTGTACGTGGATGACATTCTTCTGATAGGAAATGATATTCTTATGCTACAGCCGGTCAAATCTTTCTTATCACTAAGGTTCTCCATGAAGGACCTGGGTGATGCCACATACATCCTGGGCATAAGGATCTATAGGGATAGATCCAAAAAGTTATTGGGATTGTCCCAAACCAGGTACATTGACACCATCCTAAAAAGGTTTAGTATGGAAGACTCTAAGTGGGGTGCCTTACCCGCTTGCCATGGGGTCACTCTCTCCAAGGATTCTTGTCCAAAGATCGATGAAGAGAGAGCTCGCATGAGCGTTATACCCTATGCTTCGGCAGTAGGATGTATAATGTATGCGATGTTATGTACACGCCCAGATGTAGCTTAGGCACTTAGTGTTGTAAGCAGGTATCAATCCAACCCAGGGGAGAACCACTGGACAGCTGTGAAGAACATTCTTAAGTACTTACGAAGGACTAAAGAATTGTTCTTGGTGTATGATAATGAAGATCTCCAAATGGAGGCCTTTACCGATTCGAGCTTCCAGAGCGATAAGGACGACAGCAAATCTATATCTGGGTTTGTATTTACCCTCAATGGAGGGGCGGTGAGTTGGAAGAGTTCCAAACAAGATACCGTTGCAGACTCTACGATGGAAGCTGAGTACATTGCTGCAAATGATGCTGCCAAGGAAACCGTCTGGATGAAGAAGTTCGTCTTGGAGCTAGGAGTAGTTCCAACCATTATTGATCCAATACCTTTGTATTGTGATAATAATGGGGCTATGGCGTTAGCCAAGGAGCCCAGATCCCATCAGCGGTCCAGACACATCCTGAGGCGTTTTCATTTGATCCGGGAGATCATAGATCGCCGCGAGATCGAGATTAGGAGAGTAGACACAAAGAATAACGCCGCGGATCCATTCACCAAAGCTCTCCCTCAGCCGCAGCATGAGCAACTTTTTGAGATGTTGGGTATGAGATACGCCAATAACTGGCCTTAGTGCAAGTGGGAGATTGTTGGATATATGTATGCCCTAGAGGCCATTATATGATAGTGGATGTATTTGTTGTAAGTCGATGTACAACACCCCAATACTTGTGGGGAGGCGGAATTTTCAAAAACGAACTTGTTTAGTGAACAAACATCGACTAACCGCTTGAATCGAAGCTAAACAATAACTAACTAAACACATAGTTGTTCTAAACTACTATGCTTAGGGATTATACCTATCGAACCAAGTCCTTCGGCTTTACGATCTCCTCGTCCTCCTCGGCCTTCTCGATGTAGTAAATGATCCACCCGAGAGCAAAACTCCAAGCTTAGCCTCTAAACTTGAGGCAACTAACCTTCTTGGATTGCTAATCAAAGAAGATAGATGAGATAGAGTGAGGGTTATGGATTGTTTAGTCTAACTAATCCTTGTTCTCAACACATGAGAGGTGAGGATTAGGGTTTGAAGAGAGAGAGCTTGAGGAGAGAGAATGTGAATGATATTATCAAGTGAGAATAGTAAGTTATCATAATATATATGAAACTTTAAAATTCATCAATAAAAGAAAAACAAATGATGAATAATCAAGTTTCATAAATATCTAATGGTGATTCATAACCATGACTCATTAAGCATTTATTATGCATTAATGATATGGATGAATCACTCTCATGACTCACTAAACCCATTTAATGCATATGACACCTAAACCTCCTTAGTCACCATCTTCTAGAAGCTTCTCGCACAATTACGAGAACGCCCCTCCTTTCCGCAAAAATACGGAAAAACTTTAGACTGTATAAATCCAATAACTGGATACCAGTAACTGGCTTAAACCAAAGCCGACTGGTAAAAACTGTCCGAAAGTCGTACGTACGTAAACACACGTATGCGTCCGAACCCTTTGTCGTAAAACCATACGACCTCTATATCGTTTCGCCTGGAGTAGGAAACTCTCTGTGTGGGACTCTAGAGACTCGACTACTACGCTGGCAGTGGGTTTAACCACAGACCGCAAGCGGCACTAGCTGTACGTAACGGTCCCCAGGTAGTTGTCGATAAGAAGGCCGATGAGGAAACCCATCCGAACTCCTACTGAGCCTGCTGTGACAATCTCCATACAGTCCGGTCCGTTCGTCTTAGACTATCGCATATCGGGCCTAGGGGGCGGCAAGCGTCAGTCCCCTAATAGAGGTATAAGTCGTGTCGGAGCGAAGCCCATTACACCCTGAGAAACTACTGGAACCTACCAGCAAATCTCGCTTGCCCTGGCCAGGGACTTTGCGTAATGGCTCTCTGACACAGCGCGATATCAACCCCCAATACCGGGAGAGACGAATCCTGTCTAACCGCCACTGCCTCCAAGTGCTCGGGACTGCACCCAACTGCTACCTGTTTGCACGACTCCTTTGAGTCGTGGTAGGGTATCAATCTAAGAACAGTGGGACACACTCGAGGCGAAGTAGCAGTGTCAAGTCTGCGGACTATGCTGTACTCATGTCACCTGGGAACTGTTCACTGACGACTGGTATAAAACCAACCAACAGTTCCCTGTGAGTCCTGTCCGGTGTACCCGTAACCTAACGAGCACCTGCATACTATCTCCAGTGCGACGTACTGACGGCTGTGGGACAGACCATCTCCCCAACTGGGATGAGAAGCGTACACACTAGTCTACTCCGGAGTATCGATGCTCTGTCTCGATAATCCAACGACCAGGGACCTGAATAAGGATGTGCTTGTAGACTACCCAGCCCCCACTAGTGTGACTGCCATCACAACGCTGGTAGACAAGCAAGATCCTAAGAGCTCTATCAATACGTACACTCACATATTAAGATAGAAAAACCAAGTAGCATACTACCATGTTTAGCAAGACTGTTATATACACGTGAATATCCCAAGCTTCCATTAAGTAATATACAAACTAGTATGATACAGTAATGGCCTTCTAGGGCATAAACACTAACAATCTCCCACTTGCACTAGGGCCATGCACTGGCGTATCGTAGACCGATGATCTCGAGTAGCCTCTCGAACTGAATCTGAGGTAGGGCCTTCGTGAATGGATCAGCAATGTTCTCTTCAGAAGCAACTCTCCGAACCTCGATCTCCTGATGATCAATGATCTCCCTGATCAGGTGATACCGCCTTAAGATGTGTCTGGACTTCTGATGGGACCTTGGTTCCTTTGCTAAAGATATAGCTCCGTTGTTGTCGCAATACAGAGGTATTGGATCAACTATGGTAGGAACCACCTGAGTTCTGTTAGGAACTTCTTCATCCAGACTGCTTCTTTTGCGGCATCGCAAGCAGCTATATACTCCGCTTCCATCGTCGAGTCAGCAACGGTGTCCTGCTTGGAGCTCTTCCAGCACACCGCCCCTCCATTGAGGGTAAAGACATAACCCGACATGGACTTGGAATCGTCCTTATCACTCTGGAAGCCGGAATCAGCAAAGGCCTCCAACCTGAGGTCTTTTCCGCCGTAAACCAAGAACATCTCCTTAGTCCTTCTCAGGTACTTGAGAATGTTCTTTACTGCTATCCAGTGCTTCTCCCCTGGGTCTGACTGATACCGGCTTACCACGCTCAGTGCGTAAGCTACATCTGGTCTGGTGCACAACATCGCATACATTATAGAGCCTACCGCAGAAGCGTAGGGTATAATAGACATGCGTTCCCTTTCCAAATCAGTCTTGGGAGACATCTCTTTGGAGAGGGTGATTCCGTGACAAGCCGGTAGATTACCGCGCTTAGAATCTTCCATACTGAATCTTTTCAGTACAGTGTCGATATACCTGGACTGCGAAAGTCCCAACATCCTCTTGGATCTATCACGATAGATCCGGATCCCCAGAATGTAAGAGGCATCACCCAGGTCTTTCATGGAGAACCTGTGTGACAAGAATCCTTTGACAGATTGTAGCATAGGAATGTCATTTCCTATCAATAGAATGTCATCCACGTACAAGACGAGGAATACGACACTTCTGGCTACAACTTTACTATATATGCACGGTTCATCTGGATTTTTGATAAAGTCATATTCTTTGACTGTCTCATCAAAACAGATGTTCCAACTCCGCGATGCCTGCTTTAGTCCATAAATAGACTTAAGCAGCTTGCATACTTTCCCTCTGCTCCCACTCTGATTGAAACCCTCTGGCTGATCCATATAGACGCTCTCTTCTAAATTTCCATTCAGAAAAGCCGTCTTTACGTCCATCTGCCAGATTTCATAATCATGGAAGGCAGCAATAGCAAGAAGGACCCGAATGGATTTGAGCATAGCCACTGGAGAAAAAGTTTCGTCATAGTCCAAACCAGGTCTTTGACGAAAACCCTTTGCAACAAGTCTAGCCTTATAGGTTTCCACCTGTCCATCTACACCAATCTTTTTCTTGAAGATCCATTTGCATCCTATGGGTTTTACCCCATCTGGAGCAAAGTCCAAAGTCCATACTTTGTTGGTGTACATCCATTTCGGTCCGCATTGCATCTAGCCATCGTACCGAGTCGCCGCTCTGGATGGCCTGCTGGAATTCAGTAGGTTCATCATCATCTATGATGCAATCCTCTCTATCCCCATCTATGAGAAAACCGTAGTATCTCTCAGGCGGATGAGACAGCCTACTACTCCAGCGGAGGGGTGCGGGAATGTCCTGTTCTTCTTGAACTACCGGTTCTACCAAACTTTCAGTATTAGTTCGTGGTTCTGGAATTTCTTCCAGTTCTATTTCGCTCCCACTTGATTCCTTTTCTAAAAACTGATGTTCTAGAAAATGGGCATTACGAGAAACAAATACCTTTTGTTCCTCTGCGTAATAGAATAGATATCCCCTGGAGTTCTTTGGATATCCCACAAAACTACACTTTACTGATCGTGCCTCGAGCTTGTCCACATGCTGCTTTTTAACAAAAGCTGGACATCCCCAAATCTTTATATACTGTAGATGGGGTTTCTTCCCGCTCCACATCTGATATGGAGTGGTAGGCACAGTCTTGGTAGGAACCATGTTCAAAAGATATGCCGCTGATTCTAGCGCATAACCCCAGAAAGATCGCGGTAACTCAGCATTACTCATCATGGATCGTACCATATCCAATAGGGTTCGATTCCGTCTCTCCGATACACCGTTATGCTGTGGAGTGTATGGAGGAGTAAGCTGAGAGAGAATTCCTTTCTCTTTTAGGTAACCAAGGAACTCGGCACTCAAGTATTCACCACCTCGATCAGATCTAAGTGTCTTGATACTTTTGCCGGTTTGGTTTTCTACTTCATTCTTATACTCTCGGAATTTCTCAAAAGCCTCGGATTTATGTTTCATCAGATAAATGAATCCGTATCTTGAGTAATCATCCGTGAAAGTAATGAAATAGGAAAAACCACCTCTTGCATGTGTAGACATCGGACCGCATACATCGCTGTGTATGAGTCCTAAGAGCTCGCTCGCTCTTACTCCTTGTCCAGTAAATGGAGTCTTTGTCATCTTTCCTTTGAGACAAGATTGACAAGTGTCATAAGTTTGATATTCGAACGAGTCCAAATATCCTTCTCTATGCAACTTAGTCAACCTTCTCTCATTGATGTGACCCAGTCTACAATGCCAAAGGAAAGCTTTATTTAAATCTGGAGACTTTCTTTTAAGTGTGTTCTGGACATTGAAAATTTGGAGTTGGTTTAAAACATATATACCGTTATTTAGAGTACCGGACCCAATCAAACCATGATTAAGGTGGATGTTAACAACATCTCTTACAAACGTGAAATCATAACCTTTATTTGATAACAAGGAAACTGATATGATATTACACGTTAAGCTTGGTACAAAATAACAGTTATGTGAAACCAAAATGTGCCCACTCGTCAATCCTAGGTGATAATCCCCGACGGACGCAGCTCCTACGCTAGCTCCGTTAGCAACCTTTAGGGTCATATCACCTTCCTTCAGCACTCTACGGTTTCTCAGTGCCTGCAATGAATTGCAAATATGAGATCCTGATCCGGTATCCAATACCCAGGAAGTAGAGTTGATCGACAGACAATTCTCAATTACAAACACACCTGAAGTCGAAGCCACAGCTTGCTTCGGTTCCTGGTTCTTGGCGTTCCACGCCTTGCAATCCTTCTTCCAGTGCCCTTTCCTGTGACAATGGAAGCACTCATCCTGGCCCACTACCGGTACCGCAAACTTTTTCTTTCCCTTCCCTCCCACCTTACTTACACCTCCTCTAGGTTTGGGTGCGGCCTTCTTCTTCCTTCCTTTGGCCCTAGCCTTGGACCCGGAAGAAGATGCACCGCCAACAAACATAGCGGGTGTTTCCCTTGCCTTCTGCAAGGTGCCCTCTGCACTCCTTAACATGTTCAGGAGTTCCGGAAGCTCAACTTCTTTTCCTTGAAGGTTGAAGTTCAGGATAAACTGGGCGTAGGTGGAAGGAAGGGACTGGAGAATAAGGTCTGTATATAGCTCATTATCCAAAGTCGTCCCAAGGTCTGCGAGCTCTTCAATATAGCCGATCATCTTTAGGACATGTTCTCCTACCGATGACCCGACAGCCAACCTCGCTCGAAACAAGTTCTTAGAGGTCTCGTATCTTGCTATACGAGATTGCTCTCCATAAAGTTCCTTTGTATGGAGAAATATGCCATCTAGGGTCATATCCTCGTGCCTCCTCTGATGTTCATTGTTCATTGAGGCAAGCACGATGCACTTGGCTTTCGCGCAATCTAAATCCCAGGTTTTGCGGATTTCCTTATCCGCATTGCTGGATTTGGGACCAGGGACAGCAGGTGCCGTAGCGGTGAGGATGTACCCCAATTTGTCATAGGTCAAAGCCATTTTGACATTCCGCAGCCAATCTTTATAGTTTGGCCCTGTCAGTATATTTTTCTCTAAAAGTAACTTAAGTCCAGTCATTTTCAGGGTCGCTGCAATTAGGAGAGAGAGAAGAAAACTCTTTAGCATGATGCTCTTGCAAGTTTAGAGTGGTTTTTAGTTTATCTAAACTGGATGGCTCCCACTGTTTCTCGAATCCTTCCTCAAACCATAAAAGAAGAATTAGCCAGGACTATTCTCACCGTACAATACTTGCTTAACCGTTCAGCCAGGCCAGTGTCGATACTTCGAGGGAGGTTTTCCAACGCTTTCGCGAAGTTCCTTAATTAAATAACCTCTTTTCTCTGGGGGCGTAACCCTGCTGACACCTTTCTGGACACCTACTAGGTTTATAGCATTGATCGTTAAGTGACGAATCTCCTGATAAGTAGCATATACTCACAGTAGGATCGGGATCCAAATATCATTGTATGATAATGTTGAAGGAATCCTACCAACATTCATCAAACTCCAAATGGTATGCAACTTTTTGCAAATTTCAGTTTCTTTAGAAATTCCCGATATATATTTCTGCCCCATGCTCTTATGACCTTGGCGTTAGGTCAAAATGTCATAAGTCACATGTCAAGTTCTACCCATCATTATCTTGTCAATTTGAACCCATCCGTATATATCCTTGACGTTCGGCCAAAATGATAATACGACTGTCCCAAACTAACTCATCTACCTATGCAACAAATGAATACCCAGTAGCTACCAAACACTATGCCTTGGCGTTAGGTCAAAATACATAGCTTGAATACTACTGAATACCCAGATGAAATGACAGAGGGCTACGAATGGTTTTGGCGAAACCGTGAACGTAGTGAACTTGATATAACCGAAGGAACCTGATAGCTTTTAAAAGGAGTGGTTAAAGCTCCGCATTTAAAAATATCTGTTTTTAAAATTAACCGAGTGGTTTCTTTTAAATTGTTCCAACGATTTAAACTTTGGTTTGTTTTTCTTTGCATTATAGATAATGCGTCCCATCATTAACCTATCATTGCAGAAAACAACGAAAATACAACGTCCTCTTATGCCATCCGCATTCGCCACGGGGTCCCGTCATCACCCGTTAGGTTACTTAACTAACGACAGAGCGGGGGCTGGGCTAGCGCGGGTGTAAAACATAAGTGACGTCTAAATAGCTATCATATATAGATATTGTACATTCGTCAGACGCAATAATAGGCATTCCAGATCACAGATGAACTTTATTGGATTTGCAAGTAATCCGTGTTTGTTTCGAGCCTGCAACAAAAGACGGATTACACAGTTGTGATGAATAGCCATTACCCCACCCAAGACCCCAACGGGTACGGCAAACTACCCGCCCGGCAGTTTGTGCACCCTACCTTGGGTCTGTCCTAGGAGCAAAAACAGTAAAATGAAATAATACAACGGTGGCTACAACCGCAACCTGGATGTGCCCCGCAAAATAATATTACAACAAATTACATTTACATCAAATGAATTAAATAATAACCCATCACATAACCCCGGCTATACATCACAACAGTCCAACACAGTTCATATCCACAAACAGTAAAAACCATTACAGAAATGTGCAACCCCCTGCCAACCGACATACTAGCAGTTAGGGGAGGTTTACGAACATATTATACAAATACAGATATAATCCATCAAGCAAATACTGTATAATTTCGATCGATTAAACACTTTTAATTTTGCTCCAATACTGCTCTGCAAATCTGAAACCTGAGCAAAAATTAAATATTCCAGAAAATCCCAAATATCACAGAGAACCATCACAAGAAAAATGGGTCCCTGAATCGTCAACTCGGCGGCGGAAGCGCGGCGGGATCAGTGCTATCCGCCGCGGATCCGCGGCGCCGTAGGCGATTCAGGGGACCAAATTTTTTGTGCGTTCTACTACTATCATTTTAAGCTTTCTGAACATCCCTGAAAAAATTTTGGACTTCATTTATAAATCGACAGAAACATGATATTTTAGGGTTTTCCGGTTTCGTTTTTTTCGTTCGAAATTCATACAAATTTGCAAAAAAGTTATTTATTGTTTAGCGAGGCTCTGATACCACTGTAAGTCGATGTACAACACCCCAATACTTGTGGGGAGGCGGAATTTTCAAAAACGAACTTGTTTAGTGAACAAACATCGACTAACCGTCTGAATCGAAGCTAAACGATAACTAACTAAACACATAGTTGTTCTAAACTACTATGCTTAGGGATTATACCTATCGAACCAAGCCCTTCGGCTTTACGATCTCCTCGTCCTCCTCGGCCTTCTCGATGTAGTAGATGATCCACCCGAGAGCAAAACTCCAAGCTTAGCCTCTAAACTTGAGGCAACTAACCTTCTTGGATTGCTAATCAAAGAAGATAGATGAGATAGAGTGAGGGTTATGGATTGTTTAGTCTAACTAATCCTTGTTCTCAACACATGAGAGGTGAGGATTAGGGTTTGAAGAGAGAGAGCTTGAGTAGAGAGAATGGGAATGATATTATCAAGTGAGAATAGTAAGTTATCATAATATATATGAAACTTTAAAATTCATCAATAAAAGAAAAACAGATGATGAATAATCAAGTTTCATAAATATCTAATGGTGATTCATAACCATGACTCATTAAGCATTTATTGTGCATTAATGATATGGATGAATCACTCTCATGACTCACTAAACCCATTTAATGCATATAACACCTAAACCTCCTTAGTCACCATCTTCTAGAAGCTTCTCGCACAATTACGAGAACGCCCCTCCTTTCCGCAAAAATACGGAAAAACTTTAGACTGTATAAATCCAACAACCGGATACCAGTAACTGGCTTAAACCAAAGCCGACTGGTAAAAACTGTCCGAAAGTCGTACGTGCGTAAACACACGTATGCGTCCGAACCCTTTGTCGTAAAACCATACGACCTCTATATCGTTTCTCCTGAAGTAGGAAACTCTCTGTGTGGGACTCTAGAGACTCGACTACCACGCTGGCAGTGGGTTTAACCACAGACCGCAAGCGGCACTAGCTGTACGTAACGGTCCCCAGGTAGTTGTCGATAAGAAGGCCGATGAGGAAACCCATCCGAACTCCTACTGAGCCTGCTGTGACAATCTCCATACAGTCCGGTCCGTTCGTCTTAGACTATCGCATATCGGGCCTAGGGGGGCGGCAAGCGTCAGTCCCCTAATAGCGGTATAAGTCGTGTCGGAGCGAAGCCCATTACACCCTGAGAAACTACTGGAACCTACCAGCAAATCTCGCTTGCCCTGGCCAGGGACTTTGCGTAATGGCTCTCTGACACAGCGCGATATCAACCCCCAATACCGGGAGAGACGAATCCTGTCTAACCGCCACTGCCTCCAAGTGCTCGGGACTGCACCAAACTGCTACCTGTTTGCACGACTCCTTTGAGCCGTGGTAGGGTAGCAATCTAAGAACAGTGGGACACACTCGAGGCGAAGTAGCAGTGTCAAGTCTGCGGACTATGCTGTACTCATGTCACCTGGGAACTGTTCACTGACGACTGGTGTAAAACCAACCAACAGTTCCCTGTGAGTCCTGTCCGGTGTACCCGTAACCTAACGAGCACCTGCATACTATCTCCAGTACGACGTACTGACGGCTGTAGGAAAGACCATCTCCCCAACTGGGATGAGAAGCGTACACACTAGTCTACTCCGGAGTATCGATGCTCTGTCTCGATAATCCAACGACCAGGGACCTGAATAAGGATATGCTTGTAGACTACCCAGCCCCCACTAGTGTGACTGCCATCACAACGCTGGTAGACAAGCAAGATCCTAAGAGCTCTATCAATACGTACACTCACATATTAAGATAGAAAAACCAAGTAGCATACTACCATGTTTAGCAAGACTGTTATATACACGTGAATATCCCAAGCTTCCATTAAGTAATATACAAACTAGTATGATACAGTAATGGCCTTCTAGGGCATAAACACTAACATTTGTACATGTATATATATTCAGTATGCATTCTTGCTCGACAAGATAGTATGCTATCTGGTTCTTCTTTATCTGACATGTTGATTTGATCATGCTTTTATTCATTCATACATGCTGATAAAGCCCTGAGGATATCGGCTTGACTACTCTGATTATGATGTGTAGGGATCCTAGGCACGCTAGTGAGGTCTCCCAAGCCATCAACCATGGCAATTTCAAAAATTATGGTGTCTACAAACCCTAAACTACGGATCGATAACTAGATGTCTAGGCGAACATTGAACTAGTTAACACTTAACTAATGAGAAAACGGAAATACAACCTTTGTAGATCCGGTGCTCCACCTCCATAGCTCCGCAACGAAGTCCTCTCCGCTGTCCAAGTCAAATCCGGGCTCTAGGATCGGCTTCGTCGGAGAAAAAGTGAGCTAGGTCGTCGATGTCCATGCCGAAGATGATCTACGTCGAGGCATCGCTAAATCAAGCTCCGACTTCACCAAGTCCTAAAACTTGTGAAGGAAACACGCTCTACTACTTGGCAAGAGGTAGAGGATGAAGAAATAGGAAGTGGGTAGACTTTAGTTTTGGATTTCTCACTCTTTTCCAACAATCACCATTGATGGAGCTTGGTTTTCTTCACTTGAAGAATGAAGAAGAAGAAGGAAAATAGTTATGATAAGTTAATTCTAAAATGAAAAGAATAATACATTCTTATCATTTTAGAACCATGGTTTAGTGTAGAGAATTAATCATGGTTGAGTGGTATGGTTAGGGTTAAGGATGAGATAAGAATAGTGGACTAAGTCAAAGCTTCATGAAGCTTTAACAAAACAACAAAAGAAGCCACCATCCTTTTCTCTTTCTTTTATTCATTTATCAAAAATAAATGGATAACTAAATAAGATAAATGAATAACTAAATTATAAACCCTAACCATTTCATTAACCAAGGTTTAATACTTTACACTTAACCAAAAAGCATGCATCATCAAACATGATACAAGCAAGTGCACAAAATCATATCGCATATGTAATGCGCACATCCGAGCGAGAAAATCCATTTTAAAGTGAACCGATACTAGTTAATGCAAAGTAATATATCAAATATATAAATATGCATTAAATCATTAAATCAACACTTGATTCAATGATCCGGTTATGTCGCACACAACCGACTAGTATACAATATATCGGCTTATCGAATCAACGCTTGAATCGATAACTAGGTTATATCGCATACAACCATTCGATACATTTGTCGCGAGAATAGAATACGGTATCACATACACGCATTATTCTCGGTCCCGCACATATCTCATATGCGCTCCTATTTCGTTTCGCTTGAGCCAGGAAACCTCTGTGTAGGACTCTAAAGACTCGTCAATACACCGGAAGCAGGCGATGATCATATCAGACACCCACAAGCCGCAAGCGGTCTGCTAAACGTAACGGCCACCCGGGTATTGAGCGATCTGAAGATCGACGAGCAAGCCCGCTCACACTCCAGTGAATCCGACCAGTAACACTACCGTACAGTCCGGTCTGATCGTCTGATATGTCGCATATCTTGCCTAGGGGTGGTAAACGTCAGACCCCAATAGCTCGATAAGTCGTGTCGATATGAGGCTCATAACGGGTCGAGAAACTACTGGTAACACTTACCAGCAATTCTCTGATCAGCCCTGGCCAGGACTTCCTGTTATAGCCAATCGAACAGAGTGCAACATCAACTCCCTATACCGGGAGAGACGAATCCCCTCCTATCGCTCATTGCCTCCATGTGACTCGGGACTGTACCCAAAAACCACCGTTTTGCACGCCCTCTTGGACGTGGTAAGATGGAAATCAAAGCACAGTGGGAACCACACAAGACTCTATGACGATCTCGGGTCAACAGACTACTCTGTACCAGTGTCACCAGAGAACTGCCATCTGACGTGAGGTATAATACCATCTGGGAGTTCTCGGCGAGTCCGTCCAGTGTACCCAGTCTTTACTGAGCACCCGTATATCATCTCCGATGTCAAACACCAATGGATATGGGATCATCCATCGCCCATCTGTATGGGTCGAGAAGGTACACGCTAGTCTACTCTGGTATATCGATGCCCCGTCTCGATACACCCACGACTAGGGACTTTGAAGGATGTACTTATGGACTACCATGTCCCCACTAGTATGATCCGCATCATAGTCCAGGTAGTCAAGTACAGATCCTAAGGGCTTTACCAACATGTAACAGAGAGACAATCAGTATACACGTTAAGGTAAAGTTCAACCAGATAGCATACTATCATGTCGAGCAAGAAAGTCCTCCCTATATATGTCCCAGCATCCACTACAATATACATCCTATGTACAGTAATGGCCTCTAGGGCATACATATAACTAACAATCTCCCACTTGCACTAGGGCCATCTAATAGCAGTGGTTGCAGTATCTCATACTGAACCATCCCATAAAAGTCTCTCTCTGGGAACAGGCCTTTGTGAGTGGATCCGTTGTGTTGTCCTCTGAGTCTACTCTCCAAACCTCGATCTCCCTGGAGATCAACCATCTCCATGATCAAGTGATACTGCCTTAGAATATGTCTGGATCACTGATGGGACCGGCGTTCCTTGGCATAAGCCACAACTCCATTGTCACACAATGGGAGGAACATAGTTCATCTCATGAACCAATATACACCCAGACTGCCTCTTTGGTAGCATCTTAAGTAGCGATGTATCCAGCCTTTATCGTCTAGTATGTCACGGTATCCAGCTTGGAACTCTTCCAACATACCGTCCCTTTACTGAGAGTAAAGATAATGCCTGTGACTGACATTCAGTCGTCTTTATCACCCTGGAACCCTTCCAGTGATTCTCCTCAGGATCGATTGACACCACCTCACTACATCTAGTGAGTTTCCTAACATCCATTTAGATCTATCTCATAGATCCAAAATCCAGGATTTAGTAGGTATCACTTTAATCCTATATGGAGAATCTTTGTGATAAGCGGAGATTGATCGAGCGTAGCATAAGAAACTCCTTTCTTATCAAGAGTATGTCATCCACGTACTCTACGAGGATCGTCACCATACTCCCTACTACCCTTTTTGTATATACAAGGTTCATCTACCATTTTGATGATGTCAAACTCTTTGACTGCTTCATCAAAACAGATGTTCCAACTCCGCGATGCCTGCTTTATCCTATAAAGCATCTTGCACACGTTTCCGCTGCTCCCACTGTCTACGAAGCCCTCTGGCTGTGTACTTATAGACGCTCTCTTCTAAATCATCATTTAGAAAAGCAGTCAAGACACCCAACCACCAGATATCGCAGTCATGGTATGTAGCCGTGGCAAGCAGGATCTGGATGGACTTAAACATAGCTACTTGAAAAGGTTTCATCATTATCCACACCTGGTCGATGACGAAAAACCTTTCACAAGTCTAGCTTTGAAAGTCTCAACCTTTCCATGTACACCAAGTAATCTTCTCAAGATATACTTGCTCCTGGTGGGGATTTAACCCTTCAGATATAGCAGCTAAAGTCCATACTTTGCTGGTGTATAAGGATTCCATCTCAGATCACTAAGCATCCAGCCATTCTTACAGAGTCTTACTCCTGATGGCCAGCTCGTAACTAGTTGGGTCATCATCTCATGATGCAATCCTCGCTCCCACTGTCATAGAGAAACCGAAGTATCTCTCAGGTGGGTGAGGAACCCTACTAGATCGGCGGAGAGGCTGAGGTTCGTTGGTTTCTACTGAATCCTTCGGTTCTACCAAATCATCTGCTGTAGTTCGTATAGCTGGAACTTTTCCAGTTCTACATTACAGACCTTGCCTCGAGCTTGTCCGGATTTTGCTTTTCAGACATAGGCCGGACAACCCCAAATCTTAACTAGCTTAAGACATGGGCTCTTCCCTTTCCATATCACATATGAAATGGTAGGCAACTAATTTGATTCGAACCCTATTCAATAGGTATGCAGCTTCTCAAGTGCATAACTCCCAAAAAGGAAATAGGCAACTCAGTAGTACTCATCATAGAGCGCACCTTATCATATAGGGTGTGATTGCTCCGCCCCGATATACCATCGTGCTATGGTGTATACAGAGGAGTAATGCTGAGAGAGAATCTCATTCTCCTTTAGAATATTCCAGGAATTACATGCACAAGTATTCTCCTCCCTGATCTTATCATAGGACATAATACTTATACCCGTATTTTGGTTCTCTACTTCTCGCTTATATTCTGTGAATATCTCAAAAGGTTCGGACTTGTGTTTCAACAGGAACATATGACTGAATCTTGAGAGATTATCAGAGAATGTAATGAAGTATAAAGAACCAGTCCTGGCATGTGTAGACAGGAGACCTAACATACATCAACATGTATCATCCCAAGAGTTTACCAACTCTTTCTCTGTTTCCAATAAACAGAGCTGGTGTCATCTTATCTTTGTGACATGACTGGCAAGTTTCACAAGATGTAACTTCAAACTGATTTAAATATACATCTAAATGTAACTTCAGCCGGTCGGGTCGCATTGATATGACCTAGTCTACAATGCCTCAAGAAGAATTCGTTCATTTCTGAACTCTTCCTCTTGTGTGTGTTCCGTATACTAAGAACTGTAGTTTGATTTAGAACATCAATGCTTTTAGATAACGTGCCTGAACCGATCAACTATTGATATAGGAAATGTTCAAAACATTGTCCAACAATACAAAATTTTATCATTTCTTTACTGAGAAAGAGACTGATATGATTTTGTATATCAGGTTCGGTATCTAACAGCATTTGTTCAGAATCAATGTATTGGTAATACAGGGTGACAGTGACCAACAGACTTGGCTGCAACACTTGCCCCGTTTTCTGCCTCATGAAACTTATCACCCGTTCTCAGTTCTCTATAATGAACATACCCGAAGATGATGCATCAGCATGCACTCTCTTCGTTTGGGCGGCACGGGAATTCTGGTAATCCCCAATTTCCTGCTCTGTCTTATAACAATTATAAGTTGGAGCGGGACCAACGTTCCCCAGCTCAGTATAACAAGCGGGTTCGGTCAATAATCCGTATTATTATCTTGATTAAGGCGTGATATGGTTGCTACCTGGAGAGAGAGAGAAGAAAACACTCAGCGTGCGCTCTGTCAAGAATAGATTGGTTATTATTTTATCTAATCAGGATGGCTCCCACTGCTTTTTTATCAAATCTTCCTTCAAACCCTAAAAGGAAAGACTAGCCGGGATTAATTACACACTACAAGTTCGCCAATCTTTCAGCCAGGCCAGTGTCGGTACTTTGAGGGAGGTCCCCCGTGCTTTCGCACGAACCTAATTAATGTAAACCTCGTTTTCCCAGAGGCGTAACCCCGTTGACACCTTTCTAGACACCTACTTGATCGGCTAATTGTAATGTATAAAACTCTCCCAGGAGTAACTCTTACTCGCAGCGGGTATCGGGATCCAACTATCTCATAGAAGGTATGCAATCTCATTGCAAATCTCAACACTTGAAATTCCCGATAATATTTTGCCCCTAGCTCGCTATGACCTTGACGGAGGCCAAACAACCCATAGTCCGCTAGTCAAGTTCAACCCGTCATTTCCTGATTGAATTAAACCCACCCGCACGACCCTTGACGGAGGCCAAACAACGCCGTACGAATACCCTAATCCAATCGCATCATATGCTAGCAGATAAGCACTAGTTAGCTACCGTACACTACGCCTTGACGGAGGCCAAACAACCGCAGCACGAATACTAACTAGTACGTATCTGAAATGACGGAGGGCTACGACAGGTTTTTCTGAAAACCTATTGCGTAATGAACTTGATATCGTTGTAGGATCGAATGAATTTTGAAATGGAGTGTTTTTGAGGCTTTTCTAGTTTTGCTAAAGGAGTCACTCCCGGTGAAGGGATCGTCGGTCCTTTCCTCGTCGAATGAGGTGCGGGATATATCATATATATCACTGTGCAAAGCAAAAACTCTTAAAAGCAATCAAAATACAAACCGAGTGTGTAGCATCTGCCAGTTATTGCTAAAGGAGTCACTCCCGGTGAAGGGATCTCGGTCCTTTCCTCATCGAATAAGGTGCAGGATATATCACATATACCGCTGTGCAAAGCAAGAACTGTAGCTACCTGTTTTATTTTGAAATTCAATTCTACAACATCTTAGGTTTCTTTTATTTCATTAATCACATTAATGAAGTCCCATCATTTAAGTACCTAAACATCACAGATAAATACGACGTACACTTATGCCATCCGCATTCGCCTCGATGTCCCCTCGTGCACCGTTAGGTTAGGTAACTAACGGCAGAGCGGGGCAGGGCTAGCGCGGGTGTAAAACATAAGTAACGTCTATATAATATATCATATATACTATATACTGTATCTATCACAGAACATCACATGATCACATCACAAATATCGCAGCAGAAGAAACATATGAAATATTGGATATACTAGGACGTCCGTGTTTTCAATACGAGCCAGTATAAAACACGGATTCCACGGTCGTGATGAATAGCCAAACCCACACCCCTAGACCCCTACGAGAGCGGCAAGCAACCCTACCAATTCTGGAGTTAGGAGACCCGGACTCGACTCCTCGAGTTGGTCTCCCACTGGACCCCAGAACCCGGTTACTTGTGCCCTCCTCCTTGGGTCTATCCTAGTACGGAAAAGTAAATAATATACAAAGGGTGACAACTTCCGCAACCTGGAAGCGCCCCAATAAAAGAATATTACATACAAGTTTTTACATGAATGAAAATGAAAAACACTCATCTCACATAAAAACCCCCGGCTATTCAAACACGACGATCCAATATAACATATCCAGCAACACATAACATCACATGTCATCAACGTAAGTAAATATGCGCATCCCAATTGTCGTTGACATATAGCAACGAAACCGACGATATCACATATTACACTTACGGTCACAGAAAAGAAAGTGTAAAACTACAACAGTTGGAATCCGCAACCTCCTCAGACATCGCATGCCTGACCAAATGAATTACTTAGACATCGCATGCCTAACAATTATAAACCCCGCATTTTAGTCTCAAAATCGAAAACACTTTTCAATATCAAGTCGGGCAATTCAACAAGATTCCCGACATTCTGATCGAATGCTCGTCGCAAACTTCAGTAGGCGGCCGCACTCCCGATACCGTCGACGAAGTGCACCAAGGCGGAACACCGCTACCGCGAGCACCCGGACGGATGCTTTCGGCGACGGGGTTCTCCTACAGTCACTTGGTCGGGGTATGGAGCGAGGCTGTCTATTAAGTTTACCCGGCGAGTATCCGCGTACGCTACGTGATTGCGACGGACTTTTGATCACATCAAAATTCCGTGGCAACCGATCAAGTGAGACTAAAGTGCTATGTTTATAACATTCATTTAGTTATCACATAACTTTTTGTGAATTCCAATTATTGTATCTCATTCCAGATAAATAGAAAATGTTAAACTTTCCGATCGAACAATCGAACACCCAAGTTTTCCCGATATAGATCAACACATGAAAAAAGTCTAACAACATTCAGTTCGTGCCTCAGTACCAACGGTCCAGCCGTAGAAGGGTCAAGCCAACGCCTCACATGTGGCACGCCGTACTGCCCCAAACCCGAAGGTTCAAAGGGTAGTTCAAGATGGTCACATAATCGAGTTAAGGTTTGTTGTCTTCTAGAGGGACCATCGTGTTACTTGCACTACTTAGAACGTGATTAAACTACAGAAATATCCAACACTTGGAAATTTCCCGACAGGGGAAAAATTGGGTATTTAAATCCGGTCGAACTTTTTAACATATTCAAAAAAATTATCCGGAACGACACATAGACAAAGTTTGACAATCCGATCGAATGTATGAACTCCCAATACAACCCAAAATACTCAACTCTTGATTTCAGATTAAAAATTCCCAGGAAAACCAGCACTGTAAAATAGGAGTTACTGTGCAAAATTGAGTGCCTAATAAGACAAAACGGCGGCGGAAGGGCCGCATTAGCACGCTAATGCCGCGGTTCCGCCGCACTTTTGAGGGATCATTAGGTAATTTTTGCATCGTAATTCTTAGATTTACCTGCTTGTTTTTCTGCATATTTTTAATTATCAAAAATCCATGAATTTCAAAAAAGTACAGAGAGCATTCTAAGGTTTGGGTTTCGGTTCGATCGGACTTCAAACTCCGTCTACGCATCGCCTAAGGCTCTAGCTAGGCTCTGATACCACTGTAGGGATCCTAGGCACGCTAGTGAGGTCTCCAAAGCCATCAACCATGGCAATTTCAAAAATTATGGTGCCTACAAACCCTAAACTACGGATCGATAACTAGATGTCTAGGCGAACATTGAACTAGTTAACACTTAACTAATGAGAAAACGGAAATACAACCTTTGTAGATCCGGTGCTCCACCTCCATAGCTCCGCAACGAAGTCCTCTCCGCTGTCCAAGTCAAATCCGGGCTCTAGGATCGGCTTCGTCGGAGAAAAAGTGAGCTAGGTCGTCGATGTCCATGCCGAAGATGATCTACGTCGAGGCATCGCTAAATCAAGCTCCGACTTCACCAAGTCCTAAAACTTGTGAAGGAAACACGCTCTAATACTTGGCAAGAGGTAGAGGATGAAGAAATAGGAAGTGGGTAGACTTTAGTTTTGGATTTCTCACTCTTTTCCAACAATCACCATTGATGGAGCTTGGTTTTCTTCACTTGAAGAATGAAGAAGAAGAAGGAAAATAGTTATGATAAGTTAATTCTAAAATGAAAAGAATAATACATTCTTATCATCTTAGAACCATGGTTTAGTGTAGAGAATTAATCATGGTTGAGTGGTATGGTTAGGGTTAAGGATGAGATAAGAATAGTGGACTAAGTCAAAGCTTCATGAAGCTTTAACAAAACAACAAAAGAAGCCACCATCCTTTTCTCTTTCTTTTATTCATTTATCAAAAATAAATGGATAACTAAATAAGATAAATGAATAACTAAATTATAAACCCTAACCATTTCATTAACCAAGGTTTAATACTTTACACTTAACCAAAAAGCATGCATCATCAAACATGATACAAGCAAGTGCACAAAATCATATCGCATATGTAATGCGCACATCCGAGCGAGAAAATCCATTTTAAAGTGAACCGATACTAGTTAATGCAAAGTAATATATCAAATATATAAATATGCATTAAATCATTAAATCAACACTTGATTCAATGATCCGGTTTGTAAGTCCATATTGCGACCCCCGGTTCTTACGGGGAGGCGGAAACGGTATAAAATCAAAATTTTTATCGCAAGAGGCAACATGGACTAACTTATGGTCGGGATCGTTACCTAAACTAAAACTAGCAAACTAAGCTAAAGATGTTTAGCTACTCGGATGAAGATGGTTATACCTAAACTTGAACTCCTTCTCTTCAAGCTCCGGTGGTGGTCCGATGGCTCCTTCTCGTCGTCTCCGTACGCCGAAGATAGATCCACTTGAAAGCTCCAACCTTTAGCTCCTTCTTCGGTCTTTGAAGAAACTAGTTCACTTGGTTTGCCAAACCTAGTGAACTAGAATGAGTAGAGAGGAAGTAGAATGGGATTTTATCTATGGTTCTTGATTCTCAACTCATGAGACAAGAGAACCATAGATCAAGAGAGGGAGCAAGAGGTTGAGGGTGAGAGCTCAAGAACAAGAGAGAGAATGAGCAAGAAAGAATGAGGCTCTCTTTTCTCTCTCACCCTCTCATAATCCAAAGTGATCATCACTCATCATATCAAAAAAGTCTTTTGGTGATGGTTAGAAGCAACCATAAGGTTATCATATCATGCACTCATTTTACTCAAAAAGCAAGCAAGAAAAAAGTCTTTGGCATGAAATGATAACCATGGTTATCATGATGGTCAACTAGTCAAGCCTAGTCAACCGGTCAACAAGTCAACAAAAGTCAACAAGTCACCAAAGTCAACAAGTCAACAAAAGTCAACAAGTCAACAACCATATCACCATAATACTTAATTAATATAATAGTTAATCACATATCATATTCTCATTAGGGTTGAGCAAAAAGTCAAAAGTCAACGGTCAACTGTCAACAACCCTAATGAGAATCCACTGCCTCTGCCTCCCTGTCAACTGTGCATACACACCCGCATCCGCGTTCCGAGGAACACGAATGCAAACTGGATAAATCCAATCCCATAAGGTACACTAGGATCTGGCTTAAACCAAAGCCCGCTAGTGTAAACTGTCCGGACACTGTACGCGCACAAGTGCACGGATGTGACCGAACCCTGTCGCAAAACCATGCGACCTGTCGCAATACCATGCGACCTCTACTCTTTTGCCTAAAGGCGAAAAGCTTTCTGTGTGGGACTCTAAAGACTCGACACTACGCTGGCAGTGGGTTTAACCACAGACCGCAAGCGGCACTAGCTGTGCGTAACGGTCCCCAGGTAATGCCGACAAGAAGACCGACGAGGCGAAACCCATCTGAACTCCTACTGAGCCTGAGTGTGACATTCTCCGTACAGTCCGGTCTGTTCGTCTGATACATCGCATGGCGGGCCTAGGGGGCGGTAAACGTCAGTCCCCCAATAGCGGTACAAGTCGTGCCGGAGTGAAGCCCAATACACCCTGAGATAACACTGGAAACCTACCAGTATATCTCGTTTGCCCTGGCCAGGGACTACTCGTGTAATGGCTCTCCTAGACACAGCGCGATGTCAACCCCCAATACCGGGAGAGACGAATCCTGTCTAACCGTCACTGCCTCCAAGTGCTTCGGGACTGCACCCAACCACCACCTGTTTGCACGACTCCTTTGAGCCGTGGTAGGGTAGTGATCAAAGTACAGTGGGAACACACTCGAGGCGGAGTGACAGTGTCAAGTCAGCGGACTAAGCTGTACTCATGTCACCTGGGAACTGATAACTGACGATAGGTATAATACCAACTAGTCAGTTCCCGACGAGTCCTGTCCAGTGTACCCGTAACCTAACGAGCACCCGCATACTATCTCAAGTACGACGTACTGACGGCTGTGGGACAGACCGTCTCCCACACTGGGATGAGAAGCGCATGCGCTGGTCTACTCCGGAGTATCGATGCCCTGTCTCGATAGTCCTGCGACCAGGGACCTGAATAAGGATGTGCTTATAGATTACCCAGCCCCCACTAGTGTGACTGCCATCACAACGCTGGTAATCAAGCAAAGATCCTAAGGGCTCCACTAATGCGTATAAGTGATATACTGAAATAAACACAAGTACACATTGAAGTAGAAACAAACCAAGTAGCATACTACTATTTTGAGCAAGATTGTATATACAAGGTGAATATCCCAAGCATCCATTAAGTAATATACAAACTAGTATGATACAGTAATGGCCTCTAGGGCATATACACTAACAATCTCCCACTTGCACTAAGGCCATGTACTGGCGTATCGAAGACCTATCATCTCGATCAGCCGCTCGAACTGAGTCTGGGGCAGGGCCTTGGTGAATGGATCAGCAGTGTTATCTTCTGAGGCGACTCTCCGAACCTCGATCTCCTGGCGATCTACGATCTCCCTGATCAGGTGATACCGCCTTAAGATGTGCCTGGATCTCTGATGGGACCTGGGTTCCTTCGCTAATGCTATAGCCCCGTTGTTGTCGCAATACAGAGGTATTGGATCAACAATGGACGGAACCACCTGAAGTTCTTTCAAGAACTTCCTCATCCAGACAGCTTCTTTTGCGGCATCAGATGCAGCGATATATTCCGCTTCCATCGTCGAGTCTGCAACGGTTTCCTGTTTGGAACTCTTCCAACACACCGCCCCTCCATTGAGGGTAAAGACAAAACCCGACATGGACTTGGAATCATCCTTGTCACTCTGGAAGCTGGAGTCAGCAAAGGCCTCGATCTGGAGGTCCTTTCCGCCATACACCAAGAACATCTCCTTAGTCCTCCTCAGGTACTTGAGAATGTTCTTTACCGCTATCCAATGTTTCTCCCCAGGGTTTGACTGATACCGGCTTACTACACTCAGTGCATAAGCTACATCCGGTCTGGTACACAACATCGCATACATTATAGAGCCTACCGCAGAAGCGTAGGGTATAATAGACATGCGATCCCTCTCCAAATCAGTCTTGGGAGACATCTCTTTAGAGAGGGTGATCCCGTGACAAGCCGGTAGGTTACCGCGCTTGGAATCTTCCATACTGAATCTTTTCAGTACGGTGTCGATGTACCTGGACTGAGAAAGTCCCAATATCCTCTTGGATCTATCACGATGGATCCGGATCCCCAGGATGTATGAGGCATCACCCAGGTCTTTCATGGAGAACCTTTGTGACAAGAACCCCTTGACAGATTGTAGCATAGGAATATCATTTCCTATTAAGAGAATGTCATCCACGTATAAAACGAGGAATACTACAGTTCTCGCTACAAATCTACTATAGATGCATGGTTCATCTGGATTTTTGATAAAGCCAAATTCTTTGACCGTCTCATCAAAGCAGATGTTCCAACTCCGCGATGCCTGCTTTAGTCCATAGATGGACTTAAGCAACTTGCACACCTTTCCGCTGCTCCCACTCTGAATGAAACCCTCTGGCTGGTCCATATAGACACACTCCTCTAAATTTCCATTTAGAAAAGCTGTCTTTACGTCCATTTGCCAGATCTCATAATCGTGGAAGGCAGCAATGGCAAGAAGGATCCGAATGGATTTCAGCATGGCTACTGGAGAAAAGGTTTCGTCGTAGTCCAAGCCAGGTCTTTGACGAAAACCCTTTGCTACCAGCCTAGCTTTATAGGTCTCAACCTGTCCATCTACACCAATCTTCCTTTTGAAGATCCACTTGCATCCTACGGGTTTTACCCCGTCTGGAGCAATGTCCAACGTCCATACCTTGTTGGTGTACATGGACTCCATTTCGGTCCGCATTGCATCCAGCCATTTCACTGAGTCAACGCTCTGAACGGCCTGCTGGAAGCTAGTAGGCTCATCATAATCTATGATGCAATCCTCTCTATCCCCGTCTATGAGAAAACCGTAGTATCTCTCGGGCGGATGAGACTGCCTACTACTCCTGCGGAGCGGCGTAGGAATGTCCTGTTCTGTCGAACCCTCTGGTTCCATCAAGCTTTCAGTAACAGTCTGTGGTTCTGGAATTTCTTCCAGTTCTACTGCGCTCCCACTTATTTCTTTTTCTATGAACTGGTGTTCTAGAAAGTGGGCATGTCGAGAAACAAGAACTTTTTGTTCCTCTTCACAGTAGAAGAAATATCCCTTGGAATTCTTTGGATATCCCACAAACTTGCACAGTACTGAGCGTGCCTCGAGCTTGTCCGTATGCTGCTTTTTGACAAAAGCTGGACTTCCCCATATCTTAATGTGATTAAGATGGGGTCTCTTCCCACACCACATCTCAAATGGCGTGGTAGGCACAGTCTTAGTGGGAACTCGGTTCAAAAGGTATGCGGCTGATTCTAGCGCATACCCCCAGAATGATCGCGGTAACTCAGCGTTACTCATCATGGACCGCACCATATCCAATAGGGTGCGGTTCCGTCTCTCCGATACACCGTTATGTTGCGGGGTGTATGGAGGAGTAAGCTGAGAGAGAATTCCGTTCTCTTTTAAATAGTCCAGGAACTCGGCACTTAAGTATTCTCCACCTCGATCCGATCTTAGAATCTTAATACTTTTGCCGGTCTGTTTCTCTACTTCATTCTTATACTCCTGGAATTTTCCAAAGGCCTCGGACTTATGTTTCATTAAGAAGACATAACCGTACCTTGAGAAGTCATCCGTAAAAGTAATGAAGTAAGAATGTCCGCTTCGGGCATGTGTAGACATTGGACCGCACACGTCACTGTGTACGAGTCCCAAGAGCTCGCTCGCTCTTACTCCTTGTCCAGTAAACGGAGTCTTTGTCATCTTTCCTTTGAGACAAGATTGACAAGTGGCATACGATTGATATTCGAACGCATTCAAATATCCTTCTGTATGTAACTTAGTCAACCTTCTCTCATTGATGTGACCCAATCTACAATGCCATAAGAAAGTCTGATTTATTTCTGGAGACTTTCTTTTGTGTGTATTCTGGACGTTGAAAATCTGTGGTTGGTTTAACACGTATATACCATTACTCAATGTACCTGACCCAATCAAAACTTGATTAAGGTGAATGTTTACAACATTACTTACAAACGCAAATTCATAACCTTCTTTAGAAACTAAAGATACAGAAATGATATTACAAGTTGCGTTGGGTACAAAAAAGCAATTACGCAAAACCAAAACATGTCCATCTGACATTCCCAGGTGATAGTCCCCCACGGCTTTAGCATCCATGCTAGCTCCGTTTGCAACTCTGAGGGTCATGTCACCTGCTTTCAAAACACTACGGTTTCTCAACGCCTGCAAAGAATTACAGATATGAGATCCTGATCCGGTATCCAATACCCAGGAAGTAGAGTTTATTGAAAGACAGTTTTCAATAACATACACACCTGAAGCTGAAGCTGCAACCTGCTTCAATTCCTGTGTTCTGGCCTTCCAGGCCCTGCAATCATTCTTCCAGTGTCCTTTCTTATGACAATAGAAGCATTCTTCCTTATCCACAAGCTTCCCCGCTATCTTTGTTGCTTTGCCTTTTCCCTTCGTATCCACTTTACCAACACCGCCCCTTGGTTTGGCGGGGGCCTTCTTCTTCTTTCCCTTGGCTTTCGCCTTGGACCTAGAAGAAGATGATCCTCCTACAAACAAAGTGGATGTTTCCCTACCTTTCTGTAGGGTGCCCTCTGCGCTCCTCAGCATGTTGAGGAGCTCTGATAGTTCAACCTCTTTTTCTTGTAGGTTGAAGTTCAGTATAAACTGGGCGTAAGTGGAAGGAAGGGACTGGAGAACTATATCCGTATATAGCTCACTCTCCAATGTGATCCCTAGGTCAGCGAGCTCCTCAATGAAGCCGATCATCTTTAGCACATGCTCGGCTACTGATGATCCGACGGCCATTCTTGTCGAAAATAACTTTTTCGACGCTTCGTATCTTGCGATACGTGATTGCTCTCCATACAGTTCTTTTGTATGGAGCAATATGGACTCCATGTCCATATTCTCATGCCTCCTCTGATGTTCGTTGTCCATCGAGGCAAGCAGGAGGCACTTGGCCTTCGCGCTATCAATCTCCCAAGTCTTGCGGATTTCCTTATCCGCGACGCTGGAAGTTGGACCAGGGACAGGGGGAGCTTTGGTGGTAAGAAGATACCCCAGCTTGTCATAAGTGATTGCTATCGTGACATTCCTGAGCCAATCTTTGTAGTTTGGCCCTGTCAGTTTGTTTTTATCTAGGAGTAACTTAAGTCCAGTCATGTTGATTGGTCGCTGCAATTAGGAGAGAGAAGAAGAAACACTCAGCATGATGCTCTTGCAAGTTTAGAGTGGTTTTTAGTTTGTCTAAACAGGATGGCTCCCACTGTTTCTCGAATCCCTCCTCAAACCATAAAGGAAGAATTAGTCAGGATCAATCCCACCGTACAATACTTGCTTAACCGTTCAGCCAGGCCGGTGTCGGTACTTCGAGGGAGGTTTTCCAACGCTTTCGCGAAGTTCCTTAATTAGAGAACCTCTTTTCCCTGGGGGCGTAGCCCCGCTAACACCTTTCTAGGCACCTACTAGGTTTATAGCATTGATCGTTAAGTGAGAAATTTCCCGAGGAGTAGCATATACTCACAGTAGGATCGGGATCCAAATATCATTGCGTGACGAAACTGAAGGAATCCTACCAGAATCATCACACTCCAAATGGTATGCAAATCTAGCAAGTTTCAGTACTTATGAAACTCCCGATGTGGATTTTTGCCCCATGCTCTTATGACCTTGACTTTGGCCAAAATATCATAAGTCACATGTCAAGTTCTACCCGTCATTATCCAGGTTAATTTGGATCCATCCGTACCTACCCTTGACTTTGGCCAAAATGGCAGTACGACTGTCCCAAACCAACGCATCTATCTATGCTACACATGAACACCCAATAGCTACCAATCACTGTGCCTTGACTTTGGCCAACATACACAGCTTGAATACTATTGACTATTCATGTGAAACGACGGAGGGCTACGGATGGTTTTGGCAAAACCGTGAACGTAGTGAACTTGATATGGTCGATGGAACGAGATAGCTTTTAAATGGAGTGGCTCAAACTCCGTATTTTAAAAGTTTGTTTTGAAAAGAACCGAGTGGTTTTTCGAAAGTGTTCCAACGACTTTAACTTGGTTTATTATCTTGCATTAGTTCTTTTAATGCGTGATATTCTTGCATTAGTTCTTTTAATGCGTCCCATCATTTAACCCTACCATTGCAGAAAACAACCAAAATATGACGTACGCTTATGCCATTCGCATTCGCCACTGGGCCCCGTCATTACCCGTTAGGTTACTTAACTAACGACAGAGCGGGGGCTGGGCTAGCGCGTCTGTAAAACATAAGCAACGCCTAAATAGTAAGCAATGATAGACATTACAGATCACAGATGAATGCATTGGATATACTAGCAATCCGCAATCCTTTCGAGCCTGAAACGAAAAGCGGATAACACGGTCGCGGTGAATAGCCAAATACCCCACCCAAGACCCCTACGAGTGCGGCAAACTACCCGCCAAGTACTTGGTAGTTTGTGCACCCCTCCATGGGTCTATCCTAGGAGCAAAAACAGTAAAAAGAATTATACAATGACGGCTACAACCCCGACCCGGTTGTGCGGCCAAACAAATAATAATTATTACATCAATTTACATTTACAATGAATGAAAGAAAAACAAAAGCTCATCTCACATCCACCCCGGCTATTCACCCGCGACAGTCCAACACATTCATATACACATTCGAGCACATTACAGATCATGTATAACCTCGACTAATCGACTTATAGCGATTAGCCGACGTTCAATACATGCAAGCATCACAGATATAACCATCATAGTCAAAGTGCAGTGAAGTTCGGAAAAAATACGGAATTATAGGACCCCAAAAGGAAATTTCTTTTCTGTAAAATCTGGGCACATATAATATATCTCAAAAATCCCAAAACCAACACAGACACACACTGCACGAAAAACGACGCACCAAAGACAACAAACCGCGGCGCTTCCGCGGCGTCCAAGAAGGGTCACGCGGCGGAAGCGCGGCGGTTTAGACGAATTGGTGAATCGTTTTTCATGGGTGTTCTAACAAAACCCTGAGACGAATTTAGGAGTATGAAGTTTTTCATTTTGACCAGAAAAAATTTCAACAGAAACTCAGTTTTTGTAGTTTTCCGGTTTTGTGATTTTTTTCGGTTCCGAACTTCGTTACACTTTACTACCTAGCTAGTTTAAGCTTAGTTAGGCTCTGATACCACTGTAAGTCCATATTGCGACCCCCGGTTCTTACGGGGAGGCGGAAACGGTATAAAATCAAAATTTTTATCGCAAGAGGCAACATGGACTAACTTATGGTCGGGATCGTTACCTAAACTAAAACTAGCAAACTAAGCTAAAGATGTTTAGCTACTCGGATGAAGATGGTTATACCTAAACTTGAACTCCTTCTCTTCAAGCTCCGGTGGTGGTCCGATGGCTCCTTCTCGTCGTCTCCGTACGCCGAAGATAGATCCACTTGAAAGCTCCAACCTTTAGCTCCTTCTTCGGTCTTTGAAGAAACTAGTTCACTTGGTTTGCCAAACCTAGTGAACTAGAATGAGTAGAGAGGAAGTAGAATGGGATTTTATCTATGGTTCTTGATTCTCAACTCATGAGACAAGAGAACCATAGATCAAGAGAGGGAGCAAGAGGTTGAGGGTGAGAGCTCAAGAACAAGAGAGAGAATGAGCAAGAAAGAATGAGGCTCTCTTTTCTCTCTCACCCTCTCATAATCCAAAGTGATCATCACTCATCATATCAAAAAAGTCTTTTGGTGATGGTTAGAAGCAACCATAAGGTTATCATATCATGCACTCATTTTACTCAAAAAGCAAGCAAGAAAAAAGTCTTTGGCATGAAATGATAACCATGGTTATCATGATGGTCAACTAGTCAAGCCTAGTCAACCGGTCAACAAGTCAACAAAAGTCAACAAGTCACCAAAGTCAACAAGTCAACAAAAGTCAACAAGTCAACAACCATATCACCATAATACTTAATTAATATAATAGTTAATCACATATCATATTCTCATTAGGGTTGAGCAAAAAGTCAAAAGTCAACGGTCAACTGTCAACAACCCTAATGAGAATCCACTGCCTCTGCCTCCCTGTCAACTGTGCATACACACCCGCATCCGCGTTCCGAGGAACACGAATGCAAACTGGATAAATCCAATCCCATAAGGTACACTAGGATCTGGCTTAAACCAAAGCCCGCTAGTGTAAACTGTCCGGACACTGTACGCGCACAAGTGCACGGATGTGACCGAACCCTGTCGCAAAACCATGCGACCTGTCGCAATACCATGCGACCTCTACTCTTTTGCCTAAAGGCGAAAAGCTTTCTGTGTGGGACTCTAAAGACTCGACACTACGCTGGCAGTGGGTTTAACCACAGACCGCAAGCGGCACTAGCTGTGCGTAACGGTCCCCAGGTAATGCCGACAAGAAGACCGACGAGGCGAAACCCATCTGAACTCCTACTGAGCCTGAGTGTGACATTCTCCGTACAGTCCGGTCTGTTCGTCTGATACATCGCATGGCGGGCCTAGGGGGCGGTAAACGTCAGTCCCCCAATAGCGGTACAAGTCGTGCCGGAGTGAAGCCCAATACACCCTGAGATAACACTGGAAACCTACCAGTATATCTCGTTTGCCCTGGCCAGGGACTACTCGTGTAATGGCTCTCCTAGACACAGCGCGATGTCAACCCCCAATACCGGGAGAGACGAATCCTGTCTAACCGTCACTGCCTCCAAGTGCTTCGGGACTGCACCCAACCACCACCTGTTTGCACGACTCCTTTGAGCCGTGGTAGGGTAGTGATCAAAGTACAGTGGGAACACACTCGAGGCGGAGTGACAGTGTCAAGTCAGCGGACTAAGCTGTACTCATGTCACCTGGGAACTGATAACTGACGATAGGTATAATACCAACTAGTCAGTTCCCGACGAGTCCTGTCCAGTGTACCCGTAACCTAACGAGCACCCGCATACTATCTCAAGTACGACGTACTGACGGCTGTGGGACAGACCGTCTCCCACACTGGGATGAGAAGCGCATGCGCTGGTCTACTCCGGAGTATCGATGCCCTGTCTCGATAGTCCTGCGACCAGGGACCTGAATAAGGATGTGCTTATAGATTACCCAGCCCCCACTAGTGTGACTGCCATCACAACGCTGGTAATCAAGCAAAGATCCTAAGGGCTCCACTAATGCGTATAAGTGATATACTGAAATAAACACAAGTACACATTGAAGTAGAAACAAACCAAGTAGCATACTACTATTTTGAGCAAGATTGTATATACAAGGTGAATATCCCAAGCATCCATTAAGTAATATACAAACTAGTATGATACAGTAATGGCCTCTAGGGCATATACACTAACACGGTTATGTCGCACACAACCGACTAGTATACAATATATCGGCTTATCGAATCAACGCTTGAATCGATAACTAGGTTATATCGCATACAACCATTCGATACATTTGTCGCGAGAATAGAATACGGTATCACATACACGCATTATTCTCGGTCCCGCACATATCTTATATGCGCTCCTATTTCGTTTCGCTTGAGCCAGGAAACCTCTGTGTAGGACTCTAAAGACTCGTCAATACGCCGGCAGCAGGCGATGATCATATCAGACACCCACAAGCCGCAAGCGGTCTGCTAAACGTAACGGCCACCCGGGTATTGAGCGATCTGAAGATCGACGAGCAAGCCCGCTCACACTCCAGTGAATCCGACCAGTAACACTACCGTACAGTCCGGTCTGATCGTCTGATATGTCGCATATCTTGCCTAGGGGTGGTAAACGTCAGACCCCAATAGCTCGATAAGTCGTGTCGATATGAGGCTCATAACGGGTCGAGAAACTACTGGTAACACTTACCAGCAATTCTCTGATCAGCCCTGGCCAGGGACTTCCTGTTATAGCCAATCGAACAGAGTGCAACATCAACTCCCTATACCGGGAGAGACGAATCCCCTCCTATCGCTCATTGCCTCCATGTGACTCGGGACTGTACCCAAAAACCACCGTTTTGCACGCCCTCTTGGACGTGGTAAGATGGAAATCAAAGCACAGTGGGAACCACACAAGACTCTATGACGATCTCGGGTCAACAAACTACTCTGTACCAGTGTCACCAGAGAACTGCCATCTGACGTGAGGTATAATACCATCTGGGAGTTCTCGGCGAGTCCGTCCAGTGTACCCAGTCTTTACTGAGCACCCGTATATCATCTCCGATGTCAAACACCAATGGATATGGGATCATCCATCGCCCATCTGTATGGGTCGAGAAGGTACACGCTAGTCTACTCTGGTATATCGATGCCCCGTCTCGATACACCCACGACTAGGGACTTTGAAGGATGTACTTATGGACTACCATGTCCCCACTAGTATGATCCGCATCATAGTCCAGGTAGTCAAGTACAGATCCTAAGGGCTTTACCAACATGTAACAGAGAGACAATCAGTATACACGTTAAGGTAAAGTTCAACCAGATAGCATACTATCATGTCGAGCAAGAAAGTCCTCCCTATATATGTCCCAGCATCCACTACAATATACATCCTATGTACAGTAATGGCCTCTAGGGCATACATATAACTAACATGATGGAGATCATACTAGTGGGACATCTGTAGTCTATAAGTATATCCTGAAAAGTCCCTAGTCGTAGGTATATCGAGACGGGGCATTGATATACCAGAGTAAACTAGCGTATATGATACTAGACCCATACGATGGGCGATGAATATTCCCACATTCATCAATGTTTGACATCAAGATCATATACGGGTGCTCAGTGGTGACTGGGTACACTGGACGGACTCACCGAGAACTCCTATATGGAATTATATCTATCGTCGGATAGCAGTTCTCAGGTGACACTGGTACAGGTTAGTCTGTAGACCCGAGATCGTCATAGAGTGTGTGTTCTCCCACTGTACTTTGATTGCCACCCTACCATGGCTCTACTGAGTCGTGCAAATAGGTGGCCGTTGGGTACAGTCCCGAGACACACGAAGACAATGAGCGATAGGAGGGGTTTCGTCTCTCCCGGTATTAGGAGTTGATGCTGTGCTATGCCCGACTGGTTATATCAGTAAGTCCCTGGCCAGGGCTGCTGAGATTTGCTGATAAGTGTTATCAGTAGTTTCTCGATCTGTTATAGACCATTCACCGGCACGACTTATTGAGTTATTGGGGTCGACGTGACCATCCCTTGGCTCGATATGCAGCATATTTGACGAAGAGACCGGACTGTACGGTAGTGTTGCCGGTTGGCTCGACGGGAGTTGTAGCAGGTTCGCTTGTTTTCTTCTGATCGCTCAATACCCGGGTGTCCGTTACGTTTAGCTGACCGCTTGCGGCTTGGGGGTGCTTGATATGATCATCACCCTCTACCAGCGTATTGACGAGTCTTAGAGTCCCACAAAGGAGTTACCTAGTCCAGGCGAAACGTTGTGGTGCGCGTATGCGATATGCGCATGGACCCGATTAAAATGCGCGTATATGATACCGTACATTGATCGGGCGGCTTGCTTTTGGTAGGGTCATATGTGATATGGCCGGATTGATAAATCAAGTGTTGATTTATCATTTAACCATTAGTTTTCTCACTTAAAACCTTTTCTTAGATTATGGATGTGTGCATGCATGTATGTTTTTCTTTCTTTCTTTCTTACTAGTTTCATGCACATATGGATGTGCATACATACATACATACATACAACCATCTATCATGGTTGTTTACACATGGAAATGGTGGCAATATAAGACTCACACCATGGTTGAATATATGGATTATTATTTGATTTATTGTTTAAAACAAAATAGAAAAGATAAGGATAATTCTTGCTTGCTTCTACATTCTTCTTTAAACCTAACCATGCTCACCTACTTCTAACCATGAGTTATCCTTCTCTTTGTGTTTTAAAACTCAAGTTAAATAATGTCTCCATCACTAAACCATGGTTTGAAGTGAGAAGAAATAAAATATATAAAGATATATTTCATTTCTTTTCTATGGTTATCATTTTACTCTTGTTAAAAGAAAGCTACCATCTTCTTCGTCCTTCACCATTTGCTCTCTAGTTTCTTCTAGTGAGTAAAACACACATAAAGAAAGGTTTTGAAGTGAGAATCTTAACCACAACATCATTCTACATAAGTTTAGCCAACTTGTTTAGAGTGTTCTCTTCGATTCTCATCCTGATAATCGAAGTTGCGAGCTTGGACGAGGAACTCCGGGTGGATCGTCGTGGACGTGAGAGGACTTCAAGAGGACCTTCTTCCAACACCCAAGAGACCAAAGAGTCCAGCGAAAGGGAGCTACAAAGGTTGTAGTCTCGAAACCCTAGGTTTTTATTGGCTTTAAATTCGAAACCCTAATTTTCTAGGATCGATTCCTTTGTATGCTTGTTTAGCACCATAAAAATCTAAACTTTGAGACATCTGATGCTTCAAAACTCTACATAGGGTGCTAGGCAAACCTTTCACACTAGACGCACTGTAGTTGTATTACGTGCACTGGATGCACTATATTTGTATTTCGTGCACTGGATGCACTGCATTTGTATTTTATGCACTAGATTGCATTCTGCATTTGTTGCACTGGACGGGTAATTATGCGTTCTCACACAGGATTTATACCCCGTACCTAGGTTGTACCCGATTTATAGCCTTGAGCATTCGTTTTACCAGATTTGTATTTTCGTGCGCGTTGGCACTTGCCGTTCGTTTTCGTGCATGTTACTGCGCTATATGCTTTTACGGACCCGACGCGCTTTGGTTGGATTTTCGCGCATGTTGGGCGCATGATATGAGATGCAATTCTGTGCACACTGGATGTACTGGATTGAGATTTTTGTGCACTTTAGATGCACTCGATGTTGTTGTCGTGCACACCCGTTGCACTGGACAGATGTTTTGTGCACACCCGTTGCACTTAGTTTTGCTTGTGTGTATTATAGCACCTGTATTTGGATTTGATTTCCATATGCACCAGACGCATCTGATTTTTGGATACGCCCTTTTGAGGCTGATTTTGCTTTTGAGCACTTTGTTTTCATGTTGGGCACTATATTGAGTAGTAGCCAAACAGGACTGATCTGAGGACAGTACATGAGTACTTTGTATGCAATAAAGGATTACCAAAGGGTTTTCAAGATGAGCTATTGTCTCGCTATTTTCTTAAGTGTCCGTGAGCGACACAAACGTTGTTAAAGGAAAACCTTTTGGCATATTTTGAAAACGACGGAACGTGTATTTAAGAAAACATATATGGACATATATTATTATTTTAAAATGAGCATCCGTCAGTTATGCCGGGAGTTACGCATTCCCGCGGCGATTTAGAAAAGATTTTGCATGTGTTTTATTCAGATTTTGGAGTTTTGACTCGTTTTCATGCGCACTTGACGCGCTGTGTTATTTCTACAATTTCCATGATTTCGGAGCCCCGTGATTTGAGCCGATTATTGAAATGTTTTAGATTTTGGGGGTTTAAATTTAAATTCGGGGACCGAATTTATTTAAGGGGAGAAGATTGTAACATTTCAGAAAATATAAAATATTATTTTTGGGAGTTTAATATTAAAATAATATTTTTCCCGAAAACTGCCGATTTGAGAAATTGGGGTTTTCGAAAAAGGGTATAAATATATACCAATAATTATGAAATAAATAGAAATTAAAATGATTTATTCATTTAATAATATAATTAAAGGATTTGGCATTTTTAAAATTTATTATACGCAGTTTCGATAAAAACCCGATTAGTGCACTGCTAATCGCGATTAAGCCAAATCCGCGATTTTACAGTTTTCATGGTTAGTGCACCATGACATGTTCATTTTGTTACATGTTTCATTTCATTTGGGCTTTATATTATGGTTTTTGGTGAGAAAAAGAGTGAGGAAAAGGGTCATGATGAGTGAGGAGAGAGAAAGGAGACAAAATGATGACATGTGAAGGGAGTGGGCGAGAATTATAGAGAGAGAGAGAAGGGGGCTGCTGCCTTAGCCATTTCCCACCTCATTTTCCCTTGCCTCTTTATCTCCCTCAAGCCACAACCCTCCACTAAAATCCCTAGATCCATCTCCTAACAATCCCCAAAACCCTGCACACCCTTTACAAAAATTAATCCCCTCTTCAACCTCTACACATGGGACCAAGAAAAATTCAGTTTTGATGATCTTGGGGGATTCATGGATGCTATATGAGGTAATCCCTTCACTAATTGGGTAGTTTTTCATTTTAACTTAGTTTTCATATGTGTTTAGATGTGATATTGTGATGATTAGTGAGATATTGGGAAACCCTAGAAAGAGGTTGAGTGTTTGTTGAAATTGGTGATGTGTAGTGGCTGCCCACAAGCCTTAGTGGTGTTTTACTGACCTAGAACAGGGGATGAAACCCAAAATACGGATTTGGGATTTGAGTTCATGTCGATTTGTGTAATTTTAGAGGGTATTTTGAAATCTGGAGCAACCCGGGGACATTAGAAATGATTTTGGGCTTACTGAGAGTCGTGCAGGCACCTAGGAAGCTACCACTGAGACCCGAGCCCCTAATTCAAACCCCAGGCCACAGATATATTCATTCTGGCCGCAAATTACGGCCAGAGCAGGGTAGAATTGTCCCAGATTTGATCCATAGCTCATTTTGCACTAAATTAGACCCCTCCTATGTGCAGTTTTGGCTAATTGTCATCTGGGGAAAATCTGGAAGTATTTTGGTGTATTTTAGGCTATGTTTTCCGTATTTTAAAATGCATTTTCTTGATATTTGGATTTGTTTTTGGTTGTCGGGTGTTCGTACATCGACAACAGGGATTGGTTGATTGATTTGCATGTTTAGGCCATAAGTTTCAACCTATGAGCACACTGTGCGCTGTATCGGTTTTCTGCATTGATTTTAATACGTATTGCGATTGATTATTATTATAGGTACCCTCGCATGGATTCCGAGGCGAAGAAGCATGGCGTCATCGATTTCGGCGAGCGAAGACCAGGTGAGTAGATCTATATCTACCGGGGAAATCGGGTGGATGGCGTATAGCACCCCCGCAAACTTCTGATGGAAAACTGATTTATAGAGTATGGTTAGAAAACCTAGATTAGGGAACTAGGGTTAGAATATAGATAGCTATATAGTCATATTAGAAACTAGAGGATAGTTAAGTGTGATATGCTACTACTACTACCCTAGGATGATGTTTAGCGATATTACCGCTTAGGGTTCTATAGGACTAGATAGTCGATGTAGATGCGTCATCCGAACCATACCTTTTTCTAAACCAAAGAATTGTATGTATCTTTTAAATGTATATCTTGAGGGATGTTACGGATTTTCAAATGATATCTTTTCTATAAAAACACTGTAACCCCTGTTTTCAAAACTACGATTTACTTCTTTAAAAGTCTGATTGTATGGTTCGGGTGTGTTTGTTAGATTAGATAATTATCCTCAGTGGAGATAGCATGTTTATGCAAACTCGACATGATATGAGACATAAATGCGATGAAAGAATACAAGAAGAATTTGATGATATGATGAGATGATGATATGATATGATGGTATACGGATGCGAGTCGATCGAGATGATTTATACCCTGCCGGTCCCCTGATATGAGATTATTGCAGATGCGACCCGGGACATAGGTATATAGGGTTATATATATAGAATGTTGTGAATCATGGATGATAGGCCGTATGTGATATTAAGCCGTACCCTCATTTGTCTTATAGGATGATAGGATCCCTATTAGCTTAATGCCGCCGCATGATGATATTCCGTGTGTGATGAGTTGACTTGATGATTGATCCTTACCCTTGATTAGAGGTTGCCGTACGATGGATTATATCGTACGCGGTGTTTTTGGGCTATATGCCGATTGATAGATTCACCGACTCGGACATATGATAGTTACGTATACCATATAGCTGTTAGCTGATGATTTACTTGCTGCATTCATGATATTATTATTATATCGCATATACCTGTGATAGTACACCTGCACCATTATCGATGATGTGTATATTACACGTACACATATTTGCCAGCTCACACACTTCATCATCGATAATTGTCATGTCACTACACAGTAGGGTTGCTGCACCATGATATGACTCTTCGCATAACTTGCTTGCACATATACATATTGTACCTACATAGATAACCGGTTTATTGTAAAATTGGGAACCGCATGTTATATTTTAAAAACTGGAATCATTTTAAAAGAGCGGTTTTCCCTTAGTATGTCATATCACTATCCCATGTTGCATGATACACGGATATGCCCGCATTTCTTTTTACATGTCGCATACATCATGCTCTATTATTTTACGCATTGAGATGTGCTGTTTTCATGAAATTTCTGGATTTGAGAACCGTGGCTATTTCAAAGGAAGCATATTTTGTTTTAAAAACCCGGTTTCTCTTGATATGATATTTCAGTGCGTCCACCATGTGTTTTCTCGGTTCTGAGAGTGGCATGTGAAACCCAATTCGAGAAGTGGTAGGCACCGTCTGCGGGTATATGGTGGACACGGTGAGGTACCCCGGGGCAAGAAGACTAGTATATGTTAGACGATGAGCCTGGCAGGGAGAGTACTACCTACCGGTGATAGTATATGGATTCGGAGGTTATCCGGAGGATACCGACCGGAGTAGCGATATGGATATGAGGGCCGACCAGGGTGTGCGGCGCCTGAGGGCCGATCTGAGGATGCGGCGCATGAGATATATGAGGATTTACGTGCCGATGCTGGGCACGGTTTTCATGATGTTTTCGAGTGTTGATGCTAGGCACTCAAGTTCCATGATTTGATGTGTCGGGCGGGACACCGTTGATATATATATCCTCATACTTTCATGCACACTCTTTTATGATATTTACATGCATGATATTGTTGCGTCAGTGGTTGACGCGTGGATTAGACCCACATACATACATACATACACCGATTCTACTATCGGAGATTTTGCACATGCTTATAGATATTGATTTATGGGTGGACGAGATCCACATATCCGCATGCATTGATTATTACTGTTGGATGTTATCCACATGCATATAGATACTGACTACCTTGTTGGCATATATACGACCCGGTCACCCTAGATATCATAGTATTACCTTTTGATATAGTTGACCTAGGAGTCGTTGTTTATTCGATTTCTACTTGTAGATATATTTCTATTCACGAGTTGGCAACTCACCCCCGTTGTGCCACAGTTCTTGCAGGTTGACCGCGTGGATCAGTAGCGGCATCGCTGGCATAAGTTCTTTTGGGTGTTTTGCAGTGGCAGGTGGGACATTTGTATCGTACCCACTCTTGTATTACATTTCATATTGTATCTAGTTAACTCCATCAATCAACAGAATTAGTGATTTGAATAAGTAATGAGACTTAGTGAGACTGGTAGTTGCGAGATTTGAGCGATGGGTTTTATTTTCCCTTTGGGGTTATATCTTGCTCTTTTCTTTATCTTTTTGTGGTGAACTTCGCCGTTGGGCGTCGTATACTCATTTATACTGTATTGCGTGGTTGTGATCCGCCGTTTGGCAAAGGGCTGCTCCCGCTTGGGATGCCATTATTCTTGCTATGTATTTGTGGTTTTGGATCAAATATACAAAGGAGGTGCTGCCAAAATTTTTCAAAAGACGAAACATGTTTTTCAAACTAGAAAATTTCATTTGCATCATTCATATTTCTTTCTATGCATTGAGCATACTTGATTTTATTATACCTTTATTTCAAAAACTCCACCTCCTTTATTTTCTTAAAAAGGTTTAGATTTCTGGGTTTCAGCTTACTTGAATTCCGTTACGCCTTTAGACGTGGCGTGATTCAAGTGCTGGTCACGAGCTAATATTTCGGGTCGTGACAATCTTCTCCGTAGTCTCCTGAACTAGCTGGGGTCCCAAAACCAGACTCTCACTAAGCTCGATCCAACAGACTGGCGATCGACACTTCCTACCATATAAAGCCTCAAAAGGTGCCATCTGAATAGTCTCCTGAAAGCTGTTGTTGTAGGAGAACTCAATCAACGGCAAGTGACGATCCCAACTGCCACCAAAATCAAGCACACATGCACGGAGCATATCCCCCAGAGTCTGTATAGTCCGCTCCGACTGGCCATCGGTCTGTGGATGAAAAGCGGTACTAAACTCAGCCGGGTACCCAAAGCTTCCTGAAGCTTCTGCCAAAGATGGCTAGTAAACTGGGTGCCTCTGTCGGATACTATGCATGTGGGAACACCGTGCAAAAGCACAATCTCATCTATATACAACTGAGCATACTAAGCATAACCGAAAGTGGTCTTCACTGGAAGGAAGTGAGCCGCTTTCGTCAACCGGTCTACAATAACCCAAATGGAGTCATACCCTCGACTGGTCCTGGGTAGACCGACAATGAAGTCCATGGAAATCTGCTCCCATTTCCACTCCGGAACGGGTAAAGGTTGCAACTCTCCAGCCGGTCTCTGATGCTCAGCCTTGACTTGCTGACAAGTCAGGCACCTCGAAACGAAGTCCGATATATCACGCTTCATCCCTTCCCACCAGCAGAAGTCCCTCAAGTCACGGTACATCTTGGTGGAACCTGGATGAACACTAAAGGCCGACTGATGTGCCTGCTCTAGGATCTCGCGTCTCAACCCATCATCATCTGGTACATGTTGGAGATAGTGCCCTCAGAGTCAATTATTGGATCACAGGCACGTGATTGCAATGATTGAGGGAGGACCTATCCCAGTAGGACAGTCTTACTCGAGATGATAGTATGCTATCTGGTTTACCTTTATCATCGTGTACTGCTTTAGGTGACCTGACAAGTCGCTATTACACGTTGATAGAGCCCCTAGGATTCTTGCTTGACCACCAGCAGTATGAGGGCGATCATATAAGTGGGAGCTGGGGTCTATAAGTGCATCCTTAAATGGTCCCTAGTCGTGAGAGTTTCGAGACAGGGCATCGATACTCCAGAGTAGACTAGTGTATACAGTCGAGACCCCGACGAGGGGCGGTGGCCGGTCTCACAAGCCACTGGTGTCAGTTGGATCACCTAAGATGTATACAGGTGCTCATTGGGTTATGAGTACACCGGACAGGACTCGCCGGGAACATGCTAGTTGGTCATATACCAGACGTCAGATGGCAGTTCCCTGGTGACATGTGTACAGGTTAGTTCATCGACCTGGGGATCGTCATTTGTCTTGTGTAAGTTCCCACTGTACTTTGATTACTACCCTACCACGGCTCAAAGGAGTCGTGCAAACAGGTTTTAGTTGGGTACAGTCCCGGGCCACATGGAGGCAGTGAGCGTATCTTCAGGGGTTCGTCTCTCCCGGTATTGGGGGTGAGGTCGCGCTGTGTCTAGGAGAGCCATTACATGAAGCCCTCGGCCGAGGCAAGGAGATTTACTGGTAGGTATTCCAGTAGTATCTCAGGGTGTTCTGGGCTACACTCCGACACGACTTGTACCGCTTTTGGGGGTCTGACTTTTACCAACCCCTAGGCCCGCTATGCGATGCTCATAGACGAACGGACCGGACTGTACGGATATTGTCACTGACAGGCTCAGTAGGGTTGTCAGGCTGAGTTCGCTCACAGACGTCCCTTTTAGTCAATACCTGGTAGCCCGTTACGTATTGGCTTATACCTCTGACGTGCTAGTGGTTAAATCCACAACCAAGGTGTTGACGAGTCTTTAGAGTCCCCCACATTCAGTTACTCAGCTTTCGGGCGAAAGGTTGTAGAGGCCGTATGGAGATATGGCAAGGTCCGATCAGATACGTGCGGTATTGCACGGATCAGGATCGGACAGTTTGTACTACAGGCCGTATGGATATATGGCAGGGTTCGATCAGATACGTGCGGTATTGCACGGATCAGGATCGAACGGATATTACTAGCCGGCTTTGGTTTAAGCCGGATCCTAGTATAGTACAGTGTAGATTTTGTCTCATTGCATTTGTATTTCGGTCGGAATACAAATGCGGGTGTGTTTGCACAGTATCGGGGTTTTCCTGTAATTTATTCACAGGACCAGTTTTCTGGAGTTGCCAGTTTGCTTTCCGTTTAGGCCAATTTCCTTTGTATCTTTCATTGGCCGAAAATTGGTGGAGGAGGGCTTATTTGCATTGTTGCAAATAAGTATTTGTGTAGGGGGCCTTTGCATATTGTTTTATCATGACAACTCTTCTATGACCTTTTGACTTCATGATGGTTCATGATGGGTGGACCATACCTTGACTTTGTGTTGATGATGGGAGATGATTTGGTTGTTGAGTGTTGGTGTTTCTTGGTAATCATGTTCTTTCATGATCACATTTGATTCCTCTCTCTCTCTCTTGCATGATATGAGTTTGGCTCCCATTATTTTTGTCACTCTCTCATTCTCTCCACCATAATGTCATGGCCGGCCAAGACATGGCAAGGGGCTGTCCAAATTTTTGGGAGTGGGTTTTTGCTTCATTTCATGCTCCAAAAATCCCCAAGTCCCTCCACATAGTTCTTGTATCATCCCTCTACCAAAATGGCAATCTCCATGAACCCCAAAGTGAGACTTGAGTACTACACATTCTACAGCAAACCTTGGGCACGTCGACTAGCCAGCTTCGTGTCCGAGTTGCCTCGGCATTGAGGTGGGAGCCCGTAAAAGAAGTAGGCGATGTGGTGCACTTCCGGCGACGAGGTGGAGAACGGAGCCTCCACAGGAGATCGGGACGACGACGAGAAGACCGGAGGACTTGGATCAGTCTGTATATCTCTCTTCCCCATCTTGTAGTTAGCTAGGACTAGTTAATGGTTCGATCCGGGTATTAGTGCGCGGTGGTGCCAGTTCATGAAAAATTAAAGTTTATCACCGCTTCCGCATTTGGCCGTCGGATTGACGGCAGGGGCGCCGCCGTGCACTTACAGTGGTATCAGAGCCTCGCCATTAACTTAGTCTAGCTTTGTCTAATGTGTTTTTCAGTTCCGATCGACCAAAATTCCAAAATCCGCATTTTTGCTTGCATCAGTTTTCTGTCGAAAATTTTTGGTGTCGAAAATTTTTTCAGGTTATAGAAAAGTGATCTACTAGAAAAAATAAGAGTTCTGTGAAAATTCGATGCACTAAGTCCACTGTTGGAGCGCGGAACCGCGGCCAAACACCCCTTTAGGCCGCGGTTCCGCCGCACAATGATGTGTTCGCTGCACCAAATTTGTACAGTAGCTTTCTGGGGTGATTGTAGGGTTTTTGGAATATTAATTTTAGGCCCAGAATTTCTTGATGTGCTACAGTAGTACTTGGGGCCCACTTGTTAAAATTTGATCGATCGGATATTTTAAACACATTATTTCACAGTATTTACATTATATCTACGACCGTGAATGTCACTTGATCGGTAAATCCTGTCGAACTGCTATAGTCCGGTTAGACGGATTTGCGAACGTGACTTTCACGTTGATGTTCTGTTTTTGCTGTGATGTTGCGGATCGGTCGTGGGGATTGCCTGGATGCAATGCTAGTACAGTTTTTGTTGTATTATGTACATTTGATATTGCGGGGCGAGCGTCCGACATGTGGACTGCCGTCACTGCCTGTTTGTATTATTCTTTTGGGGCACGACCAGGTTGCGGTCGATGTACCCGGTGTATGTATATTTTACTTTCTGTACTAGGATTGCCCCGCGGAGGGGTGCACGGATAGCCGGGTTCTGGAGGGCAACAAGCCCGCATCTCATGGCATTGAGGCGGAGGGGGCTTCACTCTGGAATTGGCAGGCTATTCGCCGCACTCGTAGGGGGTACAGGTTGACCCAGGAGGGGTGCCCAAGTTACCGGATTCCGTGAAGTGCTGGGTGGTCCATTCACGGTGCTGAAGGGGGCTGCCTCGCTTCAGGTTTTGGCGGGTAACTTGCCGCGCCCGTAGGGGTCTAGGATTTCATTGCGCAGGCTATCCACACGACCAGGGGAACGTCGGGTTTCAGTAGTGGCTCTGTGAAACCCGAGGATCCCAGATATCTGTATTGTTCTGTGATGCTGTACATTTTCTGTGATGTTGCATTTTATCACGCCTTGAGCGAAATATAATATATTGGTATATATATTAGTAGATGTTGTATATGTTTTGCATCCGCGCTAGTCCAGTCCCCGCTCTGTCGTTAGTTAGCTAACCTAACGGGTAATGACGGGACCCAGTGGCGAATGCGGATGGCATATACGTACGTCAGTATATTTTCGTCCTTTGTGGTGTGATCAATTGATGGGACTGCGTTGATTCAGATCAATGCAAGTTAAAAACAAACCTAATCTGATGTTGTTGGAACACTTTTCAAAAGGCTGTTATTGCAAGGACGTTCACTTTTGTTTTGCACCGTGGTATTCAGTTGGAATATCCTGCTCCTCAGTCGACGAGGCAAGGGCTGAGATCCCTTCACCGGGAGTGACCCCTTGGACAGAAGTTTGCGTCAGGGCAATAACTTCACTATAGCCGATTACTTTTGCTTTGCATCGTGGTATTCAGTTGGAATATCCTGCACCTCATTCTACGGGGAAAGAGCCGAGATCCCTTCACCGGGAGTGACCTCTTTAGCAACGGTTTTCGTCACTATATTTTCAAAAAGCTATCCGGTTCCTTCAACGATATCAAGTTCTTTACGTTAAAGGTTTTCGCCAGAAACCATTCGTAGCCCTCCGTCGTTTCAGACGGGTAGCACGTAGTATTCATGCTATGTTTGTTGGCCTTCGTCAAGGCATAGTGTATGGTAGCTGCTTGTTGCCTTTCTGCAGCATAGATAGATGCGTTGGTTTGGGACAGTCGTATAGCCTTGTTGGCCTTCGTCAAGGGCTTGTGCGGGTGGGTTCAAATCAACCTGGAGAATGACGGGTAAAACTTGACATGTGGCTTATGATTTGTTGGCCTTCGTCAAGGTCATAAGAGCATGGGGCAAAAATCACATCGGGAGTTTCAAAAGAACTGAAACTTGCCAGATATGCGCACACCTTCTGGAGTGTGATGACGTGAGCGGATTCTGTCACGTTATCATGCGATGATAGTTGGATCCCGATTCCCACTGATGAGTTAGTTTACTCCTCGGGTGACCCCGACTAATTCTTCTTTCAGGTTTGGAGGAGAATTTGAGGTACAGTGGGAGGTTTCCAGATTAGATAAATTGGTAACCATTCTGATCTAGGTTAGAGTGCACGCTGAGTGTTTCTTTTCTCTCTCTCTTTGGCAGCGACCATTGACCCGACCCTAAGACTATGACTCAGAGACCAAAATTAACCGAACCTTCTTAAACACTGGCTTTTGGATTGTCAGAGTTGCAGACCTCATTGCCACTCCTACTTTTACCCTTTTCTCCAGGACACCACGTATTACTACGAACGTCCACTTCCATTGGACAAAACCATCGTATGGTTATATACGAACTCGAAAGGATTTATTCGAGGATGGTTTCTGGTTCTGGAGAAAACGGATAGAACTATTCAGTTGTCTTTTCCTTTTACCTTCTCTCAGGTTGCGAGTACTCCTTGGTTTAGGAGATAGTACACCCATTACGCAAATTGGATAGTCTTCTTCCAAACCTTAGGCTGGTGCCGACCGGTAGGGAATGAAGAAAACCAATTAGCCTAACAATGGTGTACAGAAGGTATTAAGTTAAGACAAAGCAAGGGATTAGTAAGAGGGCAAAGTAAATTGCGACTGATATTCATGACAAAACCAGGTATTTCATTACCACTCCCACTTCACCTTTGTATTTCTCCAGGACACTCCATATCACTACGAAGATCCACAGTTTATTGGATATTCCATCGTATGGTTATATACGAACTCGAAAGGAACTTGTTCCAGTTCGGGGATGGATTATGGTTCAGGAGAAATAGGAATAAGGTTTATTCGGTTGTCTTTTATCCTCACCTTCTCTCGCATTGTGAGTGCTCCTAGGATTAGGACAGTACACCCATTATGCTTATGTTAGTGTATATGCCCTAGAGGCCATTACTGTATCATACTAGTTTGTATATTACTTAATGGATGCTTGGGATATTCACCTTGTATGTACAATCTTGCTCAAAATAGTAGTATGCTACTTGGTTTGTTTCTACTTCAATGTGTACATGTGTTTATTTTTGTATATCGCCTATACACATTAGTAGAGCCCTTAGGATCTTTGCTTGATTACCAGCGTTGTGATGGCCGTCACACTAGTGGGGCTGGGTAATCTATAAGCACATCCTTATGCAGGTCCCTGGTCGCAGGACTATCGAGACAGGGCATCGATACTCCGGAGTAGACCAGCGCATGCGCTTCTCATCCCAGTGTGGGAGACGGTCTGTCCCACAGCCGTCAGTACGTCGTACTTGAGATAGTATGCGGGTGCTCGTTAGGTTACGGGTACACTGGACAGGACTCGTCGGGAACTGACTAGTTGGTATTATACCTATCGTCAGTTATCAGTTCCCAGGTGACATGAGTACAGCTTAGTCCGCTGACTTGACACTGTCACTTCGCCTCGGGTGTGTTCCCACTGTACTTTGATCACTACCCTACCACGGCTCAAAGGAGTCGTGCAAACAGGTGGTGGTTGGGTGCAGTCCCGAAGCACTTGGAGGCAGTGACGGTTAGACAGGATTCGTCTCTCCCGGTATTGGGGGTTGACATCGCGCTGTGTCTAGGAGAGCCATTACACGAGTAGTCCCTGGCCAGGGCAAACGAGATATACTGGTAGGTTTCCAGTGTTATCTCAGGGTGTTTTGGGCTTCGCTCCGGCACGACTTGTACCGCTATTGGGGACTGACGTTTACCGCCCCCTAGGCCCGCCATGCGATGTATCAGACGAACAGACCGGACTGTACGGAGAATGTCACACTCAGGCTCAGTAGGAGTTCAGATGGGTTTCGCCTCGTCGGTCTTCTTGTCGGCATTACCTGGGGACCGTTACGCACAGCTAGTGCCGCTTGCGGTCTGTGGTTAAACCCACTGCCAGCGTAGTGTCGAGTCTTTAGAGTCCCACACAGAAAGCTTTTCGCCTTTAGGCAAAAGAGTAGAGGTCGCATGGTATTGCGACAGGTCGCATGGTTTTGCGACAGGGTTCGGTCACATCCGTGCACTTGTGCACGTACAGTGTCCGGACAGTTTACACTAGCGGGCTTTGGTTTAAGCCAGATCCTAGTATACCTTATGGGATTGGATTTATCCAGTTTGCATTCGTGTTCCTCGGAACGCGGATGCGGGTGTGTATGCACAGTTGACAGGGAGGCAGAGGCAGCGGATTCTCATTAGGGTTGTTGACAGTTGACCGTTGACTTTTTGACTTTATGCTCAACCCTAATGAGAATATGATATGTGATTAACTACTATATTAATTAAGTATTATGGTGATATGGTTGTTGACTTGTTGACTTTGTTGACTTGTTGACTTTTGTTGACTTGTTGACCGGTTGACTAGGCTTGACTAGTTGACCATCATGATAACCATGGTTATCATTTCATGCCAAAGACTTTTTCTTGCTTGCTCATTTGAGTAAAATGAGTGCATGACATGATAAGGTTATGGTTGCTTCTAACCATCACATAAGACTTTTTTGATATGATGAGTTATGATCACTTTGGATTATGAGAGGGTGAAAGACAAAAGAGTTGCTCATTCTTTCTTGCTCATTCTCTCTCTTGTTCTTGAGCTCTCCTCTTGCTCTCACCCTCAACCTCTTGCTCCCTCTCTTGATCTATGGTTCTCTTGTCTCATGAGTTGAGAATCAAGAACCATAGATAAAATCCCATTCTAAATCATCTCTACTCATTCTAGTTCACTAGGTTTAGCAAACCAAGTGAACTAGTTTCTTCAAAGAACGAAGAAGGAGCTAAAGGTTGGAGCTTTCAAGTGGATCTATCTTCGGCGTACGGAGACAACGAGAAGGAGCCATCGAACCACCATCGGAGCTTGAAGAGAAGGAGTTCAAGTTTAGGTATAACCATCTTCATCCGAGTAGCTAAATATCTTTAGCTTAGTATGCTAGTTTTAGTTTAGGTAAAGATCCCGACCTAGCTTAGCCCATGTTGCCTCTTGCGTTAAAATTTTGATTTTATACCGTTTCCGCCTCCCCGTAAGAACCGGGGGTCGCAACGTGGACTTACAGTGGTATCAGAGCCTAACTAAACTTAAACTAGCTTGGTAGTGAAGTGTAACGAAGTTCGGAACCGGAAAAATCCAAAAACCAAACTTTTACAAAAACTGAGTTTCTGTTGAAATTTTTTTGGCTCAAAATGAAAAACTTTACACTTGTAAATTCGGCTCAGGGTTTTGTGTGAACACCCAAGAAAAACGATACAGTAATTCGTCCAAACCGCCGCCCATCCGCCGCGCGAGCTAGGCATCCGCCGCGGAAGCGCCGCGCGTTGTCGTCTTCTGTGCATCGTTTTTCGTGCAGTGTGTGTCTGTGTTGGTTTTGGGATTTTTGAAATATATTATATGTGCCCAGATTTTCCAGAAAAGAAATTTCCTTTTGGGGTCCTATAATTCCGTATTTTTCCGAACTTCACCGCACTTTGACTATGATGGTTATATCTGTGATGTTTGCATGTATTGAACGTCGGCTAATCGCTATAAGTCGATTAGTCGGGGTTATACATGATCTGTAATGTGCTGGAATATGTATATAAATATGTTGGATTGTCGCGGGTGAATAGCCGGGGGTTGTGAGATGAGAGTTTTCTTTTCTTGCAATTCATGTAAATTTGTAAATTGATGTAATAATTATTTGTATGGCCGCACAACCGAGTCGGGGTTGTAGCCGTCATTGTATAATTTCTTCTTACTGTTTTTGCTCCTAGGATAGACCCATGGAGGGGTGCACAAACTACCGGGTATGCCGAAGTGTCGAGTGGCCTACTCATGGAGATGAGGGAGGTTGCTACGCTTCGGGTACTTGGCGGGTAGTTTGCCGCACCCGTAGGGGTCTTGGGTGGGGTTTTGGCTATTCACCGCGACCGTGTAATCTGTTTTTGTTACAGGCTCGTACAAATTACAGATTCCTAGTATATCCAATGTATTTATCTGTGATCTGAAATGTTTATCATTGCAGTATATCTATATATGATATTATTTAGGCGTTGCTTATGTTTTACAGACGCGCTAGCCCAGCCCCCGCTCTGTCGTTAGTTAAGTAACCTAACGGGTAATGACGGGGCCCCGTGGCGAACGCGAATGGCATAAGCGTACGTCATATTTTGGTTGTTTTCTGCAATGGTAGGATTAAATGATGGGACGCATTAAAAGAACTAATGCAAGAATATCACGCATTAAAAGAACTAATGCAAGGTAATAAACCAAGTTAAAGTCGTTGGAACACTTTCGAAAAACCACTCGGTTCTTTTCAAAAACAACTTTTAAATGCGGAGCTTGAGCCACTCCTTTTAAAAGCTATCTCGTTCCATCGACCAAATCAAGTTCACTACGTTCACGGTTTTGCCAAAACCATCCGTAGCCCTCCGTCGTTTCACATGAATAGTCAATAGTATTCAAGCTGTGTATGTTGGCCAAAGTCAAGGCACAGTGATTGGTAGCTATTGGGTGTTCATGTGTAGCATAGATAGATGCGTTGGTTTGGGACAGTCGTACTGCCATTTTGGCCAAAGTCAAGGGTAGGTACGGATGGATCCGAATTAACCTAGATAATGACGGGTAGAACTTGACATGTGACTTATGATATTTTGGCCAAAGTCAAGGTCATAAGAGCATGGGGCAAAAATCCACATCGGGAGTTTCATAAGTACTGAAACTTGCTAGATTTGCATACCATTTGGAGTGTGATGATTCTGGTAGGATTCCTTCAGTTTCGTCACGCAATGATATTTGGATCCCGATCCTACTGTGAGTATATGCTACTCCTCGGGAAATTTCTCACTTAACGATCAATGCTATAAACCTAGTAGGTGCCTAGAAAGGTGTTAGCGGGGCTACGCCCCCAGGGAAAAGAGGTTCTTTAATTAAGGAACTTCGCGAAAGCGTTGGAAAACCTCCCTCGAAGTACCGACACCGGCCTGGCTGAACGGTTAAGCAAGTATTGTACGGTGGGATTGATCCTGACTAATTCTTCCTTTATGGTTTGAGGAGGGATTCGAGAAACAGTGGGAGCCATCCTGTTTAGACAAACTAAAAACCACTCTAAACTTGCAAGAGCATCATGCTGAGTGTTTCTTCTTCTCTCTCCTAATTGCAGCGACCAATCAACATGACTGGACTTAAGTTACTCCTAGATAAAAACAAACTGACAGGGCCAAACTACAAAGATTGGCTCAGGAATGTCAAGATAGCAATCACTTATGACAAGCTGGGGTATCTTCTTACCACCAAAGCTCCCCCTGTCCCTGGTCCAACTTCCAGCGTCGCGGATAAGGAAATCCGTAAGACTTGGGAGATTGATAGCGCGAAGGCCAAATGCCTCCTGCTTGCCTCGATGGACAACGAACATCAGAGGAGGCATGAGAATATGGACATGGAGTCCATATTGCTCCATACAAAAGAACTGTATGGAGAGCAATCACGTATCGCAAGATACGAAGCGTCGAAAAAGTTATTTTCGACAAGAATGGCCGTCGGATCATCAGTAGCCGAGCACGTGCTAAAGATGATCGGCTACATTGAGGAGCTCGCTGACCTAGGGATCACATTGGAGAGTGAGCTATATACGGATATAGTTCTCCAGTCCCTTCCTTCCACTTACGCCCAGTTTATACTGAACTTCAACCTACAAGAAAAAGAGGTTGAACTATCAGAGCTCCTCAACATGCTGAGGAGCGCAGAGGGCACCCTACAGAAAGGTAGGGAAACATCCACTTTGTTTGTAGGAGGATCATCTTCTTCTAGGGCCAAGGCGAAAGCCAAGGGAAAGAAGAAGAAGGCCCCCGCCAAACCAAGGGGCGGTGTTAGTAAAGTGGATACGAAGGGAAAAGGTAAAGCAACAAAGATAGCGGGGAAGCTTGTGGATAAGGAAGAATGCTTCTATTGTCATAAGAAAGGACACTGGAAGAATGATTGCAGGGCCTGGAAGGCCAGAACACAGGAATTGAAGCAGGTTGCAGCTTCAGCTTCAGGTGTGTATGTTATTGAAAACTGTCTTTCAATAAACTCTACTTCCTGGGTATTGGATACCGGATCAGGATCTCATATCTGTAATTCTTTGCAGGCGTTGAGAAACCGTAGGGTTTTGAAGGCAGGTGACATGACCCTCAAAGTTGCAAACGGAGCTAGCATGGATGCTAAAGCCGTGGGGGACTATCACCTGGGAATGTCAGATGGACATGTTTTGGTTTTGCGTAATTGCTTTTTTGTACCCAACGCAACTTGTAATATCATTTCTGTATCTTTAGTTTCTAAAGAAGGTTATGAATTTGCGTTTGTAAGTAATGTTGTAAACATTCACCTTAATCAAGTTTTGATTGGGTCAGGTACATTGAGTAATGGTATATACGTGTTAAACCAACCACAAATTTTCAACGTCCAGAATACACACAAAAGAAAGTCTCCAGAAATAAATCAGACTTTCTTATGGCATTGTAGATTGGGTCACATCAATGAGAGAAGGTTGACTAAGTTACATACAGAAGGATATTTGAATGCGTTCGAATATCAATCGTATGCCACTTGTCAATCTTGTCTCAAAGGAAAGATGACAAAGACTCCGTTTACTGGACATGGAGTAAGAGCGAGCGAGCTCTTGGGACTCGTACACAGTGACGTGTGCGGTCCAATGTCTACACATGCCCGAAGCGGACTTTCTTACTTCATTACTTTTACGGATGACTTCTCAAGGTACGGTTATGTCTTCTTAATGAAACATAAGTCCGAGGCCTTTGGAAAATTCCAGGAGTATAGGAATGAAGTAGAGAAACAGACCGGCAAAAGTATTAAGATTCTAAGATCGGATCGAGGTGGAGAATACTTAAGTGCCGAGTTCCTGGACTATTTAAAAGAGAACGGAATTCTCTCTCAGCTTACTCCTCCATACACCCCGCAACATAACGGTGTATCGGAGAGACGGAACCGCACCCTATTGGATATGGTGCGGTCCATGATGAGTAACGCTGAGTTACCGCGATCATTCTGGGGGTATGCGCTAGAATCAGCCGCATACCTTTTGAACCGAGTTCCCACTAAGACTGTGCCTACCACGCCATTTGAGACGTGGTGTGGGAAGAGACCCCATCTTAATCACATTAAGATATGGGGAAGACCAGCTTTTGTCAAAAAGCAGCATGCGGACAAGCTCGAGGCACGCTCAGTACTGTGCAAGTTTGTGGGATATCCAAAGAATTCCAAGGGATATTTCTTCTACTGTGAAGAGGAACAAAAAGTTCTTGTTTCTCGTCATGCCCATTTTCTAGAACACCAGTTCATAGAAAAAGAAATAAGTGGGAGCGCAGTAGAACTGGAAGAAATTCCAGAACCACAGACTGTTACTGAAAGCTTAGTGGAACCAGAGGGTTCAACAGAACAGGACATTCCTACGCCGCTCCGCAGAAGTAGTAGGCAGTCTCATCCGCCCGAGAGATACTACGGTTTTCTCATAGACGGGGATAGAGAGGATTGCATCATAGATTATGATGAGCCTACTAGCTTCCAGCAGGCCGTTCAGAGCGTTGACTCAGTGAAATGGCTGGATGCAATGCGGACCGAAATGGAGTCCATGTACACCAACAAGGTATGGACGTTGGACATTGCTCCAGACGGGGTAAAACCCGTAGGATGCAAGTGGATCTTCAAAAGGAAGATTGGTGTAGATGGACAGGTTGAGACCTATAAAGCTAGGCTGGTAGCAAAAGGGTTTTCGTCAAAGACCTGGCTTGGACTACGACGAAACCTTTTCTCCAGTAGCCATGCTGAAATCCATTCGGATCCTTCTTGCCATTGCTGCCTTCCACGATTATGAGATCTGGCAAATGGACGTAAAGACAGCTTTTCTAAATGGAAATTTAGAGGAGTGTGTCTATATGGACCAGCCAGAGGGTTTCATTCAGAGTGGGAGCAGCGGAAAGGTGTGCAGGTTGCTTAAGTCCATTTATGGACTAAAGCAGGCGTCGCGGAGTTGGAACATCTGCTTTGATGAGACGGTCAAAGAATTTGGCTTTATCAAAAATCCAGATGAACCATGCATCTATAGTAGATTTGTAGCGAGAACTGTAGTATTCCTCGTTTTATACGTGGATGACATTCTCTTAATAGGAAATGACATTCCTATGCTACAATTTGTCAAGGGGTTCTTGTCACACAGCTTCTCCATGAAAGACCTGGGTGATGCCTCATACATTCTGGGTATCCGGATCTACCGTGACAGATCCAAGAGGATATTAGGACTTTCACAGTCCAGGTACATCGACACCATACTGAAGAGGTTCAGTATGGAAGATTCCAAGCGCGGTAACCTACCGGCTTGTCACGGGATCACCCTCTCTAAAGAGATGTCTCCCAAGACTGATTTGGAGAGGGATCGCATGTCTATTATACCCTACGCTTCTGCGGTAGGCTCTATAATGTATGCGATGTTGTGTACCAGACCGGATGTAGCTTATGCACTGAGTGTGGTAAGCCGGTATCAGTCTAACCCAGGGGAGAAACACTGGATAGCGGTAAAGAACATTCTCAAGTACCTGAGAAGGACTAAGGAGATGTTCTTGGTGTATGGCGAAAAAGACCTCCAGATCGAGGCCTTTGCTGACTCCAGCTTCCAGAGTGACAAGGATGATTCCAAGTCCATGTCGGGTTTTGTCTTTACCCTCAATGGAGGGGCGGTGTGTTGGAAGAGTTCCAAACAGGAAACCGTTGCAGACTCGACGATGGAAGCGGAATACATCGCTGCATCTGATGCCGCAAAAGAAGCTGTCTGGATGAGGAAGTTCTTGAAAGAACTTCAGGTGGTTCCGTCCATTGTTGATCCAATACCTCTGTATTGCGACAACAACGGGGCTATAGCTTTAGCGAAGGAACCAAGGTCCCATCAGAGATCCAGGCACATCTTGAGGCGGTATCACCTGATCAGGGAGATCGTGGATCGCCAGGAGATCGAGGTTCGGAGAGTCGCTTCAGAAGATAACACTGCTGATCCATTCACCAAGGCCCTGCCCCAGACTCAGTTCGAGCGGCTGATCGAGATGATAGGTCTTCGATACGCCAGTACATGGCCTTAGTGCAAGTGGGAGATTGTTAGTGTATATGCCCTAGAGGCCATTACTGTATCATACTAGTTTGTATATTACTTAATGGATGCTTGGGATATTCACCTTGTATGTACAATCTTGCTCAAAATAGTAGTATGCTACTTGGTTTGTTTCTACTTCAATGTGTACATGTGTTTATTTTTGTATATCGCCTATACACATTAGTAGAGCCCTTAGGATCTTTGCTTGATTACCAGCGTTGTGATGGCCGTCACACTAGTGGGGCTGGGTAATCTATAAGCACATCCTTATGCAGGTCCCTGGTCGCAGGACTATCGAGACAGGGCATCGATACTCCGGAGTAGACCAGCGCATGCGCTTCTCATCCCAGTGTGGGAGACGGTCTGTCCCACAGCCGTCAGTACGTCGTACTTGAGATAGTATGCGGGTGCTCGTTAGGTTACGGGTACACTGGACAGGACTCGTCGGGAACTGACTAGTTGGTATTATACCTATCGTCAGTTATCAGTTCCCAGGTGACATGAGTACAGCTTAGTCCGCTGACTTGACACTGTCACTTCGCCTCGGGTGTGTTCCCACTGTACTTTGATCACTACCCTACCACGGCTCAAAGGAGTCGTGCAAACAGGTGGTGGTTGGGTGCAGTCCCGAAGCACTTGGAGGCAGTGACGGTTAGACAGGATTCGTCTCTCCCGGTATTGGGGGTTGACATCGCGTTGTGTCTAGGAGAGCCATTACACGAGTAGTCCCTGGCCAGGGCAAACGAGATATACTGGTAGGTTTCCAGTGTTATCTCAGGGTGTTTTGGGCTTCGCTCCGGCACGACTTGTACCGCTATTGGGGGACTGACGTTTACCGCCCCCTAGGCCCGCCATACGATGTATCAGACGAACAGACCGGACTGTACGGAGAATGTCACACTCAGGCTCAGTAGGAGTTCAGATGGGTTTCGCCTCGTCGGTCTTCTTGTCGGCATTACCTGGGGACCGTTACGCACAGCTAGTGCCGCTTGCGGTCTGTGGTTAAACCCACTGCCAGCGTAGTGTCGAGTCTTTAGAGTCCCACACAGAAAGCTTTTCGCCTTTAGGCAAAAGAGTAGAGGTCGCATGGTATTGCGACAGGTCGCATGGTTTTGCGACAGGGTTCGGTCACATCCATGCACTTGTGCACGTACAGTGTCCGGACAGTTTACACTAGCGGGCTTTGGTTTAAGCCAGATCCTAGTGTACCTTATGGGATTGGATTTATCCAGTTTGCATTCGTGTTCCTCGGAACGCGGATGCGGGTGTGTATGCACAGTTGACAGGGAGGCAGAGGCAGCGGATTCTCATTAGGGTTGTTGACAGTTGACCGTTGACTTTTTGACTTTATGCTCAACCCTAATGAGAATATGATATGTGATTAACTACTATATTAATTAAGTATTATGGTGATATGGTTGTTGACTTGTTGACTTTGTTGACTTGTTGACCGGTTGACTAGGCTTGACTAGTTGACCATCATGATAACCATGGTTATCATTTCATGCCAAAGACTTTTTCTTGCTTGCTCATTTGAGTAAAATGAGTGCATGACATGATAAGGTTATGGTTGCTTCTAACCATCACATAAGACTTTTTTGATATGATGAGTTATGATCACTTTGGATTATGAGAGGGTGAAAGACAAAAGAGTTGCTCATTCTTTCTTGCTCATTCTCTCTCTTGTTCTTGAGCTCTCCTCTTGCTCTCACCCTCAACCTCTTGCTCCCTCTCTTGATCTATGGTTCTCTTGTCTCATGAGTTGAGAATCAAGAACCATAGATAAAATCCCATTCTAAATCATCTCTACTCATTCTAGTTCACTAGGTTTAGCAAACCAAGTGAACTAGTTTCTTCAAAGAACGAAGAAGGAGCTAAAGGTTGGAGCTTTCAAGTGGATCTATCTTCGGCGTACGGAGACAACGAGAAGGAGCCATCGAACCACCATCGGAGCTTGAAGAGAAGGAGTTCAAGTTTAGGTATAACCATCTTCATCCGAGTAGCTAAATATCTTTAGCTTAGTATGCTAGTTTTAGTTTAGGTAAAGATCCCGACCTAGCTTAGTCCATGTTGCCTCTTGCGTTAAAATTTTGATTTTATACCGTTTCCGCCTCCCCGTAAGAACCGGGGGTCGCAACGTGGACTTACAGCTTATTGGATAGTCTTCTTCCAAACCATCTGGTGCCGAACGGTAGGGAAGGAAGAAAACCATTTGGCCTAAGGGGTGTGCAGAAGGTAATGACTAAAGACATATAAAGGGATTTGGAGAGGTGGCAAAGAATTATACGGTTACAGTCGTGAATCTGGAAGAGGCATTACTAGGAATACCGGGATACCCCATCGAAACATTTGAATGTTTCAGTTTCACTGTGTACTGTTAAAAGAAAACTGATTTCCCAATTAGACACTTGCTCCAGGGTATGTATTTACTAGGTACGATTCTCACATCTGTATGGTTTTACAGATGATGAGTGGGAGTAAGTTATTGGGAATTAGGTGATTGTTCTCATTATATCGGGATTCGTTGTAATCAGTGATATTTGAGGAAGTCACCTGGGTTGTTTGCCGGACGGCAAATATTTGGTTTTGAATATCCGTTGTTGTGCACCAATTTCAAATTGATATATCTGTACGTCTATTTTCATAGAGTGAGATATACCTTTTTGAAATTATGTCTATGACATTTACCTATATCAGTGGATGGTTAGGTAAGGAGCATTAAACAGCGGTGTAATTCTTCTTAACCATAAGTACAGTTTTCAACCTACGACACACAGTGAATGAGTTATCAGACTCAAAGGACTTATACAGAGTATTGTATGTTGTCCAGGGTCCATCAGGACAGAGGGGTTGGTCCTCGTACTATATTCAGTTTACTTATAACTTCTCTAGTTTTTAGACAGGTGTTTCGTGGAAACACAGGGTCCGAATTTAGAGAAGTTATAGGTATTTGAATAAAGTAGAGAACCAGGTATTGCAAGTATCGGGATTCTTCAAAGTGATCGAAGATGTAGATGTAAGTGAACGGCGGCGCCCCGGCCGTCAATCCGACGGCCAAATGCGAAAGCGGTGATAAACTTTAATTTTGCGAACTTAGCAAACCGGCACCACCGCGCACTAAACCCCGGATCGGGCCATTAAACTTGTCCTAGCTAACTACAAGACGGGTTAGAAATATACCGAATGATCCGAGTCCTTCGGTCTTCGTCTCCACTCCGATCTCCCGCGGATGCTTCGTCCGTCATCTCCTCATTGTCGCCTCTTCGCCGGAAGGGCACCACATCGCCTGCATCTTTTACGGGCTCCCACCTCAATACCGAGGCAACTCGGGCGCGAAGCTGGCGAGTCGACGCGTCCAAGATTTGCTGTAGAAAGTGTAGTGTAGAGCTTATGTCTCATTTGGGGTTTGTTGCCTTTGAAGATGATGGAGGAATCAAGATAAGAAAAATGGTGCTTGCATTTTTCTAGCATGAAATGAGATGAACAAATTTTGTCTCTTGAAAATGATCCTCTCTTCTTCTTCTCTCAAGTATGAAAAAAAACTTATCCTCTTAGAAAATGGTGGAGGAAAGAATAAGAAGCATGAAGGGAGGTGATGGTAGGAGCACAAGTGGTGACCACATCCAAAACATCATCATAACCATCTCACATCAAACTCTAATCACTTCTAATCAACAAAAGGCAAGTGATAATGATGGATAAGAATGGTATCAAAAGATGCTTTCATAATAAATATATATTTGCAAGAAAAACCTCCACAATGTGTTATTTGCAAACTTGCAAATAACACCCTCCATCGGAAAAGTCCGGCCGGGAAAGAACAAAGGAAAACCGGCCGGAACGGAATGCAAACTGGCAACTCCAGAAAACTGGTCCCGTAATAAATTACAGGAAAACCCCGATACTGTGCATACACACCCGCATCTGTATTCCGTCCGGATACAAATGCAATGAGACAAAACTACACTGTACTATACTAGGATCCGGCTTAAACCAAAGCCGGCTAGTAATATCCGTCCGATCCTGATCCGTACAATACCGCACGTATCTGATCGAACCCTGCCATATATCTATACGGCCTCTAGTACAAACCGTCCGATCCTGATCCGTGCAATACCGCACGTATCTGATCGGACCCTGCCATATCTCCATACGGCCTCTACAGCGTTTCGCCCGAAAGCTGGGTAACTGAAAGTGTGGTGGACTCTAAAGACTCGTCAATACTATGGTTGTGGATTTAACCACTAGCACGTCAGAGGTATAAGCCAATACGTAACGGGCCACCAGCTATTGACTAAAAGGGACGTCGATGAGCGAACTCATCCTGACACTCTACTGAGCCTGTCAGTGACAATATCCGTACAGTCCGGTCCGTTCGTCTATGAGCATCGCATGTCGGGCCTAGGGGGTTGGTAAAAAGTCAGACCCCCAAAAGCGGTACAAGTCGTGTCGGAGTGTAGCCCAGAACACCCTGAGATACTACTGGAATACCTACCAGTAAATCTCCTGCCTTGGCCAAGGACTTCGTGTAATGGCTCTCCTAGACACAGCGCGACCTCACCCCCAATACCGGGAGAGACGAACCCCTGAAGATCCGCTCACTGCCTCCATGTGGCTCGGGACTGTACCCAACTAAAACCTGTTTGCACGACTCCTTTGAGCCGTGGTAGGGTAGCAATCAAAGCACAGTGGGAACTCACACGATACAAATGACGATCCCCAGGTCGACGAACTAACCTGTACACATGTCACCTGGGAACTGCTATCTGACGTCAGATATAAGACCAACTAGCATGTTCCCGGCGAGTCCTGTACGGTGTACTCATAACCCAATGAGCACCTGTATACATCTTAGGTGAACCAACTGACACCAGTGGCTTGTGAGACCGGCCACCGCCCCTCGTCGGGGTCTCGACTGTATACATTAGTCTACTCTGGAGTATCGATGCCCTATCTCGAAACTCCCACGACTAGGGACCTTTTAAGGATGTGCTTATAGACTACCAGCTCCCACGTATATGATCGCCCTCATACTGCCGGTAGTCAAGCAAGAATCCTACGGGCTCTATCAACGTGCAATAGTGACCTGTCATGTCACCTAAAGCAGTACACGATGATAAAGGTAAACCAGATAGCAAACTATCATCTCGAGTAAGACTGTCGTACCGGGATAGGTCCTCCCTCAATCATTGCAATCACGTGCCTGTGATCCAATAATTGACTCTGAGGGCACTATCTCCAACAATCTCCCACTTGCACTCAAGGCTAATTATTGCGATGTCGCATACTCACAGCCCGTGTGATACCGAACACCCAATTCCTCTACTAGTCAGTCTCACAAAGCCTGTTTAGAAGACTATAGCGTTCGAGGAATAGCCTCAGTGAGTGGATCCGCCTTGAAGTTTCTTTCTATGTCTCTCTATATCTCAAGTCCGCGGAGAAAACCATCTCCCGAAATGAGCAATACCTGTCTTGGAATGTCTGGATGTCTGATGGGACCTAGTTCATAAATGAACTCCAAATCCAAACTTCTTAGACTGTATCGTCAACTGAACTTAATCAGTATCCTGCGCCATGCCATTCCCTCAGTATCCACCTGGACCGCCTGTCCAAAATACTGCCCCTCGTCAGAAGGAAAACTATAACTCTGACAACCTCCTTGTCGTCCATGTCACCTTGGAAGCTTGGAATGATAACTGTCTCCCAAATGAGGCTGTCGTTATCATATCCCTAGAACATCCACTTATGTTCTAAAACTGCTTCCGACTGTTTTTCCAAGATTGGATCAATGTTAACTTATTGCATCTAGTGCAAGAACAACATCTGGTGTGGTACTTGACATCTCATGATTGACTCAATTGCCTAAGCAAGTGATCCGCCAATCATGCATATCCCTCTCTACTTTAGTCTATAATACACCTTTAGAGAGGGTGACTCCATCACCTGCAGGTACACTACCGTGCCAGGAGTCGTCCATTCTAAATACTCTTAGAACGCTGTCAAAGTACCCTAATTAGGAAACCACCCAAATCTAGATCTAAAACCATAGATCTAGTAACCAGTATGTCTGATATAATGTCCAAGTCCCTTGTGGAGAAACCACTGTGTGACGACCAAAGTATAACCGATCGTAGTATAGGAATATCACTTCCTACTTTGTGTATGTCATCCAAATACCAGGATATCACACCCTACTACCCTCTCAACAGATCCATCCCCTATTCTGATGACGTCAAACCTATGACTGTCACATCAGAAATAGATGATCTATCTCCGCTATATCTGCTTTAGTCTATAAATAGACATAAGCCTGATGTCCACCAATGCTTCCGCTGCTCCCACTGACTACGAAAACCCTCTGGCAGAGTCATATAGACGTGCACTTCTAAAGCTAGTTTAGAACGACGCTATACTCATCCTCCTGCCGGGTCTCGCAGCCTGGAACAACAACAATGGCAAGTGTGGGTAAACAAGAACTTCTCTGTCACCGTCCTTGAGGCTACCGGAGTACCTCTCGGGTGCCTGAAGTTACCCACCTTATCTGCGGAGTGGCCAATGGAATGTCAAACCAGATTGAATCTTTAGGTTCCTTATCAAATCTTCAGTAATCGTTTGCGGTTTTGGAATCACTTCCAGTTCTACCATACTCCCACTACTGTTTTTGAAAAAAAAAATCCATTTTTATTAAAACTGTGGCGAGTCAAGAACAATATCACTATCGATCTTTCTTATGGTAGAAAATCAACCCTCGTCATAGCCTGGGTCAACCCACAAACAGCCATTACAGAAACGTGCCTTGAGTTTTCCAATATAGGACCAGAGGCACTGATTTAATTGAACCAGATTCAAATCATGCAACTTTCTCCAGTGCATGTTAACTAAATGGAGAGAGGTCGATCAGCGTTACTCAACTTAGGAATGCTTCCAATTATGAGTAACCTGAAAGAGAAGAAATTTCTCTTTATCATTACTATCAACTGAATACCATACACAAGTATCTACATCTTCGATCACCTTGAAGAATCCCGATACTTGCTATACCTGGTTCTCTACTCTATTCAAATACCTATAACTCCTCAAAACTTAGACCCTGTGTTTCTACGAAACACATGTCTAAGAACTAGAGAAATTAAAAGTAAACAGAATATAGTATGAGGACCAACCCCTCTGTCCTAATGAACACTGGACAACATACAATACTCTGTATAAGTCCGCTGAGTCTAACAACTCTTTCACTGTGTGTTGTAGGTTGAAAACTGTACTTATGGTTAAGAAGAATTACACCGGTGTTTAATGCTCCTTACCTAACCATCCACTGATATAGGTAAATGTCATCGACATAATATCAAAAGGTATATCTCACTCTATGAAAATAGACGTACAGATATATCAATTTGAAATTGGTGCAAAACAGCGGATATTCAAAACCAAATATTTGCCGACCGGCAAACAGCCCAGGTGATCTCCTCAAATATCACCGATTACAACGAATCCCGATATAATGAGGATGATCACCCAATTCCCAATAACTTACTCCCACTCATCATCTGTAAAACCATACAGATGTGAGAATCAAACCTGGTAAATACATACCCTGGAGCAAGTGACTAATCGGGAAATCAGTTTTCTTTTAACAGTACACAGTTGAACTGAAATATTGAAATGTTTCGATGGGGTATCCTGGTATTCCTAGTAATGCCTCTACCATTATCCAGATTCACAACTATAACCGTATAATTCTTTGCCACCTCTCCAAATCCCTTTATATGTCTTTAGTCATTACCTTCTGCACACCCCTTTAGGCCAATTGGTTTTCTTCCTTTCCTACCGTTCGGCACCAGCCTATGGTTTGGAAGAAGACTATCCAATAAGCATAATAGGTGTACTGTCCTAGTCCTAGGAGCACTCGCAATGCGAGAGAAGGTGAAGATAAAAGACAACCGAATAAGCCTTATTCCTATTTCTCCTGGACCAGAATCCATCCCCGAACTGGAACAAGTTCCTTTCGAGTTCGTATATAACCATACGATGGATTATCCAATAAACTGTGGATCTTCGTAGTGATACGGAGTGTCCTGGAGAAATACAAAGGTGATTTAGGATTGGTGAAGAAATACTTGGTTTGGTCGTGAATATCAGTCGCAATTTACTTTGCCCTCTTACTAATCCCTTGCTTTGTCTTAATCTTAATACCTTCTGCACACCATCGTTATGCTAATTGGTTTTCTTCATTCCCTACCGGTCGGCACCAGCCTAAGGTTTGGAAGAAGACTATCCAATTTGCATAATAGGTGTACTATCTCCTAAACCAAGGAGTACTCACAACTTGAGAGAAGGTAAAAGGAAAAAGACAACTGAATAATCCTATCCGTTTTCTCCAAAACCGGAAACCATCCTCGAATAAATTCCTTCGAGTTCGTATCTTACCATACGATGGTTTTGTCCAATGGAAGTGGACGTTCGCAGTAATACGGGGTGTCCTGGAGAAAAGGGTAAAAGTAGGAGTGGCAACGAGGTCTGCAACTCTGACAATCCAAAAGCCAGTGTTAAGAAGGTTCGGTCAACTTGGTCACTGAGTCATAGTCTTAGGGTTGGGTCAATGGTCGCTGCCAGAGAGAGAGAGAAAAGAAACACTCAGCGTGCACTCTAACCTAGATCAGAATGGTTACCAATTTATCTAATCAGGAAACCTCCCACTGTACCTCAAATTCTCCTCCAAACCTGAAAGAAGAATTAATCGGGGTCACCCGAGGAGTAAACCAACTCATCAGTGGGAATCGGGATCCAACTATCATCGCATGACAACGTGACGGAATCCGCTCACGGTATCACACTCCAGAAGGTATGCGCATATCTGGCAAGTTTCAGTTCTTTTGAAACTCCCGATGTGGATTTCTGCCCCATGCTCTTATGATCTTGACGAAGGCCAACAAATCATAAGTCACATGTCAAGTTCTGCCCGTCATTCTCCAGGTTAATTTGAACCCACCCGTACAAGCCCTTGACGAAGGTCAACAAGGCTATACGACTGTCCCAAACCAACACATCTATCTATGCAGCAGAAAAGCAACAAGCAGCTACCATGCACTATGCCTTGACGAAGGTCAACAAACATAGCATGAATACTACGTGCTACCTGTCTGAAACGATGGAGGGCTACGAATGGTTTCTGGCGAAAACCTTTAACGTAATGAACTTGATATCGTTGAAGGAACGGATAGCTTTTTAGAAAATATAGTGACGAAAACCTTTACTAAAGAGGTCACTCCCGGTGAAGGGATCTCGGCTCTTTCCCCGTAGAATGGGGTGCAGGATATTCCAAATGAATACCACGATGCAAAGCAAAAGTAATCGGCTATAGTGAAGTTAATGCCCTGACGCAAACTTCTGTCCAAGGGGTCACTCCCGGTGAAGGGATCTCGGCCCTTGCCTCGTCGACTGAGGAGCAGGATATTCCAAATAAATACCACGATGCAAAACAAAAGTGAACGTCCTTGCAATAACAGCTTTTTGAAAAGTGTTCCAACAACATCAGAATAGGTTTGTTTAACTTGCATTGATCCGAATCAACGCAGTCCCATCAAAAGATCACACCACAAAGAACGAAAATATACTGATGTACGTATATGCCATTCGCATTCGCCACTGGGTCCCGTCATCACCCGTTAGGTTAGCTAACTAACGGCAGAGCGGGGACTGGACTAGCGCAGATGAAAAACATATACAACATCTACTAATATATATACCAATATATTATATTTCGCTCAAGGCGTGAATAAAATGCAACATCACAGAAATGTACAGCATCACAGAACAATACAGATATCTGGGATCCCCGGGTTTCACAGAGCCACTACTGAAACCCGACGTTCCCCTGGTCGTGTGGATAGCCTGTGCAATGAAATCCTAGACCCCTACGGGCGCGGCAAGTCACCCGCCAAAACCTGAAGCGAGGCAGCCCCCTTCAGCACCGTGAATGGACCACCCAGCACTTCACGGAATCCGGTAACTTGGGCACCCCTCCTGGGTCAACCTGTACCCCCTACGAGTGCGGCGAATAGCCCGCCAATTCCAGACTGAAGCCCCCTCCGTCCCAATGTCATGAGATGCGGGCTTGTTGCCCTCCAGAACCCGGCTATCCGTGCACCCCACCGCGGGGTAAACCTAGTACAGAAAGTAAAATATACATACAACGGGTACATCGACCGCAACCAGGTCGTGCCCCAAAAGAATAATACAATCAGGCAGTGACGGCAGTCCACATGTCGGACGCTCACCCCGCAAAATCAAATGTACATAATACAACAGAAACTGTACTAGCATTGCATCCAGGCTATCCCTACCGACCGATCCGCAACATCACAGCAAAAACACAAAACATCAACGTGAAAATCACGTTCGCAAATCCGTCTAACCGGGCTATAGCAGTTAGACCGGATTTACCGATCGAGTGACATTCACGGTCGCAGATATAATGTAAATACTGTGAAATAATGTGTTTAAAATATCCGATCGATCAAAAATTAACAAGTGGGCCCCCAAGCAATACTGTAGCACTAACAGAAAATCTGGGCCCAATTATAATATTCCAAAACCCCTAAAATAAGCCCAGAAGCCCACTGGAAAAATATGATACAGTGACGACACCAATGTGCGGCGGAACCGCGGCCCAAGGGGGGGTTTGGCCGCGGTTCCGCGCTTCAGTCGTCGACTGACTGTGTCGAATTTTCCCAGTAGTCTTAGAACTTCAAGTACATCAATTTTCTACAACCTGAAAAATTTTTAGAGACCAAAAAATTTCAACAGAAAACTGATGTGAACAAAAATGCAGGTTTTGGAATTTTGGTCGATCGGAAATGAAAAACACATCAAACGAAGCTAGACGAAGTTAATGGCGAGGCTCTGATACCACTGTAAGTGCACGGCGGCGCCCCGGCCGTCAATCCGACGGCCAAATGCGGAAGCGGTGATAAACTTTAATTTTGCGAACTTAGCAAACCGGCACCACCGCGCACTAAACCCCGGATCGGGCCATTAAACTTGTCCTAGCTAACTACAAGACGGGTTAGAGATATACCGAATGATACGAGTCCTTCGGTCTTCGTCTCCACTCCGATCTCCCGCGGATGCTTCGTCCGTCATCTCCTCGTTGTCGCCTCTTCGCCGGAAGGGCACCACATCTCCTGCATCTTTTACGGGCTCCCACCTCAATACCGAGGCAACTCAGGCGCGAAGCTGGCGAGTCGACGCGTCCAAGATTTGCTGTAGAAAGTGTAGTGTAGAGCTTATGTCTCATTTGGGGTTTGTTGCCTTTGAAGATGATGGAGGAATCAAGATAAGAAAAATGGTGCTTGCATTTTTCTAGCATGAAATGAGATGAACAAATTTTCCCTCTTGAAAATGATCCTCTCTTCTTCTTCTCTCAAGTATGAAAAAAAACTTATCCTCTTAGAAAATGGTGGAGGAAAGAATAAGAAGCATGAAGGGAGGTGATGGTAGGAGCACAAGTGGTGACCACATCCAAAACATCATCATAACCATCTCACATCAAACTCTAATCACTTCTAATCAACAAAAGGCAAGTGATAATGATGGATAAGAATGGTATCAAAAGATGCTTTCATAATAAATATATATTTGCAAGAAAAACCTCCACAATGTGTTATTTGCAAACTTGCAAATAACACCCTCCATCGGAAAAGTCCGGCCGGGAAAGAACAAAGGAAAACCGGCCGGAACGGAATGCAAACTGGCAACTCCAGAAAACTGGTCCCGTAATAAATTACAGGAAAACCCCGATACTGTGCATACACACCCGCATCTGTATTCCGTCCGGATACAAATGCAATGAGACAAAACTACACTGTACTATACTAGGATCCGGCTTAAACCAAAGCCGGCTAGTAATATCCGTCCGATCCTGATCCGTACAATACCGCACGTATCTGATCGAACCCTGCCATATATCTATACGGCCTCTAGTACAAACCGTCCGATCCTGATCCGTGCAATACCGCACGTATCTGATCGGACCCTGCCATATCTCCATACGGCCTCTACAGCGTTTCGCCCGAAAGCTGAGTAACTGAAAGTGTGGTGGACTCTAAAGACTCGTCAATACTATGGTTGTGGATTTAACCACTAGCACGTCAGAGGTATAAGCCAATACGTAACGGGCCACCAGCTATTGACTAAAAAGGATGTCGATGAGCGAACTCATCCTGACACCCTACTGAGCCTGTCAGTGACAATATCCGTACAGTCCGGTCCGTTCGTCTATAAGCATCGCATGTCGGGCCTAGGGGGTTGGTAAAAAGTCAGACCCCCAAAAGCGGTACAAGTCGTGTCGGAGTGTAGCCCAGAACACCCTGAGATACTACTGGAATACCTACCAGTAAATCTCCTGCCTTGGCCAAGGACTTCGTGTAATGGCTCTCCTAGACACAGCGCGACCTCACCCCCAATACCGGGAGAGACGAACTCCTGAAGATCCGCTCACTGCCTCCATGTGGCTCGGGACTGTACCCAACTAAAACCTGTTTGCACGACTCCTTTGAGCCGTGGTAGGGTAGTAATCAAAGCACAGTGGGAACTCACACGATACAAATGACGATCCCCAGGTCGACGAACTAACCTGTACACATGTCACCTGGGAACTGCTATCTGACGTCAGGTATAAGACCAACTAGCATGTTCCCGGCGAGTCTTGTCCGGTGTACTCATAACCCAATGAGCACCTGTATACATCTTAGGTGAACCAACTGACACCAGTGGCTTGTGAGACCGGCCACCGCCCCTCGTCGGGGTCTCGACTGTATACACTAGTCTACTCTGGAGTATCGATGCCCTATCTCGAAACTCCCACGACTAGGGACCTTTTAAGGATGTGCTTATAGACTACCAGCTCCCACGTATATGATCGCCCTCATACTGCCGGTAGTCAAGCAAGAATCCTAGGGGCTCTATCAACGTGCAATAGTGACCTGTCATGTCACCTAAAGCAGTACACGATGATAAAGGTAAACCAGATAGCAAACTATCATCTCGAGTAAGACTGTCGTACCGGGATAGGTCCTCCCTCAATCATTGCAATCACGTGCCTGTGATCCAATAATTGACTCTGAGGGCACTATCTCCAACAGTAGATACTTGTGTATGGTGTTCAGTTGATAGTAATGATAAAGAGAACTTGCTTCTCTTTCAGGTTACTCATAATTGGAAGCATTTCTAAGTCGAGTAACGCTGATCGGCCTCCTTCCATTTAGTTGACATGCACTGGAAACAGCTGCATGATTTGAATCTGGTTCAATTAAATCAGTGCCTCTGATTCTATATTGGATATAGAACAGTTCATATCTTAACGTTATTAAGGTACGGGGAGTTGTCCGGCTTATGATAAAAACCAGACTCTGGATAACTCAGGGCACATTTCTGTAATGGCTGTTTGTGGGTTGACCCAGGCTATGACGAGGGTTGACTTTCTACCATCTGGCAGATCAATAGAAATATTGTTCTAGACTCGCCACAGTTTTATCAAAAATGGATTTTTTCAAAAAAAACAGTAGTGGGAGTATGGTAGAACTGGAAGTGATTCCAGAACCACAAACGATTACTGAAGATTTGATAGGAACCTGAAGATTCAATCTGGATTGACATTCCATTGGCCACTCCGCTGATTCGGTGGGTAACTTCAGGCACCCGAGAGGTACTCCGGTAGCCTCAAGGACGGTGACAGGGAAGTTCTTGTTTACCCACAATTACCACTGCTGTTGTTCCAGGCTGCGAGACCCGGTGGGAGGATGAGTATAGCGTCTTTCTAAACTAGTTTTAGAAGTGTACGTCTATATGACTCTGCCAGAGGGTTGTCGTAGTCAGTGGGAGCAGCGGAAGCATTGGTGGACAGATGGCTTATGTCTATTTATAGACTAAAGCAGATATAGCGGAGATAGATCATCTATTTCTGATGTGACAGTCATGGGTTTGACTTCATCAGAATAGGGGATGGATCTGTTGAGAAGGTAGTAGGGTGTGATATCCTGGTATTTGGATGACATACACAGAGTAGGAAAAGAAACTCCTATACTACAATCGGTTATACTTTGGTCGTCACACAGTGTTTTCTCCATATGGGATTTGGACATTATGTCAGACATGCTGCTTACTAGATCTATGGTTTTAGATCTAGATTTGGGTGGTTTCCCAATCAGGGTACTTGACAGCATTCTAAGAGTATTTAGGATGGACGACTCCTGGCACGGTAGTGTACCTGCAGAAGATGGAGTCACCCTCTCTAAAGGTGTCTTACAGACTAAAGGGGAGAGGGATGTGCATGATTGACAGATCACTTGCTTAGGCAATTGAGTCAATCATGAGATGTCAAGTACCACACCAGATGTTGTTCTTGCACTAGATGCAATAAGTTGACATTGATCCAATCCTGGAGAAACAGTCGGAAGCAGTTTTAGAACATAAGTAGATGTTCTAGGGATATGATAACGACAGCCTCATTCGGGAGACAGTTATCATTCCAGGCTTCCATGGTGACATGGACGACAAGGAGGTTGTCAGAGTTATAGTTTTCCCTCCAATGAGGGGCAGTATTTTGGATAGGTGGTCCAAGGCAATACCGAGGGTGGCATGGCGCAGGATACTGATTAAGTTCAGTTGACGATACAGTCTAAGAAGTTTGGATTTGGAGTTCATTTATGAGCTAGGTCCCATCAGACATCCAGACATTCTAAGACAGGTATTGCTCATTTCGGGAGATGGCTTTCTCCGCGAACTTGAGATATAGAGAGACATAGAAAGAGACAACAAAGCGGATCCACTCACTGAGGCTATTCCTCGAACACAATAGTTCCGCAAGCGAGCTTTGTGGGACTGATTAGTAGAGGAGTTGGGTGTTCGGTATCACACGGGCTGTGAGTATGCGACATCGCAATAATTAGCCTTGAGTGCAAGTGGGAGATTGTTGGAGATAGTGCCCTCAGAGTCAATTATTGGATCACAGGCACGTGATTGCAATGATTGAGGGAGGACCTATCCCGGTAGGACAGTCTTACTCGAGATGATAGTATGCTATCTGGTTTACCTTTATCATCGTGTACTGCTTTAGGTGACCTGACAAGTCGCTATTACACGTTGATAGAGCCCCTAGGATTCTTGCTTGACCACCAGCAGTATGAGGGCGATCATATAAGTGGGAGCTGGGGTCTATAAGTGCATCCTTAAATGGTCCTTAGTCGTGAGAGTTTCGAGACAGGGCATCGATACTCCAGAGTAGACTAGTGTATACAGTCGAGACCCCGACGAGGGGCGGTGGCCGGTCTCACAAGCCACTGGTGTCAGTTGGATCACCTAAGATGTATACAGGTGCTCATTGGGTTATGAGTACACCGGACAGGACTCGCCGGGAACATGCTAGTTGGTCATATACCAGACGTCAGATGGCAGTTCCCTGGTGACATGTGTACAAGTTAGTTCATCGACCTGGGGATCGTCATTTTTCTTGTGTAAGTTCCCACTGTACTTTGATTACTACCCTACCACGGCTCAAAGGAGTCGTGCAAACAGGTTTTAGTTGGGTACAGTCCCGAGCCACATGGAGGCAGTGAGCGTATCTTCAGGGGTTCGTCTCTCCCGGTATTGGGGGTGAGGTCGCGCTGTGTCTAGGAGAGCCATTACACGAAGCCCTCGGCTGAGGCAAGGAGATTTACTGGTAGGTATTCCAGTAGTATCTCAGGGTGTTCTGGGCTACACTCCGACACGACTTGTACCACTTTTGGGGGTCTGACTTTTACCAACCCCCTAGGCCCGCCATGCGATGCTCATAGACGAATGGACCGGACTGTACGGATATTGTCACTGACAGGCTCAGTAGGGTTGTCAGGCTGAGTTCGCTCACAGACGTCCCTTTTAGTCAATACCTGGTAGCCCGTTACGTGTTGGCTTATACCTCTGACGTGCTAGTGGTTAAATCCACAACCAAGGTGTTGACGAGTCTTTAGAGTCCCCCACATTCAGTTACTCAGCTTTCGGGCGAAAGGTTGTAGAGGCCGTATGGAGATATGGCAAGGTCCGATCAGATACGTGCGGTATTGCACGGATCAGGATCGGACAGTTTGTACTACAGGCCGTATGGATATATGGCAGGGTTCGATCAGATACGTGCGGTATTGCACGGATCAGGATCGAACGGATATTACTAGCCGGCTTTGGTTTAAGCCGGATCCTAGTATAGTACAGTGTACATTTTGTCTCATTGCATTTGTATTTCGGTCGGAATACAAATGCGGGTGTGTATGCACAGTATCGGGGTTTTCCTGTAATTTATTCACAGGACCAGTTTTCTGGAGTTGCCAGTTTGCTTTCCGTTTCGGCCAATTTCCTTTGTATCTTTCATTGGCCGAAGATTGGTGGAGGAGGGCTTATTTGCATTGTTGCAAATAAGTTTTTGTGGAGGGGGCCTTTGCATATTGTTTTATCATGACAACTCTTCTATGACCTTTTGACTTCATGATGGTTTATGATGGGTGGACCATACCTTGACTTTGTGTTGATGATGGGAGATGATTTGGTTGTTGAGTGTTGGTGTTTCTTGGTAATCATGTTCTTTCATGATCACATTTGATTCCTCTCTCTCTCTTGCATGATATGAGTTTGGCTCCCATTATTTTTGTCACTCTCTCATTCTCTCCACCATAATGTCATGGCCGGCTAAGACATGGCAAGGGGCTGTCCAAATTTTTGGGAGTGGGTTTTTGCTTCATTTCATGCTCCAAAAATCCCCAAGTGCCTCCACATAGTTCTTGTATCATCCCTCTACCAAAATGGCAATCTCCATGAACCCCAAAGTGAGACTTGAGTACTACACATTCTACAGCAAACCTTGGGCATGTCGACTAGCCAGCTTCGTGTCCGAGTTGCCTCGGCATTGAGGTGGGAGCCCGTAAAAGAAGTAGGCGATGTGGTGCACTTCCGGCGACGAGGTGGAGAACGGAGCCTCCACAGGAGATCGGGACGACGACGAGAAGACCGGAGGACTTGGATCAGTCGGTATATCCCTCTTCCCCATCTTGTAGTTAGCTAGGACTAGTTAATGGTTCGATCCGGGTATTAGTGCGCGGTGGTGCCAGTTCATGAAAAATTAAAGTTTATCACCGCTTCCGCATTTGGCCGTCGGATTGACGGCCGGGGCGCCGCCGTGCACTTACAGTACACACAAGCGAGTCCCGCATCGTAGCACACCCTGGTCATCAATCATGAATTCCGAAACTCTTCCCTGGCGAACAAGCTCAAGAATCTCAGTCAAACGGGCATCACTGGGCTGCGGCTCACGGATACGATCAAGTAGTGGTGGACGGGCGCGGACATGAGCAAGCTGTCCCCCAGCGGAAGTAAACTCGAACTGCACTTTACCATCATACAAGAGCTGTCAATCTGCAGAAGACTGATACTGAACTGCGCTCAACTGGGACAAGCTACCCCCGGGCCTACGACTCAAAGCATCAACTACCATATTTGCTATGCCCCGGTGATAAAGGATCTCACAATCATAATCCTTCACTAGCTCCATCCATCGGCGCTGTCTCAGGTTCAGATCCCGCTGCTGGAAGATATAATTCAAACTCTTGTGATCCGTGAAGATCTGACACGACTCTCCGTACAAGTAGTGTCTCCAAATCTTCAACGCAAAGACTACCGCGGCCATCTCAAGATCGTGAGTGGGGTAATTCTGCTCGTGCTTCTTCAGCTGCCTAGAAGCATACGCAATCACCCTATCATGCTGCATCAAAACACAACCGAGCCCTACTCGAGAAGCATCACAATAAAGAACATAGCCGCCCGATCCAGAAGGTAAAGAAAGCACTGGTGCTGTCGTCAACTGAGTCTTCAACTGCTGAAAACTCTGCTCGCACGCATCAGTCCAAAGAAAAGGAACTCCCTTCCGGGTCAGTCCAGTCAGCGGTACAGCGATACTCGAGAAATCCTGCACAATACGGCGATAATAACCAGCAAAGCCCAAAAAGCTGCGGACCTCCGTCACCGATACAGGTCTAGGCCAAAGCTGTATAGCCTCGATCTTCCTCGGGTCCACCAGAATACCATCACCAGTCACCACATGACCCAGGAAGTCCACACTATCAAGCCAAAACGCGCACTTTGAGAATTTAGCATACAGCTGGTGCTCTCTCAATATCTGTAAAGCAATCCTCAAATGCTGCTCATGCTCCTCACGACTCCTAGAGTACACCAGTATGTCATCAATAAACACAATAATAAACTGGTCGAGGAACGGCCTGAAAATCCGGTTCATCAGATCCAAGAATGCTACTGGCGCATTGGTGAGTCCGAATGACATCACCAAAAACTTATAATGCCCATAGCGCGTACGAAAAAGAGTCTTCGGAATGTCATCATTCCGAACCCGCAACAGATGATAACCCGAACGTAAGTCAATCTTTGAAAAATGTTTCGCAACCTGGAGCTGATCAAATAAATCTTCAATGCGAGGTAAAGAATACATATTTCGCACCGTAACTCGGTTCAGTTGACGATAATCCACACACAATCTCAAACTGTCGTCCTTCTTCTTGACGAACAGAACAGGAGCTCCCCACGGCGAAACACTCGGATGCACAAGTCCCAAATCAAGCAACTCTTGCAATTGATCTTTAAGCTCTCTAAGCTCTACCGGAGCCATCCGATAAGGCGGTATGGAAATAGGCTCCGTGCCAGGAATGAGATCAATGCAGAACTCACGCGCTCTGGCGGCAACCCAGGTAACTCATCGAGAAAGACATCGGGAAACTCTCGCACGGTAGAAACCTGGTCCAACGACTCCACTGTAGCTCCAGTATCATGAATGAAAGCCAAGAATCCCCGACATCCCCTCCTCAAAAGCCGACTAGCGCACAGGACAGAAACCAAACTGTGAGGGGCAGCACCATGGTCCCCCTGCACAACAAACAGTGACTCGCCGGGAAAACAGAATCTAACTGTCTTCTCACGGCAGTCCACGGACGCATAGCAAGTAGCTAGCCAGTCTATGCCCAACAGAACGTCGAAGTCCAACATCTCAAGAAGGATCAAGTCGACGGACAGATCTCTGTCTCTTAAACAGACAGTACACGATTGGAACACGTGTCGCGCAACAAACGACTCTCCCACAGGAGTAGTCACGAATAGCGGCTGATCCAGCAAACTCGACACTCCTAACCTCGGCACGAAGTGCGTAGAAACATACGAATGCGTAGATCCCGGATCGAAAAGAACATGTGCATCATAAGAACATACAGAAATGGTACCTGAAACCACAGCATTGGACGCCTGAGCGTCCTGGTGAGTCAAGGCAAAAACCCGTGCCTGCCCTCTACCGGCTACTGGCTGTCCTCTGCCTCTGCCACCTCGTCCTCTCGGCATAAAACCACCGCGACCACGACCTCTCTGAGCAGGAGTCTGACGCGGCGCAACAACAGGAATAAGAGGCAACGCTCTCTGAGGCGGAGAAGGTGGTAAAGTAACCTGGGGTACTACTGGCCCTCTCTGATGCACCACGGTATAATCCCTCACTAGGTGCTGTAAACTGCCATATCCAAAACACCCACGTGTCGACGGCTGGCCCTCTTGGGAAAAAGTACTGAACAACTGGCCACGTCCCACATCTCTGCTACTCCCAGTGTCTGATCGAGCTCTGTCTCGGAATCTAAACCTCTGCCTCCGTGCTGGTATATCCGTACGAGTCCTCTTCGGTTCCGGAACAACCGATGACTCGGCTAGACGCTCCTCCACCAATAGGGCTGCATCCACAGCTGCCGCATACGTGTCACAATGCTGAATGCTGATGGCTAGGAACAACTGGGTAAGCAGGCCTCGAACAAACCTCTTCACCCTCATCTCCTCAGTCGCCACCAAGTAAGGAGCATACACCGACAGCTCAGTAAACAATACATCATACTCAGACACCGTCATCTCCGGAGTCTGACGTAATGACTCAAATTTGCGCGCTCACGCATCCCTGACGCTCGGTGGAGGAAAACGGGCAAGAAATACTGTTACAAACTCAGCCCAGATCATCGGAGCAAGACCCGCGGCTCTGCCCCTCTCCAAGGACTTACACCACTTCTGGGCCAAACCCTCCAGCCGGAAACTCGCAAACTCTACCCATCTCTCGTCGGAGCATCGGAGTGAGCGACAAATCCTGGCCATCCGGTCGATAAACGACTGCGGATCCTCAGTAGCATCTGTGCCAGTAAACACCGGAGGCCTCAGCCTCACGAACTCCGTCAGTGACACGGCAATAACCTCCGGATCTGTAACTGCGACTGCTGGAACTGTAGGTACCATCGTGGTCCCTGCAACGGGTGGAATAACAGCCTGCCCCTATGCTCGAATGGCCTCTACCGAAGTCCTCACAATCTGGCGCAGGTCCTGCATACTAGCCCCAATCACAGCAATATGCTCTGATACCACAGGCGTATCGCCCTGGTCAGTCCTCGCCTCAGACGAGTCGACTCTGACCTTAGCCCTCGCGGCCGCTCTCTGTACCCTCGTAGTCTTCCGCGGCATATAGGCTGGAAATTGAAACAAGATTCGATAAGGAAACGAAAATTGAATCACAAAGATGTATATCAATCACGGAAGGAAGTTCAATCAATAAGTCCTAAGGTCACTTAGGCGGAGTACCGTGTCGTAAGTATGCCGCGGAACATACACACGCTACGTCACTCTGCTTAAGCTACCTACTCCATCATAGCAAGGTCATCCTACACTCCGAAAGGTAAAACATAGCGCTCTGATACCAACTTTGTCATGACCCAAATTTGGCCCGTAACCGGCACTTAAACAACGTAACGTCTACAGGCGTACGCAACTCAAGTAAGCCGAAACCCAGAAATCTAAACCACCCAAAACTGGATCAACGGAGAAAACATAGTTTTAAACATTCAGAAATTTTCAAGTAAAAATCTTTAAGTTTAGTTTTCGTTCTTAAAAATTTCGGCAGTACCTCCTTTGTAAAAACTAACCCCGAAAACGGGTACAACATAGATAATAATAAAACCATCCCAAACGGGAGAAAATCACACCCAACGGCGGAGACCACCACCATAACATATATACAACGCCGAAGCGAAGAAATATAAAGAAAACTGCATAAAAAAGTAAAACTTTTCAACAAAACCGGCTCCCACGAACACGGCACCCAGAGTCACCATAAAATATAACACTGAATCCTCACAAGTCGTCTCTAAGTCATATACAACATAGTGGTAGATGGAGAATACTAGATCCAACAAAAAGATATACAATGTACAAACAGATAACCGCAAACCCACCTAAAAGCAAGGCCTCACAGCCAACCGTAGCGGTATCCGCAAAAGTAGATATGATAAGACGCCCTGCCGCGACTACTCAGAGGGTAAGTCCTGCAAAACACTGTGGCACAACGGGGGTGAGTTGCCAACTCATGAATAGTAAATAACATCATACAGTAATCGCAAGTATGCACGAACAGCGATCTATCTATCACATGTAATCCGATAGCATAAGTATAATAAGTGAATATGCAACAATCATGTAAAGGTAGATCATCAGGGTACTACAACTATATGAAGCAATGCATATCAACATAATCCTGAGTGTGGGATGATATAATATAAAATCTCATGCAAAATCATCAGCATGGAAAAACACCAGTGTCCTTCACTGACACATCAAATCGCAAATCCTCAGGCACTGCATCCTCAGATCGGCCCTCAGATCCTATAAGTCCTAAGGAACCTGAGTGTCTATCATCGACACCCGAAACATCATAAAAATATGTACCTATAAGTATATATATATATATGAGGATATCTGTTAGTTATATGTATGCCCTAGAGGCCATTGCTATACATAGGATGTATATTGTAGTGGATGCTGGGACATATATAGGGAGGACTTTCTTGCTCGACATGATAGTATGCTGTCTGGTTACTCTTTACCTTAACGTGTACACTAATTGTCTCTCTGTTACATGTTGGTAAAGCCCATAGGATGTGTACTTAACTACCTGAACTATGATGCGGATCATACTAGTGGGGACATGGTAGTCCATAAGTACATCCTTCAAAGTCTCTAGTCGTGGGTATATCGAAACGGGGCATCGATATACCAGAGTAGACTAGCGTATACCTTCTCGACCCATACAGATGGGCGATGGATGATCCCATATCCATTGGTGTTTGACATCAGAGATGATATACGGGTGCTCAGTGGAGACTGGGTACACTGGACGGACTCGCCGAGAACTCCCAGATGGTATTATACCTTACGTCAGATGGCAGTTCTCTGGTGACACTGGTACAGAGTAGTCTGTTGACCCGAGATCGTCATAGAGTCTTGTGTGGTTCCCACTGTGCTTTGATTTCCATTTTACCACGTCCAAGAGGGCGTGAAAAACGGTGGCTTTTGGGTACAGTCCCGAATCACATTGAGGCAATGAGCGATAGGAGGGGATTCGTCTCTCCCGGTATAGGGGGTTGATGTTGCGCTGTGTTCGATTGGCTATAACAGGAAATCCCTGGCCAGGGTTGCTGAGATTTACTGGTAAGTGTTACCAGTAGTTTCTTGAATTGTTATAGACCTCATATCGACACGACTTATCGAGCTATTGGGGTCTGACGTTTACCACCCCTAGGCGAGATATGCGACATATCAGACGATCTGACCGGACTGTACGGTAGTGTTACTGGTTGGATTCACTGGAGTGTGAGCGGGCTTGCTCGTCGATCTTCTGATCGCTCAATACCCGGGTGGCCGTTACGTTTAGCAGACCGCTTGCGGCTTGTGGATGTTTGATATGATCATCATCTGCTGCCGGCGTATTGACGAGTCTTTAGAGTCCTACACAGAGGTTTCCTGGCTCAAGCGAAACAAAATAGGAGCGCATATGAGATATGTGAGGGACCGAGAATAATGCGTGTATGTGATACCGTATTTCATTCTCACGAACAATGTGTCGAATGGTTGTATGCGATATAACCTAGTTATCGAATCGAAGATTGATTCGATAAATCGATACATTGGATATTAGTCGGTTATATGCGATATGACCGGATCGTTAAATCAAGTGTTGATTTAATGATTTAATGCATAATTATATATTTGATATATTACTTTGCATTAACTAGTATCGGTTCACTTTAAATGGATTTTCTCGCTCGGATGTGCGCATTATATATGTGATATGATTTTGTGCACATGCTTGTATCATGTTTGATGGTGCATGTAAAATTGGTTAAGTATAAAGAATTAAACCTTGGTTAATGAAATGGTTAGGGTTTATTATTTGCTTATTCATTTTATTCATTTATTTATTCTTTTGGAAAAAGAAAAGGAAATGATAAAATGGTGGCATTCTTTGTTCTTTCATGAAGCTTCATGAATACTTTGACTTTGTGACCACTTTGTCTCATCCTTAACCCTAACCATTCCACTTAACCCTAATTAATTCTCTACACCTAACCATGGTTCTATTATGATAATAATTCATTTTCTTTTCTTTTTTAGATTAACTTATCATAATTTTTTCTATCTTCTTCTTCTTCATCTTCAAGATGAAGAACCTTGCTTCATCAATGGTGGATTGATGAAATGAGTGAGAAATCCAATTCTAAAGTGAACCCACTTCCTATTTCTTCATCCTCTACCTCTTGCCAAGTAGTAGAGTGTGTTTTCTTCACAAGTTTCATGACTTGGTGAAGTGGGAGCTTGATCTTGTGATGCTTCGACATAGATCATTTTCGGCACGAAGCCGACGACCTTGCCCGCCCATTTCTCCGATGAAGCCGACGCTAGAGCCCGGATTTTGATTTGGACAGCGGAGAGGACTTCATCACGGAGCCGTGGAGGTGGAGGACCGGATCTACAAAGGTTGTATTTCCGTTCTTTTAGTTTAGTTGTAAACTAGTTGCTTTGGTCGCCTAATAATCTAGCCAACGATCCATATTAGGGTTTCTCGGCACCTATAAAATTTGAAATTGGCATGGTTGATGCCTTGTGAGACCTCATTAGAGTGCCTAGGAACCCTACAGTGGTATCAGAGCCTAGCTAGAGCCTTAGGAGAAGTCTAGACGGAGTTTGAAGTACGAACGAACCGAAACCCCAAAATTTCCATGCTCTCTAGACTTTTTCTAAATTCTGGGATTTTTCCAGATTAAAAATTCGTAAAAAATTCAGCAGGAAGATCTAAGAGTTATGGTGAAATACGACATCCTAATTCATCTAAACCACCGCGGTTCCGCGGCATGAGCATGGCTCATGCGGCGGTTCCGCGGCCGTACGGTCGTATCTCACTGTCATTGTTGCACAGTAACTCTTCTTTTCTGATGCTGGATTTTATGGGAATTTTTAATTTTTATTCGAGAGTTGGATTTTTCTGGGTTGTTTTGGGAATTCGAATGCTCGATCGGATTATCAAATTTTGTCTGTGTGGCTTTCCGGATAATTTTTTGAATATGTTAAAAAGTTCGACCGGATATAAATACCCACCTTTTCCCCTGTCGGGAAATTTCCAAGTGTTGGATTTTTCCGTGATTTAACGACGTTCTAAGTAGTGCAAGTAACGCGATGGTCCCTCTAGAAGACAACAAACCTTAACTCGATTATGTGACCGTCTTGAACTGCCCTTTGAACCTTAGGGTTTGGGGCAGTACGGCGTGCCACATGTGAGGCGTTGGCTTGACCCTTCTACGGATGGACCGTTGGTACTGAGGCACGAACTGAATGTTTTTAGACTTATTTCAAGAGTTGATCTGTTTCGGGAAAACTTGGGTGTTTGAATATTCGATCGGAAAGTTTAACATTTTCTACTTATCCGGAATGGAATACAATAATTGGAATTCACAAGAAGTTATGAGATAACTGAATGAATGTTATAAACATAGCAGTTTAGTCTCACTTGATCGGTTGCCACGGAATTTTGATGTGATCAAAAGTCCGTCGCAATCACGTAGCGTACGCGGATACTCGCCGGGTAAACTTTATAGACAGCTACACCCCATAGCCCCGACAAAGTGACTGTAGAAGAACCCCATCGCCGAAAGCATCCGTTCGGGTGCTCGCGGTAGCGGTGTTCCGCCTTGGTGCACTTCGTCGACGGTATCGGGGGTGCGGCCGTCTATTGAAGTTTGCGACGAGCATTCGATCAGTATTTCGGGAATCTTGTTGAATTGCCCGACTTGATATTGAAAAGAGTTTTCGATAATGAGACTAAAATGCGGGGTTTATAATTGTTAGGCATGCGATGTCTAAGTAATTCATTTGATTAGGCATGTGATGTCTAAAGAGATTGCGGATTCCAACTGTTGTAGTTTTACACTTTCTTTTCTGTGACCGTAAGTGTAATATGTGATATCGCCGGTTTCGTTGCTATATGTCAACGACAATTGGGATGCGCATATTTACTTACGTTGATGACATATGATGTTATGTGTTGCTGGATATGTTATATTGGATCGTCGTGTTTGAATGGCCGGGGGTTTTTATGTGAGATGAGTGTTTTTCATTTTCATTCATGTAAAAACTTGTATGTAATATTCTTTTATTTGGGGCACTTCCAGGTTGCGGAAGTTGTCACCCTCTGTATATTATTTACTTTTCCGCATTAGGATAGACCCAAGGAGGGGAGCACAAGTAACCGGGTTCTAGGGTCCATTGGGAGACCATCTCGAGGAGTCGAGTCCGGGTCTCCTAACTCTAGAATTGGTAGGGTTGCTTGCCGCTCTCGTAGGGGTCTAGGGGTGTGGGTTTGGCTATTCATCGCGACCGTGGAATCCGTGTTTTATACTGGCTCGTATTGAAAACACGGACGTCCTAGTATATCCAATATTTCATATGATTCTTCTGCTGCGATATCTGTGATGTGATCATGTGATGTTCTGTGATAGATACAGTATATAGTATATATGATATATTATATAGGCGTTACTTATGTTTTACACCCGCGCTAGCCCTGCCCCGCTCTGCCGTTAGTTACCTAACCTAACGGTGCACGAGGGGACATCGAGGCGAATGCGGATGGCATAAGTGTACGTCGTATTTATCTGTGATGTTTAGGTATATAAATGATGGGATTTCATTAATGTGATTAATGAAAATAAAAGAAACCTAAGATGTTGTAGAATCGAATTTCAAAATAAAAAAGGTAGCTACAGTTCTTGCTTTGCACAGCGGTATATGTGATATATCCTGCACCTTATTCGATGAGAAAAGGACCGAGATCCCTTCACCGGGAGTGACTCCTTTAGCAATAACTGGAAGATGCTACACACTCGGTTTGTCTTTTAATTGCTTTTAAGAGTTTTTGCTTTGCACAGTGATATATATGATATATCTCGCACCTCATTCGACGAGGAAAGGACCGACGATCCCATCACCGGGAGTGACTCCTTTAGCAAAACTAGAAAAGCCTCAAAAACACTCCATTTCAAAATTCATTCGATCCTACAACGATATCAAGTTCATTACGCAATAGGTTTTCAGAAAAACCTGTCGTAGCCCTCCGTCATTTCAGATAAGTACTAGTTAGTATTCGTGCTGCGGTTGTTTGGCCTCCGTCAAGGCGTAGTGTACGATAGCTAACTAGTGCTTATCTGCTAGCATATGATGCGATTGGATTAGGGTATTCGTACGGCGTTGTTTGGCCTCCGTCAAGGGTCGTGCAGGTGGGTTTAATTCAATCAAGAAATGTACGGGTTGAACTTGACTAGCGGACTATGGGTTGTTTGGCCTCCGTCAAGGTCATAGCACGCTAGGGGCAAAATATTATCGGGAATTTCAAGTGTTGAAATTTGCAATGAGATTGCATACCTTCTATGAGATAGTTGGATCCCGATACCCGCTGTGAGTAAGAGTTACTCCTGGGAGAGTTTTATACATTACAATTAGCCGATCAAGTAGGTGTCTAGAAAGGTGTCAACGGGGTTACGCCTCTGGGAAAACGAGGTTTACATTAATTAGGTTCGTGCGAAAGCACGGGGGACCTGCCTCAAAGTACCGACACCGGCCTGGCTGAAAGATTGGCGAACTTGTAGTGTGTAATTAATCCCGGCTAGTCTTTCCTTTTAGGGTTTGAAGGAAGATTTGATAAAAAAGCAGTGGGAACCATCCTGATTAGATAAAATAATAACCAATCTATTCTTGCAAGAGCGCACGCTGAGTGTTTTCTTCTCTCTCTCTCCTGGTAGCGACAATGTCACGCCTTAATCAAGATAATAAAACGGATTATTGACCGAACCCGCTTGTTATACTGAGCTGGGGAACGTTGGTCCCGCTCCAACTTATAATTTTTATAAGACAGAGCAGGAAATTGGGGATTACCAGAATTCCCGTGCAGCCCAAACGAAGAGAGTGCATGCTGATGCATCTTCTTCGGGTGTGTTCATTATACAGAACTGTTTCTCAGTATCCTCCGCATCCTTGGTATATGATACCGGATCAGGATTCCAGATATGTAATATGTTACATAGGGCTACAGAAAGGTAGAGAACTGAGAACGGGTGATAAGTTTCATGAGGCAGAAAACGGGGCAAGAGTTGCAGCCAAGTCTGTTGGTCACTGTCACCCTGTATTCTAAATACATTGATTCTGAACGAATGTTATTAGATACCGAACCTGATATGCAAAATCATATCTGTCTCTTTATTAGTAAAGAAACGATAAAATTTTGTATTGTTGGATAATGTTTTGAACATTTCCTATATCAAAAGTTGATCAGTTCAGGCACGTTATCTAAAAGCATTGATGTTCTAAATCAAACTACAGTTCTTAGTATACGGAACACATACAAGAGGAAGAGTTCAGAAATGAACGAATTTTTCTTGAGGCATTGTAGACTAGGTCATATCGATGCGACCTGACTAGCTGAAGTTACATCAAGATGCATATTTAAATCAGTTTGAATTTACATCTTGTGAAACTTGCCAGTCATGTCACAAAGATATAATGACACCAGCTTTGTTTATTGGAAATAGAGAAAGAGTTAGTGAACTCTTGGGACTGATACATGATGATGTATGTAAGGTCCCATGTCTACACATGCCAGGACTGATTCTTTATACTTCATTACATTCTCTGATGATCTTTCGAGTTTCAGACCTATGTTCCTGTTGAAACACAAGTCCGAACCTTTTGAGATATTCACAGAATATAAGTTAGAAGTAGAGAACCAAAATACGGGTATAAGTATTATGTCCTATGATGAGATCAGGGAGGAGAATACTTGTGCATGGAATTCTTGGACTATTCCAAAGGAGAATGAGATTCTCTCTCAGTGTTACTCCTCTGAATACACCAAAGCACAACGGTGAATCGGGGCGGAGCAATAGCACCCTATGTGATATGGTGTGCTCTATGATGAGTACTACTGAGTTACCTGTTTCCTTTTGGGAGTCATGCGCTTGAGAAGCTGCATACCTATTGAATAGGGTTCCAATCAAATCAAATTGCCTACCATTTCATATGTGATATGGAAAGGGAAGAGCCCATGTCTTAAGCTAGTTAAGATTTGGGGTTTTCCGGCTAATGTCTAAAAGCAAAATCCGGACAAGCTCAAGGCAAGGTCTGTAATGTAGAACTGGAAAGGTTCCAGCTATACAAAATACAGCAGATAATTTGGTAGAACCAAAGGATTCAGTAGATGCCAACGAACCTCAGCCTCTCCGCCGATCTAGTAGGGTTCCTCACCCACCTGAGAGATACTTCGGTTGCTCTATGACAGTGGGAGCGAGGATTGCATCATGAGATGATGATCCAACTAGTTTCGAGCTGGCCATCAGGAGTGTGACTCTGTAAGAATGGCTGGATGCTTAGTGATCTGAGATGGAATCCTTATACACCAGCAAAGTATGGACTTTGGTTGCTATATCTGAAGGGTTAAATCCCCATCAGGAGCAAGTATATCTTGAGAAGATTACTTGGTGTAGATGGAAAAGTTGTGACTTTCAAAGCTAGACTTGTTAAAGGTTTTCGTCATCGACCAGGCATGGATAATGATGAAACCTTTTCCAGTGCCTATGCTTAAGTCCATCCAGATCCTACTTACCACGGCTACATACCATGACTACGATATCTGGCGGTTGGGTGTCATGACTGCTTTTCTAAATGATGTTTTAGAAGAGTGCGTCTATAAGTACACAGCCAGAGGGCCTCGTAGACAGTGGGAGCAGTGGAAACGTGTGCAAGATGCTTTATAGGATAAAGCAGGCATCGCGGAGTTGGAACATCTGTTTTGATGGATTAGTCAAAGAAGTTGACATCATCAAAATGGAAGATGAACCTTGTATAAACAAAAAGGTAGTAGGGAGTATGGTGACGATCCTCGTAGAGTACGTGGATGACATACTCTTGATAGGGAAGGAGTTTCCTATGCTACGCTCGATCAATCTCCGCTTATCACAATGATTCTCCATATAGGATCAAAGTGATACCTCCTAAATCCTGAGTTTGGATCAATGAGATAGATCTGAATGGATGTTAGGATACTCACTAGTTGTAGTGAGATGGTATCAATCGATCCTGGGGAGAATAACTGGAAGGGTTCCACGGAGATAAAGACGACTGAATATCAGTCACAGGCATTGTCTTTACCCTCAGTTGAGGGACGGTATGTTGGAAGAGTTCCAAGCTAAATACCGTGACATACTAGACGATAAAGGCAGGATACATCGCTACTTAAGATGCTACCAAAGAGGCTGTTTGGGTGTATATTGGTTCATAAGATGAACTATGTTCCTCCCATTGTGTGACAATGGAGTTGTGGCTTATGCCAAGGAACGCAGGTCCCATCAGTGATCCATACATATTCTAAGGCAGTATCACCTGATCATGGAGATAGTTGATCTCCAGGGTGATCGAGGTTAGGAGAGTAGATTCTGAGGAAAACACGGCGGATCCACTCACGAAGGCCTATTCCCAGAGAGAGACTTTTATGGGATGGTTGAGTATGAGATACTACAACCACTGCTACAGATGGCCCTAGTGCAAGTGGGAGATTGTTAGTTATATGTATGCCCTAGAGGCCATTGCTATACATAGGATGTATATTGTAGTGGATGCTGGGACATATATAGGGAGGACTTTCTTGCTCGACATGATAGTATGCTATCTGGTTACTCTTTACCTTAACGTGTACACTAATTGTCTCTCTGTTACATGTTGGTAAAGCCCTTAGGATGTGTACTTAACTACCTGGACTATGATGCGGATCATACTAGTGGGGACATGGTAGTCCATAAGTACATCCTTCAAAGTCCCTAGTCGTGGGTATATCGAAACGGGGCATCGATATACCAGAGTAGACTAGCGTATACCTTCTCGACCCATACAGATGGGCGATGGATGATCCCATATCCATTGGTGTTTGACATCAGAGATGATATACGGGTGCTCAGTGGAGACTGGGTACACTGGACGGACTCGCCGAGAACTCCCAGATGGTATTATACCTTACGTCAGATGGCAGTTCTCTGGTGACACTGGTACATAGTAGTCTGTTGACCCGAGATCGTCATAGAGTCTTGTGTGGTTCCCACTGTGCTTTGATTTCCACCTTACCACGTCCAAGAGGGCGTGCAAAACGGTGGCTTTTGGGTACAGTCCCGAATCACATGGAGGCAATGAGCGATAGGAGGGGATTCGTCTCTCCCGGTATAGGGGGTTGATGTTGCGCTGTGTTCGATTGGTTATAACAGGAAATCCCTGGCCAGGGTTGCTGAGATTTACTGGTAAGTGTTACCAGTAGTTTCTCGAATTGTTATAGACCTCATATCGACACGACTTATCGAGCTATTGGGGTCTGACGTTTACCACCCCTAGGCGAGATATGCGACATATCAGACGATCAGACCGGACTGTACGGTAGTGTTACTGGTTGGATTCACTGGAGTGTGAGCGGGCTTGCTCGTCGATCTTCTGATCGCTCAATACCCGGGTGGCCGTTACGTTTAGCAGACCGCTTGCGGCTTGTGGATGTTTGATATGATCACCATCTGCTGCCGGCGTATTGACGAGTCTTTAGAGTCCTACACAGAGGTTTCCTGGCTCAAGCGAAACGAAATAGGAGCGCATATGAGATATGTGCGGGACCGAGAATAATGCGTGTATGTGATACCGTATTTCATTCTCGCGAACAATGTGTCGAATGGTTGTATGCGATATAACCTAGTTATCGAATCGAAGATTGATTCGATAAATCGATACATTGGATATTAGTCGGTTATATGCGATATGACCGGATCGTTAAATCAAATGTTGATTTAATGATTTAATGCATAATTATATATTTGATATATTACTTTGCATTAACTAGTATCGGTTCACTTTAAATGGATTTTCTCGCTCGGATGTGCGCATTATATATGTGATATGATTTTGTGCACATGCTTGTATCATGTTTGATGGTGCATGTAAAATTGGTTAAGTATAAAGAATTAAACCTTGGTTAATGAAATGGTTAGGGTTTATTATTTGCTTATTCATTTATTTATTCTTTTGGAAAAAGAAAAGGAAATGATAAAATGGTGGCATTCTTTGTTCTTTCATGAAGCTTCATGAATACTTTGACTTTGTGACCACTTTGTCTCATCCTTAACCCTAACCATTCCACTTAAGCCTAATTAATTCTCTGCACCTAACCATGGTTCTATTATGATAAGAATTCATTTTCTTTTCTTTTTTAGATTAACTTATCATAATTTTTTCTATCTTCTTCTTCATCTTCAAGATGAAGAACCTTGCTTCATCAATGGTGGATTGATGAAATGAGTGAGAAATCCAATTCTAAAGTGAACCCACTTCCTATTTCTTCATCCTCTACCTCTTGCCAAGTAGTAGAGTGTGTTTTCTTCACAAGTTTCATGACTTGGTGAAGTGGGAGCTTGATCTTGTGATGCTTCGATGTAGATCATCTTCGGCACGAAGCCGACGACCTTGCCCGCCCATTTCTCCGATGAAGCCGATGCTAGAGCCCGGATTTTGATTTGGACAGCGGAGAGGACTTCATCAGGGAGCCGTGGAGGTGGAGGACCGGATCTACAAAGGTTGTATTTCCGTTCTTTTAGTTTAGTTGTAAACTAGTTGCTTTGGTCGCCTAATAATCTAGCCAACGATCCATATTAGGGTTTCTCGGCACCCATAAAATTTGAAATTGGCATGGTTGATGCCTTGTGAGACCTCATTAGAGTGCCTAGGAACCCTACAATATCAACCCCGTATGTCCACCGACTATACGTAAAAATCATGGAAACCTGAGTGTCTAACACTGACACTTGAAACATCATGAAAGCCGTGTCTAGCATCGACACGTAAATCCTCATAACTCAGGTGCTGTCACCACGACTGGCCCTGACGATATGTCGTACATCACTCCGGTCGGTATCCCCACGATAACCGCCGAGTCCAAATACAATCACCGGTAGGTACTTGCCCACCTTCCAGGCTCATCGTCTGTACCACGAACATCATGCCGAGGGGAACCGTACCGGGCCCCACCATGTACCCGTACACGGCCCACTCACTCCTCGCATCGGGTATATATCAAAAATCTCAGAACCGAGAAATCTCAAGCTGGACGCATCAAATATCATATCAAGAGAAACCGGGTTTACAAATAATACATAGTTTCTTGAAAATACCCCCACGGTTCTCAAATCTATAAATCATATGAAATCCATATCTCAATACGTAAAATCCATATAAAACTGATATATGCAACATAAAATATCAATATGAGTATATAAAGGGAAAACCGCTCTTTTAAATGAATCCATCTTTAAAAAATATCATGTGGTTCCCAAATCCTTCGAAAACAAATGCAGTATCATATGAGGAGTACATGTAAGTGTAGCAAGGTTTAAGTATCTACATGTAATCAATTATGTGGGTGTACATGTCAATATGTATGCATGATGTATAAGTAGCTATAGCAAGATATACGTGAAGTGGAATAAGGGTCACTACCTCAACTATTCCTGCCCAATGCAATATCACGTATGTATGTGTCAACAGTATTTCATATGCATAATAGAATAAGAGTTACTACTCCAATCATTCCTATCCACTACCATATCACATATGTAGGTGTTTGTGCGTGTCAAGGCAATTACAGACGGTGTGGGTATAGCATACAATTTAGTGCTCGTGCAACATGAACCGTCAGTAATGTGTTATATCTAAAGGTACGAGTCAAGTGTAGGGTTCCTAGGCACACTCATGAGGTTCTACAACTGATCAACCATGTCCAATTCAAAAATTCCATGTGCCGAGAAACCCTAAACTAGATCGTTACTAGAGGTAAGGTGAAAACAACAAGCAAGTTAACAACTTAACTACAAGTGAAAGTGACTACAACCTTTGTAGATCCGGTCCTCCACCTCTTTAGCTTCGTGATGACGTCACTCCGCTGCGATCAACCAGATCCTGGACTATAGCGATGGTTTCGTCGGAGAAATGATCAGGCTAGGTCGTTGACTTCGATGCCGAAGATGATCTACGTCGAGGCAACTCAAACTCAAGCTCCATCTTCACTAAGTCATGAAACTTGTGAAGAAAACACCCTATACAACATGGAAAGTGGTAGAGGATGAAGAAATAGGAAGTGGGTTCACTTTGGATTTGTATTTCTCACTTGGATTCATCACTTGTAATTTTCTAGTAAGCTTTCTTCACCTCTTGAAAAAGATGAAGAAGAAGAAAAGAAAATGAATTATGAATAATAGAAAATCAAGTGATCCTTATCAATTAGCAACCATGGGTGAGTGTAACTAGTGTAGAGACTAAACTAGGGTTTAGGCTAATGGTTGGGTTAAGAATAAAACAAAATGGCTTAGACTTTGTCAAAGATGCTATGAAGCTTCATGAAGCTTCAAGCCAAAATGAGAAAAGCCACCACCATTTTGTTTTTGTTTCTTACCAAAAATAAATAAATGAAATAAATAAATAAGGCAAATGAAACCCTAACCATTAACTAAACATAGTGTATAGCACACACCCAAGTTTGCATGTATCATCAAACATGATACAATCAAGTGCACAAAAATGTATCACATATACTACTTGTGCACATCAAGTGAGAAAGTCAATCTTAAGTGAACAAATACTAGTTAATGTAAAGTAATATATCAAATATATAATCATACATTAAATCATTAAATCAACACTTGATTTAATGATCCGGTCATACCGCATATAACCGACTAATATCAAGTGTATCAATGTATCGAATCAACACTTGATTCGGTAACCCGGCTATATCTTATATAACCGTCCAATGATACAAATCACGAGAATAGAATACAGTATCACATACTGGTATTATTCTCGGTCCCGCACATATCTCATATGCGCTCCTATTTTGTTTCGCTTGAGCCAGAAAACCTCTATATAGGACTCTAAAGAATCGTCAATACGCCGGCAGCAGGTGATGATCATATCAAACACCCACAAGACGCAAGCGGTCTGCTAAACGTAACGGCCACCCGGGTATTGAGCGATCAGAAGATCAACGAGCAAGCCCGCTCACACTCCTGTGAATCCAACCAGCAACACTTACCGTACAGTCCGGTCTGTTCGTCTGATATGTCGCATATCTCGCCTAGGGGTGGTAAACGTCAGACCCCAGTAGCTTGATAAATCATGCCGATGTAAGGTCCATAACAAGCGTGAAACTACTGATAACTCTTACCAGTAAATCACTGCAACCCTAGCCAGGGATTTCCAGTTATGGCCAGTCGAGCATAGCGCAACATCAACCCCTAATACCGGGAGAGACGAATCCCCTCCAATCGCTCATTGCCTCCATGTGAATCGGGACTGTACCCAAAAACCACCTGTTTGCACGACTCAGTAGAGCCGTGGTAGGATGGAAATCAAAGCACAGTGGGAGACACACAAGACTCTATGACGATCTCGGGTCAACAGACTAAGCTGAACCAGTGTTACTAGAGAACTGCCATCTGACGTGAGGTATAATACCATCTGGGAGTTCTCGACGAGTCCGTTCAGTGTACCCAGTCTCCACTGAGCACCCGCATACCATCTCCGATGTCAAACACCAATGGATATGGGATCATCCATCGTCCATCACATGGGTCAAGAAGATATACGCTAGTCTACTCTGGAATATCGATGCCCCGTCTCGATATTCCCACGACTAGGAACAATGAAGGATGTACTCATTGACTACCCAGGCCCCACTAGTATGATCTACATCATAGTCCTGGAAGTCAAGTACACATCCTAAGGGCTTTATTAACATGTAACAGAGAGACTGAAAGTATACATGTTAAGATAAAGAGCAACCAGATAGCGTACTATCATGTCGAGCAAGAAAGTCCTACCTATATATGTCCCAGCATCCACTACAATGTACATTCTATGTACAGTAATGGCCTCTAGGGCATACATATAACTAACAATCTCCCACTTGCACTAGGGCCATCTGTAGCAGTGGTTGCAGTATCTAATACTCAACCATCCCATAAAAGTCTCTTTTTGGGGAAAGACCTTTGTGAGTGGATCCGCCGTGTTGTCCTCTGAGTCTACTCTCCTAATCTCGATCACCCTGGAGATCAACTATCTCCATGATCAGGTGATGCTGCCTTAGAATATGTCTGGGTCACTGATGGGATCGGGGTTCCTGGGCCAAAGCCACACTTCCATTGTCACACAATGGTAGGAACCTAGTTCATCTCATGAACCAATATACACCCAAACTGTCACTTTGGTAGTATCTATGATAGCGATGTTACCAGCCTTTATCGTCTAGTTTGCCACGGTATCTAGCTTGGAACTCTTCCAACATACCGTCCCTCCACTGAGGGTAAAGACAATGCCTGCGACTGACATTCAGTCGACCTTATCACCCTGGAACCTTTCCAGTGATTCTCCCCAGGATCAACTGATACCATCTCACTACAACTAGTGAGAATCCTAACATCCATTTAGATCTATCTCATAGATCCAAAACCCAGGATTTAAGGGGTATCATTTTGATCCTATATGGAGAATCCATGTGATAAGAGGAGATTGACCGTGCGTAGCATAGGAAACTCTTTTCTTATCAAGAGTATGTTGTCCACGTACAATATGAGGATGACCACCTTACTGTATATACAAGGTTCGTTTACCATTTTGATGAAGTCAAACTCGTTGACTACCACATCAAAACAGACGTTCCAACTCCGCGATGCCTGCTTTAATCTATAAAGCAACTTGCACACGTTTCCGCTGCTCCCACTGTTTACGAAGCCCTCTGGCTGTGTACTTATAGACGTTCTCTTCTAAATCAGTATTAAGAAAAGCAGTCATGACACCCAACCACCAGATATCGTAGTCATGGTATGTAGCAATGGCAAGTAGGATCAGGATGGACTTAAGCATCGTCCCTGGAAAAGATTTCATCATTATCCACGCCTGGTAGATGACGAAAACCTTTAACAAGTCTAGCTTCGAAAGTCTCAACTTTTCCATCTACACCAAGTAATCTTCTCAAGATATACTTGCTCCTGATGGGGATTTAACCCTTCAGATATAGCAACCAAAGTCCATACTTTTTTGGTGTACATGGATTCCATTTTAGATTGCTAAGCATCCATCCATTCTTATAGAGTCCCTACTCTTGATGGCCTGCTCGAAACTAGTTGGGTCATCATCTCATGATGCATTCCTCGCTCACACTGTCATCGAGAAACCGAAGTATCTCTCAAGCGGATGAGGAACCCTACCAGATCGGCGGAGAGGCTGAGGTTCGTCGGGGACTATAGAATCCTTTGGTCCTGTCAAATCAGCTACAGTTTTGTATAACTGGAACCTTTCCAGTTCTACAGAACTGACCTTGCCTCGATCTTGTCCGGATTTTGCTTTTGACATAGGCCGGACAATCCCAAATCTTAACTTACTTAAGAGATAGGTTCTTCCCATACCATATCTTATATGGAGTGGTAGGCACTGATTTGTTTCGAACCCAATTCAATAAGTATGCAGCTTCTCAAGTGCACAACCCCAAAAGGAAATAGGTAACTCAGTAGTACTCATCATAGAGCACACCATATCTAATATGGTGTGATTGCTCCGCCCCGATACACCGTTGTGCTTTGGTATATTCAGAGGAGTAACACCGAGAGAGAATCTCATTCTCCTTTAGAATAGTCCAAGAATTCCATGCACAAGTATTCTCCTCCCTGATCTTATCATAGGACATAATACTTCTACCCGGTTCTTGGTTCTCTACTTCTAAATTATATTCTGTGCATATCTCAAAAACTTCGGACTTATGTTTCAACAGGAACATATGGCTGAATCTTGAGAGATCAACATAGAATGTAATGAAGTACAAAGAACCGGTCCTGGCATGTGTAGACAGGGGACCTTGCATACATCACTATGTATCAGTCCCAAGAGTTCACTAATTCTTTCTCTGTTTCTAATAAAAAGAGCTATGGTCATCTAATCTTTGCGACATGACTGGCAAGTTTCACAAGATGTAAATTCAAACTGATTTAAATATGCATCTAAAATGTAACTTAAGCTAGTCGGGTCACATTGATATGACCTAGTCTGCAATACCTCAAGAAGGATTCGTTCATTTCTGAACTCTTCCTCGTATGTGTGTTCCGTATACTAGGAACTGTAGTTTGATTTAGAACGTCAATGCTTTTAGATAACGTGCCTGAACCGATCAACTTTTGAAATGTTCAAAACAATATTCAACAATACAAAATTATATCATTCCTTTACTAATAAAGAGACTGATATGATTTTGTATATCAGGTTCGGTATCTAATAGCATTAGTTCAGAATCAATGTATTTATAATACAGGGTGACAGTGACCAACAGACTTGGCTGCAACACTTGCACTGTTTTCCGTCTCATGAAACTTATCACCCGTTCTCAGTTCTCTACCTTTCTGTAGCCCTATGTAACAGATTACATATCTGGAATCCTGATCCGGTATCAGATACCCAGGACGCAGGGGATACTGAGAAATAGTTCTGTGTAACGAACACACCCGAAGAAGATGCATCATATGAACTTTCTTCGTTTGGGCGGCATGGGAATCTTAGTATTCCCCTATTTCCTGCTCTGTCTTATAACAATTATAAGTTGGAGCGGGACCGACGTTCCCCAGCTCAGTATAACAAGCGGGTTCGGTCAATTCATCCATATTATTATCTTGATTAAGGCGTGATATGGTCGCTACCTGGAGAGAGAGAAAAGAAAACACTCTGCGTGCGCTCTTGCAAGATTAGATTGGTTATTTATTTTATCTAATCAGGATGGCTCCCACTGTTTTTATCAAATCTTCCTTCAAACCTTAAAAGGAAAGACTAGCCGGGATTAATTACACTCTACAAGTTTGCCAATCTTTCAACCAGGCTAGTGTCGGTACTTTGGGGGAGGTTCCCCGTGCTTTCGCACGGACCTAATTACAGTAAACCTCGTTTTCCCAGAGGCGTAACCCCGTTGACACCTTTCTAGACACCTACTTGATCGGCTAATTGTAAAGTGCAAAACTCTCCTAGAAGTAACAATTACTCGCAGTGGGTATCGGGATCCAACTATCATATAGAAGGTATGCAATCTCATTGCAAATTTCAACACTTGAAACTCCCGATAGTGGTTTTTACCCCTAGCACTTATGACCTTAACTATGGTCGACAAATCATAAGCACTAGTCAAGTTCTACCCGTCATTTCGTGATTAATTGACCCACCCACATGACCCTTAACTAAGGTGAACAAAGTCACGCGACTGTCCTAACTAATCGCATCATATGCGGTGTAGGAAGACATCACTTAGCTACCGTACACTGTGCCTTGACTATGGTCAACAAACACAGCACGAATACTAAGTACTCTACTTCCTAAAATGACGGAGGGTTGCGGATGGTTTTTAATAAAACCTTTAACGCTTTGAACTTGATCTCGTTGCGGAATCAAATGGTTTTTAAATGGAGTGTTTTTTAGGCTTTTCTAGTTTTGCTAAAGGGGTCACTCCCGGTGAAGGGATCGTCGGCCCTTTCCTCATCGAATAAGGTGCAGGATATATCACATATACCACTGTGCAAAGCAAAAACTATAGAGGCAATCAAAAGACAAACCGAGGGTTGTAGCGTCTGCTAGTTATTGCTAAAGGGGTCACTCCCGGTGAAGGGATCGTCGGCCCTTTCCTCATCGAATAAGGTGCAGGATATATCATATATATCGCTGTGCAAAGCAAGAACTGTAGCTACCTGTTTTATTTTTGAAATTCGATTCCACAACATCTTTTAGGTTTATTTTCTTTCATTAATCTCATTAATGAATGTCCCATCAGTTAAGTCCACCTAAACATCACAGATAAATATAACGTACGCTTATGCCATCCGTATTCGCCTTGATGTCCCGTCTGCACCGTTAGGTTAGGTAACTAACGGCAGAGCGGGGCAGGGCTAGCGCGGGTGTAAAACATAAGCAACGTCTATATAATATATCATATACACTATATACTATATTTATCTGAACAAATCACATGATCACATCACAGATAACGTAGCAGAAAATATCATATGAAATATTGGATATACTAAGACGTCCGTGTTTTATTTTGAGCCTGAATAAAACACGGATTCCACGGTCGTGATGAATAGCCAATCCCACACCCCTAGACCCCTACGAGAGCGGCAAGCAACCCTACCAATTCTAGGGTTAGGAGACCCGGACTCGACTCCCCGAGATGGTCTCCTACTGGACCCTAGAACCCGGTTACTTGTGCTCCCCTCCTTGGGTCTATCCTAATGCGGAAAAGTAAATAATATACAAATGGTGACATCATCCGCAACCTGGAAGTGCCCCAATAAAAGAATATTACATACAAGTTTTTACATGAATGAAAATGAAAAACACTCATCTCACATAAAAAAAAACCCGGCTATTCAATCACAACGATCCAATATAACATATCCAGCAATACATAACATCACATGTCATCAACGTAAGTAAACATGCGTATCCCAATTGTCGTTGACATATAACAACGAAACCGGCGATATCACATATTACACTTACGGTCATAGAAAAGAAAGTGTAAAACTACAACAGTTGGAATCCGCAACCTCTTTAGACATCGCATGCCTAATCAAATGAATTCCTTAGACATCGCATGCCTAACAATTATAAACCCCGCATTTTAGTCTCATTATCGAAAACACTTTTCAATATGAAGTCGGGCAATTCAACAAGATTCCCGATATCCAGAACGAATGCTCGTCGCAAACTTTAGTAGACGGCCGCACCCCCGATGCCGTCGACGAAGTGCACCAAGGCGGAACACCGCTACCGCGAGCACCCGAACGGATGCTTTCGGCGACGGGGTTCTCCTACAGTCACTTGGTCGGGGCTAAGGGGTGTAGCTGTCTAATAAATTTATCCGGCGAGTATCCGCGTACGCAACGTGATTGCGACGGACTTTTGATCGCATCAAAATTCCGTGGCAACCGATCAAGTGAGACTAAAGTGCTAGATTTATAACATTCATTCAGTTATCTCATAACTACTTGTGGATTCTAAATATTGTATCACATTCCGGATAAATAGAAAGTGTTAAACTTTCCGATTGAACAATCAAACACCCAAGTTTTCCCGAAACAGCTCAACACATGAAATAAGCTTAAGAACATTCACTTCATGCCACAGTACCAACGGTCCAGCCGTAGAAGGGTCAAGCCAACGCCTCACATGTGGCACGCCGTACTGCCCCAAACCTCAAGGTTCAAAGGGCAGTTCAAGACGGTCACATAATCGAGTTAAGGTTTGTTGTCTTCTAGAGGGTCCATCGCGTTACTTGCACTACTTAGAACGTTCTTAAACCACGGAAAAATCCAATAGTTGGAAATTTCCCGGCAGAGGAAAAATTGGGTATTTATATCCGGTCGAACTTTTTAACATATTCTAAATTATCCGGAAAAACACATAGACAAAATTAGACAATCCGATCAAATCTACGAACTCCCAATAGAACCCAGAAAACTCAACTCTTGAGTAAACATTAAAAATTCCCAGAAAACACAGCAATAAAAGAAAGAGATTACTGTGCAAAAAGTAATGAATAAAATGACCGTACGGCCGCGGAACTGCCGCACGATCCATGCTAGTGCAGCGGTTCCGCGGCGCCTTGATCGATTCAGGCGCACGTGTTGCACAGTATTTCTTAGAAAACCCTGCTGATTTTTCTGCATATTTTTAATTCAGAAAAAGCCCAGTTTTGAAAAATTGTACAGAGAAGGGATTTGGATTAGGGTTTCGGGTTCGATCGGACTTCTAACGTCGTCTACACTTCGCCTAAAGCTCTAGCTAGGCTCTGATTGTTAGTTATGTATATGCCCTAGAGGCCATTGTTGTACATATGATGTATATTATAATGGATTCTTGGATATATATAGAGATGACTTTCTTGCTCGTCATGATAGTATGCTATTTGGTTTCACTTTATCTTAACATGTTGACTTGTATTGGTTTACTGTTTTACTCTCACATGTTGATAAAGCCCTTAGGATCTGTACTCGACTACTGGGACTATGATGAGATCATACTAGTGGGGCCGCGGTAGTCGATGAGTACATCCTATAACTGTTCCTAGTCGAGGGTATATCGAGACAGGGCATCGATACACCAGAGTAGACTAGCGTATACGCATCTTGACCCATATGATGGGCGATGGATGATCCCATATCCATCGGTGTTGGACATCAGAGATGGTGTACGGGTGCTCAGTAGAGACTGGGTACACTGGACAGACTCGCCGAGAACTCCCAGATGGTGATATACCACACGTCAGATGGCAGTTCTCCGGTGACACTGGTACAGGGTAGTCTGAAGACCCGAGATCGTCATAGAGTCTTGTGTGATTCCCACTGTGCTTTGATTTCCACCTTACCACGTCCAAGAAGGCGTGCAAAACGGTGGCTTTTGGGTACAGTCCCGAATCACATGGAGGCAATGAGCGATAGGAGGGGATTCGTCTCTCCCGGTATAGGGAGTTGATGTTGTGCTGTGTTCGATTGGCTATAACTGGAAGTCCCTGGCCAGGGCTGATATGGAGATTTACTGGTAAGTGTTACTAGTAGTTTCTCGACCCGTTATGAGCCACACATCGACACGACTTATTGGTTACTGGGGTCTGACGTATACCACCCCTAGACTTGATATGCGACATATCAGACGAACAGACCGGACTGTACGGGAGTGTTACTGGTTGGATTCACAGGAGAACGCACAGGCTAGCTTGTTGATCTTCTGATCGCTCAATACCTGGGTGGCTGTTACGTTTAGCTGACCGCTTGCAGCTTGTGGGTGTTTGATATGATCATCACCTGCTACCGACGTATTGACGATTCTTTAGAGTCCTACACAGAGGTTTCTTGGCTCAGGCGAAACGGAGTAGTGGCACATATGTGATATGCGCAGGAACGAGAATAATGCGATATGGGATACCGTATTATATTCTCAGGATATTTAGATATGAACCGGGTCATCGGATCAAGTGTTGATTCGATGAATCGGTACATGATATATTAGTCGGTAATATTCGATATAGCCGGATCATCGATTCAAGTGTTGATTCGATGATTTAATGTATAATAATATATATGATATATTGTATTACATTATCCAATATTGGCTCGCTTTATTATTTCATTTTCTCAGTGGATGATACATTGATATATATGCGATATATGTTAATTGTATTATTTTCTTTTGTTGCAAATATATAATATATATGTGATATATATTATTGTGACATGATATGATTAATTGTTAAACATGTTTAAGGATGATTAATTGAGGTTAAGGTTTGATTAGGGATGGATGCTTCAAGTTCCTTCTAGAAGCTTTCTTCTTTTGTCATTCTTAAGATATTTATGATGACACATTCTTTTAACCTAACCAAACCCTAACCCTAGTTGTTTCTCTACTCATTCTTATCCTATCATCCTTGACCATGGTTTACAAATCAATCATATATTCTTTCTATTCATCACAAAAGGTTTTGATAATTAGATTATTCATTTTCATTATCTTTTTCTTCTTCTCTCTTGAAGAAGCTCTCTTGAAAATCCTAAAGTGATGATAAAATATGAGAAAATGATATAAAAAGAAAGCAAAATTACTACTCTCTCATCCTCATCTCATCTAGCCCTTGAGATTAGTGTGTTCATCTCATAAGAGTGAGAAAGCTTGAGTCGTAGCAACTTCAAGGTAGATCATCGGAGATTTGGAATACTTCGAGCTAGCATGGATCGTTCGAGTCGTGGAGCCTCTCATGAGTCCGGGAGATCGTGGATCACGGCAAAGGGACTTCTACTCGGAGCTTGTGAAGTGAAGGAGCGGACTACAAAGGTTGTAATCCCTCACACTTAGATAAAAGTTATCTTAATGCATGTTAAACCCTAATAATCTAGCAAAGATCCCGGCTTTGGGTTGTTCGGCACGTCTAAAATTTAATCCGGGCATGTTTGATGCCTTATGAACCTTCACAAGAGTGCCTAGGAACCCTACACTGATACCACTGTAGGGTTCCGAGGCACACTCATGAGGTTCTACAACTGATCAACCATGTCCAATTCAAAAATTCCATGTGCCGAGAAACCCTAAACTAGATCGTTACTAGAGGTAAGGCGAAAACAACAAGCAAGTTAACAACTTAACTACAAGTGAAAGTGACTACAACCTTTATAGATCCGGTCCTCCACCTCTTTAGCTCCGTGATGACGTCCCTCCGCTGCGATCAACCGGATCCTGGACTATAGCGATGGTTTCGTCGGAGAAATGATCAGGCTAGGTCGTTGACTTCGATGCCGAAGATGATCTACGTCGAGGCAACTCAAACTCAAGCTCCATCTTTACTAAGTCATGAAACTTGTGAAGAAAACACCCTATACAACATGGAAAGTGGTAGAGGATGAAGAAATAGGAAGTGGGTTCACTTTGGATTTGGATTTCTCACTTGGATTCATCACTTGTAATTTTCTAGTAAGCTTTCATCACCTCTTGAAGAAGATGAAGAAGAAGAAAAGAAAATGAATTATGAATAATAGAAAATCAAGTGATCCTTATCAATTAGCAACCATGGGTGAGTGTAACTAGTGTAGAGACTAAACTAGGGTTTAGGCTAATGGTTGGGTTAAGAATAAAACAAAATGGCTTAGACTTTGTCAAAGATGCTATGAAGCTTCATGAAGCTTCAAGCCAAAATGAGAAAAGACACCACCATTTTGTTTTTGTTTCTTGCCAAAAATAAATAATGAAATAAATAAATAAGGCAAATGAAACCCTAACTATTAACTAAACATGGTGTATAGCCCACACCCAAGTTTGCATGTATCATCAAACATGATACAATCAAGTGCACAAAAATGTATCACATATACTACTTGTGCACATCAAGTGAGAAAGTCAATCTTAAGTGAACAAATACTAGTTAATGTAAAATAATATATCAAATATATAATTATACATTAAATCATTAAATCAACACTTGATTTAATGATCCGGTCATACCGCATATAACCGACTAATATCAAGTGTATCAATGTATCGAATCAACACTTGATTCGGTAACCCGGCTATATCTTATATAACCGTCCAATGATACAAATCGCGAGAATAGAATACAGTATCACATACTGGTATTATTCTCGGTCCCGCACATATCTCATATGCGCTCCTATTTCGTTTCGCTTGAGCCAGGAAACCTCTGTGTAGGACTCTAAAGACTCGTCAATACGCCGACAACAGGTGATGATCATATCAAACATGTAAGTCGATGTAGTACACCCCAGTACTTGTGGGGAGGCGGAATTTTCAAAAACGATCAAGTTTAAAGAACGAACATCGACTAACCGCTTAAATCGAAGCTAAACAACTAATAACCGAACACATAGCTATACTAAACTATAGTGTTAAGGGATTATACCTATCGATACTAGTCCTTCGTCTTTACGATCTCCTTGTTCTCCTCGGCCTTCTCTAGGTAGTAGACGATCCACCCGAGAGCAAAACTCCAAGCTAAACCTCTAACTTGAGGTAACTAATCAACTTTGATTGCTAATCAAAGATGAAAGGATGATATAGAGTGATGGTTATGGATTGTTTAGTCTAACTAATCCTTTGATCTCAACTCATGAGGTGTAAGGATTAGGGTTTGAAGATGAGAGCTTGAGGAGAGAGAATGTGAGATAAGATAATGAGATGAGAGAGAGTCTATCATAATATATTATGAAGCATTTTCTAATAATGAGAAAAGAATAAAGAGTGATGATAAATCATGCTTCATAAAATATCTAGTGGTGATTCATTAGCATGAGTCATTAAGCAATAAATGTGCATTAATGAAATGAATGAATCACCACCATGACTCATAACCTCATTTAATGAATATGACACATAACCCTCCTTAGTCACCATCTTCTAGAAGCTTCTCGAACAATTACGAGAACGCCCTCCGATCCGTAAAAATACGGAAAAACTTTAGACTGTAAAAATCCAATAACCGGATACCCGTAACTGGCTTAAACCAAAGCCGACTGGTAAAAACTGTCCGAAAGTCGTACGCGCGTAAACGCACGTATGCGTCCGAACCCTTTGTCGCAAAACCATGCAACCTCTATATCGTTTCGCCTGGAGTAGGAAACTCTCTGTGTGGGACTCTAGAGACTCGACTACTACGCTGGCAGTGGGTTTAACCACAGACCGCAAGCGGCACTAGCTGTACGTAACGGTCCCCAGGTAGTTGTCGATAAGAAGGCCGATGAGAAAACCCATCCGAACTCCTACTGAGTCTGATGTGACAATCTCCATACAGTCCGGTCCGTTCGTCCAAGACTATCGCATATCGGGCCCTGGGGGGCGGCAAGCGTCAGTCCCCTAATAGCGGTATAAGTCGTGTCGGAGGGAAGCCCATTACACCCTGAGAAACTACTGGAACCTACCAGCAAATCTCGCTTGCCCTGGCCAGGGACTTTGCGTAATGGCTCTCTGACACAGCACGATATCTACTCCTAATACCGGGAGGGACGAATCCTGTCTAACCGCCACTGCCTCCAAGTGCTCGGGACTGCACCCAACTGCTACCTGTTTGTACGACTCCTTTGAGCCGTAGTAGGGTAGCAATCTAAGAACAGTGGGACACACTCAAGGCGAAGTAGCAGTGTCAAGTCTGCGGACTACGCTGTACTCATGTCACCTGGGAACTGTTCACTGACGACTGGTATCAAACCAACCAACAGTTCCCTGTGAGTCCTGTCCGGTGTACCCGTAACCTAACGAGCACCTGTATACTATCTCCAGTACGACGTACTGACGGCTGTGGGACAGACCATCTCCCCAACTGGGATGAGAAGCGTACACACTAGTCTACTCCGGAGTATCGATGCTCTGTCTCGATAATCCAACGACCAGGGACCTGAATAAGGATGTGCTTGTAGACTACCCAGCCCCCACTAGTGTTACTGCCATCACAACGCTGGTAGACAAGCAAGATCCTAAGAGCTCTATCAATACGTACACTCACATATTAAGATAGAAAAACCAAGTAGCATACTACCATGTTTAGCAAGACTGTTATATACATGTGAATATCCCAAGCTTCCATTAAGTAATATACAAGCTAGTATGATACAGTAATGGCCTTCTAGGGCATAAACACTAACAATCTCCCACTTGCACTAGGGCCATGTACTGGCATATCGCAGACCAATGATCTCGAGTAGCCTCTCGAACTGAATCTGAGGAAGGGCCTTCGTGAATGGAACAGCAATGTTCTCTTCTGAAGCAACTCTCCGAACCTCGATCTCCTGACGATCAATGATCTCCCTGATCAGGTGATACCGCCTCAAGATGTGTCTGGACTTCTGATGGGACCTTGGTTCCTTCGCTAAAGCTATAGCTCCGTTGTTGTCGCAATACAGAGGTATTGGATCAACTATGGTAGGAACCACCTGAAGTTTTGTTAGGAACTTCTTCATCCAGACTGCTTTTTTTGCGGCATCGCAAGCAGCAATATACTCCGCTTCCATCGTCGAGTCAGCAACGGTGTCCTGCTTGGAGCTCTTCCAGCACACCGCCCCTCCATTGAGGGTAAAGACATAACCCGACATGGACTTGGAATCGTCCTTATCACTTTGGAAGCCGGAATCAGCAAAGGCCTCCAACCTGAGGTCTTTTCCGCCGTAAACCAAGAACATCTCCTTAGTCCTCCTCAGGTACTTGAGAATGTTCTTTACTGCTATCCAATGTTTCTCCCCTGGGTCAGACTGATACCGGCTTACCACGCTCAGTGCGTAAGCTACATCTGGTCTGGTACACAACATCGCATACATTATAGAGCCTACCGCAGAAGCGTAGGGTATAATAGACATGCGTTCCCTTTCCAAATCAGTCTTGGGAGACATCTCTTTGGAGAGGGTGATTCCGTGACAAGCCGGTAGATTACCGCGCTTAGAATCTTCCATACTGAATCTTTTCAGTACAGTGTCGATATACCTGGACTGCGAAAGTCCCAACATCCTCTTGGATCTATCACGATAGATCCGGATCCCCAGAATGTAAGAGGCATCACCCAGGTCTTTCATGGAGAACCTGTGTGACAAGAATCCTTTGACAGATTGTAGCATAGGAATGTCATTTCCTATCAATAGAATGTCATCCACGTACAAGACGAGGAATACGACACTTCTGGCCACAACTTTACTATATATGCACGGTTCATCTGGATTTTTGATAAAGTCATACTCTTTGACTGTCTCATCAAAACAGATGTTCCAACTCCGCGATGCCTGCTTTAGTCCATAAATGGACTTAAGCAGCTTGCATACTTTCCCGCTGCTCCCACTCTGATTGAAACCCTCTGGCTGATCCATATAGACGCTCTCTTCTAAATTTCCATTCAGAAAAGCCGTCTTTACGTCCATCTGCCAGATTTCATAATCATGGAAGGCAGCAATAGCGAGAAGGACCCGAATGGATTTGAGCATAGCCACTGGAGAAAAAGTTTCGTCATAGTCCAAACCAGGTCTTTGACGAAAACCCTTTGCAACAAGTCTAGCCTTATAGGTTTCCACCTGTCCATCTACACCAATCTTTTTCTTGAAGATCCATTTGCATCTTATGGGTTTTACCCCATCTGGAGCAAAGTCCAAAGTCCATACTTTGTTGGTGTACATGGACTCCATCTCGGTCCGCATTGCATCTAGCCATCGTACCGAGTCGCCGCTCTGGATGGCCTGCCGGAAGTCAGTAGGTTCATCATCATCTATGATGCAATCCTCTCTATCCCCATCAATGAGAAAACCGTAGTATCTCTCAGGCGGATGAGACGGCCTACTACTCCTGCGGAGGGGTGCGGGAATGTTCTGTTCTTCTTGAACCTCTGGTTCTACCAAACTTTCAGTAGCAGTTTGTGGTTCTGGAATTTCTTCCAGTTCTACTACGCTCCCACTCTTCTGATTTTCCAAAAATTCAGTTTCTAAGAAGCGGGCATGACGAGAAACAAAAACCTTTTGTTCCTCTGCGTAATAGAAACAATATCCTGTAGAGTTCTTCGGATATCCCACAAACTTACACTCTACTGAGCGTGCCTCGAGCTTGTCCTGATGCTGCTTTTTTACAAAAGCTGGACATCCCCATGTCTTCAGGTACTGAAGATAGGGTTTCTTCCCACTCCACATCTGATATGGTGTGGTAGGCACAGTTTTGGTTGGAACTCTGTTCAAAAGATGTATCGCTGATTCTAGCGCATACCCCCAGAAAGATCGCGGTAACTCAGCATTACTCATCATGGATCGTACCATATCCAATAGGGTTCGATTCCGTCTCTCCGATACACCGTTATGCTGTGGAGTGTATGGAGGAGTAAGCTGAGAGAGAATTCCTTTCTCTTTTAGGTAACCTAGGAACTCGGCACTTAAGTATTCTCCACCTCGATCAGATCTCAGTGTCTTAATACTTTTGCCTGTTTGGTTTTCCGCTTCACTCTTGTACTCCTTGAATTTCTCAAAGGCCTCGGATTTATGCTTCATCAAGAAGATATGTCCAAACCTAGAGAAATCGTCTGTAAAAGTAATGAAGTAGGAATAACCACCTCTTGCATGTGTAGACATTGGACCGCATACATCACTGTGTATGAGTCCTAAGAGCTCGCTCGCTCTTACTCCTTGTCCAGTAAACGGAGTCTTTGTCATCTTTCCTTTGAGACAGGATTGACAAGTGTCATAAGATTGATATTCGAACGTGTCTAAATATCCTTCTCTATGCAACTTAGTCAACCTTCTCTCATTGATGTGACCCAGTCTACAATGCCATAAGAAAGCTTTATTTAAATCTGGAGACTTTCTTTTTAGTGTGTTCTGGACATTGAAAATTTGGAGTTGGTTTAGAACATATATGCCGTTATTTAGAGTACCGGACCCAATCAAGCCATGATTAAGGTGGATGTTAACAACATCTCTTACAAACGTGAAATCATAACCTTTATTTGACAATAAGGAAACTGATATGATATTACACGTTAAGCTTGGTACAAAATAACAGTTATGCAAAACCAAAATATGTCCACTCGTCAATCCTAGGTGATAATCCCCGACGGACGCAGCTCCCACGCTAGCTCCGTTAGCAACCCTGAGGATCATATCACCTTCCTTCAGCACCCTACGGTTTCTCAGTGCCTGCAATGAATTGCAAATATGAGATCCTGATCCGGTATCCAATACCCAGGAAGTAGAGTTGATTGACAGACAATTCTCAATTACAAACACACCTGAAGTCGAAGCCACAGCTTGCTTCGGTTCCTGGTTCTTGGCGTTCCACGCCTTGCAATCCTTCTTCCAGTGCCCTTTCCTGTGACAGTGGAAGCACTCATCCTGGCCAACTACCGGTGCTGCAAGCTTTTTCTTTCCCTTCTTTCCCACCTTACTAACACCTCCTCTAGGTTTGGGTGCGGCCTTCTTCTTCCTTCCTTTGGCCCTAGCCTTGGACCCTGAAGAAGATGAACCGCCAACAAACATAGCGGGTGTTTCCCTTACCTTCTGTAAGGTGCCCTCTGCACTCCTTAACATGTTCAGGAGTTCCGCAAGTTCAACTTCTTTTCCTTGAAGGTTGAAGTTGAGGATAAACTGGGCGTAGGTGGGAGGAAGGGACTGGAGAATAAGGTCTGTATAGAGCTCATTATCCAAAGTCGTCCCAAGGTCTGCGAGCTCCTCAATATAGCCGATCATCTGTAGGACATGTTCACCTACCGATGACCCGACAGCCAATCTCGCTCGAAATAGTTTCTTCGAGGTCTCGTATCTTGCAATACGAGATTGCTCTCCATAAAGTTCCTTTGTATGGAGAAATATGCCATCTAGAGACATATCCTCGTGCCTCTTCTGATGTTCGTTGTTCATAGAGGCAAGCACGATGCACTTGGCTCTCGCGCAATCTAAATCCCAGGTTTTGCGGATTTCCTTATCCGCATTGCTGGATTTGGGACCAAGGACAGCAGGTGCCGTAGCGGTGAGGACGTACCCCAGTTTGTCATAGGTCAAGGCCATTTTGACATTCCGCAGCCAATCTTTATAGTTTGACCCAGTCAGTATATTCTTTTCTAAAAGTAACTTAAGTCCAGTCATTTTCAGGGTCGCTGCAATTAGGAGAGAGAGAAGAAAACACTTTAGCATGATGCTCTTGCAAGTTTAGAGTGGTTTTTAGTTTATCTAAACTGGATGGCTCCCACTGTTTCTCAAATCCTTCCTCAAACCATAAAAGAAGAATTAGCCAGGACTATTCTCACCGTACAATACTTGCTTAACCGTTCAGCCAGGCCAGTGTCGATACTTCGAGGGAGGTTTTCCAACACTTTCGCGAAGTTCCTTAATTAAATAACCTCTTTTCTCTGGGGGCGTAACCCCGCTGACACCTTTCTGGACACCTACTAGGTTTATAGCATTGATCGTTAAGTGACGAATATCCTGATAAGTAGCATATACTCACAGTAGGATCGGGATCCAAATATCATCGTATGATAATGTTGAAGGAATCCTACCAACATTCATCAAACTCCAAATGGTATGCATCTCTTTGCAAATTTCAGTTTCTTTAGAAATTCCCGATATAAGTTTTTGCCCCATGCTCTTATGACCTTGACGTATGCCAACAAATCATAAGTCACATGTCAAGTTCTGCCCATCATTATCTTGTTAATTTGAACCCACCCGTATATACCCTTGACGTATGCCAACAAGGTAATGCGACTGTCCCAAACCAACACATCTATCTATGCAACAAATGAATACCCCAGCAGCTACCAAACACTATGCCTTGACGTATGCCAACAAGCATAGCTTGAATACTACTGACTATCCATAAGAAATGACGGAGGGCTACGACTGGTTTTGGCGAAACCGTGAACGTAGTGAACTTGATATAATCGAAGGAACCTTGATAGCTTTTAAAGGAGTGGTTAAGTCTCCGCATTTAAAAATATCTGTTTTAAAAATAACCGAGTGGTTTCTTTTAAATTGTTCCAACGATTTAAACTTTGGTTTGTTTTCTTTGCATTACAGATAATGCGTCCCATCATTAACCTATCATTGCAGAAAACAACGAAAATACAACGTCCTCTTATGCCATCCGCATTCGCCACTGGGTCCCGTCATCACCCGTTAGGTTACTTAACTAACGACAGAGCGGGGGCTGGGCTAGCGCGGGTGTAAAACATAAGTGACGTCTAAATAGCTATCATAAATATAGATATTTTACATTCGTCTGACGCAATGATATTCATTCCAGAACACAGATAAACAATATTGGATTTGCAAGCAATCTGTATTTCTTTCGAGCCTGCAAGAAAAGACAGATTACACAGTTGTGATGAATAGCCGTTACCCCACCCTCGACCCCTACGGGTACGGCAAACTACCCGCCCGGCAGTTTGTGTACCCCACCTTGGGTCAGTCCTAGGAGCAAAAACAGTAAAATGAAATAATACAACGGTGGCTACAACCGCAACCTGGAAGTGCCCCGCAAAAATAATATTACAACAATTTACATTTACAACAAATGAATTAAACAAAAACCCATTGCATACCCCGGCTATACACCACAACATTCCAATACAGTTTATATGCACAATCAGATATAACCATTTCAGAAATGTGCAACCCCCTGCCAACCGACATACTAGCAGTTAGGGGAGGTTTACGAACACATTAAACAATCACAGATATAATCCATATGCAAATACTGTACAATTTCGATCGAATAAACAACATCAATATTGCTCCAAAATCTGCTCTGTTAAACAGTAACCTGAGCAATAATTAAACATTCCAGAAAACCCCAAACACCAGAGGGGACCAACACATGAAAGATGAGCCCATGAGTCGGCCAAAGAGCCGCGGAAGGGCGGCGGATCCCACCGATCCGCCGCGCTTCCGCGGCCGAGTTGCCGAGTCATGGGTTCAAATTTCATGGGTGTTCTCCTGTACTCATTTCATGCTTTCTGAACACACCTGAAAAATTTTTGGACTTCATTTTAAGTTCGACAGAAACTTGAAACTTTTAGGGTTTTCCGGCTTCGTTTTTCCGTTCGAAATTCGTATAAATTTGCAATCAAGTTATTTAGTGTTTAGCGAGGCTCTGATACCACTGTAAGTCGATGTAGTACACCCCAGTACTTGTGGGGAGGCGGAATTTTCAAAAACGATCAAGTTTAAAGAACGAACATCGACTAACCGCTTAAATCGAAGCTAAACAACTAATAACCGAACACATAGCTATACTAAACTATAGTGTTAAGGGATTATACCTATCGATACTAGTCCTTCGTCTTTACGATCTCCTTGTTCTCCTCGGCCTTCTCTAGGTAGTAGACGATCCACCCGAGAGCAAAACTCCAAGCTAAACCTCTAACTTGAGGTAACTAATCAACTTTGATTGCTAATCAAAGATGAAAGGATGATATAGAGTGATGGTTATGGATTGTTTAGTCTAACTAATCCTTTGATCTCAACTCATGAGGTGTAAGGATTAGGGTTTGAAGATGAGAGCTTGAGGAGAGAGAATGTGAGATAAGATAATGAGATGAGAGAGAGTCTATCATAATATATTATGAAGCATTTTCTAATAATGAGAAAAGAATAAAGAGTGATGATAAATCATGCTTCATAAAATATCTAGTGGTGATTCATTAGCATGAGTCATTAAGCAATAAATGTGCATTAATGAAATGAATGAATCACCACCATGACTCATAACCTCATTTAATGAATATGACACATAACCCTCCTTAGTCACCATCTTCTAGAAGCTTCTCGAACAATTACGAGAACGCCCTCCGATCCGTAAAAATACGGAAAAACTTTAGACTGTAAAAATCCAATAACCGGATACCCGTAACTGGCTTAAACCAAAGCCGACTGGTAAAAACTGTCCGAAAGTCGTACGCGCGTAAACGTACGTATGCGTCCGAACCCTTTGTCGCAAAACCATGCAACCTCTATATCGTTTCGCCTGGAGTAGGAAACTCTCTGTGTGGGACTCTAGAGACTCGACTACTACGCTGGCAGTGGGTTTAACCACAGACCGCAAGCGGCACTAGCTGTACGTAACGGTCCCCAGGTAGTTGTCGATAAGAAGGCCGATGAGAAAACCCATCCGAACTCCTACTGAGTCTGATGTGACAATCTCCATACAGTCCGGTCCGTTCGTCCAAGACTATCGCATATCGGGCCTAGGGGGGCGGCAAGCGTCAGTCCCCTAATAGCGGTATAAGTCGTGTCGGAGGGAAGCCCATTACACCCTGAGAAACTACTGGAACCTACCAGCAAATCTCGCTTGCCCTGGCCAGGGACTTTGCGTAATGGCTCTCTGACACAGTACGATATCTACTCCCAATACCGGGAGGGACGAATCCTGTCTAACCGCCACTGCCTCCAAGTGCTCGGGACTGCACCCAACTGCTACCTGTTTGTACGACTCCTTTGAGCCGTGGTAGGGTAGCAATCTAAGAACAGTGGGACACACTCAAGGCGAAGTAGCAGTGTCAAGTCTGCGGACTACGCTGTACTCATGTCACCTGGGAACTGTTCACTGACGACTGGTATCAAACCAACCAACAGTTCCCTGTGAGTCCTGTCCGGTGTACCCGTAACCTAACGAGCACCTGTATACTATCTCCAGTACGACGTACTGACGGCTGTGGGACAGACCATCTCCCCAACTGGGATGAGAAGCGTACACACTAGTCTACTCCGGAGTATCGATGCTCTGTCTCGATAATCCAACGACCAGGGACCTGAATAAGGATGTGCTTGTAGACTACCCAGCCCCCACTAGTGTGACTGCCATCACAACGCTGGTAGACAAGCAAGATCCTAAGAGCTCTATCAATACGTACACTCACATATTAAGATAGAAAAACCAAGTAGCATACTACCATGTTTAGCAAGACTGTTATATACATGTGAATATCCCAAGCTTCCATTAAGTAATATACAAGCTAGTATGATACAGTAATGGCCTTCTAGGGCATAAACACTAACAAAACACCCACAAGCCGCAAGCGGTCTGCTAAACGTAACGGCCACCCGGGTATTGAGTGATCAGAAGATCAACAAGCAAGCCCGCTCACACTCCTGTGAATCCAACCAGCAACACTTACCGTACAGTCCGGTCTGTTCGTTTGATATGTCGCATATCTCGTCTAGGGGTGGTAAACGTCAGACCCCAGTAGCTTGATAAGTCATGCCGATGTTGTTAGTTATATGTATGCCCTAGAGGCCATTACTGTACATCGGATGTATATTGTAGTGGATGCTGGGACATATATAGGGAGGACTTTCTTGCTCGACATGATAGTATGCTATCTGGTTAATCTTTACCTTAACGTGTATGTATGCCCTAGAGGCCATTACTGTACATCGGATGTATATTGTAGTGGATGCTGGGACATATATAGGGAGGACTTTCTTGCTCGACATGATAGTATGCTATCTGGTTAATCTTTACCTTAACGTGTACACTGATTGTCTCCCTGTTACATGTTGGTAAAGCCCTTAGGATCTATACTTGACTACCTGGACTATGATGCGGATCATACTAGTGGGGACATGGTAGTCCATAAGTACATCCTTCAAAGTCCCTAGTCGTGGGTGTATCGAGACGGGGCATCGATATACCAGAGTAGACTAGCGTGTACCTTCTCGACCCATACAGATGGGCGATGGATGATCCCATATCCATTGGTGTTTAACATCAGAGATGATATACGGGTGCTCAGTAGAGACTGGGTACACTGGACGGACTCGCCGAGAACTCCCAGATGGTATTATACCTCACGTCAGATGGCAGTTCTCTGGTGACACTGGTACAGAGTAGTCTGTTGACCCGAGATCGTCATAGAGTCTTGTGTGGTTCCCACTGTGCTTTGATTTCCATCTTACCACGTCCAAGAGGGCGTGCAAAACGGTGGTTTTTGGGTACAGTCCCGAGTCACATGGAGACAATAAGCGATAGGAGGGGATTCGTCTCTCCCGGTATAGGGAGTTGATGTTGCGCTGTGTTCGATTGGCTATAACAGGAAATCCCTGGCCAGGGTTGCTGAGATTTACTGGTAAGTGTTACCAGTAGTTTCTCGAATTGTTATAGACCTCATATCGACATGACTTATCGAGCTATTGGGGTCTGACGTTTACCACTCCTAGGCAAGATATGCGACATATCAGACGATCAGACCGGACTGTATGGTAGTGTTACTGGTAGGATTCACTGGAGTGTGAGCGGGCTTGCTCGTCGATCTTCAGATCGCTCAATACCCGGGTGGCCGTTACGTTTAGCAGACCGCTTGCGGCTTGTGGGTGTTTGATAAGATCATCACCTGCTGCCGGCGTATTGACGAGTCTTTAGATCCTACACAGAGGTTTCCTGGCTCAAGCGAAACGAAATAGGAGCGCATATGAGATATGTACGGGACCGAGAATAATGCGTGTATGTGATACCGTATTCCATTCTCGCGATGAATGTATCGAATGGTTGTATGCGATATAACCTAGTTATCGAATCAAGGATTGATTCGATAAGCCGATACATTGTATACTAGTCGGTTATATGCGATATGACCGGGTCGTTAAATCAAGTGTTGATTTAATGATTTAATGTATAATTATATATATATGATGTATTACTTTACATTAACTAGTATCGGTTCACTTTAAATGGATTTTCTCACTCGCATGTGCGCAATGCATATGCGATATGATTTTGTGCACTTGCTTGTATCATGTTTGATGATACATGCCTTTTTAGTTAAGTGTATAGAATTAAACCTTGGTTAATGGAATGGTTAGGGTTTACTATTTGATTATTCATTTATTTATTTATTTGTTTATTCATTTTGGGAAAAGCAAAAAGGGAAAAATGGATGCTAGTTTTGTTTTGTTCATGAATCTTCATGAAGGTTTGAATAAAGGTAACCATTTTTGTCTCATGCTTAACTTAACCATTCCACATAACCATGATTGACTCTCTACACCTAACTATGGTTCAATTATGATAAGAATGAATTTCTTTTCTCATTATTCTTATTCTTATCATAATATTCTTCTTCATCTTCTTCATTCTTCAAGTGAAGAAAACCAAACTTCATCAATGGTGGATTGATGAAGAGTGTGAGAAATCCAAAACTAAAGTTTACCCACTTCCTATTTCTTCATCCTCTACCTCTTTCCAAGTAGTAGAGTGTGTTTCCTTCACAAGTTTTCATGGCAAGGTGAAGGTGGAGCTTGATCTAGCGATGCCTCGACGTAGATCATCTTCGGCATGGACATCGACGACCTAGCTCGCTTATTCTCCGATGAAGTCGACGCTAGAGCCCGGATTCTTTTTGGACAGCGGAGATGACTTCGTTGCGGAGCTATGGAGGTGGAGCACCGGATCTACAAAGGTTGTATTTCCGTTACCTTATAGTTAAGTGTTAACTAGTTAGCTTTTTCGCCTAAATATCTAGCAAACGATCCGTAGTCGGGTCTCTCGGCACCTAGAATTTTTTAAATGGGCATGTTCGATGCCTTGTGAGACCTCACTAGAGTGCCTAGGAACCCTACAGTGGTATCAGAGCCTAGCTAGAGCCTTAGGCGAAGTCCAGACGGAATTTTAAGTCCGAACGAACCCGAAACCCCGAACCAATATTGCTCTCTGTCCTTTTTGCAAAAATGTGGATTTTTGTGTATTAAAAATTGCCAAAAAATTCAGCAGGTAATTGCATGAGTTACTGTGAAGCACGTGACAGTAACTCGACGACAGAGGCGTGGAACCGCGGCCCCACCATAGGATTCGCGGCGGTTCCGCGGCCACTGTGTCGAGTTACACCACGTGTCTTGCACAGTAATTCATGTCTTGTAATGCTGAGTCTTCTGGAAATTTTTAATATTTATTCAAGAGTTGAATTTTCTGCAGTTGTTTTGAGGATTCGGTGTTTCGATCGGGGTATCAAATTTTATCTATTTGGCTTTCCGGATAAATTTTTAGAATATGTTAAATAGTTCGACCGGATATAAATACCCAATTTTTCCCCTGTCGGGAAATTTCCAAGTGTTGGATTTTTCCGTAGTTTAACGACGTTCTAAGTAGTGCAAGTAACGCGATGGTCCCTCTAGAAGACAACAAACCTTAACTCGATTATGTGACCGTCTTGAACTGCCCTTTGAACCTTCGGGTTTGGGGCAGTACGGCGTGCCACATGTGAGGCGTTGGCTTGACCCTTCTACGGCTGGACCGTTGCTACTGAGGCACGAACTGAATGTTGTTAGACTTATTTCATGTGTTGATCTGTATCGGGAAAACTTGGGTGTTCGATTGTTCGATCGGAAAGTTTGACATTTTCTATTTATCCGGAATGGGATACAATAATTGGAATTCACAAGTAGTTATGAGATAACTAAATGAATGTTATAAACGTAGCAGTTTAGTCTCACTTGATCGGTTGCCACGGAATTTTGATGTGATCAAAAGTCCGTTGCAATCACGTAGCGTACGCGGATACTCGCCGGGTAAACTTAATAGACAGCCTCACTCCATAGCCCCGACCAAGTGACTGTAGGAGAACCCCGTCGCCGAAAGGATCCGTTCGGGTGCTCGCGGCAGCGGTGTTTCGCCTTGGTGCACTTCGTCGACGGTATCGGGGGTGCAGCCGTCTACTGAAGTTTGCGACGAGCATTCGATCAGGATGTCGGGAATCTTGTTGAATTGCCCGACTTGATATTGAAAAGTGTTTTCGATTTTAAGACTGAAATGCGGGGTTTATAATTGTTAGGCATGCGATGTCTAAGAAATTCATTTGGTCAGGCATGCGATGTCTGAGGTGGTTGCGGATTCCAACTGTTGTAGTTTTACACTTTCTTTTCTGTGACCGTAAGTGTAATATGTGATATCGCCGGTTTCATTGCTATATGTCAACGACAATTGGGATGGACATATTTACTTACGTTGATGACATGTGATGTTATGTGTTGCTGGATATGTTATATTGGATCGTCGTGTTTGAATAGCCGGGGGTTTTTATGTGAGATGAGTGTTTTTCATTTTCATTCATGTAAAAACTTGTATGTAATATTCTTTTATTGGGGCGCTTCCAGGTTGCGGAAGTTGTCACCCGTTGTATATTATTTACTTTTCCGCACTAGGATAGACCCAAGGAGGGGAGCACAAGTAACCGGGTTCTGGAGTCCAGTGGGAGACCAACTCGAGGAGTCGAGTCCGGGTCTCCTAACTCTAGAATTGGTAGGGTTGCTTGCCGCTCTCGTAGGGGTCTACGGGTGTGGGTTTGGCTATTCATCGCGACCGTGGAATCCGTGTTTTATACTGGCTCGTATTGAAAACACGGACGTCCTAGTATATCCAATATTTCATATGTTTCTTCTGCTGCGATATCTGTGATGTGATCATGTGATGTTCTGTGATAGATACTTTATATAGTATATATGATATATTATATAGATGTTACTTATGTTTTACACCCGCGCTAGCCCTGCCCTGCTCTGCCGTTAGTTACCTAACCTAACGGTGCACGAGGGGACATCGAGGCGAATGCGGATGGCATAAGTGTACGTCGTATTTATCTGTGATGATTAGGTACTTAAATGATGGGACTTCATTAATGTGATTAATGAAATAAAAGAAACCTAAGATGTTGTAGAATCGAATTTCAAAATAAAACAGGTAGCTACAGTTCTTGCTTTGCACAGCGGTATATGCGATATATCCTGCACCTTATTCGATGAGGAAAGGACCGAGATCCCTTCACCGGGAGTGACTCCTTTAGCAATAACTGGCAGATGCTACACCCCTCGGTTTGTCTTTTGATTGCTTTTAAGTGTTTTTTCTTTGCACAGTGATATATATGATATATCCCGCACCTCATTCGACGAGGAAAGGACCGACGATCCCTTCACCGGGAGTGACTCCTTTAGCAAAACTAGAAAAGCCTCAAAAGCACTCCATTTTAAATCATTTGATTCTACAACGATATCAAGTTCATTACGCAATAGGTTTTCAGAAAAACCTGTCGTAGCCCTCCGTCATTTCAGATATGTACTAGTTAGTATTCGTGCTGCGGTAGTTTGGCATTCGTCAAGGCGTAGTGTACGGTAGATAACTAGTATTTATCTGCTTGAGCATATGATGCGATTGGATTTGGGTATTCGTACGGCGTTGTTTGGCATTCGTCAAGGGTCGTGCGGGTGGGTTTAATTCGATCAAGAAATGTACGGGTTGAACTTGACTAGTGGACTATGGGTTGTTTGGCATTCGTCAAGGTCATAGCGAGCTAGGGGCAAAATATTATCGGGAATTTCAAGTGTTGAGATTTGCAATGGGATTGCATACCTTCTATGAGATAGTTGGATCCCGATACCCGCTGCGAGTAAGAGTTACTCCTGGGAGAGTTTTATACATTACAATTAGCCGATCAAGTAGGTGTCTAGAAAGGTGTCAACGGGGTTACGCCTCTGGGAAAACGAGGTTTACATTAATTAGGTTCGTGCGAAAGCACGGGGGACCTCCCTCAAAGTACCGACACTGGCCTGGCTGAAAGATTGGCGAACTTGTAGTGTGTAATTAATCCCGGCTAGTCTTTCCTTTTAGGGTTTGAAGGAAGATTTGATAAAAAGCAGTGGGAGCCATCCTGATTAGATAAAATAATAACCAATCTATTCTTGTAAGAGCGCACGCTGAGTGTTTTCTTCTCTCTCTCTCCTGGTAGCGACCATATCACGCCTTAATCAAGATAATAATACGGATTATTGACCGAACCCGCTTGTTATACTGAGCTGGGGAACGTTGGTCCCGCTCTAACTTATAATTGTTATAAGACAGAGCAGGAAATAGGGATTACCAGAATTCCCGTGCCGCCCAAACGAAGAGAGTGCATGCTGATGCATCATCTTCGGGTGTGTTCATTATACAGAACTGTTTCTCAGTATCCTTTACGTCCTGGGTATATGATACCGGATCAGGATCCCAGATATGTAATCTGTTACATAGGGCTACAGATAGGTAGAGAACTGAGAACGGGTGATAAGTTTCATGAGGCAGAAAACGGGGCAAGAGTTGCAGCCAAGTCTGTCGGTCACTGTCACCCTGTATTACAATACATTGATTCTGAACGAATGTTATTAGATACCGAACCTGATATACAGAATCATATCAGTCTCTTTATTAGTAAAGAAATGATAAAATTTTGTATAGTTGGATAATGTTTTGAACATTTCCTATATCAAAAGTTGATCGGTTCAGGCACGTTATCTAAAAGCATTGACGTTCTAAATCAAACTACAGTTCTTTAGTATATGGAACACACATAAGAGGAAGAATTCAAAAATGAACGAATCCTTCTTGAGGTATTGTAGACTAGGTCAGATCGATGTGACCCGACTAGCTAGAGTTACATATAGATGCATATTTAAATCAGTTTGAATTTACATCTTGTGAAACTCGCCAGTCATGTCACAAAGATAAGATGACCATAGCTCTGTTTATTGGAAACAGAGAAAGAGTTAGTGAACTCTTGGGATGATACATGTTGATGTATGTAGATCCCCAGTCTACTTATGCCAAGACCGGTTCTTTGTACTTCATTACATTCTCTGATAATCTCTCGAGATTCAGACATATGTTCCTGTTGAAACACAAGTCCGAACCTTTTGAGATATTCATAGAATATAAGTTAGAAGTAGAGAACCAATACGGGTATAAGTATTATGTCCTTTGATGTGATCAAGGAGGAGAATACTTGAGCACGGAAATCCTGGACTTTTCTAAAGGAGAATGAGATTCTCTCTCAGCATTACTCCTCCGCATACACCATAGCCAGATGGTATATCGGGGCGGAGCAATCACACCCTATATGATATGGTGTGCTCTATGATGAGTACTACTGAGTTACCTGTTTCCTTATGGGAGTTATGCACTTGAGTAGCTGCATACCTATTGAATAAGGTTCCAATCAAATCAATTGCCTACCATTTCATATGTGATATGATAAGGTAAGAGCCCATGTCTTAAGCTAGTTAAGATTTGGGGTTGTTCGGCCTATGTCAAAAAGCAAAATCCGGACAAGCTCGAGGCAAGGTAAGTCATGTATCACTGGAAAGGTTCCAGCTATACAGACTACAGCAGATGATTTGATAGAACCAAAGGATTCAGTAGATTCCAACGAACCTCAGCCTCTCCGCCGATCTAGTAGGGTTCCTCACCCACCTGAGAGTTACTTCGGTTTCTCTATGACAGTGGGAGCGAGGATTCCATCATGAGATGATGACCCAACTAGTTTCGAGCTGGCCATCAGGAGTGCGACTCTGTAAGAATGGCTGGATGCTTAGAGATCTGAGATGGAATCCTTATACACCAACAAAGTATGGACTTTGGTTGCTATATCTGAAGGGTTAAATCCCCATCAGGAGCAAGTATAACTTGAGAAGATTACTTGGTGTAGATGGAAAAGTTAAGACTTTCAAAGCTAGACTTGATAAAGGTTTTCGTCATCGACCAAGCATGGATAATGATGAAACCTTTTCAAGTAGCTATGCTTAAGTCCATCCAGATCCTACTTGCCACGGCTGCATACCATGACTACGATATCTGGTGGTTGAGTGTCTTGACTGCTTTTCTAAATGATGATTTGAAAGAGAGCGTCTATAAGTACACAGCCAGAGGGCTTCGTAGACAGTGGGAGCAGCGGAAACGTGTGCAAGATGCTTTATAAGATAAAGCAGGCATCGCGGAGTTGGAACATCTGTTTTGATGAATTAGTCAATGAGTTTGACATCATCAAAATGGTAGATGAACCTTGTATAAACAAAAAGGTAGTAGGGAGTATGGTGATGATCCTCGTAGAGTACGTGGATGACATACTCTTGATAAGAAAGGAGTTTCTTATGCTACACTCGATCAATCTCCGCTTATCACAATGATTCTCCATATAGGATCAAAGTGATACCTCCTAAATCCTGGTTTTGGATCTATGAGATAGATCTAATTGGATGTCAGGATTCTCACTAGTTGTAGTGAGATGGTATCAATCGATCCTGGAGAGAATCACTGGAAGGGTTCCAGGGTGATAAAGACGACTGAATGTCAGTCGCAGGCATTGTCTTTACCCTCAGTAAAGGGACGGTATGTTGGAAGAGTTCCAAGCTAGATACCGTGACATACTAGACGATAAAGGCAGGATACATCGCTACTTAAGATGCTACCATAGAGGCAATCTGGGTGTATAATAGTTCATGAGATGAACTTCGTTCCTACCATTGTGAGACAATGGAGTTGTGGCTTATGCCAAGGAACACCCGTCCCATCAGTGACCCAGGCGTATTCTGAGGCCGCATCACCTGATTATGGAGATAGTTGATCTCCAGGGTGATCGAGGTAAGGAGAGTAGATTCAGAGGACAACACAGCGGATCCACTCACAAAGGCCTGTTCCCAGAGAGAGACTTTTATGGGATGGTTGAGTATGAGATACTGCAACCACTGCTACAGATGGCCCTAGTGCAAGTGGGAGATTGTTAGTTATATGTATGCCCTAGAGGCCATTACTGTACATCGGATGTATATTGTAGTGGATGCTGGGACATATATAGGGAGGACTTTCTTGCTCGACATGATAGTATGCTATCTGGTTAATCTTTACCTTAACGTGTACACTGATTGTCTCCCTGTTACATGTTGGTAAAGCCCTTAGGATCTGTACTTGACTACCTGGACTATGATGCGGATCATACTAGTGGGGACATGGTAGTCCATAAGTACATCCTTCAAAGTCCCTAGTCGTGGGTGTATCGAGACGGGGCATCGATATACCAGAGTAGACTAGCGTGTACCTTCTCGACCCATACAGATGGGCGATGGATGATCCCATATCCATTGGTGTTTGACATCAGAGATGATATACGGGTGCTCAGTAGAGACTGGGTACACTGGACGGACTCGCCGAGAACTCCCAGATGGTATTATACCTCACGTCAGATGGCAGTTCTCTGGTGACACTGGTACAGAGTAGTCTGTTGACCCGAGATCGTTATAGAGTCTTGTGTGGTTCCCACTGTGCTTTGATTTCCATCTTACCACGTCCAAGAGGGCGTGCAAAACGGTGGTTTTTGGGTACAGTCCCGAGTCACATGGAGACAATGAGCGATAGGAGGGGATTCGTCTCTCCCGGTATAGGGAGTTGATGTTGCGCTGTGTTCGATTGGCTATAACAGGAAATCCCTGGCCAGGGTTGCTGAGATTTACTGGTAAGTGTTACCAGTAGTTTCTCGAATTGTTATAGACCTCATATCGACACGACTTATCGAGCTATTGGGGTCTGACGTTTACCACTCCTAGGCAAGATATGCGACATATCAGACGATCAGACCGGACTGTATGGTAGTGTTACTGGTTGGATTCACTGGAGTGTGAGCGGGCTTGCTCGTCGATCTTCAGATCGCTCAATACCCGGGTGGCCGTTACGTTTAGCAGACCGCTTGCGGCTTGTGGGTGTTTGATATGATCATCACCTGCTGCCGGCGTATTGACGAGTCTTTAGAGTCCTACACAGAGGTTTCCTGGCTCAAGCGAAACGAAATAGGAGCGCATATGAGATATGTGCGGGACCGAGAATAATGCGTGTATGTGATACCGTATTCCATTCTCGCGATGAATGTATCGAATGGTTGTATGCGATATAACCTAGTTATCGAATCAAGGATTGATTCGATAAGCCGATACATTGTATACTAGTCGGTTATATGCGATATGACCGGGTCGTTAAATCAAGTGTTGATTTAATGATTTAATGTATAATTATATATATATGATGTATTACTTTACATTAACTAGTATCGGTTCACTTTAAATGGATTTTCTCACTCGCATGTGCGCAATGCATATGCGATATGATTTTGTGCACTTGCTTGTATCATGTTTGATGATACATGCCTTTTTAGTTAAGTGTATAGAATTAAACCTTGGTTAATGGAATGGTTAGGGTTTACTATTTGATTATTCATTTATTTATTTATTTGTTTATTCATTTTGGGAAAAGCAAAAAGGGAAAAATGGATGCTAGTTTTGTTTTGTTCATGAATCTTCATGAAGGTTTGAATAAAGGTAACCATTTTTGTCTCATGCTTAACTTAACCATTCCACATAACCATGATTGACTCTCTACACCTAACTATGGTTCAATTATGATAAGAATGAATTTCTTTTCTCATTATTCTTATTCTTATCATAATATTCTTCTTCATCTTCTTCATTCTTCAAGTGAAGAAAACCAAACTTCATCAATGGTGGATTGATGAAGAGTGTGAGAAATCCAAAATTAAAGTTTACCCACTTCCTATTTCTTCATCCTCTACCTCTTGCCAAGTAGTAGAGTGTGTTTCCTTCACAAGTTTTCATGGCAAGGTGAAGGTGGAGCTTGATCTAGCGATGCCTCGACGTAGATCATCTTCGGCATGGACATCGACGACCTAGCTCGCTTATTCTCCGATGAAGTCGACGCTAGAGCCCGGATTCTTTTTGGACAGCGGAGATGACTTCGTTGCGGAGCTATGGAGGTGGAGCACCGGATCTACAAAGGTTGTATTTCCGTTACCTTATAGTTAAGTGTTAACTAGTTAGCTTTTTCGCCTAAATATCTAGCAAACGATCCGTAGTCGGGTCTCTCGGCACCTAGAATTTTTTAAATGGGCATGTTCGATGCCTTGTGAGACCTCACTAGAGTGCCTAGGAACCCTACAGATGTAAGGTCCATAACAAGCGTGAAACTACTGATAACTCTAACCAGTAAATCATTGCAACCCTGGCCAGGGATTTCCAGTTACGGCCAGTCGAGCATAGCGCAACATCAACCCCCAATACCGGGAGAGACGAATCCCCTCCTATCGCTCATTGCCTCCATGTGAATCGGGACTGTACCCAAAAACAACATGTTTGCACGACTCAGTAGAGCCGTGGTAGGGTGGAAATCAAAGCACAGTGGGAGACACGCAAGACTCTATGACGATCTCGTGTCAACAGACTAAGCTGTACCAGTGTTACCAGAGAACTGCCATCTGACGTGAGGTATAATACCATCTGGGAGTTCTCGGCGAGTCCGTTCAGTGTACCCAGTCTCCACTGAGCACCCGCATACCATCTCCGATGTCAAACACCAATGGATATGGGATCATCCATCGCCTATCATATGGGTCGAGAAAATATATGCTAGTCTACTCTGGAATATCGATGCCCCGTCTCGATATTCCCACGACTAGGAACAATGAAGGATGTACTCATTGACTACCCAGGCCCCACTAGTATGATCAACATCATAGTCCTGGAAGTCGAGTACACATCCTAAGGGCTTTATCAACATGTAACAGAGAGACTGAAAGTATACATGTTAAGATAAAGAGCAACCAGATAGCGTACTATCATGTCGAGCAAGAAAGTCCTACCTATATATGTCCCAGCATCCACTACAATATACATCCTATGTACAGTAATGGCCTCTAAGGTATACATATAACTAACATCAAGTACAGTAGATAATGCTATGTAATGACATTCATATGAAAGTGACTAATATGCAAATACATGCAGCTATCATATCATATTCGCCCCGACGCATAACGCCATACGGCGATTTCCCCGTAGATGTTAAATCTACTCACCGATGGTCTCGAGATATGAAAATCCGACCACCTTCTTCCCCTTGTCCGCAGCACCCGAAGTCACTACTTGCGAACCTAAAATTTCATAAATACAACACAAGCTAAATATCCTATGATGACAAAAAGACAACGAAACGCGATGAAAACGCCCGAAAAATTACACTGCGCGCTTAGTGCATCTATCGCGCACGACATCGGCCAAAAACCCTAATTGGGGTCGCTAAACTACAAAACACCAAGTCTGGACCCCGATCGTCCCGATCGCGCAACACAACACAAATAATTACGAGGAATACAATAGATATAACCTCGCAACGACCAATCGAACCCACGTCGGAAAAATTCCGAAACCTAGAAAGCGACCTATCACAATATTTCGCACTAGTTTCAAGCTAATGCATATCTAGCGATTACAAATACCTTAAAATAGCTTAACTAAGCTATCTAAACCATTCCTATATTTTTAACACTCGCTAATTATGTTTTAGCAAAAACCTAGTAAGCTAATTGCATAATTAAACAAAATGTTCATTAGGAAAAATTAACATTTTCTACTAGGTTAATCTTATCCAAAACACAAATTAACACTTTAAATGAACACTAATCACTTAAAAAAACTTTAACCCTAACATGAATTTCTTAAACCAAATATAAATGAATTAATTATGATTTAAAAGCTAAACTAAACACATAATTAGCTAACTAAAATAGCTAGACTAAGATTAAAACAAATATATAAGGATTAAGGTAAGAATTATACCTCCCCAAAAACACCAAAAAGAAACTTAATCCCTCCTCATAGCATCAAAAAAAACCATGCTTTGATGAAGATCCAAGAAGGTTAGTGAAGGAAAAGATGGTTTTATTTTCATTTTGGATTTTTGTGGATTTATTTGGAATTTTTTTGAAGAATTTTGAAGAAATAATGAAGAAATGAGCTTGGGAAATATTTTGGACAGAAATTTGACATAAGGCTCGGCCATGGGGAGGATGGGGGTATTTTGTGAATTTTGGGTGAAGAAATTGCTAGGAAAATGAGTAATAAAAGCTAATAAATGCACTTTGCCACCTTTACACCTTTTCTTTTCTTTTTAAAATAATTCCTTTTGCACTCCAAAAATATCTAGATATTTAAAAAAGAAGTTTCCAAAATTTTTCTAGTGACAAAATTAATTTATTCACAAGAGAAAAAATTTCCCGATTTACGTGCACAAAATACCGCTTAAAATAATATTTTATTTGGGAAAAATTCTATCTGAACCAAAACCTCCCAAATACTTCCGAAGTTCATGCACAAGCTTTATTTTAGCTAAACTAGGTGCCGGCAAGCTTATACGGACGTTTGATCGAAATCGGGTTAAAACGGGAAAAACCGACAATTTTGCCCTAAAATGGGGAAAATCGCAAAACGATTTCTAAAACGTTACAAGGGATCTCGGCTCTTTCCCCGTAGAATGAGGTGCAAGATATTCCAACTAAATACCGCGATGCAAAGAAAAAGGCAATCGTCTATAGTGAAGTTATTACCCTGACGCAAACCTCTGTCCAAGGGATCACTCCCGGTGAAGGGATCGCGGCCCTTGCCTCGTCGACTGAGGTGCTGGATATTCATAACCGAATACCACGATGCAAAACAAAAAAGAACGTCCTTGTAATAACAGCTTTTTGAAAAATTGTACCAACAATATCAAACAGGTTTGTTTAGCTTGTGCATTGATCAGAATCAATACAGTCCCATCAAATGATTACACCAATATAGAACGAAAATATGATGTACGTATATGCCATCCGCATTCACCACTGGGTCCCGTCATCACCCGTTAGGTTACTTAACTAACGACAAAGCGGGGACTGGACTAGCGCGGATGCAAAACATATACAACATCGACTAGTATATACATCAATATATAATAATCGCTCATGGCGTGATAAATGCAACATCACAGAAATGTAATAAGCATCACAGAACAATACAGATAATCCAGGATCCCCGGGTTTCCTTTGAACCGCAACTGAAACCCGACATTCCCCTGGTCGTGTAGATAGCCTGTGCAATGAAATCCTAGACCCCTACGGGTGCGGAAAGTTACCTGCCAAAACCTGAAGCGAGGCAGCTGTTAGTTATATGTATGCCCTAGAGGCCATTACTGTACATTGGATGTATATTGTAGTGGATGCTGGGTCATATATAGGTAGGACTTTCATGCTCGACATGATAGTACGCTATCTGGTTGCTCTTTATCTTAACAGGTATACTTTCTGTCTCTCTGTTACTTGTTGATAAAGCCCTTAGGATGTGTACTCGACTTCCAGGACTATGATGCAGATCATACTAGTGGGACCTGGGTAGTCCATGAGTACATCCTTCAATGTTCCTAGTCGTGGGAATATCGAGACGGGGCATCGATATTCCATAGTAGACTAGCGTATATCTTCTCGACCCATGTGATGGGCGATGGATGATCCCATATCCATTGATGTTTGACATCAGAGATGGTATGCGGGTGCTCAGTGGAGACTGAGTACACTGAACGGACTCGCCGAGAACTCCCAGATGGTATTATACCTCACGTCAGATGGCAGTTCTCTGGTGACACTGGTACAGCTTAGTCTGTTGACCCGAGATCGTCATAGAGTCTTGTGTGTCTCCCACTGTGCTTTGATTTCCACCCTACCACGGCTCTACTGAGTCGTGCAAACAGGTGGTTTTTTGGTACAGTCCCGATTCACATGGAGGCAATGAGCGATAGGAGGGGATTCGTCTCTCCCGGTATTGGGGGTTGATGTTGCGCTATGCTCGACTGGCCATAACAGGAAATCCCTGGCCAGGGTTGCAGTGATATACTGGTAAGAGTTATCAGTAGTTTCACGAATGTTATGGACCCTACGTCGGCATGACTTATCAAGCTACTGGGGTCTGACGTTTACCACCCCTAGGCGAGATATGCAACATATCAGACGAACAGACCGGACTGTACGGTAAGTGTTACTGGTTGGATTCACAGGAGTGTGAGCGGGCTTGCTCGTCGATCTTCTGATCGCTCAATACCCGGGTGGCCGTTACGTTTAGCAGACCGCTTGCGGCTTGTGGGTGTTTGATATGATCATCACCTGCTGCCGGCGTATTGACGAGTCTTTAGAGTCCTACACAGAGGTTTCCTGGCTCAAGCGAAACGAAATAGGAGCGCATATGAGATATGTGTGGGACCGAGAATAATGCGTGTATGTGATACCGTATTCCATTCTCGCGATGAATGTATCGAATGGTTATATGCGATATAACCTAGTTATCGAATCGAGGGTTGATTCGATAAGCCGATACATTGGATACTAGTCGGTTATATGCGATATGACCGGATCGTTAAATCAAGTGTTGATTTAATGATTTAATGCATAATTATATATTTGATATATTACTTTGCATTAACTAGTATCGGTTCACTTTTAAATGGATTTTCTCACTTAAAGTTCACAAGTTGTATTTGTGATATACTTTTGTGCACTTGATTGTATCATGTTTGATGATACATGCTTACTTGAGTTTGTGTAAAGATTAAACCATGGTTATTTAAATGGTTAGGATTTTGTTTTTCATATCTATTTATTTATTTTCTTTTTGGAAAAAGAAAAGAAAAAATGGTGGCTTTATTTGGATATATGTTGAAGCTTCATGAAGCTTTGACTTAGTCACCATTTTTGTCTTCATACCTAACCTAACCATTCACTTAACCTTAGTTTAGTCTCTACACTTGACCATGGTTATTATTATGATAAGTATTCTTTTTATATCCTTTTTTAATCATAATATATCTTCTTCTTCTTCATCTTCAAGATGAAGAAAGCTTACTTCATCAATGGTGATTGATGAAAATGAGTGAGAAATCCAATTCTAAAGTGAACCCACTTCCTATTTCTTCATCCTCTACCTCTTGCCAAGTAGTAGAGTGTGTTTCCTTCACAAGTTTTCAAGGCTTGATGAAGGTGGAGCTTGATCTAGTGATGCCTCGACGTAGATCATCTTCGGCACGTCGTCGATGACCTAGCCCGCTCTTTCTCCGATGAAGCCGACGCTAGAGCCCGGGATTTGATATGGACAGCGGAGAGGACTTCATCACGGAGCCGTGGAGGTGGAGGACCGGATCTACAAAGGTTGTATTTCCGTACTCTTAGTTAAAGTAGTTAACTAGTTGTTTTGTCGCCTAAATTTCTAGCCAACGATCTTGTTAGGGTTTCTCGGCACCGTTAAAATTTGAAATTGGCATGGTTGATGCCTTGTGAAACCACCTTGGGGTGCCTAGGAACCCTACACTTACCACGTCTAAGAGGACATGCAAAACGGTGGTTTTTGGGTACAGTCCCGAGTCACATGGAGGCAATGAGCGATAGGAGGGGATTCGTCTCTCCCGGTATAGGGGGTTGATGTTGCGCTGTGTTCGATTAGCTATAACCAGAAATCCCTAGCCAGGGTTGCTGAGATATACTGGTAAGTGTTACCAGTAGTTTCTCGAACTGGTATAGACCTCATATCGACACGACTTATCGAGCTATTGGGGTCTGACGTTTACCACCCCTAGGCGAGATATGCGACATATCAGACGATCAGACCGGACTGTACGGTAGTGTTACTGGTTGGATTCACTGGAGTGTGAGCGGGCTTGCTCGTCGATCTTCTGATCGCTCAATACCCGGGTGGCCGTTACGTTTAGCAGACCGCTTGCGGCTTGTGGGTGTTTGATATGATCATCACCTGCTGCCGGCGTATTGACGAGTCTTTAGAGTCCTACACAGAGGTTTCCTGGCTCAAGCGAAACGAAATAGGAGCGCATATGAGATATGTGCAGGACTGAGAATAATGCGTGTATGTGATACCGTATTCTATTCTCACGATGAATGTATCGAATGGTTATATGCGATATAACCTAGTTATAGAATCAACGGTTGATTCGGTAAGCCGATACATAGGATACTAGTCGGTTATATGCGATATGACCGGATCGTTAAATCAAGTGTTGATTTAATGATTTAATGTATAATTATATATTTGATATATTACTTTGCATTAACTAGTATTGGTTCACTTTAAATGGATTTTCTCACTTGGTTATGCATATTGTATATGTGATATACTTTTGTGCACTTGATTGTATCATGTTTGATGATACATGTTTGCTAGGGTATGTGTAAAGAGTTAAACCTATGGTTAAGTAAATGGTTAGGGTTTTCTTTTATTTATTTCATTTATTTTAATTTTGGAAAAGAAAAAGGGAAAATGGTTGCTAGTTTTGTTTTATCTTTGAAGCTTCATGAAGCTTTGACTAAAGTGACCATTTTGTCTCATGCTTAACCCTAACCATTCACTTGAACCTTAGTTAGTTCTCTACACTTGACCATGGTTCATGATTATGATAAGAATGATTTTATTATTCTTATTATAATACTCATCATAACATTTTTATTCTTTCTTCTTCTTCTTCATCTTCTTCTTCACTTGAAGAAGCTTGACTTCATCAATGGTGGATAGATGAAATGAGTGAGAAATCCAATTCTAAAGTGAACCCACTTCCTATTTCTTCATCCTCTACCTCTTGCCAAGTAGTAGAGTGTGTTTTCTTCACAATTTTCATGACTTGGTGAAGTGGGAGCTTGATCTACTGATGCCTCGACGTAGATCATCTTCGGCATCGTCGTCGATGACCTAGCCCGCTTTTTCTCCGATGAACCCGATGCAAGAGTCATGGTTCGATTTGGACAGCGGAGAGGAATTCATCATGGAGCTATGGAGGTGGAGAACCGGATCTACAAAGGTTGTATTTCCGTTCTCTTAGTAAAGTAGTTTACTAGTTGCATCTTTCGCCTAGATATCTAGTTAACGATCCGTATTAGGGTTTCTCGGCACCCGCAATATTTGAAATTGGCATGGTTGATGCCTTGTGAGACCTCTTGGGAGTGCCTAGGAACCCTACAGTGGTATCAGTGCCTGGCTAGAGCCTTAGGCGATGCGTAGACGAAGTTTAAAACCCGAACGAACCCGAAACCCTAACACAAACATGCTCTCTAGACTTTTTTCAAAATCTGGAGTTTTTCGATATTAAAAATATGCAGAAAAATCAGCAGGGAATTGTAAGAATTACTGTGAAGCCCGTACCCATGAATCCACCAGAGTGCGGCGGAACCGCGGCAGAAGACTGGCTTCTGCGGCGGTTCCGCGGCCGTATGATGACGTCAGCTTCTTATTCTTGCACAGTAATTCCTCTTTTCTGGTGTTGGATTTTCTGGGAATTTTTAATACTTATTCAAGAGTTGAATTTTCTGGGTTGTTTTGGGGATTCGTACGTTCGATCGGATTATCAAATTTTGTCTGTGTGGCTTTCCGGATAATTTTTGGATATGTTAAAAAGTTCGACCGGATATAAATACCCAACTTTTCCCCTGTCGGGAAATTTCCAAGTGTTGGATTTTTCCGTGGTTTAACGACGTTCTAAGTAGTGCAAGTAACGCGATGGTCCCTCTAGAAGACAACAAACCTTAACTCGATTATGTGACCGTCTTGAACTGCCCTTTGAACCTTCGGGTTTGGGGCAGTACGGCGTGCCACATGTGAGGCGTTGGCTTGACCCTTCTACGGCTGGACCGTTGGTACTGAGGAATGAACTGAATGCTGTTAGACTTATTTCATGTGTTGAGCCGTATCGGGAAAACTTGGGTGTTCGAATGTTCGATCGGAAAGTTTAACATTTTCTGTTTATCCGGAATGTGATACAATAATTGGAATTCACAAGTAGTTATGAGATAACTGAATGAATATTATAAACATAGCAGTTTAGTCTCACTTGATCGGTTGCCACGGAATTTTGATGTGATCAAAATTCCGTCGCAATCACGTAGCGTACGCGGATACTCACCGGGTAAACTTAATAGACAGCCTCACTCCATAGCCCCGACCAAGTGACTGTAGGAGAACCCCGTCGCCGAAAGCATCCGTCCGGGTGCTCGCGGCAGTGGTGTTCCGCCTTGGTGCACTTCGTCGCCGGTATCCGGGGTGCGGCCGTCTACTGAAGTTTGCGACGAGCATTCGATCAGGATGTCGGGAATCTTGTTGAATTGCCCGACTTGATATTGAAAAGAGTTTTCGATTTTGAGAGTAAAATGCGGGGTTTATAATTGTTAGGCATGTCTAAGGAATTCATTTGATTAGGCATGCGATGTCTATGGAGGTTGCAGATTCCAACTGTTGTAGTTTTACACTTTCTTTTCTGTGACCGTAAGTGTAATATGTGATATCGCCGGTTTCGTTGCTATATGTCAACGACAATTGGGATGAGCATATTTACTTACGTTGATGACATGTGATGTTATGTGTTGCTGGATATGTTATATTGGATCGTCGTGTTTGAATAGCCGGGGGTTTTTATGTGAGATGAGTGTTTTTCATTTTCATTCATGTAAAAACTTGTATGTAATATTCTTTTATTGGGGCACTTTCAGGTTGCGGAAGATGTCACCTTTTGTATATTATTTACTTTTCCGCACTAGGATAGACCCAAGGAGGGGAGCACAAGTAACCGGGTTCTGGGGTCCAGTGGGAGACCAACTCGAGGAGTCGAGTCCGGGTCTCCTAACTCCAGAATTGGTAGGGTTGCTTGCCGCTCTCGTAGGGGTCTAGGGGTGTGGGTTTGGCTATTCATCGCGACCGTGGAATCCGTATTTTATACTGGCTCGTATTGAAAACACGGACGTCCTAGTATATCCAATATTTCATATGATTCTTCTGCTGCGATATCTGTGATGTGATCATGTGATGTTCTGTGATAGATACAATATATAGTATATATGATATATTATATAGGCGTTACTTATGTTTTACACCCGCGCTAGCCCTGCCCCGCTCTGCCGTTAGTTACCTAACCTAACGGTGCACGAGGGGACATCGAGGCGAATGCGGATGGCATAAGTGTACGTCGTATTTATCTGTGATGTTTAGGTACTTAAATGATGGGACTTCATTAATGTGATTAATGAAAGTAAAAGAAACCTAAGATGTTGTGGAATCGAATTTCAAAATAAAACAGGTAGCTACAGTTCTTGCTTTGCACAGCGGTATATGTGATATATCCTGCACCTTATTCGATGAGGAAAGGACCGAGATCCCTTCACCGGGAGTGACTCCTTTAGCAATAACTGGCAGATCCTACACACTCGGTTTGTCTTCTGATTGCTTTTAAGAGTTTTTCTTTGCACAGTGATATATATGATATATCCAGCACCTCATTCGACGAGGAAAGGACCGACGATCCCTTCACCGGGAGTGACTCCTTTAGCAAAACTAGAAAAGCCTCAAAAGCACTCCATTTTTAAAATCATTTGATTCTACAACGATATCAAGTTCATTACGCAATAGGTTTTCAGAAAAACCTGTCGTAGCCCTCCGTCATTTCAGATATGTACTGGTTAGTATTCGTGCTACGTTTGTTGACCTCTGTCAAGGCGAAGTGTGCGGTAGCTGATTAGTGCTTATCTGTATAAGCATATGATGTGATTGATTTAGGGTAGTCGTGCGACCTTGTTGACCTCTGTCAAGGGTCGTGCGGGTGGATTTACTTCAATCAGGAAATGACGGGTTGAACTTGACTAGCAGCCTATGGTTTGTTGACCTCTGTCAAGGTTATAGGACGCTAGGGGCAAAATATTATCGGGAATTTCAAGTGTTGAAATTTGCAATGAGATTGCAAACCTTCTATGAGATAGTTGGATCCCGATACCCGCTGCGAGTAAGAGTTACTCCTGGGAGAGTTTTACACATTGCAATTAGCTAATCAAGTAGGTGTCTAGAAAGGTGTCAACGGGGTTACGCCTCTGGGAAACGAGGTTTACATTAATTAGGTTCGTGCGAAAGCACGGGGGACCTCCCTCAAAGTACTGACACTGGCCTGGCTGAAAGATTGGCGAACTTGTAGTGTGTAATTAATCCCGGCTAGTCTTTCCTTTTTAGGTTTGAAGGAAGATTTGATAAAAAGCAGTGGGAGCCATCCTGATTAGATAAAATAATAACCAATCTATTCTTGCAAGAGCGCACGCTGAGTGTTTTCTTCTCTCTCTCTCCTGGTAGCGACCATATCACGCCTTAATCAAGATAATAATACGGATTATTGATCGAACCCGCATGTTATACTGAGTTGGGGAACGTTGGTCCCGCTCCAACTTATAATTGTTATAAGACAGAGCAGGAAATTGGGGATTACCAGAATTCCCGTGCCGCCCAAACGAGGAGAGTGCATGATGATGCATCATCTTCGGGTGTGTTCATTACAGAGAACTGTTTCTCAGTAACCTTTATGTCCTGGGTATGTGATACCAGATCAGGATCCCAGATATGTAATCTGTTACATAGGGCTACAGCTAGGTAGAGAACTGAGAACGGGTGATAAGTTTCATGAGGCAGAAAACGGGGCAAGTGTTGCAGCCAAGTCTGTTGGTCACTATCACCCTGTATTACCAATACATTGATTCTGAACAAATGTTATTAGATACCGAACCTGATATACAAAATCATATCAGTCTCTTTATCAGTAAAGAAATGATAAAATTTTGTATTGTTGGATAATATTTTGAACATTTCCTATATCAAAAGTTGATCAATTCAGGCACGTTATCTAAAAGCATTGATGTTCTAAATCAAACTACAGTTCTTATTATACAGAACACACACAAGAGGAAGAGTTCAGAACTGAACGAATCCTTCTTGAGGTATTGTAGACTAGGTCAGATCAATGTGACCCGACTAGCTAGAGTTACATATAGATGCATATTTAAATCAGTTTGAATTTACATCTTGTGAAACTCACCAGTCATGTCACAAAGATAAGATGACTATAGCTCTGTTTATTGGAAACAGAGAAAGAGTTAGTGAACTCTTGGAACTGATACATGATGATGTATGTAAGGTCTCCTGTCTACACATGCCAGGAATGGTTCTTTATACTTCATTACATTCTCTGATGTTCTTTTCGAGATTCAGATCTATGTTCCTGTTGAAACACAAGTCCGAACCTTTTGAGATATTCACAGAATGTAAGTTAGAAGTAGAGAATCAAAATACGGGTAAAAGTATTATGTCCTTTGATGTGATCAAGGAGGAGAATACTTGAGCACGGAATTCCTGAATATTCTAAAGGAGAATGAGATTCTCTCTGAGCATTACTCCTCCGTATACACCATAGCACGATGGTATATCGGGGCGGAGCAATCACACCCTATATGATAAGGTGTTCTTTATGATGAGTACTACTGAGTTACCTTTTTCCTTTTGGGAGTTATGCACTTATGAAGTTGCATACCTATTGAATAGGGTTCCGATCAAATCAGTTGCCTACCATTTCATATTTGATATGGAAAGGGTAGAGCCCATATCTTAAGTTAGTTAAGATTTGGGGTTGTCCGGGCTATGTCTAAAAGCATAATCCGGACAAGCTCGATGCAAAGTCAGTCATGTAGAACTGGAAATGTTCCAGCTATACAAACTGTAGCTGATGATTTGACAAAACCAAAGGATTCAATAGATACCAACGAACCTCAGCCACTCCGCCGATCTAGTAGGGTTCCTCACCCACCTGAGAGCTACTTCGGTTTCTCTATGACAGTGGGAGCGAGGATTGCATCATGAGATGATGACCCAACTAGTTTCGAACTGGCCATCAGGAGTGGGACTCTGTAAGAATGGCTGGATGCTTAGCGATCTGAGATGGAATCCATGTACACCAACAAAGTATGGACTTTGGTTGCAATATCTGAAGGGTTAAATCCCCATCAGGAGAAAGTAAATCTTGAGAAGATTACTTGGTGTAGATGGAAAAGTTAAGACTTTCAAAGCTAGACTTGTTAAAGCTTTTCGTCATCGACCAGGCGTGGATTATGATGAAACCTTTTCAAGTGACTATGCTTAAGTCCATCCAGATCCTACTTGCCACGGCTACATACCATGACTACGATATCTGGCGGTTGGGTGCCATGACTGCTTTTCTAAATGATGCTTTAGAAGAGGGAGTCTATAAGTACACAGCCAGAGGGCCTCGTAGACAGTGGGAGCAGCGGAAACGTGTGCAAGATGTTTTATAGGATAAAGCAGGCATCGCGGAGTTGGAACGTCTGTTTTGATGAATTAGTCAAAGAGTTTGACATCATCAAAATGGTAGATGAACCTTGTATATACAAAAAGGTAGTAGGGAGTATGGTGATGATCCTCGTAGAGTAAGTGGATGACATACTCTTGATAGGGAAAGAGTTTCCTATGCTACGCTCGATCAATCTCCGCCTATCACAATGATTCTCCACATAGGATCAAAGTGATACCTACTAAATCCTGGATTTTGGACCTATGAGATAGATCTAAATGGATGCTAGAATACTCACTAGCTGTAGTGAGATGGTATCAATTGATCCTGGGAAGAATCACTGGAAGTGTTCCAGGGTGATAAAGACGACTGAGTGTCAGTCACAGGCATTGTCTTTACCCTAAGTAAAGGGACGGTATGTTGGAAGAGTTCCAAGCTAGATACCGTGACATACTAGACGATAAAGGCAGGATACATCGCTACTAAAGATGCTACCAAAGAGGTTGTTTGGGTGTATATTGGTTCATGAGATGAACTAGGTTCCTACCATTGTGTGACAATAGAGTTGTGGCTTATGCCAAGGAACGTCTGTCCCATCAGTGATCCAGACAAATTCAGAGGCAGCATCACCTGATCATGGAGATAGTTGATCTCCAGGGTGATCGAGGTTAGGAGAGTAGACTCAGAGGACAACACGGCAGATCCACTCACAAAGGCCTTTTCCCAGAGAGAGACTTTTATGGGATGGTTGAGTATGAGATACTACAACCACTGCTACAGATGGCCCTAGTGCAAGTGGGAGATTGTTAGTTATATGTATGCCCTAGAGGCCATTACTGTACATAGGATGTATATTGTAGTGGATGCTGGGACATATATAGGGAGGACTTTCTTGCTCGACATGATAGTATGCTATCTGGTTGCTCTTTACCTTAACGTGTACACTGATTGTCTCTCTGTTACATGTTGGTAAAGCCCTTAGGATGTGTACTAGACTACCTGGACTATGATGCGGATCATACTAGTGGGGACATGGTAGTCCATAAGTACATCCTTCAAAGTCCCTAGTCGTGGGTGTATCGAGACGGGGCATCGATATACCAGAGTAGACTAGCATATACCTTCTCGACCCATACAGATGGGCGATGGATGATCCCATATCCATTGGTGTTTGACATCAGAGATGATATACGGGTGCTCAGTGGAGACTGGGTACACTGGACGGACTCGCCGAGAACTCCCAGATGGTATTATACCTTACGTCAGATGGCAGTTCTCTGGTGACACTGGTACAGAGTAGTCTGGTGACCCGAGATCGTCATAGAGTCTTGTGTGGTTCCCACTGTGCTTTGATTTCCATCTTACCACGTCCAAGAGGGCGTGCAAAACGGTGGTTTTTGGGTACAGTCCCGAGTCACATGGAGGCAATGAGCGATAGGAGGGGATTCGTCTCTCCCGGTATAGGGGGTTGATGTTGCGTTGTGTTCGATTGGCTATAACTGGAAATCCCTGGCCAGGGTTGCTGAGATATACTGGTAAGTGTTACCAGTAGTTTCTCGAACTGTTATAGACCTCATATCGACACGACTTATCGAGCTATTGGGGTTTGACGTTTACCACCCCTAGGCGAGATATGCGACATACAGACGATCAGACCGGACTGTACGGTAGTGTTACTGGTTGGATTCACTGGAGTGTGAGCGGGCTTGCTCGTCGATCTTCTGATCGCTCAATACTCGGGTGGCCGTTACGTTTAGCAGACCGCTTGCGGCTTGTGGGTGTTTGATATGATCATCACCTGCTGCCGGCGTTTTGACGAGTCTTTAGAGTCCTACACAGAGGTTTCCTGGCTCAAGCGAAACGAAATAGAAGCGCATATGAGATATGTGCGGGACCGAGAATAATGCGTGTATATGATACCGTATTCTATTCTCGCGATGAATGTATCGAATGGTTATATGCGATATAACCTAGTTATCGAATCAAGAGTTGATTCGGTAAGCCGATACATAGGATACTAGTCGGTTATATGCGATATGACCGGATCGTTAAATCAAGTGTTGATTTAATGATTTAATGTATAATTATATATTTGATATATTACTTTGCATTAACTAGTATTGGTTCACTTTAAATGGATTTTCTCACTTGGTTATGCATATTGTATATGTGATATACTTTTGTGCACTTGATTGTATCATGTTTGATGATACATGTTTGCTAGGGTATGTGTAAAGAGTTAAACCTATGGTTAAGTAAATGGTTAGGGTTTTCTTTTATTTATTTCATTTATTTTAATTTTGGAAAAGAAAAAGGGAAAATGGTTGCTAGTTTTGTTTTATCTTTGAAGCTTCATGAAGCTTTGACTAAAGTGACCATTTTGTCTCATGCTTAACCCTAACCATTCACTTGAACCTTAGTTAGTTCTCTACACTTGACCATGGTTCATGATTATGATAAGAATGATTTTATTATTCTTATTATAATACTCATCATAACATTTTTATTCTTTCTTCTTCTTCTTCATCTTCTTCTTCACTTGAAGAAGCTTGACTTCATCAATGGTGGATTGATGAAATGAGTGAGAAATCCAATTCTAAAGTGAACCCACTTCCTATTTTTTCATCCTCTACCTCTTGCCAAGTAGTAGAGTGTGTTTTCTTCACAAGTTTCATGACTTGGTGAAGTGGGAGCTTGATCTAGTGATGCCTCGACGTAGATCATCTTCGGCATCGTCGTCGATGACCTGGCCCGCTTTTTCTCCGATGAAGCCGATGCAAGAGTCATGGTTCGATTTGGACAGCGGAGAGGACTTCATCATGGAGCTATGGAGGTGGAGAACCGGATCTACAAAGGTTGTATTTCCGTTCTCTTAGTAAAGTTGTTTACTAGTTGCATCTTTCGCCGAGATATCTAGTTAACGATCCGTATTAGGGTTTCTCGGCACCCGCAATATTTGAAATTGGCATGGTTGATGCCTTGTGAGACCTCTTGGGAGTGCCTAGGAACCCTACATGGTGAAGTTGGAGCTTGATCTTGTGTTGCCTCGACGTAGATCATCTTCGGCATCGAAGTCAACGACCTAGCCCGCCCATTTCTCCGATGAAGCCGATGCTAGAGTCCTGGATTCGATTTGGACAGCGGAGGGACGTCATCACGGAGCCTAGGAGGTGGAGGACCGGATCTGCAAAGGTTGTAGCTTCTTTCCTTTAAGTTAAAGTTGTTTACTTGCATCGCATCACCTATAAATCTAGTTAACGATCCGTATTAGGGTTTGTAGGCACATGGAAAATTTTGAATTAGCCATGTTTGATCACTTGTGAGACCTCATTAGTGTGCCTAGAAACCCTACAGTGGTATCAGAGCCTGGCTAGAGCCTTAGGCGATGCGTAGACGGAGTTAGAAGTCCGATCGAACCGAAACCCAAACTCCAAAATGCTCTCTGTTTTTTTTTCAAAAACTGGGTTTTTTCCAGATTAAAAATACTTAAAAAATTCAGCAGGAACATCTAAGAATTATGGTGCAAAACGAGCGTCTAAGTCCATCAAACCGCCGCGGTTCCGCGGCACGAGCATGGCTCGTGCGGCGGTTCCGCGGCCGTAATGTCTCCTTGTTCAATGAATTTCGCACAGTAATTCCTATTTTCCAGTGCTGAGTTTTCTGGGAATTTTTAATATTTACTCAAGAGTTGAGTTTTCTGGGTTGTATTGGGAGTTCGTAAATTCGATCGGATTATCAAACTTTGTCTATGTGTTTTTCCGGATAATTTTAGAATATGTTAAAAAGTTCGACCGGATATAAATACCCATTTTTCCCCCTGCCGGGAAATTTCCAATTGTTGGACTTTTCCGTAGTTTAATGACGTTCCAAGTAGTGCAAGTAACACGATGGTCCCTCTAGAAGACAACAAACCTTAACTCGATTATGTGACCGTCTTGAACTGCCCTTTGAACCTTAGGGTTTGGGGCAGTACGGCGTGCCACATGTGAGGCGTTGGCTTGACCCTTCTACGGCTGGACCGTTGGTACTGAGGCACGAAGTGAATGTTTTTAAACTTATTTCATATGTTGAGCTGTTTCGGGTAAACTTGGGTGTTCGAATGTTCGATCGGAAAGTTTAACATTTTCTATTTATCCGGAATGTGATACAATAATTGAATTCACAAGTAGTTATGAGATAACTGAATGAATGTTATAAACATAGCAATTTGGTCTCACTTGATCGGTTGCCACGGAATTTTGATGCGATCAAAAGTCCGTCGCAATCACGTAGCGTACGCGGATACTCGCCGGGTAAACTTAATAGACAGCCTCACCACATAGCCCCGACCAAGTGACTGTAGGAGAACCCCGTCGCCGAAAGCATCCGTTCGGGTGCTCGTGGCAGCGTGTTCCGCCTTGGTGCACTTCGTCGATGGCGTCGGGGGTGCGGCCGCCTACTAAAGTTTGCGACGAGCATTCGATCAGAATGTCGGGAATCCTGTTGAATTGCCCGACTTGATATTGAAAAGAGTTTTCGATAATGAGACTAAAATGCGGGGTTTATAATTGTTAGGCATGTGATTTCTAAGTATTTCATTTGTTTAGGCATGCGGTGTCTAAAGAGGTTGCGGATTCCAACTGTTGTAGTTTTACACTTTCTTTTCTGTGACTGTAAGTGTAATATGTGATATCGCCGGTTTCGTTGCTATATGTCAACGACAATTAGGATGCGCATATTTACTTACGTTGATGACATGTGATGTTATGTGTTGCTGGATATGTTATATTGGATCGTCGTGTTTGAATAGCCCGGGGTTTTTTATGTGAGATGAGTGTTTTTCATTTTCATTCATGTAAAAACTTGTATGTAATATTCTTTTATTGGGGCACTTCCAGGTTGCGGATGATGTCACCATTTGTATATTATTTTCTTTTCCGCACTAGGATAGACCCAAGGAGGGGAGCACAAGTAACCGGGTTCTGGGGTCCAGTGGGAGACCATCTCGAGGAGTCGAGTCCGGGTCTCCTAACCCTAGAATTGGTAGGGTTGCTTGCCGCTCTCGTAGGGGTCTAGGGGTGTGGGTTTGGCTATTCATCGCAACCGTGGAATCCGTGTTTTATACTGGCTCGTATTGAAAACACGGACATCCTAGTGTATCCAATATTTCATATGATTCTTCTGCTGCGATATCTGTGATGTGATCATGTGATATGTTCTGTGATAAATGCTGTATATAGTAGACGTTACTTATGTTTTACACCCGCGCTAGCCCTGCCCCGCTCTGCCGTTAGTTACCTAACCTAACGGTGCACGAGGGGACATCGAGGCGAATGCGGATAGCATAAGTGTACGTCGTATTTATTTGTGATGTTTAGGTACTTAAATGATGGGATATTCATTAATGAGATTAATGAAAGAAAATAAACCTAATTGATATTGTGGAATCGAATTTCAAAATAAAAACAGGTAGCTACAGTTCTTGCTTTGCATCGCGGTGTTCCTTGTAGAACATCCTGCACCTTATTCGATGAGGAAAGGACCGAGATCCCTTCACCGGGAGTGACTCCTTTAGCAATAACTGGCAGATGCTACATACTCGGTTTGTCTTTTGATTGCTTCTATAGTTTCTACTTTGCACAGTGATATATATGATATATCCCGCACCTCATTCGACGAGGAAAGGGCCGACGATCCCTTCACCGGGAGTGACCCCTTTAGCAAAACTAGAAAAGCCTCAAAAACATTCCATTTAAAAACCATTTGATTCCGCAACGAGATCAAGTTCAAAGCGTTAAAGGTTTTCACAAAAACCATTCGCAACCCTCCGTCATTTTAGGAAGTAGAGTACTTAGTATTCGTGCTACGTTTGTCGACCATAGCCGAGGCGTAGTGTGCGGTAGCTAAGTGATGTCTTCCTACACAGCATATGATGCGATTAGTTAGGACAGTCATGTGGCTTTGTTGACCTTAGCCAAGGGTCATGTGGGTGGGTCTAATTAATCACGAAATGACGGGTAGAACTTGACTAGTACCTATGATTTGTTGACCTTAGCCAAGGTCATAGGTGCTAGGGGTAAAAACCATTATCGGGAGTTTCAAGTGTTGAAATTTGCAATGAGATTGCATACCTTCTATGTGATAGTTGGATCCCGATACCCACTGCGAGTAATTGTTACTCCTGGGAGAGTTTTGCACTTTACAATTAGCCGATCAAGTAGGTGTCTAGAAAGGTGTCAACGGGGTTACGCCTCTGGGAAAACGAGGGTTACTGTAATTAGGTCCGTGCAAAAGCACGGGGAACCTCCCTCAAAGTACCGACACTGGCCTGGCTGAAAGATTGGCGAACTTGTAGAGTGTAATTAATACCGGCTAGTCTTTCCTTTTAAGGTTTGAAGGAAGATTTGATAAAAACAGTGGGAGCCATCCTGATTAGATAAAATATATTACCAATCTAATCTTGCAAGAGCGCACGCAGAGTGTTTTCTTTTCTCTCTCTCCAGGTAGCGACCATATCACGCCTTAATCAAGATAATAATATGGATGTTTTGACCGAACCCGCTTGTTATATTGAGCTGGGAAACGTTGGTCCCGCTCTAACTTATAATTGTTATAAGGCAGAGCAGGAAATTAGGGAATACCAGAATTCCTATGCCGCCCAAACGAAGAAAGTGCATATGATGCATCTCCTTCGGGTGTGTTCATTACAAAGAACTGTTTCTCAGTATCCTCTGCATCCTGGGTATTTGATACCGGATCAAGATCCCAGATATGTAATCTGTTACATAGGGCTACAAAAGGGTAGAAAACTGAGAACGGGTGATGAGTTTCATGAGACAGAGAACGGGGCAAGTGTTGCAGCCAAGTCTGTTGGTCACTGTCACCCTGTATTACCAGTACATTGATTCTGAACAAATGCTATTAGATACCGAACCTGATATACAAAATCATATCAGTCTCTTTATTAGTAAAGAAATGATAAAATTTTGTATTGTTGGATAATGTTTTGAACATTTCATATATCAAAAGTTGATCGGTTCAGGCACGTTATCTAAAAGCATTGATGTTCTAAATCAAACTACAGTTCCTGGTATACAGAACACACACAAGAGGAAGAGTTCAGAAATGAACGAATCCTTCTTGAGGCATTGTAGACTAGGTCATATCAATACCCGACTGGCATAAGTTACATTTTAGATGCATATTTAAATCAGTTTGAATTTACATCTTGTGAAACTTGCCAGTCATGTCACAAAGATTAGATGACCATAGCTCTGTTTATTGGAAACAGAGAAAGAGTTAGTGAACTCTTGGGACTGATACATGATGATATATGTAAGGTCTCCTGTCTACACATGCCAGGACCGGTTCTTTGTAGTTCATTACGTTCTCTGATGATCTCTCAAGATTCAGACATATGTTCCTGTTGAAACATAGGCCCGAAGCTTTTGAGATATTCACATAATATAAGTTAGAAGTAGAGAACCAAAAACCGGGTATAAGTATTATATCCTATGATGAGATCAGGGAGGAGAATACTTGTGCATGGCATTCCTGGACTATTCTAAAGGAGAATGAGATTCTCTCTCAGCATTACTCCTCCGTATACACCATAGCACGATGGTATATCGGGACGGAGCAATCACACCCTATATGATATGGTGCGCTCTATGATGAGTACTACTGAGTTTCTAATTTCCTTTTAAGGAGTTATGCACTTATGAAGTTGCATACCTATTGAATAGGGTTCGAATCAGATCAGTGCCTACCACTCCATATAAGATATGGTATGGGAAGAGCCTATCTCTTAAGTAAGTTAAGATTTGGGATTGTCCGGCCTGTGTCAAAAGCAAAATCCGGACAAGATCTGTCACGACCCGAAATTACGGAACATGACCGGCACTTAAACTACGAATGTCTCGAGGCGTACGTAATCTAAGTAAACCGAAAACCCAGAAATCCAAACCAAGAAGAGTAGTAGAGAGTAGGAAAAACCAATTTAAATCAAGTAGTTTTAATAGCATAAGCCGAATTATGCGGGTTTCTAAAAACATCAAAAATTTACTGAAAATTTCGGCAGAGTCTCCTTTGTAAATACTGGCTCCCAAACGGGATACAACATGAATAGTATACGAAATCAATAAAAGGCATCCCCAAGCGGGAGCTAGCTCTTCGTCAATCGACGGTCACAACCACACAAGCAATATAATATACAACGCCAACGGCGAGGATCAAAAACTCAAAAGGGAACTCAAAACCATCAGAAATATAACGAGCGACTCTAAGGTCGAAAGAATAAACAACACTGGTCTTTATCTCAATAGATACATGTTTGGTTGATGGAATTTACTAGATACAACTGAATAATATCATACAAGGTAATATGATGGGTACGATACAAGAAAAACCCACCTACTAGCAAGTCACCCGAATGAAACTGAGCCCGCAAGCCGTAATGAAACCTGTACGGCAAACCTGCAAGAAACTGGGGCACAACGGGGGTGAGTTGCCAACTCGTGAATAGAAAAACATCTATGCACAGAAATCGCATAAATAACGCAACCTAGGTCAATGATCATAATATATCCTCAAATATAAGTATAACAGGCAGCCTATAACAATGGCTAGGGTAATATCTAACCCGAGTATAATTTCATATGCCCGTGTCAGTGCCTCAGGTAGCAATATATCATATGAATGAGGTATGAATGCATGAAACAGAATACATGTAAATGAAGAAACTGTTTTCATAAATTAGTGAGATTTCCTTCGTATTTTTAAACTGAGGTATCATAAATGAAATCAGCATCAACAGTGTCTAGCATCGACACAAAACATAAATCTCACTGTCTCGAAATATCAATGTCTCAATCTCAATATCTAGGGCGCCGTCAGTCCAGACCGGCCCCTACCATCCATCTCAAGACCACGACGGTATCCTCCGGATATCCGACGCGTCGGGTAATATCACCGGTAGGTAGTGCTCCCCAGCCAGGCTCAACGTCAACACCACATTCCTCTCGCCCCGGGGTACCATACCGGGCCCACCATGTACCCGTGACGGTTCCTCCACTCCTCGACACGGATCTCCAAAACCACAGCAAACTCATGGTGGACGACACTTTACATCACTAGAAAACCGCAACATTTTATATTTTAAAAGATCATAAGTTGTAAATTTTGCGGCTTTCCCCGAAATCCAGAAATATCATAAATCTCAAGAAATCATCACAAGTGCATATGTTAATGATAATGAACTAGGCATGAACAACTGAATAACAGTATGCATGAAGTGGTAGGTAATAACTACAATGTCTAATATGACATATAAGGGAAGTACACTAATAACTGTAATGGTTTTTACTGTTTGTGGTTGTGAACTGTATTGGACTGTTGTGATGTTTAGCCGGGGTTTGAGATGGGTTGTTATATTCATTCATTCAATGTAATTGTAATATGTTGTAATATTATTTTGCGGGGCACATCCAGGTTGCGGTTGTAGCCACCGTTGTATTATTTCATTTTATTGTTTTTGCTCCTAGGATAGACCCAAGATGGGGTGCACAAACTACCGGGTACTTTGAAGTGTTTAGTGGCCTATTCACTTTGTTGAGGGAGACCGCTTCACTTCGGGTATTTGGCGGGTAGTTTGCCGTACCCGTAGGGGTCTAGGGTGGGGTAATAGCTATTCATCACAACTGTGTAATCCGTCTTTTGTTGCAGGCTCTAAACAAACGCGGATTGCTTGCAAATCCAATAAAGTTCATATGAGATCTGGAATGCCTATTATTGCGTCTGACGAATGTACAATATCTATATATGGTAGCTATTTAGACGTCACTTATGTTTTACACCCGCGCTAGCCCAGCCCCCGCTCTGCCGTTAGTTAAGTAACCTAACGGGTGATGACGGGACCCAGTGGCGAATGCGGATGGCATAAAAGGACGTTGTATTTTCGTTGTTTTCTGCAATGATAGGTTAATGATGGGACGCATTATTTATAATGCAAAGAAAATAAACCAAAAAATGAATCGTTGGAACAATTTAAAAGAAACCACTCGGTTATTTTAAAACAGATGATATTTTTTAAATTGCGGAGTTTTAACCACTCCTTTTAAAAGCTATCAGGTTCCTTCGGTCATATCAAGTTCACTACGTTCACGGTTTCGCCAAAACCATTCGTGGCCCTCCGTCATTTCATTTGGGTATTCAGTAGTATTCAAGCTATGTATTTTGACCAATGCCAAGGCATAGTGTTTGGTAGCTGCTGGGTATTCATTTGTTGCATAGATAGATGAGTTAGTTTGGGACAGTCGTATGATCATTTTGGCCAACGTCAAGGTTATGTACAGATGGGTTCAAATTAACAAGATAATGATGGGTAGAACTTGACATGTGACTTATGACATTTTGACCAACGCCAAGATCATAAGAGCATGGGGCAAAAATATATATCGGGAATTTCTAAAGAAACTGAAATTTGCAAAGAGTTGCATACCATTTGGAGTTTGATGAATGTTGGTAGGATTCCTTCAACATTATCATACAATGATATTTGGATCCCGATCCTACTGTGAGTATATGCTACTCATCAGGATATTCGTCACTTAACGATCAATGCTATAAACCAAGTAGGTGTGAAGATAGGTGTCAGCGGGGTTACGCCCCCAGAGAAAAGAGGTTATTTAATTAAGGAACTTCGCGAAAGCATTGGAAAACCTCCCTCGAAGTAGCGACACCAGCCTGGCTGAACGGTTAAGTAAGTATTGTACAGTGAGAATAGTCCTGGCTAATTCTTCTTTTATGGTTTGAGGAAGGATTCGAGAAACAGTGGGAGCCATCCAGTTTAGATAAATTAAAAACCACTCTAAACTTGCAAGAGCATCATGCTAAAGAGTTTTCTTCTCTCTCTCCTAATTGCAGCGACTCTGAAAATGACTGGACTTAAGTTACTTTTAGAGAAAAATATACTGACAGGGCCAAACTATAAAGATTGGCTGCGGAATGTCAAAATGGCTTTGACCTATGACAAATTGGGGTACGTCCTCACCGCTAAGGCACCTGCTGTCCCTGGTCCCAAATCCAGTAATGCGGATAAGGAAATCTGCATAACCTGGGATTTCGATTGCGCGAAAGCCAAGTGCATCGTGCTTGCCTCGATGAACAATGAACATCAGAGGAGGCACGAGGATATGGAACTAGATGCCATATTTCTCCATACAAAAGAACTTTATGGAAAGCAATCTCGTATAGCAAGATACGAAACCTCTAAGAACTTGTTTCGAGCGAGGTTGGCTGTCGGATCATCGGTAGGAGAACATGTCCTAAAGATGATTGGCTACATAGAAGAGCTCGCAGACCTTGGGACGACTTTAGATAATGAGCTCTATATTGACCTTATTCTCCAGTCCCTTCCTTCCACCTACGCCCAGTTTATTCTGAACTTCAACATTCAAAGAAAAGAAGTTGAACTTCCGGAACTCCTTAACATGTTGAGGAGTGCAGAGGGCACCTTGCAGAAGGCAAGGGAAACACCCGCTATGTTTGTTAGCGGTGCTTCTTCTTCCGGGTCCAAGGCTAGGGCCAAAGGAAGGAAAAAGAAGGCCGCCACCAAACCTAGAGGAGGTGTAAGTAAGATGGGAGGGAAGGGAAAGAAAAAGTTTGCAGTACCGGTAGTGGGCCAGGATGAGTGCTTCCATTGTCACAGGAAAGGGCACTGGAAAAAGGATTGCAAGGCGTGGAACGCCAAGAACCAGGAACCGAAGCAATCTGTGGCTTCGACTTCAGGTGTGTTTGTAATTGAGAATTGTCTGTCAATCAACTCTACTTCCTGGGTATTGGATACCGGATCAGGATCTCATATTTGCAATTCATTGCAGGCACTGAGAAACCGTAGAGTGGTGAAGGATGGTGATATGACCCTGATGGTTGCTAACGGAGCTAGCGTGGAAGCTGTGTCCGTAGGGGATTATCACCTGGGATTGACGAGTGGACACATTTTGGTTTTACATAACTGTTTTTATGTACCCAGCTTAACGTGTAATATCATATCTGTTTCCTTGTTATCAAATAAAGGTTATGATTTCACGTTTGTAAGTGATGTTGTTAACATCCACCTTAATCATAGTTTGATTGGGTCCGGTACACTGGATAACGGTATATATGTTTTAAACCAACTCCAAATTTTCAATGTCCAGAACACACTTAAAAGAAAGTCTCCAGATTTAAATAAAGCTTTCTTATGGCATTGTAGACTGGGTCACATCAATGAGAGAAGGTTGACTAAGTTACATAGAGAAGGATATTTGGACTCGTTCGAATATCAAACTTATGCACTTGTCAATCTTGTCTCAAAGGAAAGATGACAAAGACTCCATTTACTGAACATGGAGTAAGAGCGAGCGAGCTCTTAGGACTCATACACAGCGATATATGTGGTCCAATGTCTACACATGCAAGAGGTGGTTTTTCCTATTTCATTACTTTCATGGATGATTACTCAAGGTACGGATTCATTTATCTGATGAAACATAAATCCGAGGCTTTTGAGAAATTCCAAGAGTATAAAAATGAAGTAGAAAACCAAACTGGCAAAAATATCAAGACACTAAGATCTGATCGAGATGGTGAATACTTGAGTGCCGAGTTCCTAGGTTACCTAAAAGAGAAATGAATTCTCTCTCAGCTTACTCCTCCATACACTCCATAGCATAACGGTGTATCGGAGAGAAGGAATCGAACCCTATTAGATATGGTACATTCCATGATGAGTAATGCTGAGTTACCGCGATCTTTTTGGGGTTATGCGCTAGAATCAGCGGCATATCTTTTGAACATGGTTCCTACCAAGACTGTGCCTACAACGCCATATCAGATATGGAGTGGGAAGAAACCCTATCTTCAGTATTTGAAAATATGGGGATGTCCAGCTTTTGTTAAAAAGCAGCATGTGGACAAGCTCGAGGCACGATCAGTAAAGTGTAAGTTTGTGGGATATCCAAAGAACTCCAAGGGGTGTCTATTCTATTATGCAGAGGAACAAAAGGTATTTGTTTGTCGTAATGCCCATTTTCTAGAATATCAGTTTTTAGAAAAGAAAATAAATGGGAGCGAAATAGAACTGGAAGATATTCCAGAACCACAAACTAATACTGAAAGTTTGGTAGAACAAGTAGTTCAAGAAGAACAGGATATTCCCGTACCCCTCCGCAGGAGTAGTAGGCCGTCTCATCCGCCTGAGAGAAACTACGGTTTTCTCATAGATGGGGATAGAGAGGATTGCATCATAGATGATGATGAACCTACTGGCTTCCAGCAGGCCATCCAGAGCGGCGACTCGGTACGATGGCTAGATGCAATGCGGACCGAAATGGAGTCCATGTACACCAACAAAGTATGGACTTTGGACTTTGCTCCAGATGGGGTAAAACCCATAGGATGCAAATGGATCTTCAAGAAAAAGATTGGTGTAGATGGACAGGTGGAAACCTATAAGGCTAGAGTTGTTGCAAAGGGTTTTCGTCAAAGACCTGGTTTGGACTATGACAAAACTTTTTCTCCAGTGGCTATGCTCAAATCCATTCAAGTCCTTCTTGCTATTGCTGCCTTCCATGATTATGAAATCTGACAGATGGACATAAAGACGGCTTTTCTGAATGGAAATTTAGAAGAGTGCGTCTATATGGATCAGCCAGAGGGTTTCAATCAGAGTGGGAGCAGCGGGAAAGTATGCAAGTTACTTAAATCCATTTATGGATTAAAGCAACTATCGCAGAGTTGGAACATCAGTTTTAATGAAACAGTCAAAGAATATGACTTTATCAAAAATCCAGATGAACCATGCATATATAGTAAAGTTGTAGCAAGAACTGTCGTATTCCTCATCTTGTACGTGGATGACATTCTATTGATAGGAAATGACATTCCTATGCTACAATCTGTCAAAGGATTCTTGTCACACAGGTTCTCCATGAAAGACCTGGATGATGCCTCTTACATTCTGTGGATCCGGATCTATCATGATAGATCCAAGAGGATGTTGGGACTTTCGCAGTCCAGGTATATTGACACTGTACTGAAAAGATTCAGTATGGAAGATTCTAAGCACGGTAATCTACCGGCTTGTCACGGAATCACCCTATCCAAAGAGATGTCTCCCAAGACTGATTTGGAAAGGGAACGCATGTCTATTATACCCTACGCTTCTGCGGTAGGCTCTATAATGTATGCGATGTTGTGCACCAAACCAGATGTAGCTTACGCACTGAGCGTGGTAAGCCGGTATCAGTCAGACCCAAGGGAGAAGCACTGGATAGCAGTAAAGAACATTCTCAAGTACCTGAGGAGGACTAAGGAGATGTTCTTGGTTTACGGCGGAAAAGACCTCAGGATGGAGGCCTATGCTGATTCCGGCTTCCAGAGTGATAAGGACGATTCCAAGTCCATGTCCGGTTATGTCTTTACCCTCAATGGAGGGGCGGTGTGCTGGAAGAGTTCCAAGCAGGACACCGTTGCTGACTCGACGATGGAAGCGGAGTATATTGCTGCTTACGATGCCGCAAAAGAAGCGGTCTGGATGAAGAAGTTCCTAACAGAACTTCAGGTGGTTCCTACCATTGTTGATCCAATACCTCTGTATTGCGACAACAACGGAGCTATAGCTTTAGCGAAGGAACCAAGGTCCCATCAGAAGTCCAGACACATCTTAAGACGGTATCACCTGATCAGGGAGATCATTGATCGTCAGGAGATCGAGGTTCGGAGAGTTGCTACTGAAGAGAATATTGCTGATCCATTCACAAAGGCCCTACCTCAGATTCAGTTCGAGAGGCTACTCGAGATCATCGGTCTTCGATATGCCAGTACATGGCCCTAGTGCAAGTAGGAGATTGTTAGTGTATATGCCCTAGGGGCCATTATTGTATCATACTAGTTTGTATATTACTTAATGGAAGCTTGGGATATTCACATGTATATAACAGTCTTGCTAAACATGGTAGTATGCTACTTGGTTTTTCTATCTTAATATGTGAGTATACGTATTGATAGAGCTCTTAGGATCTTGCTTGACTACCAGCGTTGTGATGGCAGTCACACTAGTGGGGGCTGGGTAGTCTACAAGCACATCCTTATTCAGGTCCCTAGTCATAGGATTATCGAGACAGGGCATCGATACTCCAGAGTAGACTAGTGTGTACGCTTCTCATCCCAATTAGGGAGATGGTCTGTCCCACAGCCGTCAGTACGTCGTACTGGAGATAGTATGCAGGTGCTCGTTAGGTTACGAGTACACCGGACAGGACTCACAGGGAACTGTTGGTTGGTTTTATACCAGTCGTCAGTTAACAGTTCCCAGGTGACATGAGTACAGCATAGTCCGCAGACTTGACACTGCTACTTCGCCTCGAGTGTGTCCCACTGTTCTTAGATTGCTACCCTACCATGGCTCAAAGGAGTCGTGCAAACAGGTAGCAGTTGGGTGCAGTCCCGAACACTTGGAGGCAGTGGCGGTTAGACAGGATTCGTCTCTCCCGGTATTGGGGGTTGATATCGTGCTGTGTCAGAGAGCCATTACGCAAAGTCCCTGGCCAGGGCAAGCGAGATTTGCTGGTAGTTTCTAGTAGTTTCTCAGGGTGTAATAGGCTTCGCTCCGGCACGACTTATACCGCTATTAGGAGACTGACGCTTGCCGCCCCTAGGCCCGATATGCGATAGTCTTAGACGAACAGACCGGACTGTACGGAGATTTTCACATCAGACTCAGTAGAAGTTCGGATGGGTTTCCTCATCGACCTTCTTATCGACATCTACCTGGGGACCGTTACGTACAGCTAGTGCCGCTTGCGGTCTGTGGTTAAACCCACTGCCAGCGTAGTAGTCGAGTCTCTAGAGTCCCACATAGAGAGTTTCCTACTCCAGGCGAAACGATATAGAGGTCGTATGGTTTTACGACAAGGGTTCGGACGCATACGTGTGTTTACGCACGTACGACATCCGGACAGTTTTTACTAGCCGGTTTTGGTTTAAGCCAGTTTCTAGTATCCGGTTATTGGATTTATATAGTCTAAAGTTTTTCCGTGTTTTCACGGATAGGAGGGGCGTTCTCGTAATTATGCGAGAAGCTTCTAGAAGATGGTGACTTGGGGGTTAAGGTGGCATATGCATTAAATGAGATTAGTAAGTCATTTGAGTGATTCATCCATGTCATTAATGCATCATAAATACTTAATGACTCATGGAGATGAATCACCCTCTTGTAGTTAGGAAGCATGATTATTAATCCTTTATTTTCTTTTATTGGATAAATGATAATGCTTGATATATATTATGATAGATCATTATCTCATCTCATTCTCTTGCTCACTTTCTCTCTCCTCAAGCTCTCTCTCTTCAAACCCTAATCCTCCTCTCTCATGTGTTGAGACCAAGAATTAGAATAGACTACTTAATCCTTAACCATTCTCTATATCACCTAGGTTACTTAGATTAGCGATTTAAGAAACCTAGTTACCTCAAGTTAGAGGTGAAGCTTGTAGTAAAGCTCTCGGGTGGATCTTCTACTACATAGAGAAGGCCGGAGAGGACATGGAGAACAACAAGACGAAGGACTCGGTTCTACAGGTATAATCACTTTTCATAGTAGTTGTTAACTTCTATGATTCTTGTTAGTTATAGTTTAGCAAAGATTCTCGGTTAGTCGATGTTTACGCTTTAAACAAGATCGTTTTTCATTATTTCGCCTCCCCGCAAGTCGTGGGGTGTTGTACATCGACTTACAAGGACTTCGTGTAATGGCTCTCCTAGACACAGCGCGATCTCACCCCCAACACCGGGAGAGACGAAACCCCTGCCGATCCGCTCACTGCCTCCATGTGGCTCAGGACTGTACCCAACTAAAACCTGTTTGCACGCTCCTTTGAGCCGTGGTAGGGTAGTAATCAAAGCACAGTGGGAACTCACACGAGACAAATGACGATCTCAGGTCGATGAACTAACCTGTACATATGTCACCAGGGAACTGCTATCTGACGTCAGGTATAATACCAACTAGCATGTTCCCGGTGAGTCCTGTCCGGTGTACTCATAACCCAATGAGCACCTGTATACATCTTAGGTGAACCAACTGACACCAATGGATTGTGAGACCGGCCACCACCCCTCGTCGGGGTCTCGACTGTATACACTAGTCTACTAATGGAGTATCGATGCCCAGTCTCGAAACTCCCACGACTAGGGACCACTTTAAGGATGTGCTTATAGACTGCCCAACTCTCACGTATATGATCGCCATCATACTGCTGGTAGTCAAGCAAGAATCCTAAGGGCTCTATCAACGTGCAATAGTGATCTGTAATATCATCTAAAGCATGTATACGATGATAAAGATAAACCAGATAGCATACTATCATCTTGAGTAAGACTGTCCTACTGGCATAGGTCCTCCCTCAATCATTGCAATCACGTGCCTGCGATCCAATAATTGACTTTGAGGGCACTATATCCAACATGATCTGGAGATGGCCGCGGTGGTCGTGCGTTGAAGATTTGGAGACACTACTTGTGTGGAGAGTCATGTCAGATTTTCACGGACCACCAGAGCTTAATGTACATCTTCCTGCAGCGGGTTTTGATTTTGAGACAGCGCCGTTGGATGGAGCTTGTGAACGATTGTGTTTGTGAGATCCTCGTTACCCGTGGCAAGGCGATTGTGGTAGCTGATGCTGGAGTCGTAGGCCCGGGATTAGCTTGTCCCAGTTGTGCGCAGTTCTGAGACAGTTCTCTGCAGATTTACAGTTCTTGTGCGATCGTTGAGTACAGCTTATGTTCGCCTCTGCTGAGAGGACAGCTTGCTCATGTCTGGGCCCGACCATTTTTTTCCTAAATCGTTTTCGCGGGGCACAGCCCGCCGAAGCTCGTTTGTCAGAGATTCTTGAGCATACTCGGCTGGGTAAAGATTCGGAGTCCTTGATTTGTGACCAGGGTGTGTTACGTTTAGGGACGCATTTGTGTGTACCTGTTACTGATGGGTAGAAACGCGAAATCCTAGAGCAGGCACATCAGTCAGCTTTCTGTGTTCATTCAAGTTCCACTAATATGTGACGTGACTTGTGAGATAGTTACGGGTGGGCAGGGATGAAAAGTGAAGTTTCGGATTTCGTTTCAAGGTGTCTATCTTGTTGTGAGCTAAGCTTGAGCATTTGAGACCGGCTGGAGAGTTGCAACCTTTAACCGTTCCGGAGTGGGAATGGGAGCAGATCTCCATGAATTTCATTGTGGTGTCTACCCAGTTCTAGGCAGGGTGTGACTCCATTAGGGTGTTTGTTGTCCGGTTATGCTCAGTTTGCTCAGTTGTTCTTCGTTAAGTTTGTGCGTTGCACGGAGTTCCTTCATGTGTTGTATCCAATAGAGGCACCATGTTCGCTTGCCGTCTTTGGCAGAAGCTTCAGGAAACCTTGGGTAATGGTTGAGCTTTAGCTCTGCTTTTCCATCCGCGGGACGATGATTTGTGAGAGCGGGCTATACAGACTCTGGAGGATATGCTTGTGCGTACGTACTAATTGTTGTTAGCAGTTGGGATTGTCACTTGCCAATGTTAGGGTTCTCCTTCGATAGCTGTTATCAGGAGACATTCCAATTGGCAACCTTTAGGCCTTGTCTGGTAGATGGTGTCGATCGCCATTCTGTTTTTCTGACTCCGCGAGCGTAGGATTTTTGGACCCCAGCTAGTCGAGAGGTTTCGGAGATAATCCAGTTGATTCAGGTCAGGATGAGAGCAGCCCAATGTAGACAGAGGTCTTATGCCGACCATGGTGGTCACAGACTTGAGTTCGCGGTGGGAGATCATGTATCCCTACGGATTTTTCCGATGAATGACGTGTTGAGTTTTGGGAAGCTTGTCCCAGGATTGTAGGTCCTTTTGAGATCCTTAAAGCGAGTTAGTACCGTTGCCTATAATTTGGCACTTCCGCCCAGATTTTTGAGTATTCTTCCCGTATTTCTAGTGTTGATACTTTGAAAATACCTTCATGACCTTTCTCACATGATTCAGCATCAGACCATTTAGCTTGGACGCGATCTTTTCGTTCACCGGCAGCAAATTGTGTTAGTGGTTCGGCAGGTGGAGAAACTTCGGTCAAGGGTCTTGCCACCTGTGGAGGGTTTTCTTGGGCGTAGCCGTATAGTGAGGAGATCACTTGGAAGGCTGCGAGCGAGATTTGGGAATTTTGCACTCATCTGTTTGAAGGTATGCATAGTAAGAATTTTAATTCGGGGATGAATTTTCTTTAAGAGGGAGATTGTAACGCCTTAGATTTAGATTAGTGTTAGTTTGGGCGGTAATGCGGGTTTTTGGTAAAAAGTTTACCAATTTGGTTTCCTCACATTTTATAACATTTAATTAATAATTTATTATTATTTGTTATGGCTTGCACACACTTGTGCATGTTTATGTGAGGGTGTGTTTGTGTTATTCTAGTTTTAATGACCATGACAACTTAACCATAATCCTAATCTTTTGCTTTAATCCTAATCCCTTGCTTTGCTTTAACCTTAAATCATAGATATTTGTGTGAGATATTTCTTTTGGCTTTTGGATTTGGGAAGAGACGGCATGGTGACTCACTTGAGAGCATGGCTTGCATTTATGTGAAAGTTATTACATGGTGCACTCACCCTTATCCTCACCTTTTTCTCTCTCTCTCTCTCTTTTCTTCACACCTCACTCATTTCTCATTTATTCTTTTCTCATTATCTCTTCATCCTCATAGCTCTCAACTAAATACTTGAACTATCCTTCATCAAAACCTACACTAATCTCACAAAAATCACATCTTTAGACTTGTTTTGCCTCTTGGATGTTTTAGAGCTTGGAAAGCTAGGATCTATGAGCTAGTGGGAGTAGGTAATGATCTCTATCTGTTCTTTATGATGTTATAGTGTTGTGTAGTCTTATAGTTTTAGTTTAGAACACTTAATGTATCGTTTCGTGCACATATAGTATTTTTAGTGTCAATATATGATATCTGTGATCTGCTGTGACCCCGAGAGTATACTAGAAAATCTAGCAGTGTAGTTGTATTGTACCAGAGACCCTAAGTCTTCACCTGAAGCACGAACCCCTAGGCTCGGACTATGGCCGGCGACTTTCCCTTGAAATACGGCGACCTCGGATTTATGGTGGGGTTTGGGCTTGAGTTTTTGTAGGTAGCTGTCTGCTTTGCTTTAGGTGTGTTTGGTCCTGTTTGATTATTGGGTTTTCTCTGTATACAAAATCTGGGATCACATAGCTAGTTTCTTGTGTTACGATTACATGTGTTACGTTATACGACGCGGTTCGTGCACTTTGCGTGGTTTTGCTCTTGGGTTGGTTTCATAGTGTCGCTACGCACGTTAGCTACAATACGAACACTTGAGAGTATATTTTGAGTTGGTGCGTCGGTCAAACGTAGTTTGTACGTGTTTTGGGACAATTGCTAATATATACTTGCTTTGTTGTTTTGTGATTTTAGGATCGCAGACGGGGACTACGGACGCTGCGAAGAAGGGGAAACAGGTGGTTGGCTTTACTAGGCAGGAGCGTTTGTGAGTAGATTTAATATCTACAGGGGAATCGCCCGCATGGTGTTATGCGTCTGGGCTAGAGATGATATAATATTAGTCGCATATTATATTGCATATATAGAGTTTGCGCATACACCTCATTGCATATTATTACTTGTTGTGCTTGGACTTGTACCCTTTGGACACTGCACTATTATTGACGGCTCATGTTACACGAGCACTAATTGTATGCCTGCCCCCCCCCTCCCGCGTCAATAATTGCCATGACACACACAACACACATACATATTTGGTATTGTTTGGTTATGGACATTGAGACATTAATTCATATTCATTTATGCATATAACATATAGCATACATGTATACCTACAAGCTTACACATATGCCTTGACATGCTTACATGCTAGTTACCTGTATACCTATATGGTATTGTACCATTAGAGATAGGTATATCCACATATAAGACATAGCTACATGTATATCTTGCATACATACTTACACTTATACTTGGAGGGTATTACATCATTACTGATAGGTTGAAACATTTCAGAAAATATAAAATATTATTTTTGGAAATTTATATTAAAATTATATATTTCGCGAAAACTACCGATTTGCGAATTTGGGGTCTTCTTGTGATCCGTTACAAGATTACTTTTGAAGTTGCCATTATCTTTTCTTCCGATTTAAATATTTGGTTTAATTTTGGACTAGGCAATTTTTATGTGCTGGGATAAATTTTCAAAATTGGTTGCTAGCATTTATTGGCTATGGGCAGCATATTCTTGTTTGTGCTTTCTTTTTTCGGCCCGATTTCATTCATCCATTTTCTTGGGCCAGCGGTGCATTTCCTGGGCTTCTTTTAATGGGCCTTGTGAGTGCTGTGGAATTATTTGATGGGGGTTAAAGTTAGTGGCTAGGAATTGAACTCGGGTTGATTTATTGATTGGAAATTTCGAAAGTCATGGAGGCCTTGACATGCTTACATGATAGTTACCTGTATACCTATATGGTATTGTACCATTAGAGATAGGTATATCCACATATAAGACATAGCTACATGTATATCTTGCATACATATTTACACTTATACTTGGAGGGTATTACATCATTACTGATAGGTTGTAACATTTCAGAAAATATAAAATATTATTTTTGGAATTTTATATTAAAATTATATATTTCGCGAAAACTACCGATTTGCGAATTTGGGGTCTTCTTGTGATCCGTTACAAGATTACTTTTGAAGTTGCCATTATCTTTTCTTCCGATTTAAATATTTGGTTTAATTTTGGACTAGGCAAATTTTATGTGCTGGGATAAATTTTCGAAATTGGTTGCTAGCATTTATTGGCTATGGGCGCATATTCTTGTTTGTGCTTTCTTTTTTCGGCCCGATTTCATTCATCCATTTTCTTGGGCCAGCGGTGCATTTCGTGGGCTTCTTTTAATGGGCCTTATGAGTGCTGTGGAATTATTTGATGGGGGTTAAAGTTAGTGGCTAGGAATTGAACTTGGGTTGATTTATTTGATTGGAAATTTCGAAAGTCATGGAGGCAGTGGGCTTCATTTGGATGGCTGACCATTTCTAAAGTCAATGAGGAGGCGTAGGTCTTTATCTAGGTGTCCTTAGCATTAATTAATTTTGTATGCGTAAGGATATTTCGCATAAGATATTTGTGAAGTGTGAGGTGAGCAGTATGGGCTTTAGGGTGAGTGATGATTGTTTAATTTATTCATTGTTTTTGTTTTTGCTTTGGATACTTGTGTTGCTATTATCATACACTCACCACCTCATTCACAACACCACAGCTAAATCCCCAGTGAGCTTCCTTAGCATGGCCGAGCCCATTTTTGGTGCATGCATTTGGTGGCTTTTCCTTTCGCTGGGAAATTTCGAAATTTGCTTGCTTGCAATTTCGTAGGCTTTTCTTGGTGAGAGCATTTAATGGCTTTTGTTTTGTTTGTGTTAAAATATTTGGTTTAGAATTTTTTGTGGAGTTGATGAGCTTTGATTGTGAGAGGAGTGTGTGGCTGCTTCTTGTGAGCAGGGAATTCTTTTAGTGGTTTTTCTTTTATTATAGTGTTGCTTTAATTAATCCCACACACACCTTATGAGTACACAATCCACAGATATGAATTATTCATTTTCATCACACACAAAATCACCAGAGAACATTCTTGGTCGACCCCATTTTCCCTCTTAGCAAAAACCTATGCTCACATTTCTAATCTCACTTGGCAACTTCAATTTACCTCCACCCAAATTCTTGGATGCCTTGAGACAAAGTATCCTACACTCTCTCTACCTCTTTCTTGGGCATCTAGGCTAGCAAACTGGATGTCCGAGTTGCCTCGGTTTTGAGGCGGTAGCCCGTATAAAAAATCCTCGACGTGCGTCCTCTTTGACGAGCTTGACTGGAGAGCGAACTTCGTCGAGGCAGCCGTAACATACTAAGGACCGAGATTGAAGACCCAAGAGCACGGATCGATCGGTATAATTTTTTAAACCACTTTACAGTTTACTAATATAGGGTTTTTGTATGATTGGGGTTTTAGGCTTGGTGGTTTTGGGTGGCGACTATAGTTAGGGTTTTGGCTATGTTTTTCCGGTATTGGGATTTCTTGGTTTTGCGACTGGATATTGTATTTGGTCGTTGGACGTTTGTACGTCAACGACGAGGGTTGTTTGGCTGTTTTGCATGCGTAGGCTATAGGTTCTAACCTATGAGCGCACCGCGTGCCGTATTTGGATTTTGGAATTTGATGTTAATGGCTTTGCGAATTCATATTGATTGTAGGTACATTCGCGTAGATTCCGAGACGACGAAGTGCATCGAGTACGGCTAAGCGAGGAGTTTAGCAGGTGAGTAGATTTATATCTACGGGGAAAGTCGGGTGGATGGCGTATAGCACCCCCGCAAACATTGATATGGAATATCATTTGATTATTTTATCCTGATAAATATTATGCGACGGACATGATTGTAGGATTTACAAACGATAATATGATAGAAGTTGATACTAATGAACATATTGACAAATGAGAATATGAAACGATAAGTGAATCATGATGGGTACGAATTGAAAGAGAACAAGTATGACGTTTATATAATGTGATGCGAGATATTAATATGATGAACGAGTATACGATGTGATATGATGACTTAGTGTGATATGTCATTTTATGGATTCGAGTCGATATGAGATTGTTGATACCTTTGTCGGTCCCCTGATACGAGATGGACATGGATGTGACCTGAGGGATGGGTATATATATGGATAATATTTTGCATATTGAGTGATATGTCGTACGAGACTTAGATCCGTACCCCGATATTGTATAGGTTTATAGAATCCCTATTTAATTAATGCCGTCGTAGAATAGATTTCCGTACGCGATGAGTTTTACCTGTTGATTTATCCATACTCTTGTTTAGAGGATACCGTACGATAGATTGTACCGTACGTGATGTTGTGAGGTTGGATGCTGATTGCTAGATTCACCGACTCGGATACATATTGCAGACACATATACTTTATAGCATTTATGTCACGACCCGCAGGGTACGGAACGTGACTGGCACTTAAGTTACGAAACGTCTCAAGGCGTCCGTAAAATAAGTAAGCCAAAGCCCAGAAATCAAAACCAAATAAGCAAAAGAGTGAAGAAAAAGCAATCAATTGAAAGCGAGTTTATCAAATAAGTCATATAAAACCTTTTTAAAAAACAATATCAATTTTTCCGAAAATTTCGGCAGAGTCTCGTTTGTAAATACTGGCCCCCAAAATGGGTACAACAAGAATATATATAAATCCAACAAATAAGGCATCCCCAAGCGGGAGCTAGCTCTTCGCCACAAGGCGGTCACGAATCCCACGCAATATAAAACAACAACATGCAAAATAATCATAAAGAAGCATGAGAAAAACAGCATGTCGACTCAAGTGAGCTCGACCCCAAAATACAGCATAAAAAGTCCACAAATCTCACAGTCTCATCTCTAGGTCAATATACAACAATACTGGTAGATACAGTAGATGGAGTACACTAGATACAAAGAATATACAAGGTAGTACAAAAATAATAATATAACCCACCGAAGAGCAAAACCTCGAGTCAAGGCAAAAGAGGCAAAAAAAGCGTTGCGCCCGCCGCTACTGTGCTGACGGAGCGGACCTGCAAAAGACTGTGGCACAACGGGGGTGAGTTGCCAACTCGTGAGTAATAAATAACATCTATAGAGGCTATCGCAAGTATGCACACAAGCATCCTAGCATCTATAATACAGGTATGGCAGGACATAATAGCAGGTATGTATGCAATATGAATATACTAGCAGGTATGAATGCAATGTGAATCAACTCATGATCTGAATGTGTAAGTATAAGAATCATGTTTTTCCTTTAGGAATCTCTTTTGAAATACCAGCACAATACCAATAGAATCAACAAGAACCTGTGTCCAGCAACGACACCTCAAAACTATCACAAATCTCATATATCCATGTCATAGTATCTCTGGCCTCAGCCATCCGGCTGACCCATCTTAATATCACTATCTCAACATCTCGCGGCCACGGTCGGTATCTCCTGGATATCCGCCGTGCCAAACAGTCACCGGTAGGTAATCCGTCCCCTGCCAGGCTCATCGTCAGCACCACGAGCTTCTTGCCCCGGGGTACCTTACCGGGCCCACCAAGTACCCGAGACGGTTCATTCAACTTCTCGAAACGGGTCTCGAAAACCACAGCAAACTCATGGTGGACGACACTTACATCACTAGAAAACCGCAATTTATATATTTTAAAAAAAGTAATAAGTTTAGGAATTTTTGCGGCTTTCCCCCGAAATCCAGAAATATCATAAAATCTCAAGAAATCCTCATAAGTGCATATGTCAATGATAATGAATGCATATGGTATCAATAATCAAGTTGCGATGTATGATTAATAGACTAGGCATGAACAAATAATATGATGAGGTACATGCACATGAATAGCAATCCTACGATTTCATTTTAAGGAATTAAAGGCAATAGCACAAGTTTAAGTATCAAATTATAGTAAAAGGTTTCAAATTGTAGGTTATCTAGTGTGGTGACATGGCAATTACCAGGGCGTGTGTGTAAGCATGAATAATGCTCGTGTTGCATATAAAAACCTTGGTAATGGTGCAGGTGTCCTATAGAATGGGTTCGCATATATATGTCAATATAAGGCATGAATGTAGCAAATAATCATACAAGTATTACACCCCTAATTACTAACATTACTAAGAATCTTTTTAAGTTACTAAAACTATCGGGAGACTTGCGCCATCCAACGATAGTCCCACGTAGATGTTACATCTACTCACTGGAATCCCTAGCTAGCCACGTCCAATCACCGCTTTCCCCTTTCGTGCCGCGTCTGACGTCTCCGCGACCGAACCTGGAATTTACATCAATACCAAACATAGGTTACATATCAAGAACGACGCAAATCCCAAACGAAAAACTAATGTTCACAGGCTAGGTACAACGTGCACAAGGTGCGCGGAACACACGCGAAAATCGCAAAAACTAACTAAAATCGTCGATTAGGTCGCCCGGCAAAGCTAAAACCCGCTCACTAAAAAAAACCGCACTCACACATCCTAAATGTCATAGGATATGCCAAAAATATCATCAAGATATCGCAAATAATTCATCACAATATTTTTATAAAAACCTAGTAAGCCAGAAATCTGCAATTTGGTGCAAACATCGAAAATTAGCGATAAAGTTAACACAATCCAACACAAACATCCAAACTAACCCACTAGATAGCCACTACACTAATTTTAAACCATTTACAAAGCATCAACCATAATTCCAACACAACAATCATGCTTCAACCTATTTCCATACACAAACCCCTTTCTTGATTTTTGTAATTAGCAATTACAATGAAAATTTCACACAAGATTAGCTTAGATTAGCATAATATGAAGCCACTTAAGCAAAGTAATCTCATAGGTTGGGTTAGTAAACAACTAGATAGCAAAATAGATTTAATTAACTAAATAATGGTTTCTAAAACCCTAGTTTAATTTCAAACCATGAACTAGAAAAATTAGATTAGGATTTTGCTAAGCTTTTAACACTAAAACCATTTAATTAAAGGAATTTAACCAAAAGAAATTAACTTGGTGGAAATTATACCTCAAGATCTATGGATCTAGCATGATCATTTGCCTTTAAAATTGCCTCCTTTCCACATGTTTTCAACTAAACTAAGCTTGAGAAGGGGTAGCACAAGGATTTGTTTTGGTTTGTGAAGAAATTTGTGGATTTTGATGGTTTTTGAGATGAATTTGTGAACCAAAAGAGAGGGGGAAAATGAGGGGGGAGGGCTGCAGGTTTCGGCCAGTAGAGGGAAGAGGGGAATGGTGGGGTGTGTGGGAATTGTCACCAAGTCAAACCCCCCTCAAAGTCAAATACACCATACCTCCAAAATAATATATTTTAAAACCTACACCTTAACTCAATTCATCACCTAACAAATGAGTTTTAAAAACAAAGAGAGGGAGAAATTTCTGCAGTTGGGCCAGCCAAGGGAGATGTGAGGATGTGTGTGTGAGAGTGCACAAAAAAAATTATGCAAAAAGACCCCCGACAAGTCCAAAATTGCAAGTTTTAGCTTAAATTCAATAAATTTCATTTTCCATAATAAAAATTAGTTAAAACTTAAAATAAAATACTAAAAATTTATGTTACAACTAGATTTTAATTAATATGATTTTAAAGCTTAAATTTAGCCCATTTAAATTTGTATTTATCGCTAATTTAATGTATTTTCTTACCGGCTTAAAATAATATTAAAAATTGAAAAATAGGGAAATTTTTTTAAATGACCAAAAATTACTAAGTAACTCATTAACTACTAAAAACTAGCAATTACCTATCCAAATTAGGTATAATTAGTCCTAAACTGCAAAATAACAAAAAAGACGGTTTACGGAAAAATACCGAATTTTCACCGATTTTCAGGAAAACACCAAAACGACTTTTCAAGATGCTACAATCATCCCCCCTTAAAGAAATTCGGTCCCCGAATTTAAAAAATATAACTACGCGTACCTTCAAAGAGATGGGGATATTTCTTCCTCATCTCGCCCTCGGTCTCCCAGGTGACCTCCTCACTGCTCGGGCCACGCCAAAGGACCTTGACGGTCGGTATAACTTTCGATCTCAATTTCTTCACCTGCCGATCCAGGATGGCCACCGGCTGCTTTGCAAAAGAAAGGTCGCGCCTTAGCTGGACGGTCGGGTGCTGAATCGCATGCGAAGGGTCGTGAAGGTACTTACGGAGTATCGAAACATGGAAGACGGGGTGAATATCGGGAAAGCTGGGTGGAAGAGCCAAACGATATGCAACAACGCCGACACGCTCGAGGATCTCGAAGGGACCTACGAATCTAGGGCTAAGCTTCCCCTTTCGCCCAAAACGCATCACGCCCTTCATCGGAGAGACTCTCAGAAAAACATGGTCGCCAACTGCGAACTCTAATCTGCGACGGCGCCTGTCCGCATATGATTCTGTCTGCTCTGAGCTGCTCTCATCCGGTCTCGAATCAACTGTATCTTCGCTGTCGTCTCCTCAACAAGCTGCAGCCCCAATATACTACTCTCGCTGAGCTCTGTCCAACAAACGGGCGATCTGCATCTCTTCCCATACAATGCCTCGAAAGGTGCATCTGAATAGTATCCTGGAAGCTGTTGTTATAGGAGAACTCCACTAACGGTAAATGACGATCCAAGCTACCGCCGAAGTCTAAAACGCACGCTCTGAGCATGTCCTCGAGAGTCTGAATGGTCCGCTCTGACTGTCCGTCGGTCTGCGGATGAAACGCTGTGCTGAAACTCAAACGAGTGCCCAAAGCCTCCTGAAGTCTCTTCCAAAGTCGGCTGGTAAACTGGGTGCCTCTGTCGGACACGATACAAGTCGGTACGCCATGCAACCGCACGATCTCGTCGATGTAAAGCTGGGCATACTGAGCGAAACTGAAAGTGGTCTTCACTGGCAGGAAGTGAGCCGCCTTAGTCAATCGATCTACGATCACCCAGATGGAGTCGTACCCTCGACTGGTCCTGGGTAGACCCACAACGAAATCCATCGAAATCTGCTCCCATTTCCACTCTGGAATGGGTAACGGCTGTAGCTCTCCTGCGGGCCTCTGGTGCTCGGCCTTGACTTGCTGACAAGTCAGGCATCTCGATACAAACTCCGCAATGTCCCTCTTCATCCCGTCCCACCAGTAGGTCTCTCTCATATCATGGTACATCTTGGTGGAACCGGGGTGGACACTATACACTGATCGGTGTGCCTCCTCAAGAATGTCGTGCCGCAATCCATCAGCATCTGGTACGCACAGTCTAGATCCATATCGTAAAATCCCCTGATCATCAATCACGAACTCGGAAAATCTGCCCTGTCCCATCTGTGCCATGATCTCTGAGCAACGGTCGTCTCTGCGCTGTGCCTCATATATACGGTCAAGCAACTGTAGGCGTGCATGAACATGCGCATGCTGTCCCCCTGTCTGAGTGAACTCGAACTCAATTCGGCTGTCGTATAAAATCTGCCAATCTGCTGACGACTGCCTCTGCACTGCGCGCAAACACGATAGACTACCCCCGGGCCTCCTACTCAACGCATCCGCCACTACATTAGCCTTGCCCGGGTGATACAAAATCTCGCAATCGTAGTCCTTTACTAGTTCCATCCAACGACGCTGTCTGAGATTCAGGTCTCGCTGCTGAAATATATACTTTAAGCTCTTGTGATCAGTGAATATCTGACACGACTCGCCGTATAGGTAATGTCGCCAGATCTTAAGTGCAAAGACCACTGCAGCCATCTCCAAATCGTGAGTGGGGTAGTTCTGTTCATACTTCTTCAACTGCCGAGAAGCATATGCGATCACCCGGCCATGCTGCATCAATACGCATCCTAACCCCACTCGCGAAGCATCACAGTAGACCATAAATCCGCCTGATCCCGAAGGCAAAGATAATACCGGCGCCGTAGTCAAACAAGTCCGTAGCTGCTGAAAACTGCGCTCGCACTCCTCTGTCCAAACGAAAGGAACTCCCTTCCGGGTCAGACCGGTCAAAGGTGCAGCTATACGGGAGAAGTCCTGAACAAAACGCCTGTAGTAGCCCGCCAGGCCTAGAAAACTACGGATCTCAGTAACCGATGTAGGTCGGGGCCACTGCTGAACAGCCTCAATCTTCTTCGGGTCCACACATATGCCGTCTCTCGTAATCACGTGACCCAAGAATCCGACGCTGTCCAGCCAGAATGCACACTTGGAGAACTTTGCGAACAGCTAGTGCTCCCTAAGAGTCTGTAACGTAATCCGCAAGTGCTGCTCGTGTTCCTCTCTGCTCCGGGAGTACACCAAGATATCGTCGATAAACACGATGATGAACAAGTCAAGAAACGGCCTGAATGTACGGTTCATCAAATCCATGAATGCTGCTGGGGCGTTGGTGAGTCCGAACGACATCACCAAAAACTCATAGTGGCCGTAGCGCGTGCGGAAAGCTGTCCTCGGAATATCCTCCTGTCGAACTCGCAGCTGATGGTATCCTGATCGCAAGTCGATCCTCGAAAAATACCCCGCACCCTGAAGCTGGTCGAACAAATCATCAATGTGTGGCAACGGATATCTGTTCCGAACGGTAACTTTGTTCAGCTGGCGGTAGTCGATACATAAGCGCAAACTTCTGTCCTTCTTCTTGACAAACAGGACCGGAGCACCCCAGGGAGAAACGCTAGGTCGAATAAGCCCTTTATCCAATAAATCCTGCAACTGATCCTTCAGCTCTCTAAGCTCTGCCGGGGCCATCCGATAAGGCGGTATAGAAATAGGCCCCGAGCCGGGAATCAAATCAATGCAGAACTCAACATCGCGATCAGGCGGTAGCCCAGGCAGCTCATCAGGGAAAACATCAGGAAACTCACAAACAATCGGGACCCGGTCCAACGGAACCTCTGCAGCTCGAGTATCATAAGTATACGCTAAGAATCCCTGACATCCCTTCCGCAAGAGCTGACCAGCGCGAAGATACGAAATTAAGCTGGGAAGGGTGACACTGCGGTCTCCCTGAATAACAAGGACTGGCTCTCCCGGAAAGCTAAATCTGACTGCCTTCTCACGGCAGTCCACCGAAGCATAACAAGTGGCTAGCCAGTCCATGCCCAGAAGCACATCAAAATCCAACATATTGAGGAGAATCAAATCAACCGATGAGTCCCTCTCCCCGATACGAACGGAACACAAACGAAACACAAAACGAGCGACAAACGACTCGCCTACCGGGGTAATAACAACAAGCGGCTGATCTAACGACGACGACTCACGGCCCAACATCGGTGCAAAGTGTGTAGATACATATGAATGTGTGGAACCTGGGTCGAATAATACCCGTGCGTCGAAAGAGCAAACTGGCAAGGTACCTGTCACAACGGCATTGGATGCCTGCGCATCCTGCGGTGTCAAAGCAAACACTCGGGCCTGTCCTCCACCAATAGCTGGCTGACCTCGACCTCGGCCTCTGCCTCCTCGTCCTCTCTGAACAGGACCGCCGCGTCCATGGCCTCTGGGTGTACCTAACTGGCGTGGAGTATCGCCTGTGGTAGGAAGTAGGGCTCTCTGAGGAGGGGGTGGTGATGGTGGTAGGGTCACATGCGGAACGGTCGCCGCTCCCTGTCGTCTCGCCGGACAGTCTCTGACAAGATGGTGCGGACTCCCGCACCCAAAACACCCTGGCGACGGCTGCTGTCCCTGGGGATATGAACCAAATAACTGACCCCATCCAAATCCTCTGCCGGGCCCATCCCTCGGAAAGAATCTGGTACGCTGCCTCTGAGACGACACCTCGGTGCGAATCCTCTTCGGCCCAGAAACGGCCGAAGTCTGTGATATGCGTGCCTCCATCCGTAATGCCGTATCCATAGCAGCTGAATAAGTGTCGTAGTGCTGGGCGCCAATGGCAAGATATAACTGGGCATCAAGTCCCTGTATGAACCTCTTCACCCTCTTCGCTTCGGTATCTACCAGGTACGGGGCATATCGGGACAACTGTGTAAACTGAACGTCATACTCAGACACCGTCATCCCAGGTGTCTTGACCAAGGCCTCGAAGCTACGAGCTCTGGCATCACGAACGCTCTCTGGGAGGAAACGAGCTAGAAAGACCGCTGTAAACTCGGCCCAAGTCATAGGCGGTAGACCTGCAACTCGACCTCTCAAGGCTGACTCCCACCATATCTGCGCGAGACCCTCTAGACAGAAACTCGTAAGCTCCACCCATCGATCATCCGAACATCTCAGCGAACGGCAGATCCTGGCTAAACTGTCAAGGAACGTCTGTGGGTCCTCCGCTGCCTCGGTGCCGGTGAATACTGGAGGTCTCAGCCTCATGAAATCCTGTAGTGAAACCGAGATGGTCACGGCGGTAGTAGTAGGAGCAGGTATCATAGTAGTCTGGGATGTAGTAGGTGCGTCATCTGGCCTCGGTGTACGACTGGCTGCAACTAGGGATCCTACCATCTGACGTAGCTCCTGCATACTCCCCATCATCTGTCGCAACTCCTCCATACCAGTCTCAAGCCTATCCATACGGCCTGGGGAAGGTGGATCGGTCTGTCCCTACGGCGTAGGCATACCACCCTGCTCAGTCCTAGTCTCGGACGAGCCAGCTCGAATCTCGTCTCGGGCGACAGCCCTCTGTGATCTCGTAGCCTTCGGCGGCATAGTGGCTGTTACAAGAACAGGATGATAAGAACAGTGCAATAGGATCATAGGATACACGGAATTGAAGAAGGAATTTTCAAGCAAGTATATCCTAAAGTCACTTAGGCGGAGTACCGTATCGCAAGTATGCCGCGGACATACACACGCTACGTTACCCTACTTAAGTCACTTACTCCATCTACCAAGGGTCATCCTACACTCAAAAAGGTAAAACCTATCACTCTGATACCAACTTTGTCATGACCCGCAGGATACGGAACGTGACTGGCACTTAAGTTACGAAACGTCTCAAGGCGTCCGTAAAATAAGTAAGAGCCCAGAAATCAAAACCAAATAAGCAAAAGAGTGAAGAAAAACCAATCAATTGAAAGCAAGTTTATCAAATAAGTCATATAAAACCTTTTTAAAAAACAATATCAATTTTTCCAAAAATTTCGGCAGAGTTTCCTTTGTAAATACTGGCCCCCAAAATGGGTACAACAAGAATATATATAAATCCAACAAATAAGGCATCCCCAAGCGGGAGCTAGCTCTTCGCCACAAGGCGGTCACAAATCCCACGCAATATAAAACAACAACATGCAAAATAATCATAAAGAAGCATGAGAAAAACAACATGTCGACTCAAGTGAGCTCGACCCCAAAATACAGCATAAAAAGTCCACAAATCTCACAGTCTCATCTCTAGGTCAATATACAACAATACTGGTAGATACTGTAGATGGAGTACACTAGATACAAAGAATATACAAGGTAGTACAAAAATAATAATATAACCCACCTAAGAGCAAAACCTCGAGTCCTGGCAAAAGAGGCAAAAGAAGCGGTGCGCCCGCCGCTACTGTGCTGACGGAGCGGACCTGCAAAAGACTGTGGCACAACGGGGGTGAGTTGCCAACTCGTGAGTAATAAATAACATCTATAGAGGCTATCGCAAGTATGCACACAAGTATTCTAGCATCTATAATACAGGTATGGCAGGACATAATAGCAGGTATGTATGCAATATGAATATACTAGCAGGTATGAATGCAATGTGAATCAACTCATGATCTGAATGTGTAAGTATAAGAATCATGTTTTTCCTTTAGGAATCTCTTTTGAAATACCAACACAATACCAATAGAATCAACAAGAACCTGTGTCCAGCAACGACACCTCAAAACTATCACAAATCTCATATAACCATGTCATAGTATCTCTGGCCTCAGCCATCCGGCTGACCCATCTCAATATCACTATCTCAACATCTCGCGGCCACGGTCGGTATCCCCTGGATATCCGCCGTGCCAAACAGTCAGCGGTAGGTAATCCATCCCCTGCCAGGCTCATCGTCAGCACCATGAGCTTCTTGCCCCGGGGTACCTTACCGGGCCCACCATGTACCCGAGACGGTTCATCCAACTCCTCGAAACGGGTCTCGAAAACCACAGCAAACTCATGGTGGACAACACTTACATCACTAGAAAACCGCAATTTACATATTTTAAAAAAAGTAATAAGTTTAGGAATTTTTGCGGCTTTCCCCCGAAATCCAGAAATATCATAAAATCTCAAGAAATCCTCATAAGTGCATATGTCAATGATAATGAATGCATATGGTATCAATAATCAAGTTGCGATGTATGATTAATAGACTAGGTATGAACAAATAATATGATGAGGTACATGCACATGAATAGCAATCCTACGATTTCATTTTAAGGAATTAAAGGCAATAGCACAAGTTTAAGTATCAAATTATAGTAAAAGGTTTCAAATTGTAGGTTATCTAGTGTGGTGGCATGGCAATTACCAGGGCGTGTGTGTAAGCATGAATAATGCTCGTGCTGCATATAAAAACCCTGGCAATGGTGCAGGTGTCCTATAGAATGGGTTCGCATATGTATGTCAATATAAGGCATGAATGTAGCAAATAATCATACAAGTATTACACCTCTAATTACTAACATTACTAAGAATCTTTTTATGTTACTAAAACTATCGGGAGACTTGCGCCATCCAACAATAGTCCCCCGTAGATGTTACATCTACTCACCGGAATCCCTAGCTAGCCACGTCCAATCACCGCTTTCCCCTTTCGTGCCGCGTCTGACGTCTCCGCGATCGAACCTGAAATTTACATCAATACCAAACATAGGTTACATATCAAGAACGACGCAAATCCCAAACGAAAAACTAATGTTCACAGGTTAGGTACAACGTGCACAAGGTGCGCGGAACACACGCGAAAATCGCAAAAACTAACTAAAATCGTCGATTAGGTCGCCCGGCAAAGCTAAAACCCACTCACTCAAAAAAACCGCACTCACACATCCTAAATGTCATAGGATATACCAAAAATATCATCAAGATATCGCAAATAATTCATCACAATATTTTTATAAAAACCTAGTAAGCCAGAAATCTGCAATTTGGTGCAAATATCGAAAATTAGCGATAAAGTTAACACAATCCAACACAAACATCCAAACTAACCCACTAGATAGCCACTACACTAATTTTAAACCATTTACAAAGCATCAACCATAATTCCAACACAACAATCATGCTTCAACCTATTTCCATACACAAACCCCTTTCTTGATTTTTGTAATTAGCAATTACAATGAAAATTTCACACAAGATTAACTTAAATTAGCATAATATGAAGCCACTTAAGCAAAGTAACCTCATAGGTTGGGTTAGTAAACAACTAGATAGCAAAATAGATTTAATTAACTAAATAATGGTTTCTAAAACCCTAGTTTAATTTCAAACCATGAACTAGAAAAACTAGATTAGGATTTTGCTAAGCTTTTAACACTAAAACCATTTAATTAAAGGAATTTAACCAAAAGAAATTAACTTGGTGGGAATTATACCTCAAGATCTATGGATCTAGCATGATCATTTGCCTCTAAAATTGCCTCCTTTCCACATGTTTTCAACTAAACTAGGCTTGAGAAGGGGTAGCACAAGGATTTGTTTTGGTTTTGTGAAGAAATTTGTGGATTTTGATGGTTTTTGAGATGAATTTGTGAACCAAAAGAGAGGGGAAAAATGAGGGGGGAGGGCTGCAGGTTTCGGCCAGTAGAGGGAAGAGAGGAATGGTGGGGTGTGTGGGAATTGTCACCAAGTCAAACCCCCCTCAAAGTCAAATACACCATACCTCCAAAATAATATATTTTAAAACCTACACCTTAACTCAATTCATCACCTAACAAATGAGTTTTAAATAAAAAAGAGAGAGGGAGAAATTTTTGCAGTTGGGCCAGCCAAGGGAGATGTGAGGATGTGTGTGTGAAAGTGCACAAAAAAAATTATGCAAAAAGACCCCCGACAAGTCCAAAATTGCAAGTTTTAGCTTAAATTCAATAAATTTCGTTTTCCATAATAAAAATTAGTTAAAACTTAAAATAAAATACTAAAAATTTTATTACATCTAGATTTTAATTAATATGATTTTAAAGCTTAAATTTAGCCCATTTAAATTTGTATTTATCGCTAATTTAATGTATTTTCTTACCGGCTTAAAATAATATTAAAAATTGAAAAATAGGGAAAATTTTTTAAATGACCAAAAATTACTAAGTAACTCATTAGCTACTAAAAACTAGCAATTAGCTATCCAAATTAGGTATAATTAGTCCTAAACTGTAAAATAACAAAAAAGACGGTTTACGGAAAAATACTGAATTTTCACCGATTTTCAGGAAAACACCAAAATGACTTTTCAAGGTGCTACAATTTAGTTCACGAGATACTTTATGCTGCATTCATGTTGCAATTCACATACCTGTGCTAGTACACCTGCACCATTATCGATAATGCGTATGTTACACTTACACAGATTGCCGGCTCACACACTTCATCATCGATAATTGCTATGTCACTTACACAGTAGAATTGCTACATCATGCTATGATATACTTGCCATATTCACATCACTATGCTAAGTTGTATGATATACTGACATGTACACCCACATACCTTGTTACAGCTACATATACATCATGCATACATACTGACATGTACACCCACATATCTTACTATAGCTGCATATACCCCTAAGTGGTATTGTATTGACATGTGATTTTGAGACGTTGATTATTGTGCTATTGCGCTTATGAAATGCATCATACACACTTGCTTACATGTAGATACTTATACCTTGCTACAGTTACATGTACACCTCATATAATACTGCACTTGATTTCGGAGAATTTGGGAACCGCATGATATATTTTAAAGCTGAATTCATTTAAAAGAGAGGTTTTCCCTTAATATGCTCATATTGCTGTTTTATGTTGCATATATCATATTTACATGGATTTACGCATTGAGGTATGGTTTTCATGTGATTTCTGGATTTGAGAAACGTGGGATGTTTCAAGAAATTTATGTATTGTTTGAAAACCCGGTTTCTCTTGATATGATATTTCAATGCGTCCACCATGTGATTTCTCGGTTCTGAGATTGGCATGTGATACCCGATTCGAGGAGTGGGAGGCACCGTCTGTGGGTATATGGTGGACCCGGTATGGTACCCCGGGGCGAGAGATGATTTCGTGGTGTAGACGATGAGCCTGGCAGAGGGATCACTACCTACCGGTGATATTATTTGGACTCGGCGGATATCTGGGGGATACCGACCGGAGTCATGTTCAGACATGCTACGTGGATTGCAGCTGTCGATGTGGACACTCAGGTTCCATGAGATGTACTGACATCTGGGCCGGTCATGGTGACAGCGCCTGACAGATGAGGATTTACGTGTCGATGCTAGACACGGGTTTCATGATGTTTCGAGTGTCGATGTGGACACTCCGGTTCCATGATTTTGTTGTGTCGCGAGGGGCACACGTTGTTTTATGTCCTCATATTTACCTGCATATGCTTTTATGATATTTACATGCAGGAGTTGTGTCAGTGGTTGACACGTGGACGAGATCCACTGCATACATGTATAGATTATATTGTTGGACGAGATCCATCTGCATACATGTATTGATTATATTGTTGGATGATATCCACTTGCTGATAGGCATTTATTATGTGTTGCCACATATGCAGATGCGGTCACCCTAGATATCATAGTATTACCTTTATGATATAGTTGACCTAGGAATCGTTGTTTATTTCGATTTCTACCTGGTGATGTTTTTATATTCACGAGTTGGCAACCCACCCCATTGTGCCACAGTTCTTGCAGGTTGACCGTATGGAACAGTTGCGGTATCGCTGGCACACAGCTGTTTTCGGGTGACTTGCTTGTGGTAGGTGGTACATGTTGGATCGTGCCACTCTTGTATTATTATTTCTATTGTATCTAGTCAAGTCCATCAATTCAGAAAATAGTTATTGTATATGTTACAGACTTAGAAGACTTGTAGTTGCGAGACTTGAGTGATAGGTTTTATGTTCGCTTTTGGGTTTGATGTCTTGCTTTACTTTATTTCCTTATGTGGATTTTCGCCGTTGGGCATCGTATATATTTATGCTTGTAGTGCTTGTTTCCGCCGTTGGGCGTGATTTGCTCCCGTTTGGGAATGCTTTATTATATTCTGTGTTGTACCCGTTTTCGGGGTTAGTTTTTACAAGGGAGGTGCTGCCTAAATTTTCAAAAGACAAAACATGATTTACTATACCTTTATTCCAAAATTTCACCTCTTTATTTCTTAAAAAGGTTTACATTTCTGGGTTTCAGCTTACTTGAATTACGGTACGCCTGTAGACGTCGTGTGATTTAAGTGCTGGTCGCGAGATAATATTTTGAGTCGTGACATAAATAGATACATATACCTCACTATACCTACATGTTTACACATATATCTGGCTATAGCTACATGTTCACCTTTATTTGATATTATATGGACTTGGAGAAATTAGGAACCGCATTATATATATTAACTTGTTGCAGTTAAATAGCGGTTTTTCCTTTATATGCTCACATTACAGTTATATGTTGCATATATTATATTCATGGATTTTCGCATTGAGATATGGATTTTTCATGATGTTTTCTGCATTTGATGACCGTGGCAGTTTCATGAAATTATGCATTATTTGAAAAACCCGGTTTCTCTTGATATAATATTTCAGCTGCCACCATGAGATTTCTCGGTTCTGATATATACCCTATGCGAGGAGGCATCGTGGGCCATGTGCGGGTACATGGTGGGGCCCAGAGGTACCCCGGGGAAAGAAATGTATGTCGATGGACCACGCCGATAAGCCTGACAGGGGAACCATACCTACCGGTGACAGAATTTAGACTCGGCGGTTATCGTGGGGATATCGACCGGAGTTATGTACGTATGGATACGTCGAAATGCGAGGGTCGAAGCTGGGCACTCGGGTTTTCGAGATAGCGTATGATACGTACCTATCAGGGACCATTCGTGGTGACAGCACCTGATAGATCGGTATTTATGTGTCGATGCTTGACACATGTTTTCATGCTATTTTTACTCAGTATATATAACAGTGGAATGGGACGCTGTTATATATATATATTAGTGGAATGGGACGCTAATATATATGTATACATATCTAATTTATATACATCATCATAATGATTCATGCAAATATACTTATTTATTTCATGAGACTTGCTCGATATTGGATACAGGATATATGAGATTTATTTGATATTGGATACAGGATATATGAGATTTACTTGATATTGGACACTCAGGATATATGAGACTTACAGGATATGAGAGCCAATTTGGGGGCTGATATGAGAGTCAATTTGGGGGCTGATTTGAGGAAATTTGGGATTTTGATTGTCTTGGCGGACTTTGGTCCTGCCATGAGGTCGGGATTCCGTGAGGATGACATGTTTTATCCCATACACCGCATTTATTTTATATGCATTGCTTCATGTATTAGCAGTACCTGATAGAGTACCTTTCATAACTGTTGCATATACATATTGCCATTTATTGCTTCATGTATTAATAGTACCTGATAGAGTACCTTTCATGACTGTTGCATACATATTGCCATTTTTTGCTATCAGCTTGCATATGTTAGATTCGCGCTGTACGTGCATACTTACGATTACCCGCATATGTTATTTACTATTCACGAGTCGGTAACTCACCCCCGTTGTGCCACAGTGTTTTGCAGGTTGTTCCTCAGAGTAGTCGAGGCGGGGCTTTTCATCTATCATATCATCTTTTGCAGCGGATACCGCTACGGCTGACTGTGTACAGTTTTGCTATAGGTGGGTTTTGCAGTAATCCGATATTGCTCATTATATATTCGTTGTACCATGTACTCTTCATCTACCATTTTCATGTATGACTTAGAGACTTGATGCGAGGACGATATTGTATATTATTTTGTGACTTGGAGGTCTTTTATGCAGCTTTATTTATATCGTCTTTTATTTCTTCGCTACGGCGTCGTATATTTGTTGCGGTGGTTGTTTTCCACATTTGGGCGTGTATTTGCTCCCGTTTGGGGATGCTTTACTTATATCTTTGTTGTACCCTTTTTGGGGTTGGTTTTTACAAAGGAGGTGCTGCCAAAATTTTAAAGGAAATAAAGTTGGACTTTAAAGAATTTGGTTTGAGTTTTCAAAAGTTTTAAAAATGTTATTATCATTTACTACTTTTTTATGGTTTAGATTGCTGGGTTTTCGGCTTACTTAAATTGCGTTACGCCAGTAGACGTTGCGTAGTTTAAGGGCCGTCACGTGCCAATTTCGGGTCGTGACAATGATATATAAATATTATTTGTTTCGTTTCTTCTGTGATACTTAGGAAGCATAAATGATGGGAATGTTAGTAATATGTATGCCCTAGAGGCCATTATTGTACATACGATGTATATTGTAGTGGATGCTTGGACATATATATGGAGGACTTTCTTGCTCGGCATGATAGTATGCTATCTGGTTGCTCTTTATCTTAACATGTACGATGATTGTCTCTATGTTACATGTTGATAAAGCCCTTAGGATGAGTACTTGAGTACCAGAATTATGATACAGATCATACTAGTGGAGACAGTGTAGTCGCTAAGTACATCCTTTAAATGTTCCTAGTCGTGAGTGTATCGAGACAGGGCATCGATATACCAGAGTAGACTAGCGTATAACTTCTCGGCCCATGTAGATAGGCGATCCCATATCCATTGGTGTTTGACATCAGACACAGTATACGGGTGCTCAGTGGAGACTGGGTACACTGAACGGACTCGCCGAGAACTCCCAGATGGTATTATACCTCCCGTCAGATGGTAGTTCTCTGGTGACACTAGTACAGGTTAATCTGTAGACCCGAGATCGTTATAGAGTCTTGTGTGATTCCCACTGTGCTTTGATTTCCACCTTACCACGTTCAAGAAAACGTGCAAAACGGTGGGTTTTGGGTACAGTCCCGAGTCACATGGAGGCAATGAGCGATAAGAGGGGTTTTGTCTCTCCCGGTATTAGGAGTTGATGTTGCGCTGTGCTCGATTGGCTATAACAGGAAGTCCTTGGGTAAGACTGCTTCAGAGATATACTGGTAAGTGTTATCAGTAGTTTCTCGACCCGTTATGAGCCTCATATCGACACAACTTATCGAGTTATTAGGGTCTGACGTTTACCACCCCTAGACGAGATATGCGACATATCAGACGAAGAGACCGGACTGTACGGTAGTATTACTGATTGGATTCGCAGGAGTGTGAGCAGGCTTGCTTGTTGATCTTCTGATCGCTCAATACCCGGGTGGCCGTTACGTTTAGAAAACCGCTTGCGGCTTATGGGTGTTTGATATGATCATCACCTACTGCCGGCGTATTGATGAGTCTTTAGAGTCCTACACAGAGATTTCCTGGCTCAAGCGAAACGGAGTAGGAGCACATATGTGATATGTGCGGGACCGAGATTGATACGATATGAGATAACGTATTCTATTCTCGCGATATGAGATGTCAGTCGGTTATATATGATATAGCCGGGTTATCGGATCAAGTGTTGATTCGATAAGTTGATTCATATGATATTAGTCCGTTATAGGTGATATAGACGGATTATTAAATCAAGGGTTGATTTGATAATCTAATGTATAATTATATATTTGATATATTACATTACATTAACTAGTATTTGTTGGATATATGTATGCCCTAGAGGCCATTATATGATAGTGGATGTATTTATACATGTATATATATATTCAGTGTACATTGTTGCACGACATGATAGTATGCTATCTGGTTCTTCTTTATCTGACATGTTGACTTGATCATGCTTTTATTCATTCACATGTTGATAAAGTCCTAAGGATATTTGTTTGACTACTGTGATTATGATGGAGATCATACTAGTGGGACGTATGTAGTTTATAAGCATATCCTAAAATATTCCTAGTCGTAGGTGTATCGAGATGGGGCATCGATATACCAGAGTAGACTGGCGTATATGATACTAGACCCATATGATGGGCGATGGATGTTCCCACATCTATTGATGTTTGACATCGAGATCATATACGGGTGCTCGGTGGAGACTGGGTACACTGGACGGACTCGCCGAGAACTCCTATATGGTATTATATCTATCGTCGGATAACAGTTCTCAGGTGACACTGGTACAGGTTAGTCTGTAGACCCAAGATCGTTATAAAGTCTTGTGTGTTCTCCCACTGTACTTTGATTACCACCCTACCACGACTCTACTGAGTCATGCAAACAGCTGGCTTTTGGGTACAGTACGAGACACATGAAGACGATGAGCGATAGGAGGGGTTTCGTCTCTCCCGGTATCGGGAGTTGATGCTGTGTTGTGCACGATTGGCTATATCAGTAAGTCCCTGGCCAGGGCTGTTGGGATTTACTGATAAGTGTTATCAGTAGTTTCTCGATCTGTTATAGACCATTCATCGGCACGACTTATTGAGTTATTGGGGTCGACGTTACTATCCCTAGACTCAGTATGCAGCATATCTGAAGAAGAGACCAGACTGTACGGTAGTGTTGCCGGTTGGCTCGACGGGAGTTGTGACAGATTCGCTTGTTTTCTTCTGATCGCTCAATACCCGGGTGGCCGTTACGTTTAGCTGACCTATTGCGGCTTGGGGGTGCTTGATATGATCATCACCCACTGCCGGCGTATTGACGAGTCTTAGAGTCCCACAATGGAGTTACCTAGCCTAGGCGAAACGATCTGGTGTGCATATGAGATATGCGCGGGGACCCGATTAAATGCGCGTATGTGATACCGTATATTAATTGGGCGGTTTGCTATTGGTCGGGTCGTATGAGATATAACCGGTTTGCTAAATCAAGTGTTGATTTAACATTGACCATTAGCATTTTCACTTTAGACCCTTTTGTCTTTTGTTGTATGCATGCATGTATGCACATGTTTACATTGATGCACATATGGATGTGCATGCACACATACATGCATACACATTTCTATCATGGTTGTTGATACATTAGATGGTGGCAATATAAGACTCACATGCTAGTAAATATTTAGATATTTATTTTTGAGATAAATGGAAATGGATAATTACTCATGGTTGATTATTTTATTATTCCACTGACCTTTGTGTTAACCATGAGTTATTTTCCATGGCCATTTTTGATCCAAAGATAAATATCTAGATATTTATTAACTTGGGTTAAGAATGAGAAGAGAAAATATATATATTTTCTATTCTCATTTTTATCATTATCTTTATCATTATCTCTTGAGCTCTCATTTGCCATCATCTTCTTCATCCTCTCTCTTGCTCTCTAGCTTTCATTAGTGAGTAAGATAGTGATCAAGTTAGGGTTTTGAAGTGAGAAAACAAACAACATCACCATTCTACACTACTCTTGCCCATTAGTTTAGAGTGTTGGCTTCTACTTCTTCTCTTGATCAAGTGGAGCTTCAAGCTTGGACAAAGAGGACTCCGGGTGGATCGTCGTGGACTTGGAGGATCTCAAGCAAACTTCTTTCAACCCTCAAGTGGCCAAGGAGTCTAGCGAAGAGAGCTACAAAGGTTGTATTCTCTAAACCTAGCCTTTACTACTTGTGGATTGTGTGAAATCTTTTGTTACCCTAGCTTTTCTAGTGTGATCCTTAGGTTAGTTTCATTAGCACCATCTAATTTTTTAATATGGCATGTGTGATGCTACCAAACCCTAGTAGTGGTGCTAAGAAAATCCCTTCAGTATTAGCTCACTTAAGATTTCTTTTCTCACTTGATGTGCACATTATATATATGTGTGATATGTATATTTGTGTACATGAATTGTGTCATGCTTGATGATACATGCAAGATGGGTGTATGAGACTTAAACCATGCTGGGGTTAAGTTAGGGTTTTATTTATTTCTTAAGTTATAACAAAAAAGAGAAGACTTGGTCAATATTGTCAAGCTTGGATGAAACTTGTAGAAATATTGACAAAGTCCACTCTTTTGTCTAGCTTAGGATATTTTGTTAACCCAACCCTTAACCTTAGCCCTTGGTTAATTCTCTACATGAGTTAGGCATGAGGGCTTAACTCACTCATGGTTGCAATAATTCATTTGGATAACTCATATGATGAGTTCTTTCTTTCTTCCTTTTCTTCTTCCTCAAAAAGCTTTCTAGCTTCAATGGAGGTATGAGAAAATGAGTGAGAAAATCATTTCTAATGTGAGCAAACTTCCTACTTCATCATCCTCTACTACTTGCCATTTAGTATAGGGTATTTGCTTCACTAATTTCATGATTAGTGAAGAGATAGCTTGGGTTGGTGTCTCCTCGACGTAGATCATCTTCGGCCTCGAAGTCTTCGAAGCAAGTATGTTCGTTTCTTCATCAGAGGCTCTCTAGAGTCCGGGACTTCTTGATCGCAGCGAAGGGATTACTACACGGAGCTATTGAAGTGAAGGACCGGTCTACAAAGGCTGTATTCCTTGCTCACTTAGGATGTAAAGTGTTTACATATGTTATTCCGTCGATTTCTAGTATACGATTCTAGGGTTAGGGTTAGCTAGAAAGGCAAAATTTGAATTTGGCATGGACGATGCCTCTCGAAACCTTGCTTCCGTGCTAGGTAACCCTGTAATGGTATCAGAGCCACGCTAGAAATTTATACGGATTTTGTTAGAATTACGAAACCGAAACCACTCCGAAACTTGCAACGCGAAACCTTAGTTTCTGTCGATTTTAAAAAGCTTTCAGAAATTTTTTTAAACAATTGCAGAATGTTGTATGTGATACATCATGAACAAACAAGAAAATTGAGCCTCACCCCTTGAAAAATGGCCGGCAACATGCACACTTTTTCCGGCGACGTCGGATTCTTTGTGGAGGAATGGGTTGAATTTTTTGGTGTGTTCCAGGTACTTGGGTTTGGTGTTTCAGGTGTTCTTTGTTTTTGCTAATTTTGCATGTGATGTAATCTTGCACTATAAACAATTCAGAGTGTTCCGTATTCGTATTTTTAACATTGTTTCGGGTATTTCGCATGTTGTCTAGACGAAGTTAAAAAGTTCGATCGAATGTCAAAAACCCATTTTTCCAAGTTTAACGTATTCGGAAAAATATGCAAGTGATTCTGTGGACCCTCTAAAAGAACGAAACCTTAACTCGATTATGTGGCCGTCAAAACCGCCACTAAACCCTAAGGTTTGTGGTAGTTCAGCGTTGTCACGTGTGAGGCATTGGTTTGACCCTTTTACGGCTGGTTCATAAGTACCGTGGCATCTTCTGGGTATTATTGAACTGTGTTCAAGTGTTGAGCTGTCGGCAAATTGTGGGACTTTGATGAATCGATCGAAAAGTTTAACGTCGTTCGGATATCATGTGTAGGAGATAGTGCCCTCAGAGTCAATTATTGGATCATAGGCACGTGATTGCAATGATTGAGGGAGGGCCTATGCCGGTAGGACAGTCTTACTCAAGATGATAGTATGCTATCTGGTTTATCTTTATCATCGTGTACTGCTTTAGGTGACCTTACAGGTCACTATTGCGCGTTGATAGAGACCTTAGGATTCTTGCTTGACGGCAAGCAGTATGATGGCGATCATATACGTGGGAGCTGGGGTCTATAAGCACATCCTTAAAAGGTCCCTAGTCGTGGGAGTTTTCGAGACAGGGTATCGATACTCCAGAGTAGGCTAGTGTATACAGTCGAAACCCCTACGAGGGACGGTGACCGGTCTCACAAGCCACTGGTGTCATTTGGATCACCTAAGATGTATACAGGTGCTCATTGGATTATGAGTACACCGGACAGGACTCGCCGGGAACATGCTAGTTGGTCTTATACCTGACGTCAGATAGCAGTTCTCTGGTGACATGTGTACAGGTTGAAGGGTTACTAGGCACTCTAACAAGGTACTACAAGGCATCAACCATGCCCGATTAAAATTTTAGCCGTGCCTAACAAACCTAAACAAGATCTTGTCTAGACTATTAGGCTATCACATGCAAGTAAATAACGTTTACTACTAAGTGAATACAAAATACAACCTTTGTAGATCGGTCCTTCACTTCTAAAGCTCCTTGTAGTAATCCCTTCGCTGCGATCATGGTTCTCCCGGGCTCTTGCATGGCTTCATGAGGCGAAAGAAGCGTCCTTGCTTGAAGTCTTCGAGGCCGAAGATGATCTACGTCGAGGGAATACCAACTCAAGCTTCTACTTCACTAACTAGAGAATTAGTGAAGCAAACACCCTAAACTAAAGTGCTAGTCTAGTAGAGGATGGAGAAATAGGAAGTGAGTTCTCTTTAGAATTTTATTTCTCACAATCTTTCACTCTCTTTTCAAAACCCTAGCAAGCTTTTTCTTTTTGCTCAAAGTAGAAGAAGATGAACAAAAGAAAAAGATGAGGATAATTATTAAGTGAGTGAGCTAACCATGGGTGAGTGAGTATCATATACTAACTCATGTAGAGACATAACCATGGCTAATCCAAATGGTTAGGTTAAGAAAGATCTAAAGTAAAGACAAAGTTAGTGGACTTTGTCAAAGCAAAGTAAGCTTCTACAAGCTTCATGCTCTTTCCAAATCTCCACTAATTTTGTAATTACCTTAAATAATTATAACCTACCAAAATAAATAGAATGGTGTATGTCTTACACACCCATGAAAGATGTATCATCAACCACGATACAAAATGATAACACATTTTAATATATATCTCATATATACTAAAGTTGTGCACATGTGAGAAAAATCCTTAAGTGAACAAATATTAGTTAATGTAAATTAGTATATCATATATAAAATTATACACTAAATTATTAAATCAACACTTGACTTAATAATCCGGTTATATCTCATATAACCGACTAACATCCAATGTATCGACTTATCGAATCAACACTTGATTCGATAACCCGGCTATATCTCATATAACCGACCGATACTAAAAGTCGCCAGAATAGAATACAGTATCACATACACGCATCATTCTCGGTCCCGCACATATCACATATGCGCTCCTATTTCGTTTTGCCTGAGCCAGTAAAACCTCTATGTAGGACTCTAAAGACCGGCAGTAGGTGATGATCACATCAAGCACCCACAAGCCGTCAGCGGTACTAGCTGGACGTAACGGCCACCCGGGTATTGAGCAATCAGAAGATCAGCAAGCAAGCCCGCTCCAACTCCTGTATAAGCCTAACGGTAACACTTCCCGTACAGTCCGGTCTCCTCGTCTGATATGTCGCATATCAAGTCTAGGGATGGTAAACGTCAGACCCCAATAACCGATAAGTCGTGCCGATGTGAGGCTCATAACGGGTCGAGAAACTACTGGTAACACTTACCAGTAAATCTCTAAATCAGCCATGGCCAGGGACTTTCCTGTTATGGCCAATCGAGCACAGCGCAACATCAACCCCCAATACCGGGAGAGACGAAACCCCTCCTATCGCTCATTGCCTCCATGTGACTCGGGACTGTACCCAAAAACCACCGTTTTGCACGCCCTCTTGGACGTGGTAAGGTGGAAATCAAAGCACAGTAGGAATCACACAAGACTCTATTACGATCTCGGGTCTACAGACTAACCTGTACAAGTGTCACTAGAGTACTGCCATCTAACGTGAGGTATAATACCATCTGGGAGTTCTCGGCGAGTCCGTCCAGTGTACCCATTCTCCACTGAGCACCCGTATACCATCTCTGATGTCAAACACCAATGGATATGGGATCATCCATCGCCCATCTCATGGGTCGAGAAGCGTATACGCTAGTCTACTCTGGTATATGTAGGGTTCCTAGGAATCCTAATGAGGTCTCACAAGGCATCAACCATGCCAATTTCAAAATTTCTAGGTGCCGAGAAACCCGACTACGGATCGTTGGCTAGAATTCTAGGCGAAAAACAATCTAGTTAACAACTTAACTAATGGGATGTCGGAAATACAACCTTTGTAGATCCGGTGCTCCACCTCCATAGCTCCGCAACAAAGTCGTCTCCGCTGTCCAAAAGGAATCCGGGCTCTAGAGTCGGCTTCGTCGGAGAAAAAGCGAGCTAGGTCGTCGATGTCCATGCCGAAGATGATCTACGTCGAGGCATCGCTAAATCAAGCTCCACCTTCACCAAGCCCTAAAAACTTGTGAACGAAACACACTCTACTACTTGGCAAGAGGTAGAGAATGAAGAAATAGGAAGTGGGTAGACTTTAGATTTGGATTTCTCACTCTTTTTCATCACTTGCCATTGATGGAGGCAAGCTTTCTTCACTTGAAGAAATGAAGAAGAAGAAGGAAATTGTTATGATAAGAATAATTAAAAAAGAAAAGAAAATGCATTCTTATCATAAGCAAACCATGGTTAGGTGTAGAGATTAAACCAAGGTTAGTTTGAATGGTTAGGGTTAAGGATGAGATAAGAATGGTTGACTAAAGTCAATGCTTCATGAAGGTTCAAAGAATAAAACAAAACTAGCAACCATTCTTCTCATTATCATTTGCATAATAAATAAATAAATAAATAGATACGAAAATGTAAACCCTAATCATTTAAATAACCATGGTTCAATCTTTACACAAACTCAAGCAAACATGTATCATCAAACATGATACAATCAAGTGCACAAAACTATATCGAATATACAATGTGCACATCCGAGTGAGAAAATCCATCTTAAGTAAACCGATACTAGTTGATGCAAAGTAATATATCAAATATATAAATATGCATTAAATCATTAAATCAACACTTGATTCAATGATCCGGTCATGTCGCACACAATCGACAAGTATACAATATATCGGCTTATCGAATCAACGCTTGAATCGATAACTAGGTTATATCGCATACAACCATTCGATACATTTATCGCGAGAATAGAATACGGTATCACATACACGCATTATTCTCGGTCCCGCACATATCTCATATGCGCTCCTATTTCGTTTCGCTTGAGCCAGGAAACCTCTGTGTAGGACTCTAAAGACTCGTCAATACGCCGGCAGCAGGTGATGATCATATCAAACACCCACAAGCCGCAAGCGGTCTGCTAAACGTAACGGCCACCCGGGTATTGAGCGATCTGAAGATCGACGAGCAAGCCCGCTCACACTCCAGTGAATCCAACCAGTAACACTACCGTACAGTCCGGTCTGATCGTCTGATATGTCGCATATCCCGCCTAGGGGTGGTAAACGTCAGACCCCAATAGCTCGATAAGTCGTGTCGATATGAGGTCTATAACTGTTCGAGAAACTATTGGTAACACTTACCAGTAAATCTCAGCAACCCTGGCCAGGGATTTCCTGTTATAGCCAATCGAACACAGCGCAACATCAACCCCCTATACCGGGAGAGACGAATCCCCTCCTATCGCTCATTGCCTCCATGTGACTCGGGACTGTACCCAAAAACCACCGTTTTGCACGCCCTCTTGGACGTGGTAAGATGGAAATCAAAGCACAGTGGGAACCACACAAGACTCTATGACGATCTCGGGTCAACAGACTACTCTGTACCAGTGTCACCAGAGAACTGCCATCTGACGTGAGGTATAATACCATTTGGGAGTTCTCGGCGAGTCCGTCCAGTGTACCCAGTCTCTACTGAGCACCCGCATATCATCTCTGATGTCAAACACCAATGGATATGGGATCATCCATCGCCCATCTGTATGGGTCGAGAAGGTATACGCTAGTCTACTCTGGTATATCGATGCCCCGTCTCGATACACCCTCGACTAGGGACTTTGAAGGATGTACTTATGGACTACCATGTCCCCACTAGTATGATCCGCATCATAGTCCAGGTAGTCAAGCACACATCCTAAGGGCTTTACCAACATGTAACAGAGAGACAATCAGCATACACGTTAAGGTAAAGGGTAACCAGATAGCATACTATCATGTCGAGCAAGAAAGTCCTCCCTATATACGTCCTAGCATCCACTACAATATACATCCAATGTACAGTAATGGCCTCTAGGGCATACATATAACTAACAGTATATCGATTCCCTGTCTCGATACACCCACGACTAGGAACATTAAAGAATGTACTTATGGACTACTCTTTCCCTACTAGTATGATCTGCATCATAGTCCAGGTAGTCAAGTACACATCCTAAGGGCTTTATCAACATGTAATTATAAGACAGTATCAAGAGACAAGTACACATGTTAAGATAAAGAGCAATCAGATAGCATACTATCATATCGAGCAAGAAAGTCCTCCCTATATATGTTCAAGCATCCAATATAATATACTTCTTCTGTATAATATTGGCCTCTAGGGCATACATACAACTAACAATCTCCCACTTGCACTAGGGCCAGCTGCTGTAGTATCACATACCAAGCATCCCGAAGAGTCTCTCAAACTGTATCTGGGGAATGGCCTTCGTGAGTGGATCCGCAGTGTTGTTCTTCGTGTCAACCCTCCTGACCTCGATCTCCCGGCGATCTACTGTCTCCCGGATCAGGTGATACCGCCTCAGAATATGCCTGGATCGCTGATGGGACCTAGGTTCCTTGGCCAAAGCCACCGCTCCATTGTTATCACAATACAAAGGTATTGGATGCTCAATAAATGGAACCACTCCAAGTTCAGCAATGAACTTCTTGATCCAGACAGCCTCTTTGGCAGCATCGTTGGCAGCGATGTATTCTGCCTCCATCGTCGAGCCTGTCACGGTTTCCTGCTTGGAACTCTTCCAGCTAACCGCCCCTCCGTAAAGGGTAAAGATAAATCCCAGGTGCGACTTAGAGTCGTCCTTATCACTCTGGAAGCTCGAATCGGTAAAGGACTCCACTTAGAGTTCTCCGTTACCATACACCAAGAGCATCTCTTTAGTCCTTCGCAAGTACTTGAGAATACTCTTCACAGCTGTCCTGTGACTCTCTCCAGGATCAGCTCGATACCTACTCACTACACTTAGTGAGTGTGCTATATCGGGTCTGGTACATAGCATCGCGTACATGATAGAGACTATAGCCGAAGCATAGGGTATCCCTTGCATGCGAGCTCTCTCCAAATCAATATTGGGAGACATCTCTTTGGAGAGAGTGAGTCTAGAGATCGTGGGTAAGTTCCCACGCTTGGATTCTTCCATACTAAACCTCTTTAGTATGGTGTCAATGTACCTGGATTGGGACAATTCCAATATCCTTTTAGATCTATCTCTATAGATCATAATTCCCAGTATGCAGGAGGTATCACCTAGATCTTTTATTGAGAATCTTTGTGATAAGAAGAGCTTGACCGATTGCAGCATAGGAATGTCATTTCCTATCAAGAGTATGTCGTCCACGTACAATACGAGGAAGACAACCTTACTCTCTGCCACCTTCTTGTAGATACAAGGTTCATCTACGTTTTTGACGAAATCAAACTCTTTGATAACGACGTCAAAGCAAATGTTCCAACTCCGCGATGCTTGCTTCAATCCATAAATGGATTTAAGAAGCTTGCACACCTTCCCGCTGCTCCCACTAGCTACGAAGCCCTCTGCCTGAGTCATGTACATGCTCTCTTCTAAATCACCGTTTAGAAAGGCGGTCTTAACATCCATTTGCCAGATTTCGTAGTCATGATATGCAGCGTTGGCAAGCATGATCCGGATGGATTTAAGCATAGCCACTGGAGAAAAGGTTTCGTCATAGTCCACACCTGGTCTTTGACGAAAACCCTTTGCAACAAGTCTAGCTTTGAAAGTCTCCACTTTCCCATCTACACCAAGTTTTTTCTTGAAGATCCATTTGCTCCCAATGGGTTTTACCCCTTCAGGAGCATCTTCCAAAGTCCATACTTTGTTGGTGTACATGGATTCCATCTCGGACCGCATTGCATCCAGCCATTTCACTGAGTCCCCACTCGTGATGGCCTGCTCGAAGCTAGTTGGGTCATCATCAACCATGATGCAATCCTCGCTCCCACCATCCATGAGAAAACCGTAGTGTAGGGTTCCTAGGCACTCTCAAGAGGTCTCACAAGGCATCAACCATGCCAATTTCAAATTTTAACGGTGCCGAGAAACCCTAATACGGATCGTTGGCTAGATTTCTAGGCGAAAAAGCAACTAGTAAACTACTTTACTAAGAGAATACGGAAATACAACCTTTGTAGATCCGGTCCTCCACCTCCACGGCTCCGTGATGAAGTCCTCTCTGTAGGGTTTTCTTAACACCTCTATGAAGGTTTAGAAGCATCATGCATGCTATAACAATAAAATTTTTGAGGTGCTAAGCAAACTATACAAAGAATCGAACTAGAATATATGAAGTAACGATTAATAGTATCAAGATAAAGGGTTAAGTTATGCTAAGTGTTGAAACTACAACCTTTGTAGTTCACTTTGGAAGAGTCCTAAGCTTTGGAAAGGTCCACTTGATCAACTCCTCGTCCACGACGATCCACCCGAAGCACTTTGCCCTAAGCTTGATGCTTCCTACGATCTTTGGAAATCCTTGAAGCACAACACCCTACACAAGATGGCTAGGGTTGTGTAGGATGAGGAAGTGGTTGATGTTCTTATTTATTACCTTTTCTTTTCTTTTTCTAACTCTTTTTAACCATTAAAAGAAAGCTAGGGTTTGAGGAAGAAGAAGAAGTCTCACTCTTTTCTTTTTCTAAGATAATGATAATGTTTTTTTTTTTTGATAAATGAGAGAGAGAGAGAGATCTTATCATAACTTTAACCATAGTAGAATAAAAATCTAGATATTTCATCTAAGGTTAAAAGGCAAAAGGAATGGAAACTATGGTTGAGTTAAAGAATTGTGTAGATGAGTGTGGAAGCAATGACTCATTAACCATTTCTTTTGCCTTTAATCTTTAATGAAAAATCTAAGCATTATCTTTTCTACAATATGATTCTTATATTGCCTTCCTCTTTGTATCATCAACCATGATACATTTCATGTATGTATGTATGCACATCATCATGTACATATACATGCATGTATCCAAAACAAGAAAAGGATTTAAATAAATAATATAAAAGCCAATATTAAATCAACACTTGATTTAATAAATCCATCATATCTCATATGACCCGACTAATATTAAATGCCCGATTAAAATATAGTATCATATACTAGTATTTAATCGAGGCTCCGCGCATATCTCATATGTGCACCACTTCGTTTCGCCAGAGCCTAGAAACTTCTATGTGGGACTCTAAGACTCGTCAATACGCCAGCAGTAGATGATGATCATATCAAACACCTACAAGCCGCAAGCGGTCAGCTAAACGTAACGGCCACCCAGGTATTGAGCGATCAGAATAAGAACAAGCGAACCTGTCAAAACTCCTGTCAATCCATCTGGCAACACTAACCGTACAGTCCGGTCTCTTCGTCAGATATGCTGCATATCGAGTCTAGGGATGGAATCGTCGACCCCAATAACTCAATAAGTCATGCCGGTATATGGTCTATAACAGATCGAGAAACTTACTGATAACACTTATCAGTAATATCTCAGCAGCCCTGGCCAGGGACTTCCCGTTATAGCCAATCGTGCACAGCACAGCATCAACCCCCAATACCGGGAGAGACGAAACCCCTCCTATCGCTCACTGCCTCCACATGCCTCGAGACTATACCCAAAGTCCACCTGTTTGGACGACTCAGTAGAGCCGCAGTAGGGTGGAGATCAAAGTACAGTGGGAGGACACATAAGACTCTATGACGATCTCGGGTCTACAGACTAACCTGTACCAGTGTCACCTGAGAACTGCTATCCGACGTATGATATAATACCATATAGGAGTTCTCGGTGAGTCCGTTCAGTGTACCCAGTCTCACTGAGCACCCATATACTATCTTCGGTGTCAACACACCAGACGGATATGGGATCATCCATCGCCCATCATATGGAACAAGAATGGTATACGCTAGTCTAAGCTGGAATATCGATGCCCTGTCTCGATATACCTACGACTAGGAACATTTCAAGGATATGCTTATAAACTACAGATGTCCCACTAGTATGATCCGCATCATAATTCCAGTAGTTAAGCCAATATCCTTAGGGCTTCATCAATATGTACCAAATGAATATAAACATGATCAAGTGAACATATGATAAAGTAAAACCAGATAGCATACTATCATTTTGAGCAAGACTGTCTCCCGAATATATATATATATACACATCAGTACATACACTATCTCATAATGGCCTCTAGGGCATACATATATCCAACACTCTCCGCTGTCCAAATCAAAATCCGGGCTCTAGCGTCGGCTTCATCGGAGAAATGGGCGGGCAAGGTCGTCGGCTTCGTGCCGAAGATGATCTACGTCGAGGTATCGCAAGATCAAGCTCCCACTTCACCAAGTCATGAAACTTGGGAAGAAAACACACTCTACTACTTGGCAAGAGGTAGAGGATGAAGAAATAGGAAGTGGGTTCACTTTAGAATTGGATTTCTCACTCATTTCATCAATCCACCATTGATGAAGCAAGGTTCTTCATCTTGAAGATGAAGAACAAGAAGATAGAAATATTATGATAAGTTTTTCCTCAAATGAAAAGAATAATGAATTCTTATCATAATAGAACCATGGTTAGGTGTAGAGAATTAATTAGGGTTAAGTGGAATGGTTAGGGTTAAGGATGAGACAAAGTGGTCACAAAGTCAAAGTATTCATGAAGCTTCATGAAAGAACAAAGAATGCCACCATTTTATCATTTCCTTTTCTTTTTCCAAAAGAATAAATAAATGAATAAAATGAATAAGCAAATAATAAACCTTAACCATTTCATTAACCAAGGTTTAATTCTTTATACTTAACCAATTTTACATGCACCATCAAACATGATACAAGCATGTGCACAAAATCATATCACATATATAATGCGCACATCCGAGCGAGAAAATCCATTTAAAGTGAACCAATATTAGTTAATGCAAAGTAATATATCAAATATATAATTATACATTAAATCATTAAATCAACACTTGATTTAACGATCCGGTCATATCACATATAACCGACTAATATCCAATGTATCGGCTTATCGAATCAATCCATGATTCGATAACTAGGTTATATCGCATACAACCATTCGACACATTCATCGCGAGAATATAACACGGTATCACATACACGCATTATTCTCGGTCCCGCACATATCTCATATGCGCTCCTATTTCGTTTCGCTTGAGCTAGGAAACCTCTGTGTAGGACTCTAAAGACTCGTCAATACGCCGGCAGCAGGCGATGATCATATCAAACACCCACAAGCCGCAAGCGGTCTGCCAAACGTAACGGCCACCCGGGTATTGAGCGATCTGAAGATCGACGAGCAAGCCCGCTCACACTCCAGTGAATCCAACCAGTAACACTACCGTACAGTCCAGTCTGATCGTCTGATATGTCGCATATCTCGCCTAGGGGTGGTAAACGTCAGAACCCAATAGTTCGATAAGTCGTGTCGATATGAGGTGTATAACAATTCGAGAAACTACTGGTAACACTTACCAGTAAATCTCAGCAACCCTGGCCAGGGATTTCCTGTTATAGCCAATCGAACACAGCGCAACATCAACCCCCTATACCGGGAGAGACGAATCCCCTCCTATCGCTCATTGCCTCCATGTGACTCGGGACTGTACCCAAAAACCACCGTTTTGCACGCTCTCTTGGACGTGGTAAGATGGAAATCAAAGCACAGTGGGAACCACACAAGACTCTATGACGATCTCGGGTCAACAGACTACTCTGTACCAGTGTCACCAGAGAACTGCCATCTGACGTAAGGTATAATACCATCTGGGAGTTCTCGGCGAGTCCGTCCAGTGTACCCAGTCTCCACTGAGCACCCGTATATCATCTCTGATGTCAAACACCAATGGATATGGGATCATCCATCGCCCATCTATATGGGTCGAGAAGGTATACGCTAGTCTACTCTGGTATATCGATGCCCCGTCTCGATATACCCACGACTAGGGACTTTGAAGGATGTACTTATGGACTACCATGTCCCCACTAGTATGATCCGCATCATAGTCCAGGTAGTCAAGTCCACATCCTAAGGGCTTTACCAACATGTAATAGAGAGACAATCCGTGTACACGTTAAGGTAAAGATCAACCAGATAGCATACTATCATGTCGAGCAAGAAAGTCCTCTCTATATATGTCCAAGCATCCACTACAATATACATCCTATGTATAGTAATGGCCTCTAGGGCATACATATAACTAACACGTAGTATCTCTCAGGTGGGTGAGGAACCCTACTAGATCGGCGGAGAGGCTAAGGTTCGTTGGGAACTACCGAATCCCCCGGTTCAACCAAATCTTCTGTCGTAGTCTGTATTGCTGGAACCTCTTCCAGTTCTACCTCCTTGCCACTAATCTTTTTTTCAAGAAATTCCTTTTCTAAAAAGATGGCATGTCGAGAAAGAAACACCTTTTGTTCCTCGGTGTGGTAGAAGATATACCCGCGCGAATGTTTGGGATATCCAATAAACTTACACAGAATGGACCTTGCCGCGAGTTTGTCCGGATTTTGTGTTTTTACATATGCCGGACAACCCTATATCTTAACATAATTAAGACATGATCTCTTTCCTTTGCATATCTCATATGGAGTGGTTGACACGGATTTGGTGGGAACCATATTCAATAGGTCTGCAGCTGTTTCCAGTGTATACCCCCAGAAGGAAATAGGTAACTCAGTTGTGCTTATCATAGAGCGCACCATATCTAATAGGGTGCGGTTATTCCGTTTCGATACACCGTTGTGCTGTGGTGTATATGGAGGAGTCAGCTGAGAGAGAATCCCATTCTCTTTTAGGAAGTCCAGGAATTCTTTGCTCAAGTATTCACCTCCTCGATCAGATCGAAGGATTTTAATACTTTTCCCGGTTTGGTTCTCGACTTCTTGTTTATATTCTCTGAATTTATCAAAAGCTTCTAATTTGTGTTTCATCAGGAACACATACCCGAATCTAGAGAGATCGTCAGTGAATGTAATGAAGTACGCAGAACCATTCCTGGCATGTGTAGACATGGGGCCGCATACATCACTATGTACCAGTCCCAAGAGTTCCGTAACTCTTTCTCCGTATCCCGTAAACGGAGTTTTGATTATCTTTCCTTTGAGACATGACTGGCAAGTATCATAAGATGAAAATTCTAACGGATTCAAATATCCATCCTTTTGCAACTTAGCTAGTCGTGTCGCATTGATGTGACCCAGTCTACAATGCCATAAGAAGGATTCGTTCAGTTCTGAACTCTTCCTCTTGTGTGTGTTTGTTATGCTCAGAACTGTTGATTGATTTAAAACATAAATGCCATTGCACATCGTGCCTGATCCAACCAACTTTTGGTTTAGAAAAATGTTCATAATATTATCCTGTAATACAAAATTATATTCTTCTTTACTCAACAAGAAACCGATATAATGTTGCATATCAGGTTCGGCATGTAATAGTTCAGAATCAATGTATTACCAGTTAGCAATACAAGGTGATATTCCCCGACGGTTTTAGCTGCAACAATTGCACCATTTCCAACCCTTATGTCTTTATCACCTTCTCCAAGTTCTCTACCTTTCCTAAGCCCATGTAACTGATTACATATATAGGATCCTGAGCCGGTATCTAATACCCAGGACGTAGAGCAAATGGAGAAACAGTTCTCTGTAACGAACACACCTGAAGAAAATGCATCAACATATACTTTCTTCATTCGGGTGGCATAGGAATCCTGGTATTCCCCTATATCCTATTCAGTCTTATAACTTTTATAAGAAAGAACGGAACCAACGTTCCCCAGCACAGTATAACATGCGGGTTCGGTCAATACATCCATATTATTATCTTAATTAAGCCATGATATGGTCGCTACCTAGAGAGAGAGAAAAGAAAACACTTTAGCGTATGCTCTTGCAAGATCAGATTGGTTATTATTTTATTTAATCAGGATGGCTCCCACTGTTTTTATCAAATCTTCCTTCAAACCCTAAAAGGAAAAGACTAGCCGGGATTAATTACACCCTACAATTTCGCCAATCTTTCAGCCAGGCCAGTGTCGGTACTTTAAGGGAGGTTCCCCGTGCTTTCGCACGGACCTAATTAAAGTAAACCTCTTTTTCCCAGAGGCGTAACCCCGTTGACACCTTTCTAGACACCTACTTGATCGGCTAATTGTCCTGTGTAAAACTCTCTCAGGAGTAACAATTACTCACAGTAGGTATCGGGATCCAACTATCTCATAGAAGGTATGCAATCTCATTGCAAATTTCAACACTTTGAAATTCCCGAAAATATTTTTCCCCTAGCGTCCCATGACCTTGACGCAGGCCAACAAACCATAGTGCGCTAGTCAAGTTCAACCCGTCATTTCTTGATTGAATTAAACCCACCTGCACGACCCTTAACACAGGCCAAAAAAGTCGCACGACTACCCTAATCCAATCTGCATCATATGCATAAGCAGATAAATACTAGTTAGCTACCGCACACTACGCCTTGACGCAGGCCAACAAACGTAGCACGAATACTAAGTAGGACTTATCTGAAATGACGGAGGGCTACGACAGGTTTTTCTGAAAACCTATTGCGTAATGAACTTGATATCATTGTAGAATCTAGTGAATTTTTGAAATGGAGTGATTTTGAGGCATTCAATAGTTTTGCTAAAGAGGTCACTCCCGGTGAAGGGATCTCGGCTCTTTCCTTATAGAATAAGGTGCAGGATATATCATATATATCACTATGCAAAGCAAAACTCCAAAAGCAATCAAAAACAAACCGAGTGTTGTAGCATCTGCCAGTTTTGCTAAAGAGGTCACTCCCGGTGAAGGGATCTCGGCTCTTTCCTCATCGAATAAGGTGCAGGATATATCATTTATATCGCTATGCAAAGCAAAAACTGTAGCTACCCTTTTTGAAAGTTTGATTCTACAACATCTTTTAAGTTTCTTTTCTTTCATTAATCATATTAATGAAGTCCCATCATTTAAGTCACCTAAACATCACAGATAAATACGACGTACACTTATGCCATCCGCATTCGCCTCGATGTCCCCTCATGCACCGTTAGGTTGGGTAACTAATGGTAGAGCGGGGCAGGGCTAGCGCGGGTGTAAAACATAAGTAACGTCTATATAATATATCATATATACTATATACAGTATTTATCACAACATATCAAATGATCACATCACAGATATCGCAGCAGAAGAAACATATGAAACATTGGATATACCAGGACGTCCGTGTTTTATTTTGAGCCTCTATAAAACACGGATTCCACGGTCGCGATGAATAGCCAAACCCACACCCCTAGACTCCTACGAGAGAGGCAAGCAACCCTTCTAATTCTAGAGTTAGAAGACCCGGACTCGACTCCTCGAGTTGGTCTCCCACTGGACTCTAAAACCCGGTAACTTGTGCTCTCCTCCTTGGGTCTATCCTAGTGCAGAAAAGTAAATAATATACAAATGGTGACATCAACCTCATCACGGAAGTGTCCCAATAAAAGAATATTACATACATTTAATTTTACATGAATGAAAATAAAAACCCTCATCTCACATAAAACCCCCGGCTAATCAGAAACGCGATGATCCAATATAACATACCCAGCAACACATAACAATACATGTCATCAACGTAAGTAAATATGCGCATCCCAATTGTCGTTGACATATAGCAACGAAACCGGCGATATCACATATTACACTTACGGTCGTAGAAAAGAAAGTGTAAAACTACAACATTTGGAATCCACAATCTCTTTAGACATCATAAATCCGAAATATCACATACTTCGCATTTCATGCCTAACTATATGAATTCCAGATATTGTATCACATTCCAGATAAATAGACAATGTTAAACTTTCCAATCGAATAATCAAACACTCAAGAATTTCCAAATAGTTCTCAACACTTGAGGGGAGTTTAAAAACATCCATCACATGCCACAGTACCAATGGTCCAGCAGTAGAAGGGTCAAGCCAACGCCTCACATGTGGCAACGCCGTACTGCCCCAAACCCTAAGGTTCAAAAGGCAGTTCGAGACGGTCACATAATCGAGTTAAGGTTTGTTGTCTTCTAGAGGGTCCATTGCGTAACTTGCCCGATTTAGACGTTCTTAAACAACAGAAAAATCCAGAATGCTTAACACATGAGTCAATTTAAAAATACCCAGAAATTAGCAATTTTGCCTACAGATGTTACTGTGTCAAAAGGAGGCAGTAAGCCTTCTGTACGGCCGCGGATCCACGGCACAAGTAGGGTATTGCCGCGGTTCCGCGGCTAATTGTACGGATTACTGTCTCGTTTTTCACAGTGTTGCTTAGATTTCCCTGCTGAATTTTTAAGGTATTTTTAATACAGAAAGATCACAGTTTTTAAAAAATGTCCAGAGAGGGGTTGAAATTGACGTTTCGGATTTCGATCGGGGTTTTATCATCGTATACACGTCGCCTAATGCTCTAGCTAGGCTCTGATACCACTGTAGGGTTACTAGGCACTCTAACAAGGTACTATAAGGCATCAACCATGCCCGATTAAAATTTTAGCCATTCCTAACAACCCTAAACAAGATCTTGGCTAGACTATTAGGCTATCACATGCAAGTAAATAACTTTTAGTACTAAGTGAATACGAAATACAACCTTTGTAGATCGGTCCTTCACTTCTAAAGCTCCTTATTGTAGTCCCTTCGCTGCGATCATGGTTCTCCCGGGCTCTTGCATGGCTTCACGAGGCGAAAGAAGCGTCCTTGCTTGAAGTCTTCGAGACCGAAGATGATCTACGTCGAGAGAATACCAACTCAAGCTTCTACTTCACTAACTAGAGAATTAGTGAAGCAAACACCCTAAACTAAAGTGCTAGTCTAGTAGAGGATGGAGAAATAGGAAGTGGGATCTCTTTAGAATTTTATTTCTCACAATCTTTCACTCTCTTTTCAAAACCCTAGCAAGCTTTTTCTTTTTGCTCAAAGTAGAAGAAGTTGAACAAAAGAAAAAGATGAGGATAATTATCAAGTGAGTGAGCTAACCATGGGTGAGTGAGTATCATATACTAACTCATGTAGAGACATAACCATGGCTAATCTAAATGATTAGGTTAAGAAAGATCTAAAGTAAAGACAAAGTTAGTGGACTTTGTTAAAACAAAGCAAGCTTCTACAAGCTTCATGCTCTTTCCAAATCTCCACTAATTTTGTAACTACCTTAAATAATTATAACCCACCAAAATAAATAGAATGGTGTATGTCTTACACACCCATGAAAGATGTATCATCAACCATGATACAAAATGATAACACATTTTAATATATATCTCATATATACTAAAGTTGTGCACATGTGAGAAAAATCCTTAAGTGAACAAACGCTAGTTAATGTAAATTAGTATATCATATATACAATTATACACTAAATTATTAAATCAACACTTGACTTAATAATCCGGTTATATCTCATATAACCGACTAACATCCAATGTATTGACTTATAGAATCAACACTTGATTCGATAACCCGGCTATATCTCATATAACCGACCGATACTAAAAGTCGCGAGAATAGAATACGGTATCACATACACGCATCATTCTCGATCCCGCACATATCACATATGCGCTCCTATTTCGTTTTACCTGAGCCAGTTAACCTCTATGTAGGACTCTAAAGACTCGTCAATACGCCGGCAGTAGGTGATGATCACATCAACCACCCACAAGCCGTCAGCAGTACTAGCTGAACGTAACGGCCACCCGGGTATTGAGCGATCAGAAGATCAGCAAGCAAGCCCGCTCCAACTCCTATATAAGCCTAACGGTAGCACTTCCCGTACAGTCCGGTCTCCTCGTCTGATATGTCGCATATCAAGTCTAGGGGTGGTAAACGTTAGACCCCAATAACCGATAAGTCGTGCCGATGTGAGGCTCATAACAGGTCGAGAAACTACTGGTAACACTTACCAGTAAATCTCTAAATTAGCCCTGGCCAGGGACTTCACTGTTATGGCCAATCGAGCACAGCGCAACATCAACCCCCAATACCGGGAGAGACGAAACCCCTCCTGTCGCTCATTACCTCCATGTGACTCGGGACTGTACCCAAAAACCACCGTTTTGCATGCCCTCTTGGACGTGGTAAGGTCGAAATCAAAGCACAGTGGGAATCACACAAGACTCTATGACGATCTCGGGTCTACAGACTAACCTGCACAAGTGTCACCAGAGAACTGCCATCTGACGTGAGGTATAATACCATCTGGGAGTTCTCGGCGAGTCCGTCTAGTGTACCCAGTCTCCACTGAGCACCCGTATACCATTTCTGATGTCAAACACCAATGGATATGGGATCATCCATCGCCCATCTCATGGGTCGAGAAGCATATACGCTAGTCTACTCTGATATATCGATGACATGTCTCGATACACCCACGACTAGGAACATTAAAGGATGTACTTATGGACTACTCTGTCTCCACCAGTATGATCTGCATCATAGTCCAGGTAGTCAAGTACACATCCTAAGGGCTTTACCAACATGTAACTATAAGACAGTATCAAGAGACAAGTATACATGTTAAGATAAAGAGCAACCGGATAGCATACTATCATATCGAGCAAGAAAGTCCTCTCTATATATGTCCAAGCATCCAATATAATATACATCATCTGTACAATACTGGCCTCTAGAGCATACATACAACTAACACAGGTTAGTTCATCGACCTGAGATCGTCATTTGTCTCGTGTGATTTCCCACTGTACTTTGATTACTACCCTACCACGGCTCAAAGGAGTCGTGCAAACAGGTTTTAGTTGGGTACAGTCCCGAGCCACATGGAGGCAGCGAACGGATCTGCAGGGGTTCGTCTCTCCCGGTATTGGGGGTGAGGTCGAGCTGTGTCTAGGAGAGCCATTACACGAAGTCCTTGGCCAAGACAGGGGATTTACTGGTAGGTATTCCAGTAGTATCTCAGGGTGTTCTGGGCTACACTCCGACACGACTTGTACCGGTTTTGGGGGTCTGACTTTTACCAACCCCCTAGGCCCCGCCATGCGATGCTCATAGACGAACGGAACGGACTGTACGAATATTGTCACTGACAGGCTCAGTAGGGTGTCAGGATGAGTTCGCTCATCGACGTCCCTTTTAGTCAATACCTGGTAGCCCATTACGTATGGCTAATACCTCTGACGTGCTAGTGGTTAAATCCACAGCCAAAGTGTTGACGAGTCTTTAGAGTCCCCCACAGACAGTTTCTCAAGTTTCGGGCGAAACGCTGTAGAGGCCGTATGGATATATGGCAGGGTTCGATCATGTACGTGCGGTATTGCACGGATCATGATCGGACGGATAATACTAGCGGGCTTTGGTTTAAGTCGGATCCTAGTATTATACAGTGTAGATTTTCTCATTGCATTTGCATTCGGTTGGAATACAAATGCGGGTATGTATATACAGTCACGGGGTTTTCCTGTAATTTATTACGGGATCGGTTTTTTGAAGTTGCCAGTTTGTTTTTCCGGTTTCGGCCATTTTCCTTTGTTTCTTTCTTTGGTTGAATTTTGGTGGAGGGGGTTATTTGCAATTGTGCATTTTATTACGGAGAAGACTTTTTGTGGCACATGATGGTTTCATGATGGTTCCACCATCCCTTGACTTTTATTTGTTCATCATGACTTGAATTGAGAGGTGATGGGTTTTGGTTTTTGATTGGGTTGTGATCATTGTTCCTTATCATGATCAACCTTTTTCTCTCTCTTGGATGATTGCTCATTTCCCTTCCCCATTATCATAGGCCAGCCAGAAGAGGGTTCATTTTTTGGGTGAGGGAAAATTATTCATCTCATTTTTGGCTTGCTACAAAAATCCCTCACCTCTCTCCAAAGTTCATTCTTCACCTCCACCAAAATGGCAACTTCACAACCCTTTGAGACAAAATAATCCACGCTTAGCCTACAGCACTCTTGGATACGTCAGCTCGCCAACTTCGTGCCCGAGTTGCCTCGGTCCAGAGGTGGGAGCCCGTAAAAGAACCCGGCGATGTGGTGCCCTTTCCGACGAGGAGATGAAGACCGGAGATTCCGCGAGGAGAACGGGATGGAGGCCGAAGACCGAAGGACACGGATCGCTCGGTATAGCTTTCTACCCATTCTCTAGTTAGCTAGGAGTAGGTTAATGGCCCGATCCGGGTTTTTAGTACACGGTAGCGCCAGTTTCTATGTTAAAGAAAAGTATCGTTTCCGTATTTTGGCCTTGTTCAGACGGCCGGGGCGCTGCCGTGCACTTACACTAGTATCAGAGCCACGCCATTAACCTAGTCTAGCTTGCTCTAACGTGTTTACAAGTTCGATCGAACGGATTTTCCAAAAACCGCGTTTCCATGTCAAGTTTCTGTCGAATTTTTCCAGTGCTCTAAAAATTATTTGGTATATTGTAAAATTACGTGCAGGGTTTTTTATGCATTCTGTGAAAATTTGGTGCTCTGATATTACTGTTCCACCGCGGAACCGCGGCCAAACCCATGCATTGGCCACGGTTCCGCGGCCATTATGACTCCTCTCTGCACCAAATGTTTACAGTGGGCTTCTGACATGGAATTAGGGTTTTTGGTATGTTCTGTTTGGGCCCAGATTTATTTTGAGTGCTACAGTTGTACTTGGGGCCCACTTCGAGAAATTTAGTCAATCAAAAATTTTAAACATGTTAGTTCACAGTATTTACATTATATCTGCGACCGTGAATGTCATTTGATCGGTAAATCCTGTCTAACTGCTATAGCCCTTTTAGACGGATTTGCGAACGTGGCATTCATGTTGATGTTCTGTGTTGTGCTGTGATGTTGCGGATTTGTCATGGTGGATAGCCTGGATGCAATGGTAGTACAGTTTGGTTGTTTATGTACATTTGATATTGTGGGGCGAGCGTCCGACATGTGGACTGCCGTCACTGCCTGTTTGTATATTATTCTTTTGGGGCACGACCGGGCTGAGGTCGATGTACCCGTTGTATGTATATTTTACTTTCTGTACTATGATTACCCCGCAAAGGGGTGCACGGATAGCCGGGTTCTAGTGGGCAACGGGCCCGCATCTCATGGCTTTGAGACGGAGGAGGATTCACTCTAGAATTGGCAGGCTATTCGCCGCACTCGTAGGAGGTATAGGTTGACCCAAGGAGGGGTGCCCAAGTTACCGGATTCCGTGAAGTGCTGGGTGGTCCATTCACGTTGCTGAAGGGGGCTGCCTCGCTTCAGGTTTTGGCGGGTAACTTGTCGCGCTCATAGGGGTCTAGGATTTCATTGCACAGGCTATCCACACGACCAGGGGAACGTCGGGTTTCAGTAGCGGCTCTATGAAACCCGGGGATTCCAGATATCTGTATTGTTCTGTGATGCTTATTACATTTCTGTGATGTTGCATTTTATCACGCCTTGAGCGAATATTATATATTGATATATATACTAGTAGATGTTGTATATGTTTTGCATCCGCGCTAGTCCAGTCCCCGCTCTGTCGTTAGTTAAGTAACCTAACGGGTAATGACGGGACCCAGTGGCGAATGCGGATGGCATATACGTACATCATTATTTTCGTTCTTTATTGGTGTGATCAATTGATGGGACTGCATTGATTCGGATCAATGCAAGCTAAACAAACCTATTCTGATATTGGAACAATTTTCAAAAAGCTGTTATTGCAAGGACGTTCTCTTTTGTTTTGCACAGTGGTATTCAGTTGGAATATCCTGCACCTCAGTCGACGAGGCAAGTGTTAGTTATATGTATGCCCTAGAGGCCATTACTATACATAGGATGTATATTGTAGTGGATGCTTGGACATATATAGGGAGGACTTTCTTGCTCGACATGATAGTATGCTATCTGGTTGCTCTTTACCTTAACGTGTATACTGATTGTCTCTCTGTTACATGTTGGTAAAGACCTTAGGATGTGTACTTGACTACCTGGACTATGATGCGGATCATACTAGTGGGGACATGGTAGTCCATAAGCACATCTTTCAAGGTCCCTAGTCGTGGGTGTATCGAGACGGGGCATCGATATACCAGAGTAGACTAGCATATAACTTCTCGACCCATACAGATGGGCAATGGATGATCCCATATCCATTGGTGTTTGACATCAGAGATGATATACGGGTGCTCAGTGGAGACTGGGTACACTGGACGGACTCGCCGAGAACTCCCAGATGGTATTATACCTTACGTCAGATGGCAGTTCTCTGGTGACACTGGTACAGGTTAGTCTGTAGACCGGAGATCGTCATAGAGTCTTGTATGATTCCTAATGTGCTTTGATTTCCACCTTACCACGTCCAAGAGGGCGTGCAAAACGGTGGTTTTTGGGTACAGTCCCGAATCACATGGAGGCAATGAGCGATAGGAGGGGATTCGTCTCTCCCGGTATATGGAGTTGATGTTGCGCTGTGTTCGATTGGCTATAACCGGAAATCCCTAGCCAGGGTTGCTGAGATTTACTGGTAAGTGTTACCAGTAGTTTCTCGAACTGTTATAGACCTCATATCGACACGACTTATCGAGCTATTGGGGTCTGACGTTTACCACCCCTAGGCGAGATATGCGACATATCAGACGATCAGACCGGACTGTACGGTAAGTGTTACTGGTTGGATTCACAGGAGTGTGAGCGGGCTTGCTCGTCGATCTTCTAATCGCTCAATACCCGAATGGCCGTTACGTTTAGCAGACCGCTTGCGGCTTGTGGGTGTTTGATATGATCATCACCTGCTGCCGGCGTATTGACGAGTCTTTAGAGTCCTACACAGAGGTTTCCTGGCTCAAGCGAAACGAAATAGGAGCGCATATGAGATATGTGCGGGACCGAGAATAATACCAGTATGTGATACTGTATTTGATTCTCGCGATTTGTAACATTGATCGGTTATATGCGATATAGCCGGGTTATCGGATCAAGTGTTGATTCGATAAGTTGTTACTATTGATATTAGTCGGTTATATGCGATATGACCGGATCGTTAAATCAAGTATTGATTTAATGATTTAATGTATAATTATATATTAGATATATTACTTTACATTAACTAATATTGGTTCACTTAAAATGGATTTTCTCACTTGATGTGCACATTGTATATATGATATAGTTTTGTGCACTAGTTTGTATCATGTTTGATGATACATGATAGTTTGTGTGTATGATTAAACCATGGTTTGTTAATGGTTAGGGTTTTGTTTATTTACTTATTCATTTATTTATTTATTCATTTTGAAAGATAAATAAAATGGTGGCTTATTTTGTTTCTTTCATGAAACTTCATGAAGTGTTGAAAGCTTGACCATTTTGCTTGTTTCCATTAACCTAACCATTCAACCTAACCATGGTTTATTCTCTACACCTAACTATGGTTGCCATTATGATAAGTATCATATTATTTCTTATTTTAGAAAATAACTCATCATATTCTTTTCTTCTTCTTCTTCTTCTTCATCACGGAGCAATGGAGGTGGAGGACCGGATCTACAAAGGTTGTATTTCCGTTCATTTAGTTAAGTTGTTAACTAGTTGCTTGTTTCGCCTATTTTCTAGTCAACGATCCGTATTAGGGTTTCTCGGCACTTGTAAAATTTGAAATTGGCATGGTTGATGCCTTGTGAGACCTCATTAGCGTGCCTAGAAACCTTACAGCAAGGGCCGAGATCCCTTCACCTGGAGTGACCCCTTGGACAGAAGTTTGCGTCAGGGTAATAACTTCACTATAGCCGATTGCCTTTTGCTTTGCATCGTGGTATTCAGTTGGAATATCCTGCATCTCATTCTACGGGGAAAGAGCCGAGATCCCTTCACCGGGAGTGACCTCTTTAGCAAAGGTTTTCGTCACTATATTTTTATAAAAGCTATCCGGTTCCTTCAACGATATCAAGTTCATTACGTTAAAGGTTTTTCGCCAAAAACCATTCGTAGCCCTCCGTCATTTCAGAAAGGTAGCACTTAGTATTCATGCTATGTATGTTGGCCTTCGTCAAGGCATAGTGTATGGTAGCTATTTGTTACTTTTCTGCAGCATAGATAGATGCGTTGGTTTGGGACAGTCGTACTACTATTTTGGCCTTCGTCAAGGGTATGTACGGGTGGGTTCAAATTAACCTGGATAATGACGGGTAGAACTTGACATGTGACTTATGATATGTTGGCCTTCGTCAAGGTCATAAGAGCATGGGGTAAAAATCACATCGGGAGTTTCTAAAGAAACTGAAACTTGCCAGATATGCGCATACCTTCTGGAGTGTGATAACGTGAGTGGATTCCATCACGTTATCATGCGATGATAGTTGGATCCCGATTCCCACTGATGAGTTGGTTTACTCCTCGGGTGATCCCGACTAATTCTTCTTTCAGGTTTGGAGGAGAATTTGAAGTTACAGTGGGAGGTTTCCTGATTAGATAAATTGATAACCATTCTGATCTAGGTTAGAGTGCACGCTGAGTGTTTCTTTTCTCTCTCTCTCTGGCAGCGACCATGGCCCGACCCTTGACTATGACTCAGTGACCAAGTTGACCGAACCTTTTTAAAACACTGGCTTTTGGATTGTCAGAGTTGCATACCTCATTCCCACTCCTACTTTTACCCTTTTCTCCAGGACACCCCGTATTACTACGAATGTCCACTTCCATTGGATAAAACCATCGTATGGTTATATACGAACTCGAAGGAATTTATTCGAGAATGGTTTCCGGTTCTGGAGAAAACGGATAGGACTATTCAGTTGTCTCTTCCTTTTACCTTCTCTCAGGTTGCGAGTGTTCCTTGGATTAGGACGGTACACCTATTACGCTTATTGGATAGTCTTCTTTCAAACCATAGGCCGGTGCCGAACGGTAGGGAATGAAGAAAACCATTTAGCCTAAAAGGTGTACAGAAGGTATTAAGTAAAGACAAATAAAGGGATTAGTAAGAGGGCAAAGTAAACTGCGACTGCTATTCACGACCAAACCAAGTATTTCTTCGCCAATCCTACATCACCTTTGTATTTCTCCAGAACACTCCGTATCACTATGAAGATCCACAGTTATTTGGATACTCCATCATATGGTTATATACGAACTCGAAAGGAACTTGTTCCAGTTCGGGGATGGATTCTGGTTCAGGAGAAATAAGAATAAGGTTTTATTCGGTTGTCTTTTATCTTCACCTTCTCTCGCATTGCGAATGCTCCTAGGATTAGGACAGTACATCCATTATGCTTATTGGATAGTCTTCTTCCAAACCATAGGCTGGTGCCGAACAGTAGGGAAGGAAGAAAACCATTTAGCCTAAGAGGGTGTACAGAAGGTAATGACTAAAGACATATAAAGGGATTTGGAGAAATGGCAAAGAAATATACGGTTTCAGTTGTGAATCTGATAATGGAAGAGGCATTACTAGGAAAACCCGGATACCCCATCGAAACATTTCAATGTTTCAGTTTCACTGTGTACTGTTTAAAGAAAACTGATTTCCCAATTAGCCCTTGCTCCAGGGTATGTATTTACCAGGTATGATTCTCACATCTGTATGGTTTTACAGATGATGAGTGGGAGTAAGTTATTGGGAATTAGGTGATTGTCCTCATTATATCGGGATTCGTTGTAATTGGTGATATTTGAGGAAGTCACCTAGGTTATTTGCCGGACAGCAAATATTTGGTTTTGAATATCCGTTGTTATGAACCAATTTCAAATTGATATATCTGTACGTCTATTTTTATAGAGTGAGATATAACTTTTTGAAATTATGTCTATGACATTTACCTATATCAGTGGATGGTTAGGTAAGGAGCATTGAACAACGGTGTAATTCTTCTTAACCATAAGTACAGTTTTCAACCTACGACACACAGGGAATGAGTTATTAGACTCAAGGGACTTATACAGAGTATTGTATGTTGTCCAGTGTCCATTAGGACAGAGGGGTTGGTACTCGTACTATATTCTGTTTACTTATGACTTCTCTAGTTCTTAGACATGTGTTTCGTAGAAATACAAGGTCTAAGTTTTGAGAAGTTATAGGTATAAGAGTAAAGTAGAGAACCAGATGTTGCAAGTATCGGGATTCTTCAAGGTGATCGAAAATGTAGATACTTGTGTATAGTATTCAGTTGATAGTAATGGTTTTAAGAGAACTTGTTTCTCTTTCAGGTTACTCATAATTAGAAGCACTCCTAAGTTGAGTAATGTTGATCGGCCTCCTTCCATTTAGTTGACATGCACTGGAGACAACAGCATGATTTGAATCTGGTTCCAATTAAATCTGTGCCTCTGTTTCTATATTGGATATAGAACAGTTCATATCTTAACGATGTTAAGGTACGGGGAGTTGTCCGGCTTATGCTTAAAACCAGACTCTGGATAACTCAAGGCACGTTTCCGTAATGGCTGTTTGTGGGTTGACCCGGGCTATGACGTGGGTTGACTTTCTACCATCTGGAAGATCAATAGTGATATTGTTCTAGACTCGCCACAGTTTTAAATAAAATGGATTTTTCAGAAAACAGAAGTGGGAGTATGGTAGAACTGGAAGTGATTCCAGAACCGCAAACGATTACGGAAAATTTGATAAGAACCTAAAGATTCAATCTGGTTTGACATTCCATTGGCCACTCCGCAGATATGATGGGTAACCTCAGGCACTCGAGAGGTACTTCGGTATGCTCAAAGACGGTGACGGAGAGGTTCTTGTTTACCCAAAACTTGACACTACTGTTGTTCCAGGCTATGAGATCCGGCAGAAGGATGAGTATAGCGTCGTTCTAAACAGGCTTTAGAAGCGTACGTGTATATGACTCTGCCAGAGGGTTGTCGTAGTCAGTGGGAGCAGCGGAAGCATAGTGGACAAGTGGCTTATGTCTATTTATTGACTAAAGCAGATATAGCGGAGATAGACCATCTATTTCTGATGTGACAGTCATATGTTTGACTTCATCAGAATAGGGGATGGATCTGTTAAGAAGGTAGTAGGGTGTGATGTCCTGGTATTTGGATGACATACACAGAGTAGGAAGTGATATTCCTATACTACGATCGGTTATACTTTGGTCGTCACACAGTGGTTTCTCCACAAAGGACATGGAAATTACATCAGATATTCTGGTTACTAGATCTATGGTTTTAGATCTAGATTTGGGTAGTTTCCCAATCTGGGTACTTAGACAACATTCTACAGGTGTTTTAGAATGGACAACTCCTGGCACGGTAGCGTACCTGCAAGTGATGGAGTCACCCTCTCTGAAGGTGTCTTACAGACTAAATGGGAGAGAGATGTGCATGATTGGCAGATCACTTGCTTAGGCAATTGAGTCAATCATGAGATGTCAAGTACCACACCAGATATTGTTTTTGCAGTAGATGCAATAAGTTGATATTGATCCAATCCTGGAGGAACATTCGGAAGCAGTTTTAGAACATAAGTGGATGTTCTAGGGATATGATAACGACAGCCTCTTTCGGGAGACATTTATCATTCCAGGCTTCCAAGGTGACCTGGATGACAGAGTGGCTGTCAGAGTTATAGTTTTCCCTCTGACGAGGGGCAGTGTTTTGGACAGGTGATCCAAGCGGACACTGAGGGAGGCATGGCGCAGGATACTGATTGGTTTCAGTTGACGATACAGTCTAAGAAGTTTGGATTTGGAGATCATTTATGAACTAGGTCCCATCAGATATCCAGACACATTCTAAGACAGGTATTGCTCATTTCGGGAGATGGCTTTCTCCACGAACTTGAGATAAAGAGAGACATAGAAAGAAACATCAGAGCGGATCCACTCACTGAGGCTATTCCTCGAACGCATTAGTTTCGCAAACGGGGTTTGTGAGACTGATTAGTAGAGGAGTTGGGTGTTCGGTAACACACGGGCTGTGAGTATGCGACATCGCAATAATTAGCCTTGAGTGCAAGTGGGAGATTGTTGGAGATAGTGCCCTCAGAGTCAATTATTGGATCACAGGCACGTGATTGCAATGATTGAGAGAGGACCTATGCCGGTAGGACAGTTACTCAAGATGATAGTATGCTATCCAATTTATCTTTATCATCATGTACTGTTTTAGGTGAGCTTACATGTCACTATTGCGCGTTGATAGAGCCCTTAGGATTCTTGCTTGACGGCCAGCAGTATGATGGCGATCATATACGTGGGAGCTGGGGTCTATAAGCACATCCTTAAAAGGTCTCTAGTCGTAGGAGTTTTCGAGACATGGCATCAATACTCCAGAGTAGGCTAGTGTATACAGTCGAGACCCCGACGAGGGGCGGTGGCCGGTCTCACAAGCCACTGGTGTCAGTTGGATCACCTAAGATGTATACAGGTGCTCTTTGGGTTATGAGTACACTGGACAGGACTCGCCGGGAACATGCTAGTTGGTCTTATACCTGACGTCGGATAGTAGTTCCCTGGTGACATGTGTACAGGTTAATTCATCGACCTGAGATCGTCATTTGTCTCGTGTGAGTTCCCACTGTACTTTGATTACTACCCTACCACGGCTCAAAGGAGTCGTGCAAACAGGTTTTAGTTGGGTACAGTCCCGAGCCATATAGAGGCAATGAGCGGATCTGCAGGGGATCGTCTCTCCCGGTATTGGGGGTGAGGTCGCGCTGTGTCTAGGAGAGCCATTACACGAAGTCCTTGGCCAAGGCAGGGGATTTACTGGTAGGTATTCCAGTAGTATCTCAGGGTGTTCTGGGCTATACTCCGACAGAACTTGTACCGCTTTTGGGGGTCTGACTTTTACCAACCCCCTAGGTCCTCCATGCGATGCTCATAAACGAACGGACCGGACTGTACGGATATTGTCACTGACAGGCTCAGTAGGGTGTTAGGATGAGTTCGCTCATCGACGTCCCTTTTGGTCAGTACCTGGTAGCCCATTACGTATGGCTAATACCTCTGACGTGCTAGTGGTTAAATCCACAGCCAAAGTGTTGACGAGTCTTTAGAGTCCCCCACAGACAGTTTCTCAAGTTTCGGACGAAACGCTGTAGAGGTCGTATGGATATATGGCAGGCCTCGATCATGTACGTGCGGTATTGCACGGATCATGATCGGACGGATAATACTAGCGGGTTTTGGTTTAAGCCGGATCCTAGTAATATACAGTGTAGATTTTGTCTCATTGCATTTGTATTCGGTTGGTATACAAATGCGGGTATGTATATACAGTCACGAGGTTTTCCTGTAATTTATTACGGGATCGGTTTTTTGAAGTTGCCAGTTTGCTTTCCGGTTTTGGCCATTTTCCTTTGTTTCTTTCTTAAGCTGAATTTTGGTGGAGGGGGTTATTTGCAATTGTGCATTTTATTATGGAGAAGACTTTTTGTGGCACATGATGGTTCCACCATCCCTTGACTTCTATTTGTTCATCATGACTTGATTTGAGAGGTGATGGGTTTTGGTTTTTGATTGGGTTGTGATCATTGTTCCTTATCATGATCAAGCTTTTTCTCTCTCTTGGATGATTGCTCATTTCCCTTCCCCATTATCATAGGCCAGCCACTTCTTGGAGGAAGAGGGTTCATTTTTTGGGTGAGGGAAAATTATTCATCTCATTTTTGGCTTGCTACAAAAATCCCTCACCTCTCTCCAAAGTTCATTCTTCACCTCCACCAAAATGGCAACTTCACAACCCTTTGAGACAAAGTAATCCACACTTAGCCTATAGCACTCTTGGACACGTCGGCTCGCTAACTTCGTGCCCGAGTTGCCTCGGTCCAGAGGTGGGAGCCCGTAAAAGAACCCGGCGATGTGGTGCCCTTTCCGACGAGGAGATGAAGACCGGAGATTCCGCGAGGAGATCGGGATGGAGGTCGAAGACCGAAGGACATGGATCGCTCGGTATTGCTTTCTACCCATTCTCTAGTTAGCTAGGAGTAGGTTAATGGCCCGATCCGGATTTTTAGTATGCGGTAGCGCCAGTTTCTATGTTAAAGAAAAGTATCGTTTCCGCATTTTGGCCTCGTTCAGACGGCCGGGGCGCTGCCGTGCACTTACAATGTGATGGGATACAATATTTGGAATCCACAAGTAGTTATGAGATAACTAATTTGAATGTTATAAATCTAACAATTTAGTCTCATTTGATCGGTTGCCACGAGATTTTGATGTGATCAAAAGTCCGTTGCAATCACGTAGCGTACGCGGATACTCGCCGGGTAACATTATTAGATAGCCACGCCCCATAGCCCCGACAAAGTGACTGTAGGAGAACCCCGTCGCCAAAAGCATCCGTTCGGGTGCTCGCGGCAGCGGTGTTCCGCCTTAGTGCACTTCGTCGACGGTATCGGGAGGTGTGGCCGTCTACTAAAGTTTCCGACGAGCATTCGATCTGGATGTCGGGAATCTTATTGAATTGCCCGACTTGTTATTGTAAAGCGTTTCCAATATCGAGACTAAAATGCGGGGTTTATAATTGTTAAGCATGTGATGTCTAAGGAATTCATTTGGTTAGGCATGTGATGTCTAAGGTGGTTGCAGATTCCAACTGTTATAGTTTTTCACTTTCTTTTCTGCGACCGTAAGTGTAATATATGGGGTATCACCGGTTTCGTTGCTATATGTCAACGACAATTGGAATACGCATATTTACTTACGTTGATGACATGTGATGTTATGTGTTGCTGTGATATGTTATATTGGATCGTCGTGATTGAATAGCCGGGGGTTTTATATGAGATGAGAGTTTTTATTTTCATTCATGTAAAATTCATCATATGTAATATTCTTTTATTGGGGCATTTCCGGGTTGAGGATGATGTCACCATTGTATATTATTTACTTTTCCGCATTAGGATAGACCCAAGGCGGGGAGCACAAGTAACCGGGTTCTAGGGTCCAGTGGGAGACCATCTCGAGGAGTCGAGACCGGGTCTCCTAACTCTAGAATTGGTAGGGTTGCTTACCGCTCTCGTAGGGGTCTAGGGGTGTGGGATTGGTTATTCATCACGACAGTGGAATCCGTGTTTTATACAGGCTTAATTTAAAACACGGAAATCCTAGAATATCCAATATTTCATATGTTTTATTTTGCTGCGATATTCTGTGATGTGATCATTGATTATATTCTGAGACGAATACTTATATTATATATATTTGATATATATTATATATTGTTGCTTTCGTTTCATATGTGATGCTTGGAAAGCATAATAAAATGGAACTTCATTAATGAGATTAATGAAATAAAAGAAACCTAAAGATGTTGTAGAAACTTGTCTCGAAAACTGGTAGCTCTAGTTCTTGCTTTGCATAGCGGTATTCCTTGTAGAATATCCGGCACCTTATTCGATAAGGAAAGAGCCGAGATCCCTTCACCGGGAGTGACCTCTTTAGCGAAACTAGCAGATGCTACAAACTCGGTTTGTCTTTTGATTGTTTTTATGGTTTTTGCTTTGCATAGTGGTATTTGTGAAATATCCTGCACCTTATTCGATAAGGAAAGAGCCGAGATCCCTTCACCGGGAGTGACCTCTTTAGCAAAACTAGTAAATGCCTCGAAAACACTCCTTTTCAAAATCACTCGATTCTACGACGATATCAAGTTCATTACGCAAAAGATTTTCTTAAGAACCTGTCGTAGCCCTCCGTCATTTTAGGAAGTAGAGTACTTAGTATTCGTGCTGCGTTTGTTGACCTTAGTTAAGGCGCAGTGTGCGATGTCTTCCTACATAGCTTATGATGTGATTAATTAGGACAGTCATGTGACTTTGTTGACCATAGTTAAGGGTCATGTGGGTGGGTCTAATTAATCACGAAATGAACGGGTAGAAGTTGACTAGTGCTTATAATTTGTTGACCATAGTTAAGGTCATAAGTCACCAGGGGTAAAATATTATCGGGAATTTCAAGTGTTGAAATTTGCAATGAGATTGCATACCTTCTATGAGATAGTTGGATCCCGATACCCACTATGAGTAAGAGTTACTCCTGGAAGAGTTTTACATATTACAAATAGCCGATCAAGTAGGTGTCTAGAAAGGTGTTAACGGGGTTACGCCCCTGGGAAAACGAGGTTTATTTTAATTAGGTACGTAATAAAGCACGGGGAAGCTCCCTCAAAGTACCGGCACTGGCCTGGCCGAAAGATTGGCGAACTTATAGGGTGTAATTAATCCCGGCTAGTCTTTCCTTTTAAGGGTTTGAAAATAGATTTGACTAAAACAGTGGGAGCCATCCTAATTAGATATATTAATAACCAATCTAATCTTGCAAGAGCATACGCTGAGTGTTTTCATCTCTCTCTCTCCAGGTAGCGACCATATCACGCCTTAATCAAGATAATAATATGGATGTATTGACCGAACCCGCTTGTTATACTGAGCAAGGGAACGTTGGTCCCGCTCCAATCTATAATTGTTATAAGACCGAGCAGAAAATAGGGGATTACCAGAATTCCCGTGCCGCCCAAATGAAGAAAGTGCATGATGACACATCTTCTTCGGGTGTGTTCATTACCGAAAACTGTTTCTCAGTATCCTTTACGTCCTGGATATGAGATACCGGATCAGGATCCCATATATATAATCTGTTACATGGGCTACAGATAGGTAGAGAACTGAGAATGGGTGATAAGTTTTAAGAGTTAGAAACGGTGCAATTGTTGTAGCTAAGTGTGTTGGTAGTTATCACTCTGTATTACCAAATACATTGATTCTGAACGAATGTTATTAGATACCGAACCTGATACACAATATCATATCAGTCTCTTTATTTAGTAAAAAAGGATATAATTTTGTATTGTTGGATAGTATTTTGAACATTTCCTATATCAAGAGTTGATCGGTTCAGGCACGTTATCTAAAAGCATATACGTTCTAAATCAAACTACAGTTTTTAACGTACAAAACACACACAAGAGGAAGAGTTCAGAAATGAACGAATCCTTCTTGAGGTATTGTAGACTAGGTCATATCAATGCAACCCGACTAGCTAAGTTACATAAAGATGCATATTTTAATCGGTTTGAATTTACATCTTATAAAACTTTCCAGTCATGTCACAAAGATAAGATGACCATAGCTCCGTTTATTGGAAACAGAGAAAAAGTTAGATGAACTCTTGGGATTGATACATGATGATGTATGTGTAAGTCCATGTCACGCACCCCACAAGCTTGCGGGGAGGCGGAATATATGAAAAACGATTATCAAAGCTTCGTAACACGGACTTGAGCGCATGAATCGTATCTAAACCGTTACTAGCAAACTACGAGAGGTTTAACTACTCTGATTCGAAGTTATACCTCACGTTACTTGTCTTTCGGGTCTTCATCGCTGTCCTCCACTCCTCGTAGGCTCTTTGGTGCTAGTTATATGTATGCCCTAGAGGCCATTACTATACATAGGATGTATATTGTAGTGGATGCTTGGACATATATAGAGAGGACTTTCTTTCTCGACATGATAGTATGCTATCTGGTTGATCTTTACCTTAACGTGTACACTGATTGTCTCTCTGTTACATGTTGGTAAAGCCCTTAGGATGTGTACTTGACTACCTGGACTATGATGCGGATCATACTAGTGGGGACATGGTAGTCCATAAGTACATCCTTCAAGGTCCCTAGTCGTGGGTGTATCGAGACGGGGCATCGATATACCAGTGTAGACTAGCGTATACCTTCTCGACCCATACAGATGGGCGATGGATGATCCCATATCCATTGGTGTTTGACATCAGAGATGATATACGGGTGCTCAGTGGAGACAGGGTACACTGGACGGACTCGCCGAGAACTCCCAGATGGTATTATACCTTACGTCAGATGGCAGTTCTCTGGTGACACTGCTACAGAGTAGTCTGTTGACCCGAGATCGTCATAGAGTCTTGTGTGGTTCCCACTGTGCTTTGATTTCCACCTTACCACGTCCAAGAGGGCGTGCAAAACGGTGGTTTTTGGGTACAGTCCCGAATCACATGGAGGCAATGAGCGATAGGAGGGGATTCGTCTCTCCCGGTATAGGGAGTTGATGTTGCGCCGTGTTCGATTGGCTATAACCGGAAATCCCTGGCCAGGGTTGCTGAGATTTACTGGTAAGTGTTACCTGTAGTTTCTCGAACTGTTATAGACCTCATATCGACACGACTTATCAAGCTATTGGGGTCTGACGTTTACCACCCCTAGGCGAGATATGCGACATATCAGACGACGAGACCGGACTGTACGGTAAGTGTTACTGGTTGGATTCACAGGAGTATGAGCGGGCTTGCTCGTCGATCTTCTGATCGCTCAATACCCGGGTGGCCGTTACGTTTAGCAGACCGCTTGCGGCTTGTGGGTGTTTGATATGATCATCATCTATTGCCGGCGTATTGACGAGTCTTTAGAGTCCTACACAGAGGTTTCCTGGCTCAAGCGAAACGAAATAGGAGCGCATATGAGATATGTGCGGGACCGAGAATAATGCGTGTATGTGATACCGTATTCTATTCTCGCGATGAATGTATCGATTAGTTGTATGCGATATAACCTAGTTATCGAATCAAGGATTGATTCGATAAATCGATACATTGGATATTAGTCGGTCATATGCGATATGACCGGATCGTTAAATCAAGTGTTGATTTGATGATTTAATGCATAATTATATATTTGATATATTACTTTGCATTAACTAGTATTTGTTCACTTAAGATGGATTTTCTCACTTGATGTGCACATTGTGTATATGATATATTTTTGTGCACAAGATTGTATCATGTTTGATGATACATGCTTGTTTGGGTGTATGTTTGGTTTAAACCATGGTTGGTCAATGGTTAGGGTTTCACTTGATTTATTTGCTTGTTTATTTATTTATTCATTCATTTTGGCAAAAGGAAAAATGGTGGCTTTCTTTGTTTGCTTGTTGAAGCTTCATGAAGCTTTGAACAAGTCCACCATCTTTGTCTCATGCTTAACCCTAACCATTCAACCTAACCATAGTTTATTCTCTACACCTAACCATGGTTGCTAGATGATAAGTATTCATTTAGTTTTCTATTATGGATAACTTATGATATTATCTTCTTCTTCTTCTTCTTCTTCAAGAAGAAAGAAGCTTGCTAGCTTCAATGGTGAATTAAGAAAAAGAGTGAGAAATCCAATTTTAAAGTGAACCCACTTCCTATTTCTTCATCCTCTACCACTTGCCAAGTAGTATAGGGTGTTTTCTTCAGAAGTTTCATGACTTGGTGAAGTTGGAGCTTGATCTTATGTTGCCTCGACGTAGATCATCTTCGGCATCGAAGTCGACGACCTAGCCCGATCATTTCTTCGATGAAACCACCGCGAGAGTCCGGGATCCGATGGGTACAGCGGAGGGACTTCATCACGGAGCTATGGAGGTGGAGGACCGGATCTACAAAGGTTGTATTTCCGTTCACTTAGTAGTTAAGATGTTAACCTGCTTGATGTTTCGCCTATCCTCTAGTAATCGATCTTACATTAGGGTTTCTCGGCACAAGAAAAATTTGATTTTGGCATGGTTGATGCCTTGTGGAACCTCTTTAGTGTTCCTAGGAACCCTACATTTGGAACGTCGGCACCTCAACGGCCTCCTCGAGTCAAAGACGATCCACCCGAGAGCTGCTACTCCAAGCTTGACCTCTAACTTGAGGTAACTAGGTTACTCAAAATGCTAATCTAAGCAACCTAGGGGATATAGAGTAGGATTGTGGATTAACAAGTCTTGCTAACCCTTGATCTCAACACATGAGAAGTTAGGGTTAGGGTTTGAAGAGAGAGAGCTTGAGGAGAGAGAAGGTGAGAATGAAAATCCTTTTGGATAAATGATATCATTTGTGTATATATGAAACATATCATATATATTAAATGAATAACAAATAATGATATATCATCATGTTTCATTAATACACTAAGTGATTCATCACATGAGTCATATGAATCATAAATGAATCATTAACTCCATGGATGATTCACTCTCATGACTCATTAATCCAATAAATACTAATGCCACCATACCTTCCAAGTCATCATCCTTCAAGAAGCTTCCCGACAAATTATGAGAACGCCCCTCCTATCCATGAAAACACGGAAAAATATTAGACCGTATAAATCCAATAATCCGATACTAGAATCTGGCTTAAACCAAAACCAACTAGTAAAAACTGTCCGAACATCGTACGTGCGTAAAAACACGTATGCGTCCGAACCCTGTCGTAAAACCATACGACCTCTATATCGTTTCGCCCGAAGTAGGGAAACTCTCTGTGTGGGACTCTAAAGACTCGACACTACGCTGGAAGTGGGTTTAACCACAGACCGCAAGCGGCACTAGCTGTACGTAACGGTCCCCAGGTAGATGTCGATAAGAAGGCCGATGAGGAAACCCATCCGAACTCCTACTGAGCATGCTGTGACAATCTCCGTACAGTCTGGTCTGTTCGTCTAGGACTATCGCATATCGGGCCTAGGGGGCGGCAAGCGTCAGTCCCCTAAAAGCGGTATAAGTCGTGTTGGAGCGAAGCCCATTACACCTTGAGAAACTACTGGAACCTTCCAGTAAATCTCGCTTGCCCTGGCCAGGGACTTTGCGTAATGGCTCTCTGACACAGCACGATATCAACTCCCAATACCAGGAGAGACGAATCCTGTCTAACCGCCACTGCCTCCATGTGGTTTGGGACTGCACCCAACTGCTACCTGTTTGCACGACTCCTTTGAGCCGTGGTAGGGTAGCAATCTAAGAACAATGGGAACACACTCGAGGCGAAGCAGCAGTGTCAAGTCGACGGACTAAGTTGTACTCATGTCACCTGGGAACTGTTAACTGACGATGGGTATAATACCAACCAACAGTTCCCCGCGAGTCATGTCCGGTGTACCCGTAACCTAACGAGCACCTGTATACTATCTCCAGTACGACGTACTGATGGCTGTGGGACAGATCATCTTCCCAACTGGGATGAGAAGCGTACACACTAGTCTACTCCGGAGTATCGATGCTCTGTCTCGATAATCCTACGACTAGGGACCTGTATAGGATGTTGCTTATAGACTACCCAGCCCCCACTAGTGTGACTGCCATCACAACGCTGGTAATCAAGCAAAGATCCTAAGGACTCTACTAATATGTATAAGCGATACGTTACATATGTAGGGTTGCTAGGCACACGCACAAGGGTCTACGAGGCATCAACCATGCCCGATTAAAATTTAAGCCGTGCCGAACAACCCAAAGCCGGATCTTTATACTAGAGTTTAGGCGAAAACTAATATGTTAAACAGTTTAACACTAAGTGAAAGGGATTACAACCTTTGTAGATCCGGTCCTTCACTTCATTAGCTCCGTGTAGATGTCCCCATCGCTGCGATCGTGAACTCCGGACTCTAGAGAAGCTTCATAAGAAGAACGAACGTGCTTGCTTCGATGACTTCGAGGCCGAAGATGATCTACGTCGGGGAGACACTAACTCAAGCTATTCCTTCACTAGGTCATGAACTTTGTAAAGAGAACACACTCTACTACATGGCAAGTAGTAGAGGATGAAGAAGTAGGAAGTGGGCTCACTTTAGAATTGATTTTCTCACACTTTTTCTCATGGCACCATTGGAGCTAGTAAGCTTTTCATGGAGCTTAATGAAGAAGAAGAAGAAGAAAGAATAATCTTATCATATGAATTATTATCCTCTCAATAATGTAACCATGGGTGAGTTAAGCTATCATGCTTAACTCATGTAGAGAATTAACCAAAGCATGAGGTTAAGGGTTGGATTAACTAGATATCCAGAAGAATGACAAAAGAGTTGACTTTGTCAATGTTTCCACAAGCTTCATGAAAGCTTGAGAACTTTGACAAAGTCTTTCTCTTTTGTTATTCTTAAGATATAAACAAAACCCTAATCTTTACCCTAATCTTGGTATAAGTCTCATACACCCATCATTGATGTATCATCAAGCATGACACAATCATATGTACACAAATATATATCACATATACACTTATGCACAATCAAGTGAGAAAATAAATCTTAAGTGAGCTAATACAAGTTAATGTAATGTAATATATCAAATATATAATTATACATTAAATTATTAAATCAACTCTTGATTTAATAACCCGGCTATAACCAACTAATATCATGTGTAACAACTTATCGAATCAACACTTGATCCGATAACCCGGCTATATCGCATACAACCGATCAATATTACAAATCGCGAGAATAGAATACGGTATCTCATATCGTATCAATCTCGGTCCCGTACATATCACATATGTGCTCCTACTCCGTTTCGCTTGAGCCAGGAAACCCCTGTATAGGACTCTAAAGACTCGTCAATACGCCGGCAGTAGGTGATGATCATATCAAAACACCCACAAGCCGCAAGCGGTCTGCTAAACGTAACGGCCACCCGGGTATTGAGCGATCAGAAGATCAACAAGCAAGCATGTACATTCTCCTGTGAATTCAATCGGTAACACTCCCGTACAGTCCGGTCTCTTCGTCTGATATGTCGCATATCTCGCCAAGGGGTGGTAAACGTCAGACCCCAGTAGCTCGATAAGTCGTGTCGATATGAGGTCTATAACAGTTCGAGAAACTACTGATAACACTTACAAGTAAATCTCAGCAACCCTGTCCAGGGATTTCCAGTTATAGCCAATCGAACACAGCGCAACATCAACTCCCTATACTGGGAGAGACGAAACCCCACCTATCGCTCATTGCCTCCATGTAATTCGGGACTGTACCCAAAAGCCACCTTTTTGCACGCCCTCTTGGACGTGGTATGATGGAAATCAAAGCACAGTGGGAATCACACAAGACTCTATAACGATCTCGGGTCTACAGACTAACCTGTACCAGTGTCACCAGAGAACTGCCATCTGACGTAAGGTATAATACCATCTGGGAGTTCTCGGTGAGTCCGTCCAGTGTACCCAGTCTCTACTGAGCACCCGTACACCATGCTTGATGTCAAACACCGATGGATATGGGATCATCCATCGCCCATCATATGGGTCAAGATGCGTATACGCTAGTCTACTCTGGTGTATCGATGCCCTGTCTCGATACACCCTCGACTAGGAACTGTTATAGGATGTACTCGTCGACTACCGTGGCGCCACTAGTATGATCTCATCATAGTCCCAGTAGTCGAGTACGTATCCTAAGGGCTTTATCAACATGTAACATAGAGACAATCAGAGTACATGTTAAGATAAAGTACAACCAGATAGCATACTATCATGTCGAGCAAGAAAGTCCTCCCTATATATGTCCAAGCATCCATTACAATATACATCGTATGTACAGTAATGGCCTCTAGGGCATACATATAACTAACAACATATGCACATATTAAAGTAGACACAAACCAAGTAGCATACTACCATTTTTAGCAAAACTGTCAATACAACTGTGAATATCCCAAGCTTCCATTAAGTAATATACAAACTAGTATGATACAGTAATGGCCTTCTAGGGCATAAACACTAACAATCTCTCACTTGCACTAGGGCCATGTACTGGCATATCACAGACCTATCATCTCGAATAGCCTCTCGAACTGCGTCTGAGGAATGACCTTTGTGAATGGATCAGCAGTATTATTCTCTGTATCTACTCTCTTTACCTCGATCTCCCGGCGATCTACGATCTCCCTGATCAGGTGATACTGCCTTAAGATGTGTCTGGACTTCTGATGGGACCTGGGTTCCTTCGCTAAAGCTATAGCGTCGTTGTTGTCACAATACAGAGGTATTGGACCAACACTGGTAGGAACCACCTGAAGTTCTGTGAGGAACTTCTTCATCCAGACAGCTTCTTTTGCGGCATCGCAAGCAGCTATGTACTCCGCTTCCATCATTGAGTCAGCAACGGTTTCCTGCTTGGAACTCTTCCAACAGACTGCCCCTCCATTGAGGATAAAGATATAACCCGACATGGACTTGGAGTCATCCTTGTCACTCTGGAAGCTGGAGTCGGCAAAGGCCTCGATCTGGAGGTCTTTTCCTCCATACACCAAGAACATCTCCTTAGTCCTCCTCAGGTACTTGAGAATGTTCTTTACTGCTATCCAGTGCTTCTCCCCTGGGTTTGCCTGATACCGGCTTACAACGCTCAATGCGTATGCTACATCTGGTCTGGTACATAACATCGCATACATTATAGAGCCTACCGCAGAAGCGTAGGGTATAATCGACATGCGATCCCTTTCCAAATCAGTCTTGGGAGACATTTCTTTTGAGAGGGTGATTTCGTGACAAGCCGGTAGGTTACCGCGCTTAGAATCTTCCATACTGAATCTTTTCAATATGGTGTCTATGTATCTGGACTGCGAAAATCCCAACATCCTCTTTGATCTATCACGATAGATCTGGATCCCCAGAATGTAGGTGGCATCACCCAGGTCCTTCATGGAGAACTTCTGTGACAAGAATCTTTTGACTGACTGTAGCATAGGAATATCATTTCCTATTAGGAGAATGTCATCCACGTACAAGACAAGGAATACAACAACTCTCCCTACAATCTTACTGTATATGCATGGTTCATCTAGATTTTTGATAAAGTCGAATTCTTTGACAGTATCATCAAAACAGATGTTCCAACTCCGCGATGCCTGCTTTAGTCCATAAATGGACTTAAGCAGCTTGCACACTTTACCGCTGCTCCCACTCTGAATGAATCCCTCTGGCTGATCCATATAAACGCTCTCTTCCAAATTACCATTTAGAAAGGCCGTCTTTACGTCCATCTGCCAGATCTCATAATCGTGGAAGGCAGCAATAGCAAGAAGGATCCGAATGGATTTGAGCATAGCCACTGGAGAAAAGGTTTCGTCATAATCCAAACCAGGTCTTTGACGGAAACCCTTTGCAACAAGTCTAGCCTTATAGGTTTCAACCTGTCCATCTACACCAATCTTCTTTCTGAAGATCCATTTGCATCCTACGGGTTTTACCCCACCTGGAGCAATGTCCAAAGTCCATAAATGTTAATGTACATGGACTCCATTTCGGTCCGCATTGCATCCAGCCATTTTACCGAGTCGCCGCTCTGAATGGCTTGCTGGAAGCTAGTAGGGTCATCATTATCAATGATGCAATCTTCTCGATCCCCGTCTATGAGAAAACCGTAGTATCTCTCGGGCGGATGAGACTGCCTACTACTTCTGCGGATAGGCGCCGGTATGTCCCTTTCTTCTGAAACCTCTGGTTCTACCATACTTTCAGTAACAGCTTGTGGTTCTGGAATTTCTTCCAGTTCTACTGCGCTCCCACTCTTTTGATTTTCTAAAAATTCAGCTTCTAAGAAGTGGGCATGAAGAGAAACAAAAACCTTTTGTTCCTCTGCGTAATAGAAACAATATCCCATGGAGTTCTTTGGATATCCCACAAACTTACACTGTACTGAGCGTGCCTCAAGCTTGTCCGGATGTTGCTTTTTTACAAAAGCTGGACATCCCCATGTCTTCAGGTACTGAAGATAGGGTTTCTTCCCACTCCACATCTGATATGGTGTGGTAGGCACAGTCTTGGTTAGAACCTTGTTCAAAAGATATGCAGCTGATTCTAGTGCATAACCCAAGAAAGATCGCGGTAACTCAGCCTTACTCATCATGGAACGGACCATATCCAATAGGGTTCGATTCCTCCTTTCCGATACACCGTTGTGTTGTGGTGTGTATGGAGGAGTAAGCTGAGAGAGAATTCCATTCTCTTTTAAGTAACCCAGGAGCTCGGCACTTAAGTATTCACCACCTCGATCAGATCTCAGTGTCTTGATACTTTTGCCTTTTTGGTTTTCCACTTCATTCTTGTATTCCTGGAATTTCTCAAAGACCTCGGATTTATGCTTCATCAAGAAGATATGTCCATACCTAGAGAAATCATCCGTAAAAGTAATGAAGTAGGAATAACCACCTCGCGCATGTGTAGACATTGGACCGCACACGTCACTGTGTACGAGTCCCAAGAGCTCGCTCGCTCTTACTCCGTGTCCAGTAAACGGAGTCTTTGTCATCTTTCCCATGAGACAAGATTCACAAGTAGCATAAGATTGATATTCGAACGGATTCAAATATCCTTCTCTATGTAACTTCGTTAACCGTGTTTCATTGATGTGACCTAGTCTACAATGCCATAAAAAAGCCTGATTTATTTCTGAAGACTTTCTTTTAAGTGTGTTCTGGACATTGAAAACCTGAGCTTGACTCAATACGTATATACCGTCATCTAATGTACCGGACCCAATCAGAACTTGATTTAGGTGGATGTGAACTACATCGCTTACGAATGTAAAATCATATCTCTCTCTCGAAAGTAAGGACACTGATATGATATTACAAGTCAAACTAGGTACATACAAACAGTTACGTAGAATCAATATCTGCCCACTTGTCAAACCTAGGCGATATTCTCCCACGGATTCAGCGTCCACGCTCATTCCATTTGCAACTCTGAGAGACAAATCACCTACCCTTATAACTCTACGGTTTCTTAAAGCATGTAATGAATTACAGATATGAGATCCTGCTCCGGTATCTAGTACCCATGAAGTAGAGTTAATTGACAAATAGTTCTCAATTACAAACACACTTGAGGCCGAAGCCACAACATGCTTCGTATCCTGGCTACTGGCTTCCAAAGCCCTGCAATCCTTCTGCCAATGCACGTTCCCATAACAATAGGAACATCCCTCCTTACCTACACCAAGTCCCGAAACTTTTGCTCTTTCCTTTCCTCCTACTTTACCGACACCGTATATCGGCTTTGTAGAGGTCTTCTTCTTTTCACCCTTTGCTTTCGTCCTGGATGTAGAAGAAGAAGGTCCCCCATTAAGCAGAACTTGTGTCTCCCTGGTTTCTTTCAGGGTGTAAGTAGAGGGTAGGGACTATGGAAATAAGTCAGCGTATGACATGTTCCCCAACGTGGTCTCCAGGTCCTTGAGCTCACCAATATAGCTAGTCATTGTAAGGACGTCGTCCCCTACAGATGACCCGACAGCCAACCTCGCTTGAATTAATTCGTTCGAGGTCTCATATCTTCCGATATGAGATTGCTCTCCATATAAATCTTTGTTATGGAGAAAGATGGAAACTAAGTCCATCTTCTCATGCTGCTTCTGGTATACACCATCAACTGAAGCCAACACGAGGCACTTGGCTTTCGCTTTATCCTTTTCCCTTGTCTTATGGATATCCATATCCGCGATGGTGGAAACTGGACCTGGGACGGCGGGATCTTGAGTAGTAATAGGGTGGTCCAGCTTGTCATAGGCAATGGACATCTGGACAGACCTTTGCCAGTCATATAAGTTAGATTCAGTCAACTTGTTATCTAGATGTAACCTAGTCATGGTCACAAGGTCGCTGCAATGAAAGAGAGAGAAGAAAACACTTTAGCATGATGCTCTTGCAAGTTTAGATTGGTTTTTAATTTATCTAAACTGGATGGCTCCCACTGTTTCTCGAATCCTTCCTCAAACCATAAAAGAAGAATTAGCCAGGACTATTCTCACTGTACAATACTTGCTTAACCGTTCAGCCAGGCTACTGCCAGTACTTCGAGGGAGGTTTTCCAACGCTTTCGTGAAGTTCCTTAATTAAATAACCTCTTTTCTCTGGGGGAGTAGCCCCGCTGACACCTTTCTCGACACCTACTTGGTTTATAGCATTGATCGTTAAGTGACGAATCTCCTGATAAGTAGCATAAACTCACAGTAGGATCGGGATCCAAATACCATCGTGTGATAATGTTGAAGGAATCCTACCAACATTCATCAAACTCCAAATGGTATGCAACACTAGCAAGTTTCAGTTTCTTTAGAAACTCCCGATGTGGATTTTTGCCCCCATGTTCTTATGACCTTGACGAAAGCCAACAAATCATAAGTCACATGTCAAGTTCTGCCCATCATTATCTTGTTAATTTGAACCCACCCGTACATACCCTTGATGAAAGCCAACAAGGTAATACGACTGTCCCAAACCAACTCATCTATCTATACAACAAATGAATACCCCAGCAGCTACCAAACACTATGTCTTGACGAAAGCCAACAAACATAGCTTGAATACTACTGACCATCCATAAGAAATGACGGAGGGCTACGACTGGTTTTGGCGAAACCGTGAACGTAGTGAACTTGATATGATCGAAGGAACCTGATAGCTTTTTAAAAGGAGTGGTTAAAGCTCCGCAATTAAAAATTCTGCCCTTTTAAAATAACCGAGTGGTTTCTTTTAAATTTGTTCCAACGATTCAACTTTGGTTTATTTTCTCTGCATTAAAATAATGCGTCCCATCATTTAACCTATCATTGCAGAAAACAACGAAAATACAACGTCCTCTTATGCCATCCGCATTCGCCACTGGGTCCCGTCATCACCCGTTAGGTTACTTAACTAACGACAGAGCGGGGGCTGGGCTAGCGCGGGTGTAAAACATAAGTGACGTTTAAATAGCTATCATATATAGATATTGTACATTCGTCAGACGCAATAATAGGCATTCCAGATCTCAGATGAACATTATTGGATATATAAGCAATCCGCTTTTCCTTTGAGCCTGCAACAAAAGACGGATTACACAGTTGTGATGAATAGCCATTACCCCACCCTAGACCCCTACGGGTACGGTAAACTACCCGCCAAGTATCCGAAGTGAAGCGGTCTCCCTCAACAACGTGAGTAGGCCACTAAACACTTCAACGTACCCGGTAGTTTGTGTACCCCACCTTGGGTCTATCCTAGGAGCAAAAAACAGTAAATGAAATAATACAACGGTAGCTACAACCGCAACCTGGATGTGCCCCGCAAAAGAATATTACATCATATTATAATTTACATCGAATGAATGAATATAAAACCCATCTCAAACCCCGGCTAATCATCACAACAATCCAATCAAGTTCATATACACAAACAGTAAACATTACAGAAATGTACAACCCCCTCACAACCGACATACTAGCAGTTAGGGGAGGTTTACGAACACATTAAACATTACAGATAAAAACCCGATTAGCAAATAACTTAGAATATCGATCGACAACCTTTTGGTTATCTCATAACAACTTATGAATTCCAATTATTGTATCACATTCCGGATAAGATAGAAAATGTTAAACTTTCCGATCGAATAATCGAACACCCAAGTTTTCCCGAAACAGCTCAACATATGAAATAAGTTCAAAGACATTCACTTCATGCCTCAGTACCAACGGTCCAGCTGTAGAAGGGTCAAGCCAACGCCTCACATGTGGCACGCCGTACTGCCCCAAACTGGAAGGTTCAAAGGGCAGTTCAAGACGGTCACATAATCGAGTTAAGGTTTGTTGTCTTCTAGAGGGACCATCGCGTTACTTGCACTACTTAGAACGTCATTAAACTACGGAAAAGTCCAACAATTGGAAATTTCCCGGCAGGGGAAAAAGTGGGTATTTATATCCGGCCGAACTTTTTAACATATTCTAAAATTACCCGGAAAAACACATAGACAAAGTTTGACAATCCGATCGAATCTTCTAACTCCCAATACAACCCAGAAAAATCAACTCTTGAGTTCAGAATAAAAATTCCCAGGAAAACCAGCACTTCAAAATAGGAATTACTGTGTAAAATTAATTGACTGAAGAGACAAATTCGCCGCGGAACCGCCGCATTAGCCATGCTAATGCCGCGGTTCCGCCGCGCTATGGTCGAATTAGGTGCTCGGGCTTCACAGTAATTCTTAGAAATTCCTGCTTGGTTTTCTGCATATTTTTAATTCTAAAAAATCCACGTTTTCAAAAAATGTACAGAGAGCAACTTTGAATTAGGGTTTCGGTTCGATCGGACTTCTAACTCCGTATACGCATCGCCTAAGGCTCTAGCTAGACTCTGATACCACTGTAGGGTTTCTAGGCACACTAATGAGGTCTCACAAGTGATCAAACATGGCCAATTCTAAAATTTTCATGTGCCTACAAACCCTAATACGGATCGTTAACTAGATAAAGAGGCGATGCAAGCAAGTAAACTACTTTATTGCTAAAGTAAAGTGACTACAACCTTTGTAGATCCAGTCCTCCACCTCCTAGGCTCCGTGATGACGTCCCTCCGCTGTCCATATCGGATCCCGGACTCTAGCATCGGCTTCATCGGAGAAATGGGCGGGCTAGGTCATCGACTTCGATGCCGAAGATGATCTACGTTGAGGGAACACAAGATCAAGCTCCAACTTCACCAAGTCATGAAACTTGCGAAGAAAACACCCTATACTACTTGGCAAGAGGTAGAGGATGAAGAAATAGGAAGTGGGTTCACTTTAGAATTGGATTTCTCACTCTTTTTCTCAAGTTGCCATTGATGGTGGCAAGGTTTCTTCATTGTTGAAGATGAAGAAGATGATGAAAGAATATGATAAGTCTTTTTTCAAATAAAAAATAAAATGAATACTTATCATATACTAACCATGGTTAAGTGTAGAGACTAAACTAGGGTTAGGTGAATGGTTAGGTTAAGGGAAACAAACAAAATGGTCAAGCTTTCAACACTTCATGAAGCTTCATGAAAGAAACAAAGAAAGCCACCATTTCTATTTAACTTTTCCAAAATAAATAAACAAAATAAATAAATGAATAAGTAAACAAAACCCTAACCATTCATATAACCATGGTTTAATCATACACACAAACTCAAGTTAGCATGTATCATCAAACATGATACAAACAAGTGCACAAAAGTATATCACATATACAACTTGTGAACTTCAAGTGAGAAAATCCATTTAAAGTGAACCAATACTAGTTAATGCAAAGTAATATATCAAATATATAATTATGCATTAAATCATTAAATCAATACTTGATTTAACGATCCGGTCATATCGCATATAACCGACTAATATCCAATGTATCGGCTTATCGAATCAATCCTTGATTCGATAACTAGGTTATATCGCATACAACCATTCGAAACATTCATCGCGAGAATGGAATACGGTATCACATACACGCATTATTCTCGGTCCCGCACATATCTCATATGCGCTCCTATTTCGTTTCGCTTGAGCCAGGAAACCTCTGTGTAGGCCTCTAAAGACTCGTCAATACGCCGGCAGCAGATGATGATCATATCTGTTAGTGTATATGCCCTAGAGGCCATTACTGTATCATACTAGTTTGTATATTACTTAATGGAAGCTTGGGATATTCACCTTGTATATACAATCTTGCTCAAAATAGTAGTATGCTACTTGGTTTGTTTCTACTTCAATGTGTACATGTGTTTATTTTTGTATATCGCCTATACACATTAGTGGAGCCCTTAGGATCTTTGCTTGATTACCAGCGATGTGATGGCCGTCACACTAGTGGGGCTGGGTAATCTATAAGCACATCCTTATGCAGGTCCCTGGTCGCAGGACTATCGAGACAGGGCATCAATACTCTGGAGTAGACCAGCGCATGCGCTTCTCATCCCAGTGTGGGAGACGGTCTGTCCCACAGCCGTCAGTACGTCGTACTTGAGATAGTATGCGGGTGCTCGTTAGGTTACGGGTACACTGGACAGGACTCGTCGGGAACTGACTAGTTGGTATTATGCCTATCGTCAGTTATCAGTTCCCAGGTGACATGAGTACAGCTTAGTCCGCTGACTTGACACTGTCACTTCGCCTCGAGTGTGTTCCCACTGCACTTTGATTACTACCCTACCACGGCTCAAAGGAGTCGTGTAAACAGGTAGTGGTTGGGTGCAGTCCCGAAGCACTTGGAGGCAGTGACGGTTAGACAGGATTCGTCTCTCCCGGTATTGGGGGTTGACATCGCGCTGTGTCTAGGAGAGCCATTACACGGGTAGTCCCTGGCCAGGGCAAACGAGATATACTGGTAGGCTTCCAGTGTTATCTCAGGGTGTTTTGGGCTTCGCTCCGGCACGACTTGTACCGCTATTGGGGGACTGACGTTTACCGCCCCCTAGGCCCGCCATGCGATATATCAGACGAACAGACCGGACTGTACGGAGAATGTCACATTCAGGCTCAGTAGGAGTTCAGATGGGTTTCGCCTCGTCGGTCTTCTTGTCGGCATTACCTGGGGACCGTTACGCACAGCTAGTGCCGCTTGCGGTCTGTGGTTAAACCCACTGCCAGCGTAGTGTCGAGTCTTTAGAGTCCCACACAGAAAGCTTTTCCCCTTTAGGCAAAAGAGTAGAGGTCGCATGGTTTTGCGACAGGTCGCATGGTTTTGCGACAGGGTTCGGTCACATCCGTGCACTTGTGCACGTACAGTGTCCGGACAGTTTACACTAGCGGGCTTTGGGTTAAGCCAGATCGTAGTGTACATATTGGGATTGGATTTATCCAGTTTGCATTCCTATTCCTCGGAACGCGGATGCGGGTGTGTATGCACAGTTGACGGGGAGACAGAGGCAGCGGATTCTCATTAGGGTTGTTGACAGTTGACCGTTGACTATTGACTTTTTGCTCAACCCTAATGAGAATATGATATGTGATTAACTATTATATTAATTAAGTATTATGGTGACATGGTCGTTGACTTTTGTTGACTTTGTTGACTTGTTGACTTTTGTTGACTTGTTGACTTTGTTGACCGGTTGACTAGGCTTGACTAGTTGACCATCATGATAACCATAGCCATCATTTCATGGCAAAGACTTTTGCTTGCTTGCTCATTTGTGCAAAATGAGTGCATGAAATGATATGGTTATGGTTGCTTCAACCATCACATAACACTTGATTTGTATAATGAGTTATGATGATTTTGGATTATGAGAGGGTGAGAGACAAAAGACTTGCTCATTCTTTTTTGCTCATTCTCTCTCTTGTTCTTGAGCTCTCTTGCCTTGCTCTCACCCTCTTGCTCTTGCTCCCTCTCTTTAATCTATGGTTCTCTTGTCTCATGAGTTGAGAATCAAGAACCATAGATAAAATCCCATACAAACTCTTCTCTACTCACTCTAGTTCACAAGGTTTAGCAAACCGAGTGAACTAGTTTCTTCAAAGAACGAAGAAGGAGCCAAAGGTTGGAGCTTTCAGGTGGATCTATCTTCGGCGTACGGAGACGACGGGAAGAAGCCAATCCGGACCACCATCGGAGCTTGAAGACGAAGGAGTTCAAGATAAGCAAGGTATAACCCCCTAACCGAGTAGCTAGAAACTCGCAGTTAGGTTGTTAGATAAATGTTTAACCAAGATCCGGGTTTTAGGTCCATGTTACCACCTCCATAAAAATCATTTTTTACCAAATTCCGCATTCCCGAAAGTACCGGGAGAGGTAGCATGGAGTTACAATATCAAGCATCCACAAGCCGCAAGCAGTCTGCTAAACGTAACGGCCACTCGGGTATTGAGCGATCAGAAGATCGACGAGCAAGCCTGCTCACACTCCTGTGAATCCAACCAGTAACACTTACCGTACAGTCCAGTCTGTTCGTCTGATATGTCGCATGTCTCGCCTATGGGTGGTAAACGTCAGACCCCAGTAGCTTGATAAGTCATGCAGTCGTGAGGTCCATAACATGTGTGAAACTACTGATAACACTTACCAGTAGATCACTGCAACCATGGCCAGGGATTTCCTGTTATGGCCAGTCGAGCATAGCGCAACATCAACCCCCAATACCGGGAGAGACGAATCCCCTCCTATCGCTCATTGCCTCCATGTGAATCGGGACTGTATCCAAAAACCATCTGTTTGCACGACTCAGTAGAGCCGTGGTAGGGTGGAAATCAAAGCACAGTGGGAGACACACAAGACTCTTTGACGATCTCGGGTCAACAGACTAAGCTGTACCAGTGTCACCAGAGAACTGCCATCTGACGTGAGGTATAATACCATCTGGGAGTTCTCGGCGAGTCCGTTCGGTGTACCCAGTCTCCAGTGAGCACCCGCATACCATCTCTGATGTCAAACACCAATGGATATGGGATCATCCATCGCCCATCACATGGGTCGAGAAGATATACGCTAGTCTACTCTGGAATATCGATGCCCCGTCTCGATATTCCCACGACTAGGAACATTGAAGGATGTACTCATGGACTATCCAGGCCCCACTAGTATGATCTGCATCACAGTCCTGGAAGTCGAGTACATATCCTAAGGGCTTTATCAACATGTAACAGAGAGACAAAAAGTATACATGTTAAGATCAAGAGCAACCAGATAGCGTACTATCATGTCGAGCAAGAACGTCCTACCTATATATGTCCCAGCATCCACCACAATATACATCCAATGTACAGTAATGGCCTCTAGGGCATACATATAACTAACACTTTAGTAGACGGCTGCACCCCCCGACGCCGTCGACGAAGTGCACCAAGGCGGAACACAGCTGCCGCGAGCACCCGAACGGATGCTTTCGGCGATGGGGTTCTCCTACAGTCACTTGGTTAGGGCTATGGGGTGAGACTGTCTATTAAGTTTACCCGGAGAGTGTCCGTGTACGCTACGTGATTGCGACGGACTTTTGATCACATCAAAATTCCGTGGCAACCGATCAAGTGAGACTAAACTGCTATGTTTATAACATTCATTCAGTTATCTCATAACTACTTGTGAATTCCAAATGTTGTATCACATTCCGGGTAAATAGAAAAGTTTAAACTTTCCGATCGAATAATCGAACACCCAAGTTTTCCCGAAACAGCTCAACACATGAAATAAGTTTAAAAACATTCACTTCGTGCCTCAGTACCAACGGTCCAGCCGTAGAAGGGTCAAGCCAACGCCTCACATGTGGCACGCCGTACTGCCCCAAACCCTAAGGTTCAAAGGGCAGTTCAAGACGGTCACATAATCGAGTTAATGTTTTTTTTCTTCTAGAGGGACCATCGCGTTACTTGCACTACTTAGAACGTCGTTAAACTACGGAAAAATCCAACAATTGGAAATTTCCCGGCAGAGGAAAAAGTGGGTATTTATATCCGGTCGAACTCTTTAACATATTCTAAAATTTCCGGAAAACACACAGACAAAGTTTGATAATCCGATCGAATCTACGAACTCCCAATACAACCCAGAAAACTCAACTCTTGAGTGATATTTAAAAAATCCCAGAAAATCCAGCACCAAAATATAGGAATTACTGTGCAAAAAATAATGGGCAATGCAACCGTACGGCCGCGGAACCGCCGCAGAAGCCAGGCTACTGCCGCTGTTCCGCGGCGGTTTAGATGATTCAGGAGCTCCGTTTTGCACTATAATTCTTAGAACTTCCTGCTGAATTTTTTAAGAATTTTTAATCTGGAAAAAACCCAGTTTTTAAAAAATGTCCAGAGAGGGTTGAATTCTAGGGTTTCGGGGTTCGATCGGGTTTCTAGCTTCGTCTACGCATCGCCTAAGGCTCTAGCTAGGCTCTGATACCACTGTAGGGTTCCTAGGCATACTAATGAGGTCTCACAACAGATCAAACATGCCCAATTAAAAATTTTCATGTGCCTACAAACCCTAATACGGATCGTTAACTAGATGTATAGGCGATGCAATGCAAGTAAACTACTTTATTGCTAAAGGAAAGTGACTACAACCTTTGTAGATCCGGTCCTCCACTTCCTAGGCTCCGTGATGACGTCCCTCCGCTGTCCATATCGGAATCCAAGACTCTCACGGTGGTTTCATCGGAGAAAAGACCGGGCTAGGTCGCCGATTTCGATGCCGAAGATGATCTACATCGAGGCAACTCAAGATGAAACTCCATGTTCACCAAGTCATGAAACTTGTGAAGAAAACACCCTATACTACTTGGCAAGTGGTAGAGGATGAAGAAATAGGAAGTGGGTTCACTTTAGAATTGAATTTCTCACTCTTTTTCTCAAGTTGCCATTAATGGAGCCAAGGTTTCTTCTTTGTTGAAGAAGAAGAAGAAGAAAGAATATGATAAGTATATTTAAAATAGAAAATAAAATGATACTTATCATAATCCCAACCATAGTTAGGTGTAGAGAATTAACTAAGGTTAGGTTGAATGGTTAGGGTTAAGTATGAAACAAAAATGGTGGACTTATTCAAAGCTTCATGAAGCTTCAACTAGAAAACAAATCAAGCCACCATTTCTCTTTATCTTTCAAAAATGAATAAATAAATAAATAAATGAATAAGTAAATAAAATCAAAACCCTAACCATTACATAACCATGGTTTAATCTAAACATACACCCTAACATTCATGTATCATCAAACATGATACAATCAAGTGCACAAAAAATATATCACATATACAATGTGCACATCAAGTGAGAAAATCCATTTTAAGCGAACCAATACTAGTTAATGCAAAGTAATATATCAAATATATAATTATGCATTAAATCATTAAATCAATACTTGATTTAACGATCCGGTCATATCGCATATAACCGACTAATATCTAATGTATCGGCTTATCGAATCAATCCTTGATTCGATAACTAGGTTATATCGCATACAACCAATCGATACATTCATCGCGAGAATGGAATACGGTATCACATACACGCATTATTCTCGGTCCCGCACATATCTCATATGCTCTCCTATTTCGTTTCGCTTGAGCCAGGAAACCTCTGTGTAGGACTCTAAAGACTCGTCAATACGCCGGCAGCAGGTGATGATCATATCAAACACCTACAAGCCGCAAGCGGTCTGCTAAACGTAACGGCCACCAGGGTATTGAGCGATCAGAAGATCGACGAGCAAGCCCGCTCATACTCCTGTGAATCCAACCAGTAACACTTACCGTACAGTCCGGTCTGTTCGTCTGATATGTCACATATCTCGCCTAGGGGTGGTAAACGTCAGACCCCAGTAGCTTGATAAGTCATGCCGACGTAAGGTCCATAACATTCGTGAAACTACTGATAACTCTTACCAGTATATCACTGCAACCCTGGCCAGGGATTTCCTGTTATGGCCAGTCGTGCATAGCGCAACATCAACCCCCAATACTGGGAGAGACGAATCCCCTCCTATCGCTCATTGCCTCCATGTGAATCGGGACTGTACCCAAAAACCACCTGTTTGCACGACTCAGTAGAGCCGTGGTAGGGTGGAAATCAAAGCACAGTGGGAGACACACAAGACTCTATGACGATCTTGGGTCAACAGACTAAGCTGTACCAGTGTCACCAGAGAACTGCCATCTACGTGAGGTATAATACCATCTGGGAGTTCTCGGCGAGTCCGTTCAGTATACCCAGTCTCCACTGAGCACCCGCATACCATCTCTGATGTCAAACACCAATGGATATGGGATCATCCATCGCCCATCACATGGGTCGAGAAGATATACGCTAGTCTACTCTGGAATATCGATACTCCGTCTCGATATTCCCACGACTAGGAACATTGAAGGATGTACTCATGGACTATCCAGGCCCCACTAGTATGATCTGCATCATAGTCCTGGAAGTCGAGTACACATCCTAAGAGCTTTATCAATATGTAACAGAGAGACAGAAAGTATACATGTTAAGATAAAGAGCAACCAGATAGCGTACTATCATGTCGAGCAAGAAAGTCCTACCTATATATGTCCCAGCATCCACTACAATATACATCCAATGTACAGTAATGGCCTCTAGGGCATACATATAACAAACAAAATATACATATCTCACACACACACACACACACACACACACATATATATAATGTGCACATCAAGTGAGAAAAGAAATCATAAGTGAGCTAATACTAGTTAATGTAATGTAATATATCAAATATATAATTATACATTAGATTATCAAATCAACTCTTGATTTAATAATCCGGCTATATCACCTATAACCGATTAATATCATATGAATCAACTTATCGAATCAACACTTGATCCGATAACCCGGCTATATCATATATAGCCGACCGATATCTCATAACACGAGAATAGAATACGGTATCTCATATCGTATCAATCTCGGTCTCACACATATCACATATGTGCTACTACTCCGTTTCGCTTGAGCCAGGAAACCCCTGTGTAGGACTCTAAAGACTCGTCAATACGCCGGCAGTAGGTGATGATCATATCAAACACCCACAAGCCGCAAGCGGTCTGCTAAACGTAACGGCCACCCGGGTATTGAGCGATCAGAAGATCAACAAGCAAGCCTGCTCACACTCCTGCGAATCTAATCAATAACACTACCGTACAGTCCGGTCTCTTCGTCTGATATGTCGCATATCTCGTCTACGGGTGGTAAACGTCAGACCCCAGTAACTCGATAAGTCGTGTCGATATGAGGCTCATAACGGGTTGAGAAACTACTGATAACACTTATCAGTATATCTCTGAAGCAGCCTTGGCCAAGGACTTCTTGTTATAGCCAATCGAGTACAGCGCAACATCAACTCCCAATACCGGGAGAGACGAAACCCCTCCTATCGCTCACTGCCTCCATGTGACTTGGGACTGTACCCAAAAGCCACCGTTTTGCACGTTCTCTTGAACGTGGTAAGGTGGAAATCAAAGCAAAGTGGGAATCATACAAGACTCTATGACGATCTCGGGTCTACAGACTAACCTGTACCAGTATCACCAGAGAACTGCCATCTGATGTGAGATATAATACCATCTAGGAGTTCTCGTCGAGTCCGTTCAATGTACCCAGTCTCCACTGAGCACCCGTATACTGTGTCTGATGTCAAACACCAATGGATATGGGTTCATCCATCGCCATCTATATGGGTCGAGAAGCTATACGCTAGTCTACTCTGGTATATCGATGCCCTGTCTCGATACACCCACGACTATGAACATTTGAAGGATGTACTTAGCGACTACACTGTCCCCACTAGAATGATCTGCATCATAATCCTGGTAGTCAAGCACTCATCCTAAGGGCTTTATCAACATGTAACATAGAGACAATCATCGTACATGTTAAGATAAAGAGCAACCAGATAGCATACTATCATGTCGAGCAAGAAAGTCCTCCATATATATGTCCAAACATCCACTACAATATACATCGTATGTACAGTAATGGCCTCTAGGGCATACATATTACTAACAATTTTCCACTTTCACTAGGGCCATCTGTTGTAGTATCTCATACCCAACAATCAGCAGTGGTTGAAGTATACATACTCAACCATCCCATAAAAGTCTCTTCTGGAAATAGGCCTTTTGTGAGTGGATCCGCGCTGTTGTCCTCTGTGTCTACTCTCCTATCCTCGATCTCCCTGGAGATCAACCATTTCCATGATCAGGTGATACTGCCTAAGAATATGTCTGGATCACTGATGGGACGGGGGTTCCTAGGCCTAAGCCATAACACCATTGTCACACAATGGTAGGAACGAAGTTCATCTCATGAACTTATATACATCCAGACCGCCTCTTTGGTAGCATCCTTGGTAGTAATGTATCTAGCCTTTATCGCCTAGTTTGTCACGGTATCTAACTTAAAACTCTTCCAACATACCTTCCCTCCAGTGAGGGTAAAGACAATGCCTGTGACTGACATTCAGTCAACCTTACCACCCTGGAAGCTATCCAGTGATTCTCCCCAGAATCGATTGATACCATCTCACTACACCTAGTGAGAATCCTAACATCCACTTAGATCTATCATATAGATCCAAGACCCAGGATTTAGGAGGTATCATCTTGATCCTATTTGGAGAATCCTTGTGATAAGAGGAGATTGACCGAGTGTAGCATAGGAAACTCCTTTCCTATCAAGAGTATGTCATCCATGTACAATACGAGGATCACCACCATACTTCCTACTACCTTTTTGTATATACAAGGTTCATCTACCATTTTGATAAAGTCAAATGCTTTGACTACCAGATCAAAACAGATGTTCCAACTTCGCGATGCCTGTTTTATCCCATAAAGCAACTTGCATACGTTTCCGCTGCTCCCACTGTCTACGAAGCCCTCCGGCTGTGTACTTATGGACGCTCTCTTCTAAATCACTATTTAGAAAAGCAGTCATGATACCTAACCGCCAAATATCGTAGTCATGGTATGTAGCAATGGCAAGTAGGATCCGGATGGACTTAAGCATAGGCACTAGAAAAGGTTTCATCATTATCCACACCTGGTCAATGACGAGAACCTTTTGCAACAAGCCTTAGCTTTGAAAGTCTCAACTTTTCCATGTACACTAAGTAATCTTCTCAAGATATACTTGCTCCTGATGGGGATTTAACCCTTCAGATAAAGCAACCAAAGTCTATACTTTGTTGGTGTATATGGATTCCACCTCAGATCGCTTAGCATCCAGCCATTCTTACAGAGTCCCCATTCCTGATGGCCTACACGAAACTAGTTGGGTGATCATCTCATGATGCAATCCTCGCTCGCACTGTCATAGAGAAAACCGAAGTATCTCTCAGGTGGGTGAGGAACCCTACCAGATCGGCGGAGAGGCTGAGGTTCGTTGGGAGCTATTGAATCCTCCGGTTCTACCAAATCATCAGTTGCAGTTTATATAGCTGGAACTCCTTCCAGTTCTATCTCATGACCACTAATTTCTTCACAAGAAATTCTTTTTCCAAAAGGTGGCATACTGAGAAATAAAAAACTTTTTGTTCCTCAGTGGGGTAGAAGATATTCCCTTGCGAATGCTTGGGATATCCAACAAACTTCTACAGAACTGACCTTGCCTCGAGCTTGTCCGGATTTTGCTTTTAGACATAGGCCGGACAACCCCCAAATCTTAACATCCTTAAGAGATGGGTTCTTCCCATACCATATCACATATGGAGTGGCAGGCACCTGATTTGGTTGGAATCCTATTCAATAGGTATGCAACTTCTCAAGTGCATAACCCCCAAAAGGAAATAGACAACTCAGTAGTACTCATCATAGAGTACACCATATTACATAGGGTGCGATTGCTCCGCCCCGATATACCAACGTACTGTGGTGTATACGGAGGAGTAATGCAGAGAGAGAATCTCATTCTCCTTTAGAATAGTCCAGGATCTCCGTGCTCAAGTATTCTCCTCCCTGATCTCATCAAAGGACATAATATTTATACCCGTTTTTGGTTCTCTATTTCTGACTTATATTCTTTGAATATCTCAAAAGTTTCAGACTTGTGTTTCAGCAGGAACATATGTCCGAATCTTGAGAGATCTTCAGTGAATGTAATGAAGTACAAAGAACCGGTCCTGGCATGTGTAGACAGGGGACCAACATACTGTTAGTGTTTATGCCCTAGAAGGTCATTACTGTATCATACTAGTTTGTATATTACTTAATGGAAGCTTGGAATATTCACAGTTGTATTGACAGTCTTGCTAAAAATGGTAGTATGCTACTTGGTTTGTGTCTACTTTAATATGTGCATATGTAACGTATCGCTTATACATATTAGTAGAGCTCTTAGGATCTTTGCTTGATTACCAGCGTTGTGATGGCAGTCACACTAGTGGGGGCTGGGTAGTCTATAAGCAACATCCTATACAGGTCACTAGTCGTAGGATTATCAAGACAGAGCATCGATACTCCGGAGTAGACTTGTGTGTACGCTTCTCATCCCAGTTGGGGAGATGGTCTGTCCTATAGCCATCAGTACGTCGTACTGGAGATAGTATAAAGGTGCTCGTTAGGTTATGGGTACACCGGACATGACTCGCGGGGAACTGTTGGTTGGTATTATACTCGTCGTCAGTTAACAGTTCCCAGGTGACATGAGTACAGCTTAGTCCGTCGACTTGACACTGCTGCTTCGCCTCGAGTGTGTTCCCACTGTTCTTAGATTGCTACCTTACCACGGCTCAAAGGAGTCGTGCAAACAGGTAGCAGTTGGGTGCAGTCCCGAAGCATTTGGAGGCAGTGGCGGTTAGACAGGATTCGTCTCTCCCGGTATTGGGAGTTGATATCGCGCTGTGTCAGAGAGCCATTACGCAAAGTCCCTGGCCAGGGCAACCGAGATTTACTGGTAGGTTCCAGTAGTTTCTCAAGGTGTAATGGGCTTCGCTCCGACACGACTTATACCGCTTTTAGGGGACTGACGCTTGCCGCCCCCTAGGCCCGATATGCGATAGTCCTAGACGAACAGACCGGACTGTACGGAGATTGTCAAAGCAGGCTCAGTAGGAGTTCGGATGGGTTTCCTCATCGGCCTTCTTATCGACATCTACCTGGGGACCGTTACGTACAGCTAGTGCCGCTTGCGGTCTGTGGTTAAACCTACTGCCAGCGTAGTGTCGAGTCTTTAGAGTCCCACACAGAGAGTTTCCCTACTTCGGGCGAAACGATATAGAGGTCGTATGGTTTTACGATAGGGTTCAGACGCATACGTGTTTTTACGCACGTACGATATTCGGACAGTTTTTACTAGTCGGCTTTGGTTTAAGCCAGATTCTAGTATCGGATTATTGGATTTATACAGTCTAAAATTTTTCCGTGTTTTCACGGATAGGATGGGCGTTCTCGTAATTTGTCGGGAAGCTTCTTGAAGGATGATGACTTGGAGGGTAAGGTGGCATTTGCATTTATTGGATTAATGAGTCATGAGAGTGAATCATCCATAGAGTTAATGATTCATTTATGATTCATATGACTCATGTGATGAATCACTTAGTGTATTAATGAAACATGATGATATATCATTATTTGTTATTCATTTAATATATATGATATGTTTCATATATACACAAATGATATCATTTATCCAAAAGGATTCTCATTCTCACCTTCTCTCTCCTCAAGCTCTCTCTCTTCAAACCCTAATCCTAACTTCTCATGTGTTGAGATCAAGGGTTACCAAGACTTGTTAATCCACAATCCTACTCTATATCCCCTAGGTTGCTTAGATTAGCACTTTGAGTAACCTAGTTACCTCAAGTTAGAGGTCAAGCTTGGAGTAGCAACTCTCGGGTGGATCGTCTTTGACTCGAGGAGGCCGTTGAGGTGCCGACGTTCCAAAGAGCCTACGAGGAGTGGAGGACAGCGATGAAGACCCGAAGGACAAGTAACGTGAGGTATAACTTCGAATCAGAGTAGTTAAACCTCTCGTAGTTTGCTAGTAACGGTTTAGATACGATTATGCGCTCAAGTCCGTGTTACGAAGTTTTGATAATCGTTTTTCATATATTCCACCTCCCCGCAAGCTTGTGGGGTGCGTGGCATGGACTTACAGTGGTATCAGAGCCAACTAAACCTTTACTAGCTTGTTAGCAACTAATTAGAACTTCGATCGTCGGAAAAACGCGAAAACAACACCCCGAAACCCTATCAGTTTCTGTTAATTTTAAAAGTGTCGAAAAAAATATTTGATATGCCTTAAAATTCACAGCAGGGTATTAACAGAATTCTAGGAAAATACGAGGACACAACTCGGCAAGACGGCCGCGGAACCGCGGCCAAATGGTGCTTTTGGCCACGGATCCGCCGCCGAGTCAACCCCGAGTTGACTTGGAGTTTCCCAGAAATTCATATTTTATGGTGTTTTGTTTTCCTGTATATTCTGTTTCTGCCCAGGTACTCCTAGAGTGCAAGAAATGCTAAGACTTGAACCCTAGAAGAGAGTAGAGAAGATCAAGTGAGGGTTTTTCTCAAGCTTTTTGTTTCTCAACACATGAGAGGGAGAGAGCTTGAGGGAGAGGATGAGCAAGAGAGAGAAATGATATGAGAGAATGAATTATTAGTGAGCCATTCTCACTAATATGTGTGAATAATTTTAATTGAATAATTAGCTTGAAAATTGTCATGGTAAATCATGACATGACCATTATCATTTCAATTTGCAAAGATTAAAGAGCATCTTCCAAAAGAAATGATGATGGTCAAAGTGTCAACCTAGGTCAATAAGTCAATGAAGTCAAATGGTCAACAACAACAACCATGCACAATTATTAAGCAAATTATCAATTAACTATAATACACACAAAAGCAATAGGGTTAATAAAATGACAATAGCCATTAACCCTAAACAAGGTCCTCTCCCTCAATCTCAAGCAACTGTGCATACACACCCGCATTCGTGATCCGAGGAACACGAATACACTGAGAAAAACCAATCTCAAATCATATACTAGGATCCGGCTTAAACCAAAGCCCGCTAGTATAAACTGTCCGGACAGCAAACGTGCACAAGTGCGCGGATGCGAACGAACCCTGTCGCAAAACCATGCGACCTCTACTCATTTTGCCTAAAGGCGAATAGCTCTCTGTGTGGGACTCTAAATACTCGACACTACGCTGGCAGTGGGTTTAACCACAGACCGCAAGCGGCACTAGCTGTACGTAACGGTCCCCAGGTAGATGTCGATAAGAAGACTGACGAGGTGAACCCCATCTGCACTCCTACTGAGCCTGTATGTGACAGTCTCCGTACAGTCCGGTCTGTTCGCTCTGATACATCGCATGGCGGGCCTAGGGGGGCGGTGAACGTCAGTCCCCTACGGTACAAGTCGTGTCGGAGTGTAGCCCAGAACACCCTGAGATAACACTGGAAACCTACCAGTATATCTCGCTTGCCCTGGCCAGGGACTACTCGTGTAATGGCTCTCCTGGACACAGCGCGATGTCAACCCCCAATACCGGGAGAGACGAATCCTGTCTAACCGTCACTGCCTCCAAGTGCTTCGGGACTGCACCCAAAAACTACCTGTTTGCACGACTCCTTTGAGCCGTGGTAGGGTAGTAATCAAAGTGTAGTGGGAACACACTCGAGGCGAAGTGACAGTGTCAAGTCAGCGGACTAAGCTGTACTCATGTCACCTGGGAACTGATAGCTGACGATAGGTATATTACCAACTAACAGTTCCCGACGAGTCCTGTCCAGTGTACTCGTAACCTAACGAGCACCCGCATACTATCCCAAGTACGACGTACTAACGGCTGTGGGACAGACCGTCTCCCATACTGGGATGAGAAGCGCATACGTTAGTCTACTCCGGAGTATCGATGCCCTGTCTCGATAGTCCAACGACCAGGGACCTGTATAAGGATGTGCTTATAGATTACCCAGCTCCCACGAGTGCGAGCGCCATCACAACGCTGGTAATCAAGCAAAGATCCTAAGGGCTCTACTAATATGTATACCAGCAATATGCTAAAAGAAACACATGCACATATTAAAGCAGAGACAAACCAAGTAGCATACTACCATTTCGAGCAAGATTGTATATACAACTGTGAATATCCCAAGCTTCCATTAAGTAATATACAAACTAGTATGATACAGTAATGGCCTCTAGGGCATATACACTAACACTGACGACTGGTATAAAACCAACCAACAGTTCCCTGTGAGTCCTGTCCGGTGTACCCGTAACCTAACGAGCACCTGCATACTATCTCCAGTACGACGTACTGGCGGCTGTGGGACAGACCATCTCCCCAACTGGGATGAGAAGTGTACACACTAGTCTACTCCGGAGTATCGATGCTCTGTCTCGATAATCCAACGACCAGGGACCTGAATAAGGATGTGCTTGTAGACTACCCAGCCCCCACTAGTGTGACTGCCATCACAACGCTGGTAGACAAGCAAGATCCTAAGAGCTCTATCAATACGTACACTCACATATTAAGATAGAAAAACCAAGTAGCATACTACCATGTTTAGCAAGACTGTTATATACACGTGAATATCCCAAGCTTCCATTAAGTAATATACAAACTAGTATGATACAGTAATGGCCTTCTAGGGCATAAACACTAACAATCTCCCACTTGCACTAGGGCCATGTACTGGCGTATCGTAGACCGATGATCTCGAGTAGCCTCTCGAACTGAATCTGAGGTAGGGCCTTCGTGAATGGATCAGCAATGTTCTCTTCAGAAGCAACTCTCCGAACCTCGATCTCCTGACGATCAATGATCTCCCTGATCAGGTGATACCGCCTTAAGATGTGTCTGGACTTCTGATGGGACCTTGGTTCCTTTGCTAAAGCTATAGCTCCGTTGTTGTCGCAATATAGAGGTATTGGATCAACTATGGTAGGAACCACCTGAAGTTCTGTTAGGAACTTCTTCATCCAGACTGCTTCTTTTGCGGCATCGCAAGCAGCTATATACTCCGCTTCCATCGTCGAGTCAGCAACGGTGTCCTGCTTGGAGCTCTTCCAGCACACCGCCCCTCCATTGAGGGTAAAGACATAACCCGACATGGACTTGGAATCGTCCTTATCACTCTGGAAGCCGGAATCAGCAAAGGCCTCCAACCTGAGGTCTTTTCCGCCGTAAACCAAGAACATCTCCTTAGTCCTTCTCAGGTACTTGAGAATGTTCTTTACTGCTATCCAGTGCCTCTCCCCTGGGTCTGAATGATACCGGCTTACCACGCTCAGTGCGTAAGCTACATCTGGTCTGGTGCACAACATCGCATACATTATAGAGCCTACCGCAGAAGCGTAGGGTATAATAGACATGCGTTCCCTTTCCAAATCAGTCTTGGGAGACATCTCTTTGGAGAGGGTGATTCCGTGACAAGCCGGTAGATTACCGCGCTTAGAATCTTCCATACTAAATCTTTTCAGTACAGTGTCGATATACCTGGACTGCGAAAGTCCCAACATCCTCTTGGATCTATCACGATAGATCCGGATCCCCAGAATGTAAGAGGTATCACCCAGGTCTTTCATGGAGAACCTGTGTGACAAGAATCCTTTGACAGATTGTAGCATAGGAATGTCATTTCCTATCAATAGAATGTCATCCACGTACAAGACGAGGAATACGACACTTCTAGCTACAACTTTACTATATATGCACGGTTCATCTGGATTTTTGATAAAGTCATATTCTTTGACTGTCTCATCAAAACAGATGTTCCAACTCCGCGATGCCTGCTTTAGTCCATAAATGGACTTAAGCAGCTTGCATACTTTCCCGCTGCTCCCACTCTGATTGAAACCCTATGGCTGATCCATATAGACGCTCTCTTCTAAATTTTCATTCAGAAAAGCCGTCTTTACGTCCATCTGCCAGATTTCATAATCATGGAAGGCAGTAATAGCAAGAAGGACCCGAATGGATTTGAGCATAGCCACTGGAGAAAAAGTTTCGTCATAGTTCAAACCAGGTCTTTGACGAAAACCCTTTGCAACAAGTCTAGCCTTATAGGTTTCCACCTGTCCATCTACACCAATCTTTTTCTTGAAGATCCATTTGCATCTTATGGGTTTTACCCCATCTGGAGCAAAGTCCAAAGTCCATACTTTGTTGGTGTACATGGACTCCATTTCGGTCCGCATTGCATCTAGCCATCGTACCGAGTCGCCGCTCTGGATGGCCTGCTGGAAGTCAGTAGGTTCATCATGATCTATGATGCAATCCTCTCTATCCCCATCTATGAGAAAACCGTAGTATCTCTCAGGCGGATGAGACGGCCTACTACTCCTGCGGAGGGGTGCGGGAATGTCCTGTTCTTCTTGAACTACCGGTTCTACCAAACTTTCAGTATTAGTTCGTGGTTCTGGAATTTCTTCCAGTTCTATTTCGCTCCCACTTGATTCCTTTTCTAAAAACTGATGTTCTAGAAAATGGGCATTACGAGAAACAAATACCTTTTGTTCCTCTGCGTAATAGAATAGATATCCCCTGGAGTTCTTTGGATATCCCACAAAACTACACTTTACTGATCGTGCCTCGAGCTTGTCCACATGCTGCTTTTTAACAAAAGCTGGACATCCCCAAATCTTTATATACTGTAGATGGGGTTTCTTCCCGCTCCACATCTGATATGGAGTGGTAGGCACAGTCTTGGTAGGAACCATGTTCAAAAGATATGCAGCTGATTCTAGCGCATAACCCCAGAAAGATCGCGGTAACTCAGCATTACTCATCATGGATCGTACCATATCCAATAGGGTTCGATTCCGTCTCTCCGATACACCGTTATGCTGTGGAGTGTATGGAGGAGTAAGCTGAGAGAGAATTCCTTTCTCTTTTAGGTAACCAAGGAACTCGGCACTCAAGTATTCACCACCTCGATCAGATCTAAGTGTCTTGATACTTTTGCCGGTTTGGTTTTCTACTTCATTCTTATACTCTCGGAATTTCTCAAAAGCCTCGGATTTATGTTTCATCAGATAAATGAATCCGTATCTTGAGTAATCATCCGTGAAAGTAATGAAATAGGAAAAACGACCTCTTGCATGTGTAGACATCGGACCGCATACATCGCTGTGTATGAGTCCTAAGAGCTCGCTCGCTCTTACTCCTTGTCCAGTAAATGGAGTCTTTGTCATCTTTCCTTTGAGACAAGATTGACAAGTGTCATAAGTTTGATATTCGAACGAGTCCAAATATCCTTCTCTATGCAACTTAGTCAACCTTCTCTCATTGATGTGACCCAGTCTACAATGCCATAAGAAAGCTTTATTTAAATCTGGAGACTTTCTTTTATGTGTGTTCTGGACATTGAAAATTTGGAGTTGGTTTAAAACATATATACCGTTATTTAGAGTACCGGACCCAATCAAACCATGATTAAGGTGGATGTTAACAACATCTCTTACAAACGTGAAATCATAACCTTTATTTGATAACAAGGAAACTGATATGATATTACACGTTAAGCTTGGTACAAAATAACAGTTATGTAAAACCAAAATGTGTCCACTCGTCAATCCTAGGTGATAATCCCCGACGGACGCAGCTCCCACGCTAGCTCCGTTAGCAACCTTTAGGGTCATATCACCTTCCTTCAGCACTCTACGGTTTCTCAGTGCCTGCAATGAATTGCAAATATGAGATCCTGATCCGGTATCCAATACCCAGGAAGTAGAGTTGATCGACAGACAATTCTCAATTACAAACACACCTGAAGTCGAAGCCACAGCTTGCTTCGGTTCCTGGTTCTTGGCGTTCCACGCCTTGCAATCCTTCTTCCAGTGCCCTTTCCTGTGACAATGGAAGCACTCATCCTGGCCCACTACCGGTACCGCAAACTTTTTCTTTCCCTTCCCTCCCACCTTACTTACACCTCCTCTAGGTTTGGGTGCGGCCTTCTTCTTCCTTCCTTTGGCCCTAGCCTTGGACCCGGAAGAAGATGCACCGCCAACAAACATAGCGGGTGTTTCCCTTGCCTTCTGCAAGGTGCCCTCTGCACTCCTTAACATGTTCAGGAGTTCCGTAAGTTCAACTTCTTTTCCTTGAAGGTTGAAGTTCAGGATAAACTGGGCGTAGGTGGGAGGAAGAGACTGGAGAATAAGGTCTGTATATAGCTCATTATCCAAAGTCGTCCCAAGGTCTGCGAGCTCTTCAATATAGCCGATCATCTTTAGGACATGTTCTCCTACCGATGACCCGACAGCCAACCTCGCTCGAAACAAGTTCTTAGAGGTCTCGTATCTTGCTATACGAGATTGCTCTCCATAAAGTTCCTTTGTATGGAGAAATATGCCATCTAGGGTCATATCCTCGTGCCTCCTATGATGTTCATTGTTCATTGAGGCAAGCACGATGTACTTGGCTTTCGCGCAATCTAAATCCCAGGTTTTGCGGATTTCCTTATCCGCATTGCTGGATTTGGGACCAGGGACAGCAGGTGCCGTAGCGGTGAGGATGTACCCCAATTTGTCATAGGTCAAAGCCATTTTGACATTCCGCAGCCAATCTTTATAGTTTGGCCCTGTCAGTATATTTTTCTCTAAAAGTAACTTAAGTCCAGTCATTTTCAGGGTCGCTGCAATTAGGAGAGAGAGAAGAAAACTCTTTAGCATGATGCTCTTGCAAGTTTAGAGTGGTTTTTAGTTTATCTAAACTGGATGGCTCCCACTGTTTCTCGAATCCTTCCTCAAACCATAAAAGAAGAATTAGCCAGGACTATTCTCACCGTACAATACTTGCTTAACCGTTCAGCCAGGCCAGTGTCGATACTTCGAGGGAGGTTTTCCAACGCTTTCGCGAAATTCCTTAATTAAATAACCTCTTTTCTCTGGGGGCGTAACCCTGCTGACACCTTTCTGGACACCTACTAGGTTTATAGCATTGATCGTTAAGTGACGAATCTCCTGATAAGTAGCATATACTCACAGTAGGATCGGGATCCAAATATCATTGTATGATAATGTTGAAGGAATCCTACCAACATTCATCAAACTCCAAATGGTATGCAACTCTTTGTAAATTTCAGTTTCTTTAGAAATTCCCGATATATATTTCTGCCCCATGCTCTTATGACCTTGGCGTTAGGTCAAAATGTCATAAGTCACATGTTAAGTTCTACCCATCATTATCTTGTCAATTTGAACCCATCCGTATATATCCTTGACGTTCGGCCAAAATGATAATACGACTGTCCCAAACTAACTCATCTACCTATGCAACAAATGAATACCCAGTAGCTACCAAACACTATGCCTTGGCGTTAGGTCAAAATACATAGCTTGAATACTACTGAATACCCAGATGAAATGACGGAGGGCTACGAATGGTTTTGGCGAAACCGTGAACGTAGTGAACTTGATATAACCGAAGGAACCTGATAGCTTTTAAAAGGAGTGGTTAAAGCTCCGCATTTAAAAATATCTGTTTTTAAAATTAACCGAGTGGTTTCTTTTAAATTGTTCCAACGATTTAAACTTTGGTTTGTTTTTCTTTGCATTATAGATAATGCGTCCCATCATTAACCTATCATTGCAGAAAACAACGAAAATACAACGTCCTCTTATGCCATCCGCATTCGCCACGGGGTCCCGTCATCACCCGTTAGGTTACTTAACTAAGGACAGAGCGGGGGCTGGGCTAGCGCGGGTGTAAAACATAAGTGACGTCTAAATAGCTATCATATATAGATATTGTACATTCGTCAGACGCAATAATAGGCATTCCAGATCACAGATGAACTTTATTGGATTTGCAAGTAATCCGTGTTTGTTTCGAGCCTGCAACAAAAGACGGATTACACAGTTGTGATGAATAGCCATTACCCCACCCAAGACCCCAACGGGTACGGCAAACTACCCGCCCGGCAGTTTGTACACCCCACCTTGGGTCTTTCCTAGAAGCAAAAACAGTAAAATGAAATAATACAACGGTGGCTACAACCGCAACCTGGATGTGCCCCGCAAAATAATATTACAACAAATTACATTTACATCAAATGAATTAAATAATAACCCATCACATAATCCCGTCTATACATCACAACAGTCCAACACAGTTCATATCCACAAACAGTAAAAACCATTACAGAAATGTGCAACCCCCTGCCAACCGACATACTAGCAGTTAGGGGAGGTTTACGAACACATTATACAAACACAGATATAATCCATCAAGCAAATACTGTATAATTTCGATCGATTAAACACTTTTAATTTTGCTCCAATACTGCTCTGCAAATCTGAAACCAGAGCAAAAATTAAATATTCCAGAAAATCCCAAATATCACAGAGAACCATCACAAGAAAAATGGGTCCCTAAATCGTCAACTCGGCGGCGGAAGCGCGGCGGGATCAGTGCTATCCACCGCGGATCCGCGGCGCCGTAGGCGATTCAGGGGACCAAATTTTTTGTGCGTTCTACTACTATCATTTTAAGCTTTCTGAACATCCCTGAAAAATTTTTGGACTTCATTTATAAATCAACAGAAACATGATATTTTAGGGTTTTCCGGTTTCGTTTTTTTCGTTCGAAATTCATACAAATTTGCAAAAAAGTTATTTATTGTTTAGCGAGGCTCTGATACCACTGTAAGTCGATGTACAACACCCCAATACTTGTGGGGAGGCGGAATTTTCAAAAACGAACTTGTTTAGTGAACAAACATCGACTAACCGCTTGAATCGAAGCTAAACGATAACTAACAAAACACATAGTTGTTCTAAACTACTATGCTTAGGGATTATACCTATCGAACCAAGTCCTTCGGCTTTACGATCTCCTCGTCCTCCTCGGCCTTCTCGATGTAGTAGATGATCCACCCGAGAGCAAAACTCCAAGCTTAGCCTCTAAACTTGAGGCAACTAACCTTCTTGGATTGCTAATCAAAGAAGATAGATGAGATAGAGTGAGGGTTATGGATTGTTTAGTCTAACTAATCCTTGTTCTCAACACATGAGAGGTGAGGATTAGGGTTTGAAGAGAGAGAGCTTGAGGAGAGAGAATGTGAATGATATTATCAAGTGAGAATAGTAAGTTATCATAATATATATGAAACTTTAAAATTCATCAATAAAAGAAAAACAAATGATGAATAATCAAGTTTCATAAATATCTAATGGTGATTCATAACCATGACTCATTAAGCATTTATTGTGCATTAATGATATGGATGAATCACTCTCATGACTCACTAAACCCATTTAATGCATATGACACCTAAACCTCCTTAGTCACCATCTTCTAGAAGCTTCTCGCACAATTACGAGAACGCCCCTCCTTTCCGCAAAAATACGGAAAAACTTTAGACTGTATAAATCCAATAACCGGATACCAGTAACTGGCTTAAACCAAAGCCGACTGGTAAAAACTGTCCGAAAGTCGTACGTGCGTAAACACACGTATGCGTCCGAACCCTTTGTCGTAAAACTATACGACCTCTATATCGTTTCGCCTGGAGTAGGAAACTCTCTGTGTGGGACTCTAGAGACTCGACTACTACGCTGGCAGTGGGTTTAACCACAGACCGCAAGCGGCACTAGCTGTACGTAACGGTCCCCAGGTAGTTGTCGATAAGAAGGCCGATGAGGAAACCCATCCGAACTCCTACTGAGCCTGCTGTGACAATCTCTATACAGTCCGGTCCTTTCGTCTTAGACTATCGCATATCGGGCCTAGGGGGGCGGCAAGCGTCAGTCCCCTAATAGCGGTATAAGTCGTGTCGGAGCGAAGCCCATTACACCCTGAGAAACTACTGGAACCTACCAGCAAATCTCGCTTGCCCTGGCCAGGGACTTTGCGTAATGGCTCTCTGACACAGCGCGATATCAACCCCCAATACCGGGAGAGACGAATCCTGTCTAACCGCCACTGCCTCCAAGTGCTCGGGACTGCACCCAACTGCTACCTGTTTGCACGACTCCTTTGAGCCGTGGTAGGGTAGCAATCTAAGAACAGTGGGACACACTCGAGGCGAAGTAGCAGTGTCAAGTCTGCGGACTATGCTGTACTCATGTCACCTGGGAACTGTTCACTGACGACTGGTATAAAACCAACCAACAGTTCCCTGTGAGTCCTGTCCGGTGTACCCGTAACCTAACGAGCACCTGCATACTATCTCCAGTATGACGTACTGACGGCTGTGGGACAGACCATCTCCCCAACTGGGATGAGAAGCGTACACACTAGTCTACTCCGGAGTATCGATGCTCTGTCTCGATAATCCAACGACCAGGGACTTGAATAAAGATGTGCTTGTAGACTACCCAGCCCCCACTAGTGTGACTGCCATCACAACGCTGGTATACAAGCAAGATCCTAAGAGCTCTATCAATACGTACACTCACATATTAAGATAGAAAAACCAAGTAGCATACTACCATGTTTAGCAAGACTGTTATATACACGTGAATATCCCAAGCTTCCATTAAGTAATATACAAACTAGTATGATACAGTAATGGCCTTCTAGGGCATAAACACTAACATGAGGTATGAATGCATGAAAACAGAATACATGTAAATGAAGAACTGTTTTCATAAATTAGTGAGATTTCCTTTGTATTTTTAAAATGAGGTATCATAATGAAATCAGCATAAAACAGTGCCTAGCATCGGCACAAAACATAATCCCAATATCTCAATATCTCTGTATCACAGTCTCTGTACCTCAATATCTCGAAATCTCAATATCACAGTCTCAATATCTAGGGCGCCGTCAGTCCAGACCGGCCCCTACCATCCATCTCAAGACCACGACGGTATCCTCCGGATATCCGACGCGTCGGGTAAAATCACCGGTAGGTAGTGCTCCCCTGCCAGGCTCACATCGTCATCATCACGCGCTTCTTGCCCCGGGGTACCTTACCGGGTCCACCATGTTCCCGAAACGGTTCATCCGTCTCCTCGAATCGGGTCTCGAAATCCATCAGCAAACTCATGGTGGACGACTCATACATCATGGGAAAACCGCACTTTTTATTTTAAAAGAGGAAAAAGGTTTATTTATGTTTTTGCGGTTTTCCTCCAAATCCAGAAAATCTCATGGAAATCCGAATCCAAAACCTCAATAACACGTAAAATGGTGAATATATACATGAGAATCCATGAATGCGGCAAAACAATGAATAACAGTATGCATGAAGTGTTAGTTATATGTATGCCCTAGAGGCCATTACTGTACATTGGATGTATATTGTAGTGGATGCTGGGACATATATAGGTAGGACTTTCTTGCTCGACATGATAGTACGCTATCTGGTTGCTCTTTGTCTTAACATGTATACTTTCTGTCTCTCTGATTACATGTTGATAAAGCCCTTAGGATGAGTACTCGACTTCCAGGACTATGATGTAGATCATACTAGTGGGGCCTGGGTAGTCAATGAGTACATCCTTCATTGTTCCTAGTCGTGAGAATATCGAGACGGGGCATCGATATTCCAGAGTAGACTAGCGTATATCTTCTCGACCCATGTGATGGGCGATGGATGATCCCATATCCATTGGTGTTTGACATCAGAGATGGTATACGGGTGCTCAGTGGAGACTGGGTACACTGAACGGACTCGCCGAGAACTCCCAGATGGTATTATACCTCACGTCAGATGGCAGTTCTCTGGTGACACTGGTACAGCTTAGTCTGTTGACCCGAGATCGTCATAGAGTCTTGTGTGTCTCCCACTGTGCTTTGATTTCCACCCTACCACGGCTCTACTGAGTCGTGCAAACAGGTGGTTTTTGGGTACAGTCCCGATTCACATGGAGGCAATGAGCGATAGGAGGGGATTCGTCTCTCCTGGTATTGGGGGTTGATGTTGTGCTATGCTCGACTGGCCATAACAGGAAATCCCTGGCCAGGGTTGCAGTGATATACTGGTAAGAGTTATCAGTAGTTTCACGAATGTTATGGACCTCAAGTCGGCATGATTTATCGAGCTACTGGGGTCTGACGTTTACCACCCCTAGGCGAGATATGCGACATATCAGACGAAAAGACCGGACTGTACGGTAAGTGTTACTGGTTGGATTCACAGGAGTGTGAGCGGGCTTGCTCGTCGATCTTCTGATCGCTCAATACCCGGGTGGCCGTTACGTTTGGCAGACCGCTTGCGGCTTGTGGGTGTTTGATATGATCATCATCTGCTGCCGGCGTATTGATGAGTCTTTAGAGTCCTACACAGAGGTTTCCTGGCTCAAGCGAAACGAAATAGGAGCACATATGGGATATGTGCGGGACCGAGAATAATGCGAGTATGTGATACCGTATTCCATTCTCGCGATGAATGTATCGATTGGTTATATGCGATATAACCTAGTTATCGAATCAAGGATTGATTCGATAAGCCGATACATTGGATACTAGCCGGTTATATACGACATGACCGGATTGTTAAATCAAGTGTTGATTTAATGATTTAATGTAGAATTATATATTTGATATATTACTTTGCATCAACTAGTATTGGTTCACTTTAAATGGATTTTCTCACATGATGTGCATATTGTATATGTGATATATTTTTTTGTGCACAAGATAGTATCATGTTTGATGATACATGCAAGCTTGGGTTTGTGTAAAGAATTGACCATGGTTATATGAATGGTTAGGGTTTCATTTTATTTACTTATTCTTTTATTTATTCTTTTTGTTTATTTTGGAAAAAGAAAATGATAAAGAAAATGAAATGGTGGCTTGTTTTGTTTGTAGTTGAAGTTTCTTGAAACTTTGACTAAGTGACCATTTTGTCTTCATTCTTAACCCTAACCCTTCAAACTAACCTTAGTCAATTCTCTACACCTAACTAAGGTTAAAGATATGATAAGTATCACCTTAGTCAATTCTCTACACCTAACTAAGGTTAAAGATATGATAAGTATCATTTTACTTTATATTTTAAATAACTTATCATGTCTTCTTCTTCTTCTTCTTCATTTTCTTCTTCCATGAAGAAAGCTTGCTACATCAATGGTGATTGATGAAAAAGTGTGAGAAATCCAAATCTAAAGTCTACCCACTTCGTATTTCTTCATCCTCTACCTCTTGCCAAGTAGTATAGGGTGTTTCCTTTACAAGTTTTCTTGACTTGGTGAAGTTGGAGCTTGATCTAGCGATGCCTCGACGTAGATCATCTTCGGCATCGTCGTCGATGACCTAGCCCGCTTTTTCTCCGATGAAGCCGACGCTAGAGCCCAAGATCCGATTTGGACAGCGAGGGGACTTCATCACGGAGCCTAGGAGGTGGAGGACCGGATCTACAAAGGTTGTAGCCCCTTCCCTTTAGCTATATTTCCGTTTACATGCTTGCATCGCCTCATTATCTAGTTAACGATCCGTATTAGGGTTTGTAGGGACTTGTAAAATTTTAATTGGACATGTTTGATGCCTTGTGAGACTCCATTAGAGTGCCTAGGAACCCTACAGTGGTATCAGAGCCTAGCTAGAGCCTTAGGCGATGCGTAGACGGAGTTAGAAGTCCGATCGACCCGAAACCCCGATTTTAACATGCTGTCTGGACTTTTTTGAAATTCGTGGATTTTTGTGAATTAAAAATATGCAGAAAAATCAGCAGGAAGATCTAAGGCTTACTGTGAAATTCGAGCTCCTGTATCCATCAATGAGCCGCGGTTCCGCCGCATAAGCATGGCTTATGCGGCGGTTCCGCGGCCATAATGTATCCTTGTTTAATGAATTGTGCACAGTAATTCCTAGTATGCAGTGCTGGTTTTCCTGGGAATTTTTAATATTTATTCCAGAGTTTTATTTTCTGGGTTGTATTAGGAACTCAGTGTATCGATCGGATTGTCTAATTTTGTCGGTGTGTTTTTCCGGGTATTTTAGAATATGTTAAAAAGTTCGACCGGATATAAATACCCATTTTTTCCCCTGCTGGGAAATTTCCAATTGTTGGATTTTTCCGTAGTTTAACGACGTTCTAAGTAGTGCAAGTAACGCGATGGTCCCTCTAGAAGACAACAAACCTTAACTCGATTATGTGACCGTCTTGAACTGCCCTTTGAACCTTCGGGTTTGGGGCAGTACGGCGTGCCACGTATGAGGCGTTGGCTTGACCCTTCTACGGCTGGACCGTTGGTACTGAGGCACGAACTGAATGTTGTTAGACTTATTTCATGTGTTGAGCCGTATCGGGAAAACTTGGGTGTTCGAATGTTCAATCGGAAAGTTTAACATTTTCTGTTTATCCGGAATGTGATACAACAATTGGAATTCACAAAAGTTATATGATAACGGAATGAATATTATAAACATAGCAGTTTAGTCTCACTCGATCGGTTGCCACGGAGTTTTGATGTGATCAAAAGTCCGTCGCAATCACGTAGCGTACGCGGATACTCGCCGGGTAAACTTAATAGACAGCCTCACCCCATAGCCCCGACCAAGTGACTGTAGGAGAACCCCGTCGCCGAGAGCATCCGTTCGGGTGCTCGCGGTAGCGGTGTTCCGCCTTGGTGCACTTCATCAACGGTATCGGGGGTGCGGCCGTCTACTAAAGTTTGCGACGAGTATTCGATCAGAATGTCGGGAATCCTGTTGAATTGCCCAACTTGATATTGAAAAGTGTTTTCGATTTTGAGACTAAAATGCGGGGTTTATAATTGTTAGGCATGCGATGTCTAAGTAATTCATTTGGTCAGGCATGCGATGTCTGAGGAGGTTGCAGATTCCAACTGTTGTAGTTTTACACTTTCTTTTCTGTGACCGTAAGTGTAATATGTGATGTCGCCGGTTTCGTTGCTATATGTCAACGACAATTGGGATGCGCATATTTACTTACGTTGATGACATGTGATGTTATGTGTTGCTGGATATGTTATATTGGATCGTCGTGTTTGAATAGCCGGGGGTTTTTATGTGAGATGAGTGTTTTTCATTTTCATTCATGTAAAAACTTGTATATAATATTCTTTTATTGGGGCACTTCCAGGTTGCGGAAGTTGTCACCGTTGATGTATATTATTTACTTTTCTGCACTAGGATAGACCCAAGGAGGGGAGCACAAGTAACCGGGTTCTAGGGTCCAGTGGGAGACCATCTCGAGGAGTCGAGTCCGGGTCTCCTAACCCTAGAATTGGTAGGGTTGCTTGCCGCTCTCGTAGGGGTCTAGGGGTGTGGGATAGGCTATTCATCACGACCGTGGAATCCGTGTTTTATACTGGCTCGTATTAAAAACACGGACGTCCTAGTATATCCAATATTTCATATGTTTCTTCTGCTGTGATTTATCTGTGATGTGATCATGTGATGTTCTGTGACAGATATTATGTATAGTATATATGATATATTATATAAACGTTGCTTATGTTTTACACCCGCGCTAGCCCTGCCCCGCTCTGCCGTTAGTTACCTAACCTAACGGTGCAGACGGGACATCGAGGCGAATGCGGATGGCATAAGCGTACGTTATATTTATCTGTAATGTTTAGGTGGACTTAAATGATGGGATAATCATTAATAAGATTAATGAAAGAAAATAAACCTAATTGATGTTGTGGAATCGAATTTCAAAATAAAACAGGTAGCTACAGTTCTTGCTTTGCATCGCGGTGTTCATTATAGAACATCCTGCACCTTATTCGATGAGGAAAGGACCGAGATCCTTTCACCGGGAGTGACTCCTTTAGCAATAACTGGCAGATGCTACAACCCTCGGTTTGTTTTTGGTCGCTTCCATAGTTTCCGCTTTGCACAGTGATATATATGATATATCCCGCACCTCATTCGACGAGGAAAGGGCCGACGATCCCTTCACCGGGAGTGACCCCTTTAGCAAAACTAGAAAAGCCTCGAAAACATTCCATTTAAAAACCATTTGATTCCGCAACGAGATCAAGTTCAAAGCGTTAAAGGTTTTCACAAAAACCATTCGCAACCCTCCGTCATTTTAGGAAGTAGAGTACTTAGTATTCGTGCTGTGTTTGTTGACCATAGTCAAGGCACAGTGTACGGTAGCTAAGTGATGTCTTCCTACACCGCATATGATGCGATTAGTTAGGACAGTCGCGTGACTTTGTTGACCTTAGTTAAGGGTCATGTGAGTGGGTCTAATTAATCACGAAATGACGGGTAGAACTTGACTAGTACTTATGATTTGTTGACCATAGTTAAGGTCATAGGTGCTAGGGGTAAAAATCTTTATCGGGAGTTTCAAGTGTTGAGATTTGCAATGAGATTGCATGCCTTCTATATGATAGTTGGATCCCGATACCCACTGCGAGTAATTGTTACTCCTGGGAGTGTTTTGCACTTTGCAATTAGCCGATCAAGTAGGTGTCTAGAAAGGTGTCAACGGGGTTACGCCTCTGGGAAAACGAGGTTTACTGTAATTAGGTCTGTGCGAAAGCACGGAGAACCTCCCTCAAAGTACCGACACTGGTCTGGCTGAAAGATTGGCGAACTTGTAGAGTGTAATTAATCCCGGCTAGTCTTTCCTTTTAAGGTTTGAAGGAAGATTTGATAAAAACAGTGGGAGCCATCCTGATTAGATAAAATATATAACCAATCTAATCTTGCAAGAGCGCACGCTGAGTGTTTTCTTCTCTCTCTCTCCTGGTAGCGACCATATCACGCCTTAATCAAGATAATAATATGGATGTATTGACCGAACCCGCTTGTTATACTGAGCTGGGGAACGTTGGTCCCGCTCTAACTTATAATTGCTATAAGACAGAGCAGGAAATAAGGGGAATACCAGATTTCCCATGCCGCCCAAACGAAGAAAGTGCATATGATGCATCTCCTTCGGGTGTGTTCATTACAAAGAGCTGTTTCTCAGTATCCTCTGCATCCTGGGTATATGATACCGGATCAGGATCCCAGATATGTAATCTGTTACATAGGGCTGCAGAAAGGTAGAGAACTGAGAACGGGTGATAAGTTTCATGAGACAGAAAACGGGGCAAGTGTTGCAGCCAAGTCTGTTGGTCACTATCACCCTGTATTACCAATACATTGATTCTGAACAAATGCTATTAGATACCGAACCTGATATACAAAATCATATCAGTCTCTTTATTAGTAAAGAAATGGTATAATTTTGTATTGTTGGATAATGTTTTGAACATTTCCTATATCAAAAGTTGATCGGTTCAGGCACGTTATCTAAAAGCATTGACGTTCTAAATCAAACTACAGTTCCTTGTATACTGAACACACACAGGAAGAAGAGTTCAGAAATGAACGAATTCTTCTTGAGGCATTGTAGACTAGGTCATATCAATGCGACCCGACTGGCTGAAGTTACATTTAGATGTATATTTAAATCAGTTTAAATTTACATCTTGTGAAACTTGCCAGTCATGTCACAAAGATAAGATGACCATAGCTCCGTTTACTGGAAACAGAGAAAGAGTTAATGAACTCTTGAGACTGATACATGATGATGTATGTAAGGTCTCCTGTCTACATATGCCACGAATGGTTCTTTATACTTCATTATATTCTCTGATAATCTCTCAAGATTCAGTCGTATGTTCCTGCTGAAACATAAGTCCGAAGCTTTTGAGGTATTCACAGAATATAAGTTAGAAGTAGAGAACCAAAATACGGGTATAAGTATTATGTCCTATGATGAGATCAGGGAGGAGAATACTTGTGCATGGCATTCCTGGACCATTCTAAAGGAGAATGAGATTCTCTCTCCGTATTACTCCTCTGAATACACCACAGCACAACGGTGTATCAGGGCGGAGCAATCACACAATATTAGATATGGTGTGCTCTATGATGAGTACTACTGAGTTTCCTATTTCCTTTTGGGAGTTATGCACTTATGAAGTTGCATACCTATTGAATAAGGTTCGATTCAAATCAGTGCCTACCACTCCATATGAGATATGGTATGGGAAGAGCCTATCTCTTAAGTTAGTTAAGATTTGGGGTTGTCCAGTCCATGTCTAAAAAGCAAAATCTGGACAAGCTCGAGGCAAGGTCAGTTATGTAGAACTGGAAAGGTTTCATTTATACAATCAAAAGCTGATGATTTGACAGAACCAAAAGATTCAATAGTTCCCGACGAACCTCAGCCTCTCCGCCGATCTAGCAGGGTTCCTCATCCGCCTGAGAGATACCTCGGTTTCTCGATGACAGTGGGAGCGAGGAATGCATCATGAGATGATGACCCAACTAGTTTCGAGCTGGCCATCAAGGGTGGGACTCTGTAAGAATGGCTGGATGCTTAGCAATCTGAGATGGAATCCATATACGCCAACAAAGTATGGACTTTGGTTGCTATATCTGAAGGGTTAAATCCCCATCAGGAGCAAGTATATCTTGAGAAGATTACTTGGTGTAGATGGAAAAGTTGAGACTTTCAAAGCTAGACTTGTTAAAGGTTTTCGTCATCGACCAGGCACGGAAAATGATGAAGCCTTTTTCCAGGGAATATGCTTAAGTCCATCCAGATCCTACTTGCCACGGCTACATACCATAACTGCGATATCTGGTGGTTTGGTGCCATGACTACTTTTCTAAATAATGTTTTAGAAGAGTGCGTCTATAAGAACACAGCCAGAGAGCTTCTTAGACAGTGGGAGCAGCGGAAACGTGTGCAAGATGCTTTATAAGATAAAGCAGGCATCGCGGAGTTGGAACATCTGTTTTGATGGATTAATCAAAGAAGTTGACATCATCAAAATGGTAGATGAACCTTGTATAAACAAAAAGGTAGTAGGGAGTATGATGACGATCCTCGTAGAGTACGTGGATGACATACTCTTGTTAGGGAAGGAGTTTCCTATGCTACGCTCGATCAATCTCCGCTTATCACAATGATTTTCCATATAGGATCAAAGTGATACATACTAAATCCTAAGCTTTGGATCTATGAGATAGATCTAATTGGATGTTAGGATACTCACTAGTTGTAGTGAGATGGTATCAATCGATCCTGGGGAGAATCACTGGAAGGGTTCCAGAGTGATAAAGACGACTGAATGTCAGTCACAGGCATTGTCTTTACCCTCAGTAAAAGGACGGTATGTTGGAAGATTTCCAAGATAGATACCGTGACAAACTAGACGATAAAGGCTGGTAACATCGCTATTAAAGATACTACCAAAGAGGCAGTTTGGGTGTATATTGGTTCATAGGATGAACTAGGTTCCTACCATTGTGTGACAATGGAAGTGTGGCTTCGGCCCTGGAACCCTGGTCCCATCAGTGACCCAGACATATTCTGAGGCAGCATCACCTGATCATGGAGATAGTTGATCTCCAGGGTGATCGAGGTTAGGAGAGTAGACTCAGAGGAGAACACGGCGGATCCACTCACGAAGGCCTTTTCCCAAAGAGAGACTTTTAGGGGATGGTTGAGTATTAGATATTACAACCACTGCTACAGATGGCCCTAGTGCAAGTGGGAGATTGTTAGTTATATGTATGCCCTAGAGGCCATTACTGTACATTGGATGTATATTGTAGTGGATGCTGGGACATATATAGGTAGGACTTTCTTGCTCGACATGATAGTACGCTATCTGGTTGCTCTTTGTCTTAACATGTATACTTTCTGTCTCTCTGATTACATGTTGATAAAGCCCTTAGGATGAGTACTCGACTTCCAGGACTATGATGTAGATCATACTAGTGGGGCCTGGGTAGTCAATGAGTACATCCTTCATTGTTCCTAGTCGTGGGAATATCGAGACGGGGCATCGATATTCCAGAGTAGACTAGCGTATATCTTCTCGACCCATGTGATGGGCGATGGATGATCCCATATCCATTGGTGTTTGACATCAGAGATGGTATACGGGTGCTCAGTGGAGACTGGGTACACTGAACGGACTCGCCGAGAACTCCCAGATGGTATTATACCTCACGTCAGATGGCAGTTCTCTGGTGACACTGGTACAGCTTAGTCTGTTGACCCGAGATCGTCATAGAGTCTTGTGTGTCTCCCACTGTGCTTTGATTTCCACCCTACCACGACTCTACTGAGTCGTGCAAACAGATGGTTTTTGGGTACAGTCCCGATTCACATGGAGGCAATGAGCGATAGGAGGGGATTCGTCTCTCCCGGTATTGGGGGTTGATGTTGTGCTATGCTCGACTGGCAATAACAGGAAATCCCTGGCCAGGGTTGCAGTGATATACTGGTAAGAGTTATCAGTAGTTTCACGAATGTTATGGACCTCAAGTCGGCATGACTTATCGAGCTACTGGGGTCTGACGTTTACCACCCCTAGGCGAGATATGCGACATATCAGACGAAAAGACCGGACTGTACGGTAAGTGTTACTGGTTGGATTCACAGGAGTGTGAGCGGGCTTGCTCGTCGATCTTCTGATCGCTCAATACCCGGGTGGCCGTTACGTTTAGCAGACCGCTTGCGGCTTGTGGGTGTTTGATATGATCATCATCTGCTGCCGGCGTATTGACGAGTCTTTAGAGTCCTACACAGAGGTTTCCTGGCTCAAGCGAAACGAAATAGGAGCACATATGGGATATGTGCGGGACCGAGAATAATGCGAGTATGTGATACTGTATTCCATTCTCGCGATGAATGTATCGATTGGTTATATGCGATATAACCTAGTTATCGAATCAAGGATTGATTCGATAAGCCGATGCATTGGATACTAGCCGGTTATATGCGACATGACCGGATCGTTAAATCAAGTGTTGATTTAATGATTTAATGTAGAATTATATATTTGATATATTACTTTGCATCAACTAGTATTGGTTCACTTTAAATAGATTTTCTCACATGATGTGCATATTGTATATGTGATATATTTTTTTGTGCACAAGATAGTATCATGTTTGATGATACATGCAAGCTTGGGTTTGTGTAAAGAATTGACCATGGTTATATGAATGGTTAGGGTTTCATTTTATTTACTTATTCTTTTATTTATTATTTTTGTTTATTTTGGAAAAAGAAAATGATAAAGAAAATGAAATGGTGGCTTGTTTTGTTTGTAGTTGAAGTTTCTTGAAACTTTGACTAAGTGACCATTTTGTCTTCATTCTTAACCCTAACCCTTCAAACTAACCTTAGTCAATTCTCTACACCTAACTAAGGTTAAATATATGATAAGTATCATTTTACTTTATATTTTAAATAACTTATCATATCTTCTTCTTCTTCATTTTCTTCTTCCATGAAGAAAGCTTGCTACATCAATGGTGATTGATGAAAAAGTGTGAGAAATCCAAATCTAAATTCTACCCACTTCCTATTTCTTCATCCTCTACCTCTTGCCAAGTAGTATAGGGTGTTTCCTTCACAAGTTTTCTTGACTTGGTGAAGTTGGAGCTTGATCTAGCGATGCCTCGACGTAGATCATCTTCGGCATCGTCGTCGATGACCTAGCCCGCTTTTTCTCCGATGAAGCCGACGCTAGAGCCCAAGATCCGATTTGGACAGCGAGGAGACTTCATCACGGAGCCTAGGAGGTGGAGGACCGGATCTACAAAGGTTGTAGCCCCTTCCCTTTAGCTATATTTCCGTTTACATGCTTGCATCGCCTCATTATCTAGTTAACGATACGTATCAGGGTTTGTAGGCACTTGTAAAATTTTAATTGGACATGTTTGATGCCTTGTGAGACTCCATTAGAGTGCCTAGGAACCCTACATGAAGTAGCAGGTAATAACTACAATGTCTAAACTAACATATAAGGCAAGTACACTAATATCCTGTCTAACTATTAGCTAACAGGCTATGTCAAGCAATAATATTTTCTAAGGTGTACGTGACATGGCAATTACCGATGAAAATGTGTGTGAGCCGGCAAATAAGTGTACGTGGTACATACGTATCATCGGTAATGGTGCTGGTGTCCTAACAGCATGATATCAATAATGGAGTATGAAACATAAAATAAGCATGCGATGCGAAGCGGACCACAAAAGAAGAGCGGGAGCTGAAAACTAGACGCAACTATAACTAATCTGCATTAATCTAATATAAGTCCTACAAATGGTGCCTTTTGAAATAACACGAATCATGGGGTTTTGAAAATAGGGCTACGATGTTTTTATGAAAAGACGGGTCTTTTGAAATATCCGTAGGATCCCTTGGGCTGTCTTTTAAAATACCCACGATTCGTTAGTTTTTGAAATAGGTAGGAGTCTAATCTAATCTAGCAACTACACTAAACTATACGGCTGAACTAACAAGCTGAACTACAGGTAAGGAAACCGCCTATCATCTGAGTCGATACATATACCTACCTGTATATGTATAGTCGGTGATCCCGCCTCAATAATATCATATCCGATACCATATCTATAATCAGACACCCCAAGTCAAGAGTGCGGATCAATCATCAAAATATAGCTCGTACGTAAATCCGTCGTACGGCATCCCAAATCTGGGTACGGGTCAATATCACATTCATCATACTATTCAACTGGTATCATCTTTATCAAATATCATGATCGCGGTACTGTTCTACGTCTAGTACCATACTGATACCGCCTACGTATGCATGGACGTGTATGAAACACTATGTCAAGGACCCGCTACAACGTCATGTCGTATCTCAAATACGAACCTGCTATATCACCGATCTCACGGCCTCAAATCAAATCTCATCGACTCAGCTCAATCCCAAGTATCATCCTAAAATCCGTATGTGAACACATAGTCCCATACCCATGTGAACACATAACTATAAAGAATCCCATGAGCACATACAAATAGGAATTGTATGCAAGTATGTATGTGTGTATGTGTAGTGCAACACTACCCTAGGGTTCGCAACACTAAAGTAATCCAACACACCAATATCCATCCTAAGCATCATTATTAATCCCAAATAACATATAATAATTGTTGGTGTGTATACGTATCCGTATACACCACCACGGACAGCAGGGGTGCTATACGCCATCCACCCGACTTCTCCCCGTAGATATAAATCTACTCACCTGGTCCTCGCTAGCCGGTGCCGACGTCGCCACGCGCTTGCTTGTCGTCTCGAAGTCTACATGGGGGTACCTACATATCATAACGCACCATATCGCATTAAAACTAAATTCGAAATCGAAACGGCATACGAAAATCAAATCGGCACGCGTATCACACATAGGTCCAAACCTATCGCCTACGCATGCAAGAATAGTCAAACCAACCCTCGATGTCGATGTACAAATGTCAAACCATCAAGAAAAATCCAATCACACTCATTTGCACATTCACGAACACTAATTTTAATATAAACTAGGTTAAAACTCACAAAAACCCCAATTTCACTTAAAAAGTCATTTTTCCGAAAATCTAGCAAGCACAAATCACCGTTTTTGTACAAAACATGATGTTTAAATGAATGTAGCGGCCAATATACTTATTAAATATTTTAAATAAGTCATAGAAACAATTTCCGGAATTTAATCTCATTAAATTCCAAAAACCCTAATATTCTAGTTTACAAAATACCCTTTTTAACAATTTCATAGCAAAAATGCACAAACTACAATTTAGGTTGGATTTCCATGAACTAAAGTGTTAAACTACACTTAATAAAGTTAATAATATGATAAAAACCCTAACCATATTTTTAATCTCATATTTCGAATTAAATCAAAAAAACTAGTTTGCAACAAAAGGCTTAATTTGGACATTTTTCAAGTAACAACTTGTAATTAACAACTAGATTAGTTTTCTACAAAACTAAATATGTTAATCCACCTCACTAAACCATACACAATCAAACACAACTCATTTCCACAACAAACCCTAACTTGAAATCTTAAATCATGCAATTAAACTCACATAAACCAAATTAACACTTAACTAAATTAGCTTTAAGAAATTAGTAACAAACTAAGCAAAAAGGTTTAGAATTATACCCAAAAACATTTGAAGATCCACAAGCATCCATGGCCCTCCAAAATGCTCTCTTTTCACAAAGATCCATGCTATACGGGCTAAGCTAAAATGGGTAGGAGTCGGATTTGGGTTTTGGGATTTTTTTTGATGGATTTGAGGCAATTTTTGATGAAGTTTGAAGAGAAAAGAGAAGGAAAATGGGAGGGCTGTTGCTGCTGTAGGAGGGAGGGGGGTCAGTTGAATGGGAGTGGGAGAGGAGAGAGAGGAAGGTAGAGAAAGTGGGGGGGAGAAAGTCAAAGTCCAACCAAAGTCAAAAGTCTAACTAATTTATCCATTTTCTTTTCTTTTCATTCATTTCTTTTCCTTTGAAATTCAAGTGGGGAAAATAAATGGGGGGTGCTGAATTCTTCAAGGGGAGAAGTAAATGGGAGTGTGTGGTTGTGGGTACGGGTGTGGGGTGATGAAAAATGATAAATATAATACCCCAAACATCCATTTACGCTAAAAAAGAGCCTTTTTTTCTTCAATAATTTCTAAACCGTTTTGGCAAATGATTTCATTCCAAAAACCACATGATAAAATTTTATTTAATGTTTTGTGATGCACAAAATTTGTTTCAACTCATTCCAATTTGTAATTTTCCCTAATTAAATGTATTAGTGACGGCTTAAATAATAATAAAATAATATCTTTTTCAGAAAATTTGAAATTTCACCAGCGGCTCAATAAACACCAAATAATAGCAATTACATAGCTAGAATATGTATATTTAATTTTTATAATAAGATATTTGTATTTTGACTTTTTACAGAAAACCCCCTTATTTTACCGATTTTTTTCGAAATTTCACCGAAACGATTTTCAAAACGTTACAGCTCGCCCCGCAATATCAAATGTACATAATACAACAAAAACTGTACTAGCATTGCATCCAGGCTATCCCCCACGACCAATCCGCAACATCACAGCACAATCACAGAACATCAACGTGAATGTCACGTTCGCAAATCCGTCTAACCGGGCTATAGCAGTTAGACAGGATTTACCGATCAAGTGACATTCACGGTCTCAGATATAATGTAAATACTGTGAACTAATGTGTTTAAAATTTTCGATCGATCAAATTTACCAAGTGGGCCCCAAGCACTACTGTAGCACTCAAAGAAATCTGGGCCCAAAAAATAACATTCCAAAAACCCTATTTTACACTCAGGAGCTCTCTGTAAAATTTTGGGCCATGAACAGTCAAGATTGCGGCGGAACCGCGGCCCAAGCATGGTTTTGGCCGCGGTTCCGCGGTGGAAAAGTGGGATCATGCAACCAAAATTTCACAGAATGCTTATAATGCCCTGAATGTACTTCTGCAACACACTAAAAAAATTTTGGAGCCAAAAAAATTTCGAGAGAAAACTGATGTAACGAAAATACAGTTTTTAGGATATTTGTCCGATCAAAACTTTAAACATACTAGAGCAAGCTAGAAAAGATTAATGGCCTGGCTCTGATACCACTGTAAGTGCACGGAGGCGCCCCGGCCGTCTTTTCGAGGCCAAAATGCGGAAGCGATGAAATACTTTAACTGTTAAACCAGCACCACTGCGCACAAAAATCCCGGATCGGGCCATTAATCTAGTCTTAGTTAACAAGAGAAAGAGTAGAGAGATATACCGAGCGATCCATGTCCTTCGGTCTTCTCGTCGTCGTCCCGATCTCCCGCGGAATGTCCGGTCTCCACCTCCTCGCCGGAAAGGCACCACATCGCCGAGTTCTTTTACGGGCTCCCACCTCTGGACCGAGACAACTCGGGCACGAAGTTGGCGAGTCGACGTGCCCAAGATTTGCTGTAGAATAAGTGTAGTGACTCTATATGTCTCTAGGGGTTGAAGTTGCCATGTATTGGTGGAGGTAATGAAGTGATAGCATTTTTGGATGAACTTGGGGATTTTTCCAAGCATAAAGAGATGAAAAACCCCCACTCCAAATTGGGACAGCCCCCTCCCTCTATCATGGCCGGCCAAAAAATGGTGAGGGGAGAGAGAGAAAATGAGGGAGAGTGTGTATCAAAAGAATGAGAGTCTCTCATAATACAAGAGAGAGAAAAGGTGATGATGTAAAGAAATGATCACAAGGCAAACCCAACACTCTATCAATCATCATCACACCCAAAGGTCAAGCCATCATGAGGTCAAGAAGTCAAATGGTGGAGCAACCATCATGAAGCAATAATATGCAAAGACCACCCTCCATAAATGCTTATTTGCACAAATGCAAATAAGCCTTCCTCCACCAATTTTCGGCCAATGAAAGATACAAAGAAATATGGCCGAAACGGAAAACAAACTGGCAACTCCAAAAACTGATCCCGTAATAAATTACAGGAAAACCCCGCTACTGTATATACATACCCGCATTTGTATTCCGACCGAAATACAAATGCAATGAGACAAAATCTACACTGTACAATACTAGGATCCGGCTTAAACCAAAGCCCGCTAGTATTATCCGTCCGATCATGATCCGTGCAATACCGCACGCATCTGATCGAACCATGCCATATCTCCATACGGCCTCTACAGCGTTTCACACGAAACTTGAGAAACTGGTCTCTGGGGGACTCTAAAGACTCGTCAACACCTTGGCTGTGGTTTTAACCACTAGCACGTCAGAGGTATTAGCCAATACGTGACGGGCTACCACGTATTGACCAAAAGGGACGTCGATGAGCGAACTCATCCTGACACCCTATTGAGCCTGTCAGTGACAATATCCGTACAGTCCAGTCCGTTCGTCTATGAGCATCGCATGGCGGGCCTAGGGGGTTGGTAAAAGTCAGACCCCCAAAAGCGGTACAAGTCGTGTCGGAGTGTAGCCCAGAACACCCTGAGATACTACTGGAATACCTACCAGTAAATCTCCTGCCTCGGCCGAGGGCTTCGTGTAATGGCTCTCCTAGACACAGCGCGACCTCACCCCCAATACCGGGAGAGACGAACCCCTGCAGATCCGCTCACTGCCTCCATGTGGCTCGGGACTGTACCCAACTAAAACCTGTTTGCACGTCTCCTTTGAGCGTGGTAGGATAGTAATCAAAGTACAGTGGGAACTCACACGAGACAAATGACGATCTCAGGTCGATGAACTAACCTGTACACATGTCACCAGGGAACTTCTATCTGACGTCTGGTATAATCCCAACTAGCAGGTTCCCGGCGAGTCATGTCCGGTGTACTCATAACCCAATGAGCACCTGTATACATCTTAGGTGAACCAACTGACACCAGTGGCTTGTGAGACCGGCCACCGCCCCTCGTCGGGGTCTCGACTGTATACACTAGTCTACTCTAGAGTATCGATGCATTTTCTCGAAACTCCCACGACTAGGGACCTTTTAAGGATGTGCTTATAGACCACCAGCTCCCACGTATATGATCGCCCTCATACTGCTGGCAGTCAAGAAAGAATCCTAGGGGCTCTATCAACGTGCAATGACGACATGTCAGGTCACCTAAAGCAGTACACGATGATAAAGATAAACCAGATAGCATACTATTATCTTGAGTAAGACTGTCCTACCGGAATAGGTCCTCCCTCAATCATTACAATCACGTGCCTGTGATCCAATAATTGACTCTGAGGGCACTATCTTCAACAATATATCAAATATATAATTATACATTAAATTATTAAATCAACTCTTGATTTAATAATCCGGCTATATCCCACATAACCGACTAATATCATGTGTAACAACTTATCGAATCAACACCTGATCCGATAACCCGGCTATATCGCATATAACCGACCAATGTCACAAATCGCGAGAATAGAATACGGTATCTCATATCGTATCAATCTCGGTCCCGTACATATCACATATGTGCACCTACTCCGTTTCGCTTGAGCCAGGAAAACTCTGTGTAGGACTCTAAAGACTCATCAATACGCCGGTAGTAGGTGATGATCATATCAAACACCCACAAGCCGCAAGCGGCCTGCTAAACGTAACGGCCATTCGGGTATTGAGCGATCAGAAGATCAACAAGCAAGCCTTCTCGTACTCCTGCGAATCCAATCAGTAACACTACCGTACAGTCCGGTCTCTTCGTCTGATATGTCGCATATCTCGTCTAGGGGTGGTAAACGTCAGACCCCAGTAACTCGATAAGTCATATCGATATGAGGCTCATAACGGGTGGAGAAACTACTGGTAACACTTACCAGTATATCTCTGAAGCAGCCCTGGCCAGAGACTTCCTGTTATAGCCAATCGGGCACATCGCAACATCAACTCCCAATACCGGGAGAGACGAAACCCCTCATATCGCTCATTGCCTCCATGTGATTCGGGACTGTACCCAAAAGCCACCGTTTTGCACGTTCTCTTGAACGTGGTAAGGTGGAAATCAAAGCACGGTGGGAATCACACAAGACTCTATGACGATCTTGGGTCTACAGACTAACCTATACCAGTGTCATCAGATAACTGCCATCTGACGTTAGGTATAATACCATCTCGGAGTTCTCGGCGAGTCCGTCCAGTGTACCCAGTCTCCACTGAGCACCCGTATACTGTCTCTGATGTCAAACACCAATGGATATTGTCACGACCCGAAAGTACGGAACATGACCGGCACTTAAACTACGAACGTCTCGAGGCGTACGGAATCCAAGTAAACCGAAAACCCAGAAATCCAAACCAAGAAAAGTAGTAGAGTGCAGGAAAAACCAACTTAAAGCAAGTAGTTTCAATAGCATAAGCCGAATTATGCGGTTTTTAAAAAACATCAAAAATTTACTGAAAATTTCGGCAGAGTCTCCTTTGTAAATACGGGCCCCCAAACGGGATACAACATGAATAGTATACGAAATCAAGAAAAAGGCATCCCCAAGCGGGAGCTAGCTCTTCGTCAATCGACGGTCACAACCACACAAACAATATAATATACAACGCCAACGGCGAGGATCAAAACTCAAAAGGAAACTCAAAACCATCAGAAACATAACGAGCGACTCTAAGGTCGAAAGAATAAACAACACTGGTCTCTATCTCAAAAATACATGTTTGGTTGATGGAATTTACTAGATACAACTGAATAATATTATACAAGGTAATATGATGGGTACGATACAAGAAAAACCCACCTACTAGCAAGTCACCCGAATGAAACTGAGCCCGCAACGCCGTAATGAAACCTGTACGGCAAACCTGCAAGAAACTGGGGCACAACGGGGGTGAGTTGCCAACTCGTGAATAGAAAAACATCTTCGCACAGAAATCGTATAAATAACGCAACCTAGGTCAATGATCATAATATATCCTCAAAAATATACATAACAAGCAGCCTATAACAATGGCTAGGGTAATATCTAACCGAGTGAAATCTCATGTGCCCGTGTCAGTGCCTCAGGTAGCAATATATCATATGAATGAGGTATGAATGCATGAAAACAGAATACATATAAATGAAGAAACTGTTTTCATAAATTAGTGAGATTTCCTTCGTATTTTTAAACTGAGGTATCATAATGAAATCAGTATCAACAGTGTCTAGCATCGACACAAAACATAAATCTCACTGTCTCGAAATATCAATGTCTCAATCTCAATATCTAGGGCGCCGTCAGTCCAGACCGGCCCCTACCATCCATCTCAAGACCATGACGGTATCCTCCGGATATCCGACGCGTCGAGTAATATCACCGGTAGGTAATCTGTCCCCTGCCAGGCTCAACGTCAACACCACATTCATCTTGCCCCGGTGGTACCATACCGGGCCCACCATGTACCCGTGACGGTTCCTCCACTCCTCGACACGGATCTCGAAAACCACAGCAAACTCATGGTGGACGACACTTACATCACTAGAAAACCGCAATTTACATATTTTAAAAGGTTAATAAGTTTAGAAATTTTGCGGCTTTCCCCCGAAATCCAGAAATATCATAAATCTCAAGAAGTCATCACAAGTGCATATGTCAATGATAATGAATGTATATGGTATCAATAATCAAGTTGCAATGTATGATTAATAACTAGGCATGAACAATGGAATAACAGTATGCATGAAGTGACAAGTAATAACTACAATGTCTAAACTGGCATATAACCCAGGTACACTAATATCGTATCAACTACTAACTAACAAGCTAAGCCAAGCAATAGTATTTTCTAAGTGTACGTGACATGGCTATTACCGATGAAGATGCGTGTGAGCCGGCAAGTAAGTGTATGTGGTACATACGCATCATCGGTAATGGTGCTGGTGTCCTAACAGCATGATATCAATAATGGAGTATGCAGCAAAATAAGTATGCGGGGCAGAGCGAACAGCAATAATGTGCGGAAGCAGAATACTAGACACAACGATAACTAATCAGTATTAAACTAATATAAGTCCTACAAATGGTGCCTTTTGAAATAACATGAATCATGGGGTTTTGAAAATAGGGGCTACGGTGTTTTTATGAAAAGATACGTCTTTTGAAATATCCGTAGGATCCCTTGGGCTGTCTTTTAAAATACCCACGATTCGTTAGTTTTTTTTTTGAAATAGGTAAGAATCGAATCTAATCTAATAACTAAACTAAACTAAAGAGCTAAGCTAACGAGCTGAACTACAGGTAAGGAAACCGCCTATCATCTGAGTCGATACATATACATACCTGTATATGTATAGTCGGTGATCCCGCCTCAATAATATCATAGCCGATACCATATCTATAATCAGGCATCCCAAGTCAAGAGTGCGGATCAATCATCAATATAGCTCGTACGTAAATCCGTCGTACGGCATCCCAAATCTGGGTACGGGTCAATATCACATTCATCATACTATTCACCTGGTATCCTCTTTATAAATTATCATGATCGGGGTACTGATCTACGTCTAGTACCATACTGATACCGTCTAAGTATGCATGGACTTGTGTGAAATACTACGTCAAGGACCCGCTACAACGTCAAGTCGTATCTCAAATACGAATCCGGCTATATCACCGATCTCACGGCCTCAATCAAATCTCATCGACTCAGCTCAACCCCAAGTATCATCCTCAATCCGTATGTGAACACATAGTCCCATACCCATGTGAACACATAACTATAAAGAATCCCATGAGCACATATCAATAGGAATGTATGCAAGTATGTATGTGTGTATGTGTGTGTATGTGTAGTGCAACACTACCCTAGGGTTCGCAACGCTAAAATAATCCAACACACCAATATCCATCCTAAGCATCGTTATTATTCCCAAATAACATATAATAATTGTTGGTGTGTATACGCATCCGTATACACCACCACGGACTGCGGGGGTGCTATACGCCATCCACCCGACTTCTCCCCGTAGATATAAATCTACTCACCTGGTCCTCGCTAGCCGGTGCCGACGTCGCCACGCGCTTGCTTGTCGTCTCGAAGTCCACATGGGGGTACCTACATATCATAACGCATCATATCTCATTAAAACTAAATTCGAGATCGAAACGGCATACGAAAATCAAATCGGCACGCGTATCACACATAGGTCCAAACCTATCGCCTACGCATGCAAGAATAGTCAAACCAACCCTCGATGTCGATGTACAAACGTCAAACCATCGAGAAAAATCCAATCACACTCATTTGCACATTCACGAACACTAATTTTAATATAAACTAGGTTAAAACTCACAAAAACCCCCAATTTCACTTAAAAAGTCATTTTTCCGAAAATCTAGCAAGCACATTTCGCCGTTTTTGTACAAAACATGATGTTTAAATGAATGTAGCGGCCAATATATTTATTAAATATCTTAAATAAGTCATATAAACAATTTCCGGAATTTAATCTCATTAAATTCCAAAAACCCTAATATTCTAGTTTACAAAAATACCCTTTTTAACAATTTCAAAGCAAAAATGCACAAACTATAATCTAGCTTAGATTTGTATGATCTAAAGCATTAAACCACACTTAATAAAGTTAATGAAGTCATGAAAAACCTAAACACATTTTTAATCCCAAGTATTTAACCAAATTCAAAAATCTAGTAGGCAAATTAGTACATTAACACAATTTTTTTTAAACTAACCATTAGCACTAGCTACTAATCTTGTATTAACATGACAAAAAGCCTAAATATATAACACAACCATACACCAATTTTACAAAACCCTAACTTGCATTCAAATTCATAACTTGAATTCCAAAACTTGCAATTAAACTCACACATCCAAATTAACACTTAATTAAATTAGCTTAAGAAATTAGTAACAAATTAAGCAACAAAAATGTTTAGAATTATACCCAAAACCTGTGAAGATCCACAAGCATCCATGGCCTCCCAAAATGCCCTCTTTTCACAAGGATCCATGCTATACGGGCTAAGCTAAAATGGATAGGAGTCGGATTTGGATTTAGATTTGAATTTTGCATGGATTTTGAAGTGATTTGTGGATTTTTTTGATGAAGAAAAGAGTGGGATTTGGGGGGGGGGCTGCTGCTGTTGGGAAGGGGGGCTCGGCCTGATTGGGGGTGTGAGGAGAGAGAGGGAGGTAGAGAAAATACAAGGGAGGAAAGTCAAGGTCAAGGTAAGGTCAAAAGTCCACCTAATTCACACATTTTCTTTTCTTTTCTTTCATATCTTTTCCTTTGAAAATCAAGTGGGGAAAAATATGGTGGCTGCTGAATTCAGCCATGGGGAGGAGTAAGTGGGGTTGTGTGGGTGTGGGTACGGGTGTGGGGTGATGAAAAATGATAAATACAATACCCCAAGCATCCATTTAGGCTAAAAAAAGCCTTTTTTCTTCAATAATTTCTAAACCGTTTTGGCAAATGATTTCGTTCCAAAATCCACATGATAAAATTTTATTTAATGTTTTATGATGCACAAAATTTGTTTCAACTCATTTCAATTTGTAATTTTCCCTAATTAAATGTATTAGTGACGACTTAAAATAATAATAAAATAATAATTTTTTTTTTTGGAAAATTTGAAATTTCACCAGCGACTCAATAAATACCAAATAATAGCAATTACATAGCTAGAATGTGTATATTTAATTTTTATAATAAAATATTTGTATTTTGACTTTTTACAGAAAACCCCCTTATTTTACCGATTTTTTCGAAATTTCACTGAAACGATTTTCAAAACGTTACAGATATGGGATCATCCATCGTCCATCGATATGAGTCGAGAAGCTATACGCTAGTCTACTCTGGTATATCGATGCCCTGTCTCGATACACTCTCGACTAAGAACATTTGAAGGATGTACTTAACGACTACTCTGTCCCCACTAGTATGATGTGCATCATAGTCCTGGTAGTCACGTACTCATCTTAAAAGCTTTATCAACATGTAACATAAAGACAATCATTGTACATGTTAAGATAAAATGCAACCAGATAGCATACTATCATGTCGAGCAAGAAAGTCCTCCATGTATATGTCCAAGCATCCAATACAATATACATCATATGTACAATAATGGCCTCTAGGGCATACATATAACTAACAATCTCTCACTTGCACTAGGGCCATCTGTTGTAGTATCCCATACCCAACAATCAGCAGTAGTTGAAGTATGTAACACCTTAGAATACGCTTAGTGGTTAATTAAGGGATAATGCGATTTTTAGTAAAAAGTTTTCCAAAACGGTTTTCAAATAATTTATAAAAATTAATGAATATTTTATTAGTATTTAATTTGGGCTTGCACACACATGTGCATGTTACCCTAGGGCTAATTTGGGGTTAAACCATGCTTAAGTAGCCATGGTGTATTAACCCATTCCATTGGGGTAATATGTAGTTAATTAAGTATATTAGTTTTGAAATTCAAAAATAAATGTTTTTCTTTTGGGTTGACTTAAGGAGAGAGGAAGAGAGAGAGGGGGAATGATGGGGATTAGGCATAGGAGACATGCATGCATAGCATTTAATGAGGAGAGGGGGGAAGCATGGCTCCTCTAAGCTCACCCCTAATTCACAAACCCACACTCACTCACTTACACCCTCACACTCTCATTTCCTTCTCTCATTCTCATTTCTTTTCCTTCATATCATTTCTCCCTCCCTCAAACTCCCAACTGAAACCCCTCTTGCTCATACACCAAAACAAATCAAAACCCTCACAAATCCTCACTACCCCTCACCAAAACTCACTACACCCTTCCTTGAACTTGAGCCAAAACCGATGGAAACCGCTTGTGTCACGACCCAAAATTAGCCCGTGACGGCCCTAATACCACGCAACGCCTAAAGACGTAACGTAGTAAAAGAAAACCAAAACCCAGAAATCTAAACCAAGAAAATACGAAAAGATAATATAAGTTTTTGAAACATTTGAAATCGCAACCCAAATTCTTTAAAAGTCCTACTTCTTTCTTTAAAATTTTGGCAACACCCCTTTTTGGAAAAACTAGCTCAAGACGGAAAACAATAACATCATAAATATACAACGCCGTAGCGAAGAAATAAGGACAATAGAGAGAAAGCTGTATATAAAAGACAACAAATCCACAATAATATACAATATCGTCCTCACCAAGTCTCTAAGTCAACAATACAATAGTAGATGGAGAGTACAAAATACAACGAATGTACAATATGAAATACAGATAATCATCCAACCCACCTAAGCAAAACGGTATGCTGTGAGCTGATGCGATATCTGTAGCAAAAGATGATAGCTGAATACTGGATAGCCTGCCTCGACTACTCTGGGGAACAACCTGAAACACCTGTGGCACAACGGGGGTGAGTTGCCAACTCGTGAATAGTAGATAACATATGCAGGTAATCGCAGGAATGTACGTACAGCATGAATCTAAGATATGCGATTACAGTAATAACATGTCATGTGAATGCAAGGTAAAGAAAAGCACACCAGCAGGTACAATCAATATGTGAAGCAATGATGACATGATAATAGTATGCAATAACTATGCAATAGGGATATGAAAAAGTAGATATGCAACTATCATAAGGGTACGCTAACAGGTACAACCAATATATGAATCTGTGCAAAGAATAGAATAAGTGTGAGGTATGGGGTGGAATATGTCATTTCCACGGAAACCTGACATCGTGGCAGGATCACAATCCATCAAGACACTCAAATCCAAATCCTCAAATCAGCCCCCAAGTTGGGCTCTCATATCATATAAGTCTCACACCCTCCTCAATGTACAATATCGAAAAGATCCCCTATATCCCGAATGTACAAATCATCAATCTCTTTCATATCCAATATCCAATCTCAATGAATCACATATATCCCAAGTCGAATCTCAAATAATTTCTAACATCCTATATATATATATATAAATATATATATAATATATGCAGAAGTAAAATATGATGGGGGCAATACACATATATTAGCGTCTCATTCCACTAATATTGGGGTAAGGGTATATATAACAACGGCTAAATCCCATGTTATATATACAAAGGTATTAAAAGAAATATCATGAAAACCAATGTGCCAAGCATCGACACAGAAATCCTGATCACGTATCATACGCTATCCCGAAAGCACGAGTGCCTAGCTCTGACCCTCGCCTTTCGACGTATGCATACGTACATGACACCAGCGGTGTCTCCGTGATCCCCCGCCGAGTCATGGGTACTGTCACCGGTAGGTACTCGCCCGCCTCCAGGCTCAATCGACAAAGTCCATCGATCTTCTTGCCGAGGGGAACCATACCGGGCCCCACCATGTACTCTCATACGGCAACCACACCTCGTATGGAGTATATAATCAGCACCGATAAAACTCATGGTGGACGCGCAAATATCATCTCAAGGAAACCGGGTTTTTTAATGTATGCATAATTTCATGAACTCCCACGGTTCCCAAAACACCATGTAAAATCCAAATAAAACAATGAGCAAATCCAGGAACAAATAAATGCGATGTATCTGAATGTGAGCATATAAATGAGAACATGTAGCTGAAACCAGATGTATGCGAAATCAATAAGGTACAGCTAAGTATAGATGTCTACCTATAAGTAAAATATGTGCATGGTATACCTGTAGCTGTATCGCAAGGTGTATATGTACCTATCACTAATGGTAAGATACACTACAGATATACCGATAAGCTAGATGTCATGTGTGATAAGCAATAGTATCTATGATGGTTAGTGTGTGACATGGCAATTATTGACGGTGTGTGTGTAGCATACAATCCGTGCTCGTGCAACATGAACCGTCAATAATATGTGCAGTGTCCTACGGCTGCTAGTCACAGTATAACTATATCAAGGAAATAAAGTAAAGGCGCAATTCTAACAATGACGTAGAATGTGCGACAGGTATTTGAATCCTAGCCCAGACGCATAACGCCATGCGGGCGATTCCCCTGTAGATGTTAAATCTACTCACCTACGCTCCACGCTAGGTGAATCCTACCATCTGCTCCTCCCTGTAGTAGTGTCCGTAGTCTCTGCCTGCAAACCTGCAAATAAGACATGGAAATGATATATAAGCCAAATATTCCGTAAAACGCGATATCGAACCAAAACGAGAAACTCGCGTCGCGAACTAACGCGCGTGTGCACGATACGCTGAAACGTGTATGTACGCGTCTAAAACCATCGCGACACGCCGCGATACGCTGGATCACAGAACCCACTCACGTATCGCGCGTATCGCGCAAACACAACGGACACCAAAAACGATATATTGTCCCAGATTTTCCTACAGGTCAAATCTTACAAAACTAAACAACACTGCAGAGTACCCTACCCAAAACCCCAAGACCCTACCCCTCTTCCTGGCCGCAAATTGCGGCCAGATTGATTAAACCGGCGGCCATAATTGGGAGTGGAGGGTTCGTATTCTGGTGATGTGTTCTAGACCTAATCAGTATACTCCGGTTTTCTCAATTTTGTTCTGAAGGATCCGGGTCAAAAGCAGATCACAAAATGTCACATTGTCGCATTAAAACACCAATTTTGCACAAATTAGAAACCTTATGGTATTTTAGTGTAATCCAGGGCTAAGCTCAGTTCAGTGACCCTAAAAACACTTAAATAAACTAAGGTAGCTAACACAATCAACAATTTACCACCACATCTCACAAATCACCAAAACTAGCACCAAACTAGCTAATTAACACTAACCGAAGCTAATCAATGCACAACTCAAGCAAACTAGGAATTTGGGTTAAGAAATTATACCCTAATGGACCCTAGAGAGCAGGAGAGGAAGTGTATGGAGGAGGTGAGAGCTTCTGCAAGTGCTGGGGCTCCTCCTGCTGCTGTTGATGCATGCTGTTGCCACTGCTGCTGCTTGCTGATGCTGATGTTGTTGTCACTGCTGTTGCTGCTGCTGTCTTTTGCTGCTGCTGCTTCTCTCTGGTATGAGTGTGTGTGTGTGTGAGTTTGAGAGTGAGAGGATGAGAGAAATGAGTGAGAATGAGGGAACACCAACAAGTCAAACCCCCTCCTCTCTCTCTCTCTCTCTCTTCATTAATGAAGGCATGGGCAAGCCATGATGCCCCATCATGCACTCTCTCTCTCTCTCACCAAGGTCAACACAAGAAGTCAAATTTAAACCCCCTTTTTAAATTCATTTTAAAACAACCATCATACTTAAAACCCATAATACTTAAAACAAAACTAAAAGCTAGATTAGAGAAAATGGTTAGTTAACCATGATTGCTAATCATGGTTAAACCCCAAAAAAAACCCTAGTTATCATGCACAAGTGTGTGCAAGCCTAGGAAAAATCTAATAAAATATTCATTAAATAGGATAAAATATTTAAAAACCAATTTGGTAAACATTTTATTAAAAACTATATATTAAAATATAATTAACCACAAAACACATTCTATGGTGTTACAATCTCCTCCCCTTAAAAGAAATCCGTCCCCGAATTTAAAAATTATACTGCTACGCGTACCTTCAAAGAGAAGATTACAACTCTCAAATCTCGCTCGCAGCCTCCCAAGTGATTACCTCACTGTACGGCTACGCCCAAGAAAACTCTTCACAGATGGCAAGACCCTTGACCGACGTTCATCCACCTGCCGAGCCATTAACACGCATGGCTGCTGGTGAACGAAAAATCGCGTCCAAGCTACATGGTCTGGTGCCAAATCATGTGAGAAAGGTCATGAAGGAAATTGTAAAGTATGATCACAAGGAATACGGGGTGAAAATCCAATAATCTGGGCGGAAGTACCAAATTAAAGGCGACGAACTAACTCGATTATAGGATCTCAGAAGGACCAAAGTTCTGGGATAAGCTTCCCAAAATCCAACACGTCTTTTATCGGAAAAATCCGCAGGAATATAAATGGTTTGCCATTGCGCACTTAAGTCTACGACCAACACGGTTGCATAAGACCTCTGTCCGCGATGAACAATTTTCATCCTGACCTGAATCAATTGGATCATCTCCGAAGTCTCTAGACATAGCTGGGGTCCAAAATCCTAGTCACGCAGAGTCAGAAAAACAACAGACTGGTGATCGACACGACCTAACCTCTAAGCCTAAGGGTGGCCAATTGGAGTGTCTCCTGATAACAACTATCGAAGGAGAACCCTAACGATGGAGAGTGACGATCCCCAACTGCCGAAAACAATCAAAACAATCACACCACTAAAAAAAGAACAACTTAGCAAACTGAGTATAACCGGACGACAAGAATCCGAATGGCGTCACACCCTGACTAAACTTGGGTAGAAACCATAACGAAATTCGTGGAGATCTGCTCCCACTCCTACTTCGGAACGGTTAAAGATTGCAACTCTCCAGCCGGCCTCAGATGCTCAACCCAAGCACACAACAAGACAGACACCTTGAAACGAAACCTGAAACTTCTCTTTACATCCCTGTCCACCCGTAACTATCTCACAAGTCACGCTAAATGTTGGTGGAACTTGAATGCATATAGAGAGTTGACAGATGTGCATGTTCGAGGATTACACGTCTCTACCCGATGATACCAGGTACACAAACGCGTCCCTAACTTAGCACGTCATTGTCACAAATCAAGGTCTCCAAATCATTACCCAGCCGAGTATGCTCAAGTATCACTGACGAACGAGTATCGGCGGGCAGTGTCTCGCGAAAACGATTTAAGGAAGGTGGTCGGGCGCGGACATGAGCAAACTGTCCCCTCCGTAGAGACGAACTTAAGCTGTACTCAACGATCACATAAGAACTGTAAATCTGCAGAAGACTATCACAACAATCAAAATCCACTGCAGGAAGATGTACGTTAAGCTCTGGTGGTCCGTGAAAATCTGACATGACTCTCGAACAAGTAGTGTCTCCAAATCTCCAACGCAAAACCACCGCGGCCATCTCCAGATCATGAGTGGAATATCCTTCTCGTACTTCCTCCAAATGTAGGGAAGCAAAAGCGATAACTCTATAGGGTCACCTCAGTACACACTCGAGCCCACTCAAGAAACATTACAGTTAAACAACAAAGTCGCCCGAACCAAAAGCAAGGAAAGGACTAATGCAGTTGTTAACCCAATCTCCAACTTCCGAAAACTCCGTACACATGCCTCAGTCCACAGAAAAGAAACCTCCCTTCCGGTCCATTCAGTCGACGGTGCAGCACTACTCTAGCAATCCTGCATGAAACGGCGGTAAAAACATGCTAAGCCCAACAATCTGCGGATCTCCGTCCTGCACACATGTCTGGGCCTAAGCTGTACGGCCAAGATCCTCCCTCGGAACCATACGAAACCGCTCCCACGACTATAAGACCTAGGAGTCAACACAAAACAAGCCTGAAGAAACACTCCGAGAATTTAGCAACTGCTGGTGCTCTCCCAGTATCTGCATAACAAATCCTCAAGTGCTGCTCCTGTTCCTCAAGACACATTAGATAGACCAGAATGTCGTAAATAACACAACAAAAACTGGTCGAGGAACGGCCTGAAGAAATCTGGTTCATCACATCTACGAATACTGCTAGGGCACTGGTGAGTCCAGTGACACACCAAAACACACAAAGCCCGTAGCACGCATAAGGCGGTTTTCGGAATGCCATCACTCCGAACCCGCAATAATGATGACCTGATCCCAAACGAACTTAGAAAATGTCTCGCACTCTGGAGCTGATCGAAGAAATCGTCAATGCAGGGTGAAGGATACCCATCCGCACCATAAGCCGGTTCAATTGACGATCCGTCGATACACAACCCCAAACTGCCGTCTTTCTCCTTGACGAACAGAAATAGGAGCTTCCAAAAGCGAAACACTCCGACACACAAAACTCCCCAAACCACAACTCTGCAGCTGATCCTTAAGCTCCCAAGCTTCGCCGGCCCATCTGGAACAACGTCGGAAAACTCTTGCACGAAAGGAACTCGGTCCAAAAATCCCACTGTGGCTCAGGTATCACAAATGAACGCCAAGAATCCACGACATCTTCTCAGTAGCCGACTAGCGAAAAAGGCTGAATTCAAGCTGTGAGAGGCGGCACAACTATCCACCTGCACAACAAGAACTGACTTGCCGGGAAAACAAACTTGATTGTTTCCTCACGGTAGTCCACAGACGCCTAGCACGTAGTTAACCAGTCCGTGCCCAGGAGAACGTCAAATCCAACTTCTCTAAGAGGATTAAAACGACGGACGAATCTCTATCTTCTATCCGATTGGCACACAACTGAAATACGTGTCGCGCAACAAAAGAATCGCTGACAGAAGTTAAAAACAACTACGACTAATCTACCCAACCACGGCACAAGCAAGAAAACAAACGAATACGTCAAAAGAACATATAAATAAAAGATACCTGAAAACTCCACATTGGACGTCTGCGCGTCCCGATGAGTAGAAGCAAACTCCTGTGTCTGCCCTCTACTCGCAGCTGGATGAACTTCTCTAGTAGACTGAGCCCTCTGAGCGAATCTTTCACGTCCACGGCCTCTCTGAATACGACTCTGACGAGGTGCTAAGGAACAATCCCTGACGAAGTGCTGAAGGCTCCCGCATCGAAAACATCCACGCGCTGACTGCTGACCATCCTGGGGATGAGAGCTGAACGACTGTCCTCGTCCTAAGCCTCTGCTACTTCCGCGACGGCCACGAAATCTGTCTCGATGACTAAACCTCTGCCTCTGGGCTGATACGCTGGTATGAGTCCTCTACTGTCCTGAAACTGTCTGAGCCTCTGGAATATGTGCCTCGTCAACTGGAGCTGCAACCACTGGTGCTATGTAGGTGACGGACTTCTGCATGCTGACCGTAAGTGACAACTGAGTAACAGGGATGACAACCTCCTGTCGTAGCTCCCGAACGATATCAATCAAAGAACTCATAGTCTGACGGAAGTCCTGCATCTCTGTCATAAGCTTATCAATAGTATATATCGCAGGCTGATCCGTCTGCACTTGTGCAACTAGAGTGCCATCCTGGTCAGTACTCGTCTCGCCCGAGCCAACTCTGACCTCGGCCCTCGCTGCATCACTCTGAGTCCCCATAGTCATCGGCGGCAAGGCAATAAATAGATATAAGATTCGATGAGAATAAGGAATCGAATCTCAAGGATATGAATCACCAAGAAAAGAATTTCAAGCAAATTGTACATAGGTTACTTAATGCAAAGTACCGCACCGTGGGTATGCTGCAGACATACACACACCACGTTACTCTGCTTAAGCTACCTACTCAATCATACTAAGGTCATCCTACACTCCGAAAGGTAAAACCTAGCGCTCTGATACCAACTTTGTCACGACCCAAAATTGGCCCGTGACGGCCCTAATACCACGCAACGCCTAAAGACGTAACGTAGTAAAAGAAAGCCAAAACCCAGAAATCTAAACCAAGAAAATACGGAAAAGATAATATAAGTTTTTGAAACATTTGAAATCGCAACCCAAATTCTTTAAAAGTCTACTTTCTTTCTTTAAAATTTTGACAACACCCCTTTTTGGAAAAACTAGCTCAAGACGGAAAACAATAACATCATAAATATACAACGCCGTAGCGAAGAAATAAGGACAATAGAGAGAAAGCTGTATATAAAAGACAACAAATCCACAATAATATACAATATCGTCCTCACCAAGTCTCTAAGTCAACAATACAATAGTAGATGGAGAGTACAAAATACAACGAATGTACAATATGAAATACAGATAATCATCCAACCCACCTAAGCAAAATGGTATACTGTGAGCTGATGCGATATCTGTAGCAAAAGATGATAGCTGAATACTGGATAGCCTGCCTCGACTAACTCTGGGGAACAACCTGAAACACCTGTGACACAACGGGGGTGAGTTGCCAACTCGAGAATAGTAGATAACATATGCAGGTAATCGCAGGAATGTACGTACAGCATGAATCTAAGATATGCGATTACAGTAATAACATGTCATGTGAATGCAAGGTAAAGAAAAGCACACCAGCAGGTACAATCAATATGTGAAGCAATGATGACATGATAATAGTATGCAATAACTATGCAATAGGGATATGAAAAAGTAGATATACAACTATCATAAGGGTACGCTAACAGGTACAGCCAATATATGAATCTATGCAAAGAATAGATAAGTGTGAGGCATGGGGTGGAATATGTCATTTCCACGGAAACCTGATATCGTGGCAGGATCACAATCCATCAAGACACTCAAATCCCAAATCCTCAAATCAGCCCCCAAGTTGGGCTCTCATATCATATAAGTCTCACACCTCCTCAATGTACAATATCGAAAAGACCCCTATATCCCGAATGTACAAATCATCAATCTCTTTCATATCCAATATCCAATCTCAATGAATCACCTATATCCCAAGTCGAATCTCAAATAATTTCTAACATCCTATATATATATATATGCAGAAGTAAAATATGATGGGGACAATACACATATATTAGCATCCCATTCCACTAATATTGGGGTAAGGGTATATATAACAACGGCTAAATCCCCTGTTATATATACAAAGGTATTAAAAGAAATATCATGAAAACCAATGTGCCAAGCATCGATACAGAAATCCTGATCACGTATCATACGCTATCCCGAAAGCACGAGTGCCTAGCTCTGACCCTCGCCTTTCGACATATGCATACGTACATGACTCCCAGCGGTGTCTCCGTGATCCCCCGCCGAGTCATGGGTACTGTCACCGGTAGGTACTCGCCCGCCTCCAGGCTCAATCGGCAAAGTCCATCGACCTTCTTGCCGAGGGGAACCATACCGGGCCCCACCATGTACTCTCATACGGCAACCACACCTCGTATGGAGTATATAATCAGCACCGATAAAACTCATGGTGGACGCGCAAATATCATCTCAAAGAAACCGGGTTTTTTAATGTATGCATAATTTCATGAACTCTCACGGTTCCCAAATCCAGAAAACACCATGTAAAATCCAAATAAAACAATGAGCAAATCCAGGAACAAATAAATGCGACGTATCTGAATGTGAGCATATAAATGAGAACATGTAGCTGAAACCAGATGTATGCGAAATCAATAAGGTACAGCTAAGTATAGGTGCCTACCTATAAGTAAAATATGTGCATGGTATACCTGTAGCTGTATCGCAAGGTGTATATGTACCTATCACTAATGGTAAGATACACTACAGATATACCGATAAGCTAGATGTCATGTGTGATAAGCAATAGTATCTATGATGGTTAGTGTGTGACATGGCAATTATTGACGGTGTGTGTGTAGCATACAATCCGTGCTCGTGCAACATGAACCGTCAATAATATGTACAGTGTCCTACGGCTGCTAGTCACAGTATAACTATATAAAGGAAATAAAGTAAAGGCGCAATTCTAACAATGACGTAGAATGTGCGACAGGTATTTGAATCCTAGCCCAGACGCATAACGCCATGCGGGCGATTCCCCTGTAGATGTTAAATCTACTCACCTACGCTCCACGCTAGGTGAATCCTACCATCTGCTCCTCCCTGTAGTAGTGTCCGTAGTATCTGCCTGCAAATCTGCAAATAAGACATGGAAATCATATATAAGCTAAATATTCCGCAAAACGCGATATCGAACCAAAACGAGAAACTCGCGTCGCGGACTTAACGCGCATGTGCACGATACGCTGAAACGTGTATGTACGCGTCTAAAACCATCGCGACATGCCGCGATACGCTGGATCACAGAACCCACTCACGTATCGCGCGTATCGCGCAAACACAACGGACACCAAAAACGATATATTGTCCCAGATTTTCCTACAGGTCAAATCTTACAAAACTAGACAACACTGCAGAGTACCCTACCCAAAACCCCAAGACCCTACCCCTCTTCCTGGCCGCAAATTGCGGCCAGATTAATTAAACCGGCGGCCATAATTGGGAGTGGAGGGTTCGTATTCTGGTGATGTGTTCTAGACCTAATCAGTATGCTCCAGTTTTCTCAATTTTGTTCTGAAGGATCCGGGTCAAAAGCAGATCACAAAATGTCACATTGTCGCATTAAAACACCAATTTTGCACAAATTAGAAACCTTATGGTATTTTAGTGTAATCCAGGGCTAAGCTCGGTTCAGTGACCCTAAAAACACTTAAATAAACTAAGGTAGCCAACACAATCAACAATTTACCACCACATCTCACAAATCACCAAAACTAGCACCAAACTAGCTAATTAACACTAACCGAAGCTAATCAATGCACAACTCAAGCAAACTAGGAATTTGGGTTAAGAAATTATACCCTAATGGACCCTGGAGAGCAGGAGAGGAAGTGTATGGAGGAGGTGAGAGCTTCTGCAAGTGCTGGGGCTCCTCCTGGTGCTGTTGATGCCTGCTGTTGCCACTGCTGCTGCTTGCTGCTGCTGTCTTTTGCTGCTGCTGCTTCTCTCTGGTGTGAGTGTGTGTGAGTTTGAGAGTGAGAGGATGAGAGAAATGAGTGAGAATGGGGGAACACCAACAAGTCAAACCCCCTCCTCTCTCTCTCTCTTCATTAATGAAGGCATGGGCAAGCCATGATGCCCCATCATGCACTCTCTCTCTCTCACCAAGGTCAACACAAGAAGTCAAATTTAAACCCGCTTTTTAAATTCATTTTAAAACAACCATCATACTTAAAACCCATAATACTTAAAACAAAACTAAAAGCTAGATTAGAGAAAATGGTTAGTTAATCATGATTGCTAATCATGGTTAAACCCTAAAAACAACCCTAGTTATTATGCACAAGTGTGTGCAAGCCTAGGAAAAATCTAATAAAATATTCATTAAATAAGATAAAATATTTAAAAACCAATTTGGTAAACTTTTTATTAAAAACTATATATTAAAATATAATTAACCACAAAACACATTCTAAGGTGTTGCAGCTTGGAGCTAGGAAGTTAGAGTTTTGAGAAACTTGGGAAGGTAGTGCTCTCTCTACTGAGTAATTAGGCAGTTAATATGTAGTGTTACCTTGTAGTTCTGTTTTAAACCATAAAGTTTCAGTTTTGTGGATGATATCGTATTTTTTTAGTTAAGTTTTGGTGTCTCGATTGAATCTGCTATCACCTGGGGTGTTGGTTTTATAAGTTGCCGTTACAGAGAGGTGTATGTGATACCTAGAACCCACCACGAGAACCTGGGCCAATTCCCTAACCCTTAGGCCGCAAATTTAATCATTATGGCCGCAATTTGCGGCCAGACTTGGGCAGTTGGGTTCGTGTCCTTGTCGAGGGGTCTTTGAGGTTATTTGTAGGCTCTTGGAACCTGCAACTTTCACTAATTCTTTGTTTAGCAAAATCTGGGGCCTTTTAGCTAATATTCGAGCGTTTCGTCAATTTGCGTTGCGGATTATCCGTTACTTGTTTGGGTGTTTTGTTCGCTGTGTAACCGTAGGGTTGGTCTAGGAGGTTGCTGCGCGCGTTTAGCCGCTATGGGGAATTACTCGGGAGTGCTTGAGAGTCGGGTTGTTGTTACCATTGTTTATGTGAGTTATTGATGGATTTCTAATGTGCACTTGTTATGTTGTATGATTTTAGGGTCGCAGGCGGGGACTTCGAACGCTGCAAAGAAAGAGAAGTAGGTGGTCGAATACACTTAGCTCGAGATCACCGGTGGGTAGATATAACATCTACGGGGAAATCGCCCGTATGGCGTTATGCGTCAGGGCTTGATAGGATGTTGTGGCCGTATATTTACATTCATATACATTGATTTCGCAAGTGTACCATTATTGCATAGCCCTTTTCCTGTTGCATATGGACATAGTATTAATGAGACACCGCACTGTTACCAACGGTTCATATTGCACGAGCACTAAACTGCATGCCACGCACACACCGTTAGTAATTGCCATGACAGTCACACTATAGAACGGCCATGAACAATACATCATTTAGCTTACCTCATTATTTATGATTTGACATGATTCTTGTTCCTTTGTGTGCTTACATATTTGCGTACCTACATATTTGCATTTTCATACTTGCGTATACATACGCACTTGCGTACACCCACACTTGTTATAGCTACATGTGCATCCTTAGTTGACGATGGATTTGATTTTGGAGAATTGGGACCGCATGACCTATTTTAAAACTGTATTTATTTAAAAGAGCGGTTTTCTCTTGATATGCTCATATCACGGATTTATGTTGCATATACCATATTACTTGAATTTTCGCATTGAGATATGGATTTCATGTGATTTCTGGATTTGAGAACCGTGGTATTATTTCAAAAAGCGTGCATTGTTTTGAAAACCTGGTTTCTCGTGATATGATATTTCAGTGCGTCCACCATGAGTTTTCTCGGTTCTGAGATTTGTTTTCGAGACCCGATTCGAGGAGTGGAGGAACCGTCTGCGGGTACATGGTGGACCCGATATGGTATCCCGGGGCAAGAGAGAGATTTTGTGGGGATGACGATAAGCCTGACAGGGTATGTACTACATATCGGTGACAGTATAGAGCCCGACGGACATCCGGAGGATACCGTCTGGGAGTTATGACATGAGATATATTGAGGGCCAATCTGGAATGCGGTGCCTGAGAGATGAGTATTTGCGTGTCGATGCTGGACACAAGTATTTCATAATGTTTTCGAGTGTCGGTGTTGGGCACTCAGGTTCCATGAGATCTAAAGGATATGAGGGCCGATTTGTATGACGGCGCCCGAGTTATTGGGATTTTGGGGTGCATTTGATGGACACCGGGTTTTTCCACGATGATGATTCGTGTTGATGATATGTTTTCCCATGCTCAGCACTCATTTATATGCATTGCATTATGTATTTTTAGTACCTGATAGAGTACTTCGCATGATTGTTGCATACCCAGATTATCGTATCGATGTTATCAGATTGCACATGTTTGAGCATCGCAGTACGTGCATACCTGCGATTACCTGTATATGTTATTTACTATTCACGAGTTGGCAACTCACCCCCGTTGTGCCACAGTGTTTTGCAGGTTGGCCCTCAGAGTAGTCGCGGCAGGGCTACCTCATTGTATCTTTTTGCTACGGATACCGCTACAGTTGGTGTGTGAGTCGTTTTGCTTATAGGTGGGTTTTGCGGTTATCCATCTACTATTTCATGTATTGACTTTAGAGACCAGTTGTGAGGACGATGTTGTATATTATTTTGTACTCTGAATGTCGAGCTCGCGTGAGCCGACTTTATTTATATAGTTTTATCTTGTATGCTGTTTTTCACCTATATTGCCCAGTTCTTCGCTATGGCGTCATATATTACTCTTGTATATTACTCTTGTGGTGGTTGTTTCCTTTGTTGGGCATGATTGCTCTCGTTTAGGGATGCTTTATTTATATCATATATTTTTTACCTATATCTTATGCTGTACCCGTTTCGGGGCTAGTTTTTACAAAGGAGGTGCTGCCGAGATTTTTAAGAGAATAATTTAAACTTCAAAGATTTTTACTTGAAAATTCTAAATGTTCTTAACAAATGTTTTCTTCAATTACTATTTTTATGGTTTAGATTTCTGGGTTTTCGGCTTACTTAAATTGTGTTACGCCTGTAGACATTACGTGGTTTAAGTGCCGGTCGCGTGCCGAATTCTGGGTCGTGACAAAGTTGGTATCAAGGCGTAGGTTTTACCTTTCAGAGTGTAGGATGACCTTAGTATGATGGAGTAGGTAGCTTAAGCAGAGTGGCATAGCGTGTGTATTTTCTGCGGCATACTTACGACACGGTACTCCGCCTAAGTGACCGTAGGACTTATTGGATTGGAACTCCTTCGTGATTATATACATTCTTGTGATTCGATTTCCGTATTCTTATCGAATCTTGTTTTCATTTCCAGCCACTATGCCGCCGAAGACTACGAGGGCGCAGAGAGCGACCGCGAGAGCCGAGATCAGAGTTGACTCGTCTGAGACGAGAACTGACCCGGGAGGTACGCCAGTTGTACCGAAGCAGATTGATCCCCCTTCGACAGACCATATTGCTATGCTAGGGGCCAGTATGCAGGATTTTCGCCAGATGATGGGGTCGTTAGTTGAGGCCATTCGAGCGTAGAGACAGGAGGTTATTCCACCTGCTGCGAGGACTACGATGGTACCTATGGTTCAGGCAGTTGCACTTGCAGCTACGAGGGTGATCACGGTATCGTTATCTGAGTTCATGAGGCTGAAGCCTCCGGTCTTCACAGGCACCGATGCAGCCGAGGATCCGCAGTCTTTTATCGATCGGATGGCCAGGATATGTCGTTCACTGAGGTGCTCCGACGCGAGATGGGTGGAATTCGCGAGCTTTCGTCTAGAAAGTCTTGCGTAGAAGTGGTACGAGTCTGTTAAGAAGGGCAGAGCCGCAGGTCTTCCTCCTATGACTTGGACAGAGTTCGTGACGGTGTTTTTTGCCCGTTTCCTCCCATAGAGTGTCAGGGATTCTCGAGCGCGCAGGTTCGAGTTGTTACGCCAGACTCCGGATATGACGGTGGCGGAGTATGATGTGCTGTTTACCGAGCTATCTGTGTATGCCCCGTATTTGGTAGCTACTGAGGAGATGCGAGTCAAGAGGTTTGTTCGAGGTTTGCTTACCCCGTTGTTCCTCGCTATCAACGCCCAGCAGTGTGACACATATGCAGCCACAGTGGACGCGGCCCTACTAGTTCAGGAGCATCTTTCCGAGGCGTCGGTCGTTCCGGGACCGAAGAGGGTTTGTACTGATGTGTCTGCCCAGAGGCAGGTGGATAGGCATCGTAGCAGACCCCCTCCAGGCCGTGATGATAGCATAGGTTCGAGATGCGGTCAGTTATATAGAACCTACCCACAGGGTCAGCGGCCGACGACGGGATGTTTTCGGTGTGGGAGTCGATATCACCGCATTAGAGATTGTCCGGAGACATGCCAGGACGGGGCAACGGTTTCTTGTGTTACCTTACCACCTTCACCTCGGGAGGCGTTGCCTCCTACGCCCGTCATTGCTCCGCGTCAGGCTTTTGTGCAGAGGGGTCGTGGTTGCGGGGGGTTTGTTTAGAGAGGACGGGGTGACCGAGGCAGAGGACAGCCAGTTGCCGGTAGAGGACTGCTAGTCACAGGTAGAGGGCAGGCACTGGTTTTTGCATTGACTCACTAGAACGCACAGGCGTCCAATGCAGTGGTTTCAGGTACTCTTTCAGTATGTTCTTTTGACGCACATGTGTTGTTTGATCCGGGATCTACACACTCGTATGTTTCTACACACTTCGTGCCGAGTTTGGGTAGAGAGTCGTGTTTGTTGGATCAGCCGCTTGTTGTGACCACTCCTGTTGGCGAGTCGTTTATTGCGAGACACGTATTTCGGTCGTGTGTTGTCCGTATTGGTGAGAGAGAGTTGTCCGTCGACTTGATCCTTCTTGAGATGTTGGACTTCGACGTCCTCCTGGGCATGGACTGGCTAGCTACGTGCTATGCGTCTGTGGACTTCCGCGAGAAGACGGTTAGGTTTTGTTTTCCCGGCGAGTCGGTTTTTGTTGTGCATGGGGACCGTGGCGCCGCCCCCTCATAGTTTGATTTCATCTCTTCGCACTGGAAAGCTCTTGAGGAAGGGATATCAGGGATTCCTAGCGTATGTTTGTGATACTAGAGCTGCATAGGTCCCGTTGGACCAGATCCCGATTGTTAGTGAGTTCCCTGATGTTTTCCCTGACGAGCTGCCTGGGCTACCGCCTGAGCGCGATGTTGTGTTCTGCATCAATCTGATTCCCGGCACGGGGCCTATTTCCATACCGCCTTATCGGATGGCCCCGGCGGAGCTTAGAAAGCTGAAGGGTCAGTTGCAGGATTTGTTAGATAAAGGGCTTATTCGACCTAGTGTGTCTCCTTAGGGTGCTCCGGTCCTGTTCGTCAAGAAGAAGCACGGCAGTTTGCGCTTGTGTATTGATTACTGTCAGCTGAACCGGATTACCGTACGGAACAGGTATCCCTTACCTCGTATCGATGATTTGTTCGACCAGCTTCAGGGTGCAGGACACTTCTCGAAGATTGACTTGCGATCAGGCTACCATCAGTAGCGGGTTCGGCAGGAGGATATTTCGAGGACGGCTTTTCGTACACGTTACGGGCACTTTGAGTTTTTGGCGATATCGTTCGGACTCACCAATGCCTCAGCAACGTTTATGGACTTGATGAACCGTATTTTCAGGCTGTATCTTGATCAGTTCATCATCGTATTCATTAACGACATCTTAGTGTATTCCCGGAGCCGAGAGGAGCACGAGCAGCACTTACGGATCACATTGCAGACTTTGAGAGAGCACCGGCTGTTTGCGAAATTCTCTAAGTGCGCATTTTGGCTTGACAGCATTGATTTCTTGGGTTATGTGATTACGAGAGATGGTATACTTGTAGACCCGAAGAAGATCGAGGTCGTTCAGCATTGGCCCAGACCAGCATCAGTTACAGAGATCCGCGGCTTTCTAGGACTGGCCGGCTACTACCGACGATTTGTTCAGGACTTCTCCCGTATCGCTACACAGTTGACCGGGTTGACCCGGAAAGGGGTTCCTTTTGTTTGGAAGGAGGCGTGCGAGCATAGCTTTCAGCAGTTGCAGACTCGTTTCACTACGGCGCCGGTGTATCATTGCCTTCAGGATCGAGCGGATTTATGGTTTTTTGTGACGCTTCTCGAGTGGAGCTAGGTTGCGTGTTGATGCAGCACGACAGAGTTATCGCGTATGCTTCTCGGCAGCTGAAGAAACACGAACAGAACTATCCTACTCACGATTTAGAGATGGCTGCAGTGGTTTTTGCACTCAAGATCTGGAGACATTACCTATACGGCGAGTCATGCCAGATATTCACGGACCATAAGAGCTTGAAGTACATTTTTCAGCAGCGAGACCTGAATCTGAGACAGCGCCGCTGGATGGAGCTAGTGAAAGACTACGATTGCGAGATCCTTTATCATCCGGGCAAGGCGAATGTAGTGGCGGATGCTTTGAGTCGGAGGCCCGGAAGTAGTTTATCTTGTTTGAGCGCAGTACAGAGGCAGTCGTCGGCAGATTGGCAGATTCTATCCGACAGCCGAGTGCGGTTCGAGTTCTCTCCGACCGGGGGACAACTTGCGCATATCCGTGCACGTCCACGGTTGCTTGACCGTATCCGTGAAGCGCAACCCAGTGATGACCGTCTTTCAGAGATCATGGAGCAGGTTAGACAGGGCAGAGTTTCCGAGTTCGTGATCGATGATCAGGGGGTATTACGATTTGGGACTCGACTGTGCGTACCAGATTCTGAGGGGCTGAGGCATGAGATTCTCGAAGAGGCGCATCGATCAGTCTACAGTGTTCATCCGGGTTCCTCCAAGATGTATCATGATTTGAGGGACGTTTACTGGTGGGAAGGGATGAAGAAAGACGTCACAGACTTCGTTTCGAGATGCCTGACTTGTCAACAAGTCAAGGACGAGCACCAGAAGCCCGCGAGAGAGTTGCAGCCGTTGCCCATTCCAGAGTGGAAGTGGGAGCAGATTTCTATGGACTTCATTGTGGGTCTACTCAGGACCAGTCAAGGGTATGACTCCATTTGGGTGATCGTGGATCGATTGACGAAAGCGGCTCACTTTCTGCCAGTAAAGACCACTTTTGGATTCGCTCAGTATACCCAGATATACATTGATGAGATCGTGCGTTTGCATGACGTCCCAACTTGTATCGTGTCCGACCGAGGCACCCAGTTCACCAGCCGACTATGGCAGAGACTTCAGGAGGCTTTGGGCACCCGATTGAGTTTCAGCACAGCATTCCATCCGCAGACCGACGGTCAGTCAGAGCGGACTATTCAGACTCTTGAGGACATGCTTCGAGCTTGTATTCTAGACTTCGGTGGCAGTTGGGATCGTCATTTGCCCTTGGTAGAGTTCTCCTACAATAATAGCTTCCAGGATACGATTCGGATGGCACCTTTCGATGCTTTATATGGGAAGAGATGTCGATCGCCCGTCTGTTGGACAGAGCTCAGCGAGAGCAGTATTTTAGGGCCGTGGATCGTACAAGAGACGACCGAGAAGATATAGTTGATTCGGGATAGGATGAGGACAGCTCAGAGCAGGCAGAAATCGTATGCTGACAGACGCCGTCGCAGACTACAGTTCGCCGTTGGCGATCATGTTTTTCTGAGGGTCTCTCCGATGAAAGGCATGATGAGATTTGGGCGGAAAGGAAAGCTTAGTCCCAGATTTGTGGGTCCCTTCAAGATCCTCGAGCGTGTCGGCGCTGTTGCATATCGTTTGGCTCTTCCACCCAGCTTTCCGGATGTTCACCCCATATTCCATGTGTCGATACTTCGCAGATACCTTCATGACCCTTCTCACATGATTCGGCATCAGACCGTTCAGCTTGAGCGCGATCTTTCGTTCACCGAGCAGCCAGTAGTGATATTGGATCGGCAGGTGAAGAAACTTCGATCAAAGGTCTTGCCATCTGTGAAGATTCTTTGGCGCAGCCCGAATGGTGAAGAGATCACTTGGGAGGCCGAGGGAGAGATGCGGAAGAAGTCCCCTCATCTCTTTGAAGGTACGCCTAATAAAAAATTTTAATTCGGGGATGAATTTCTATAAGGGGGGAAGATTGTAACACCTTAGAATACGCTTAGTGGTTAATTAAACGATAATGCAGTTTTTAGTAAAAAGTTTACCAAAACGGTTTTCAAATAATTTATAAAAATTAATGAATATTTTATTAGTATTTAATTTGGGCTTGCACACACATGTGCATGTTACCCTAGGGCTAATTTGGGGTTAAACCATGCTTAAGTAGCCATGGTATATTAACTCATTCCATTAGGGCAATATATAGTTAATTAAGTATATTAGTTTTGAAATTCAAAAATAAATGTTTTTCTTTTGGATTGACTTGAGGAGAGAGGAAGAGAGAGAGAGGGAATGATGGGGTTTAGGCATAGGGGACATGCATGCTTAGCATTTAATAAGGAGAAGGGGGAGGCATGGCTCCTCTAAGCTCACCCCTAATTCACAAACCCACACTCACTCACACCCTCACACTCTCATTTCCTTCTCTCATTCTCATTTCTTTTCCTTCATATCATTTCTCCCTCCCTCAAACTCCCAACTGAAACCCCTCTTGCTCCTCACCAAAACAAATCAAAACCCTCACAAATCCTCACTACCCCTCACCAAAACTCACTACACCCTTCCTTGAACTTGAGCCAAAGCCTATGGAAACCACTTGGAGCTGGGAAGTTAGAGTTTAGAGAACCTGGGAAGGTAGTGCTCTCTCTACTGAGTAATTAGGCAATTAATATGTAGTGTTACCTTGTAGTTCTGTTTTAAACCATAAAGTTTCAGTTTTGCGAATGATATCGTATTTTTTTTAGTTAAGTTTTGGTGTCCCGATTGAATCTTCTATCACCTGGGGTGTTGGTTTTATAAGTTGTCGTTATAGAGAGGTGTATGTGATATCTAGAACCCACCACGAGAATCTGAGCCAATTCCCTAACCCTCAGGCCGCAAATTTAATCATTCTGGCCGCAATTTGCGGCCAGCCTTGGGCAGTTGGGTTCGTGTCCTTGTCGAAGGGTCTCTGGGATTATTTCGAGGCTCTTGGAACCTGCAACTTTCACTAATTCCTTGTTTAGCAAATTCCGGGGCCTTTTAGCTAATATTTGAGCGTTTCGGCAATTTGCGTTACGGATTATCCGTTACTTGTTTAGGTGTTTTGTTCGCTGTGTAACCGTAGGGTTGGTCTAGGAGGTTGCTGCACGCGTTTAGCTACTACGGGGAATTACTCGGGAGTGCTTGAGAGTCGGGTTGTTGTTACCATTGTTTGCGTGCGTTATTGATGGATTTCGAATGTGCACTTGTTATGTTGTTGTTGTATGATTTTAGGGTCGCAGGCGGGGACTTCGGACGCTGCAAAGAAAGGGAAGCAGGTGGTCGGATACACTTAGCTCGAGATCACCGGTGGGTAGATTTAACATCTACGGGGAAATCGCCCGTATGACGTTATGCGTCAGGGCTTGATAGGATGTTGTAGCCGCATATTTACATTCATATACATTGATTTCGCAAGTGTACCATTGTTGCATACCCATTTTCCTGTTGCATATGGATATAGTATTAATGAGACATCGCACTGTTACTAACGGTTCATGTTGCACGAGCACTAAATTGCATGCCACACACACACCGTTAGTAATTGCCATGACACCCACACTATAGAACGGCCATGAACAATACATCGTTTAGCTTACCTCATTATTTATGATTTGACATGATTCTTATTCCTTTGTGCGCTTACATATTTGCGTACCTACATACTTGCATTTTCATACTTGCGTATACATGCACACATGCGTACACCCACACTTGTTATAGCTACATGTGCATCCTTAGATGACGATGGATTTAATTTTGGAGAATTGGGATCGCATGACCTATTTTAAAACTGTATTTATTTAAAAGAACAGTTTTCCCTTGATATGCTCATATCACGGCTTTATATTGCATATACCATATTGCTTGAATTTTCGCATTGAGATATGGATTTCATGTGATTTCTGGATTTGAGAACCGTGGTATTATTTCAAAAGGTGTGCATTGTTTTGAAAACCCGGTTTCTCATGATATGATATTTCAGTGTGTCCACCATGAGTTTTCTCGGTTCTGAGATTTGTTTTCGAGACCCGATTCGAGGAGTGGAGGAACCGTCTGCGGGTACATGGTGGACCCGGTATGGTACCCCGGGGCAAGAGAGATTTTGTGATCAGGCTACCATCAGTTGCGGGTTCGACAGGAGGATATTCCGAGGACAGCTTTCCGCACGCGCTACGGCCATTATGAGTTTTTGGTGATGTCGTTCGGACTCACCAATGCCCCAGCAGCATTCATGGACTTGATGAACCGTATTTTCAGGACGTATCTTGATCTGTTCATCATCGTATTCATTGACGATATTTTGGTGTATTCCCGGAGCCGAGAGGAGCACGAGCAGCACCTGCGGATCACACTGCAGACCTTGAGGGAGCACCAGCTTTTCGCAAAATTCTCCAAGTGCGCATTCTGGCTTGACAGCGTAGACTTCTTGGGTCACGTGATTACACGAGATGGTATATGTGTGGATCCGAAGAAGATCGAGACCGTTCAGCGTTGGCCCAGACCCACATCTGTTACGGAGATCCGCAGCTTTCTAGGACTGGCTGGCTAGTACAGGCGATTTGTACAGGACTTCTCCCGTATTGCTGCACCTTTGACCGGGTTGACCCGGAAGGGAGTTCATTTCGATTGGACGGAGGAGTGTGAGGATAACTTTCAGCAGTTGCGGACTCGTTTGACTACGGCGCCGGTGTTATCATTGCCTTCAGGATCGGGCGAATTTGTGGTCTTTTGTGATACTTCTCGAGTGGGGCTAGGGTGCGTATTGATGCAGCATGACAGGGTGATCGCGTACGCTTCACGGCAGTTGAAGAAACATGAACAGAACTACCCCACTCACGATTTAGAGATGGTTGCAGTGGTCTTTGCACTCAAGATCTAGCGACATTACCTGTACGGCGAGTCGTGCCAGATATTCACCGATCACAAGAGCTTAAAGTATATATTTCAGCAGCGAGACCTGAATCTTAGACAGCGCCGTTGGATGGAACTAGAAAAGGACTACGATTGCGAGATCTTGTATCACCCGGGCAAGGCGAATGTAGTGGCGGATGCCTTGAGTAGGAGGCCCGGGGGTAGTCTATCTTGTTTGAGCGCAGTGCAGAGGCAGTCGTCGGCAGATTGGCAGATTTTATGCGACAGCCGAGTGCAATTCGAGTTCACGCCGATCGGGGGACAGCTTGCGCATGTTCGTGCACGCCCACAGTTGCTTGACCGTATACATGAGGCACAGTACAGTGATGACCGTTGTTCAGAGATCATGGCACAGATTGGACAGGGCAGATTTTCCAAGTTCGTGATCGATAATCAGGGGATACTGCGATTTGGGACTAGACTGTGCGTACCAGATGCTGAGGGACTGCGGCACGAGATTCTTGAGGAGGCACATCGATCGGTGTACTGTGTTCATCCGGGTTCCACCAAAATGTACCATAATATGAGAGATGTTTACTGGTGGGACGGGATGGAGAGGGACGTCACAGACTTCGTGTCGAGATGCCTGACTTGTCAGCAAGTCAAGGCCGAGCACCAGAGGCCCGCGGGAGAGCTACAGCCGTTACCAATTCCGGAGTGGAAATGGGAGCAGATTTTTATGGACTTCATTGTGGGTCTACCCAGGACTAATCGAGGGTATGACTCCATTTGGGTGATCGTGGACTGATTGATGAAAGCGGCTCACTTCCTGCCGATAAAGACGACTTTCGGTTTTACTCAGTATGCCCAGATATATATCGACGAGATCGTACGACTGCATGGAGTCCCGACATGTATCGTGTCCGACCGAGACACCCAGTTTACCGGCCGACTATGGCAGAGGCTTCAGGAGGCTTTGGGCACCCGCTTGAGTTTCAGCACAGCATTTCATCCGCAGACCGACGGCCAGTCAAAGCGGACTATTCAGACTCTCGAGGACATGCTCCGAACGTGCGTCCTAGACTTCGGAGGTAGCTGGGATCATCATTTACCTTTAGTAGAGTTCTCCTACAACAACAGTTTCCAGGAGACCGTTCAGATGGCACCATTCGAGGCTCTTTATGGGAGGAGATGCAGATCGCCCGTCGGTTGGCCAGAGCTCAGCGAGAGCAGTATTTTAGGCCCGCAGATTGTTGAGGAGACGACCGCGAAAATCCAGTTGATTCACGGTAGGATGAGAGCAGCCCAGAGCAGGGAGAGATCTTATGCGGACCGTCGTCGGCGCAGACTTGAGTTTTCTGTTGACGATCATGTTTTCTTGAGGGTCTCCCCAATAAAAGGTGTGATGAGGTTTGGAAAGAAAGGGAAGCTTAGCCCCAAATACGCGGGCCCCTTCGAGATCCTCGAGCGTGTTGGTGCGGTTGCGTATCGGTTAGCCCTTCCGCCCAGTTTCCCAGATGTTCACCCCGTATTTCACATTTCAATGCTCTGCAAGTATCTTCATGATCCTTCGCATGCGATTCAGCACCCGACGATCCAGCTGGAGCGCGACCTTTCTTTTGCAGAGCAGCCGGTGGTCATCTTGGATCGACAGGTGAAGAAATTGAGATCGAAGGTTATACCGTCCGTCAAGGTCCTTTGGCATGGCCCGAACAGCGAGGAGGTCACTTGGGAGACCGAGGGCGAGATGAGGAAGAAATATCCCCATCTCTTTGAAGGTACGTGTAGCTAGATTTTTAAATTCGGGGACCGAATTTCTTTAAGGGGGGTAGATTGTAACGCTTTGAAATTCGTTTAGGTTAATTTCGCGTTAGTTAGTAATGATGCGTGTTTTTCATAAAAACCCGAAAATCTTATTTTCCTTTTTAAACTCGAATAAAACTAGTTCTAATTGTGATGAGAAGTGTTTTTATATATATATGGGTTGTGTTAATTATAATTTAGCTTGTGTTCACCTTAATTAGAAATTTTCCTTAATTACTTTTCCTAAGCTAGGATTTGTGTGGCAAGCATGCACACTTATCACATTTTTGTGACATAAGTTAAGTGTTAGCATGTAACCTTTTTCCTTTTGTATGGTTCATATATCCCCACCATAAAACCAAGTCAACCCTTAATTTTAAAATTGAAAATGAAGGATGGGAGGCATGGTTTGGGATAGGTGAAGTTGGGGCTTGACTTTTTGACCATTATCTCACCCATTTTTCCCTCTCTCCCTCTCATTTCTGCATTCCCTACAGAGGCAGCAGCAACCACAGCAACATCTTCTTCTTCTTCTTCTTTTACTTCTCTTTTGATCCAAACACAAACCCTACACAAAATCTCATTTTCCTTCACAAAAACCTTTGGAAAAATGGCTCTTTTGAGGATTTTGGTGGCAAATCAGTGCCTTTGAAGGCAAGGGCTGGAGGTTAGGTTTCCCTAAGGTCTTTTGGAGGTATAAAACTCACCCACATCACTTTAGTTCTTAACTTGTAGTTTATTTAGCTAAAAATCATATTTTTGGTGCATTTTAGTGCTAATGAAGGGGAATTAGTGAAGTTTTTGTTACGTTGGCATTTTTATGGCTTGGTTAACTTAATTAAGTGCTTATAATGTTGTTTTAACCAAGTAAATTTCTCATGTTGCACTAAAACACCATAATATTTTAGTTTAGTGTCAAATTAGCTTTTAACTAAGTTTTGGGCTCTGTTGTGATCTACTTGTAATCCGATTGCTCCAGGCAAAAATTGCATTTACTGGAGAATGTAAACTAGATTTAGAGAACACACACGAAGCACGGGAGCCCAACTCCCTAGGTTGGTCGCCGGAATAATCATTCTGGCCGCAAATTGCGACCAGATGGGGGACCTGGGTGTAGGGGTTTGTTCTGTTGGTGTCTGCTACCCTTTTAAAGCCTGTGGTATATGCAACTTTGTAAAATTCTGCTTATACAAAAATCTAGAACCAATTACCCTATTTCCTATACTTTTAACTTTCGCGACACGTGTGATACGTGTGTGGGTTTGGTGATTTCCTGCGTATCGCGACGTGTCGGGGTAGCTTCAGCGCGTAATCACACGTTTTAGCGTATCGGACACGCACGCGTTTAGTTCGCGGCGCGAGTTTCACGTTTGGTTTCGATATCACATTTTATAGGGTTTTAGCTTATGCTTATTCCTTGTGTAATTCTAGGTTCGCAGGCGAATACGACGGACGCCGTGAAGAAGGGGAAGCAAGTCGTCGGCTACACTTAGTGTTGGAGATAGTGCCCTCAGAGTCAATTATTAGGTCACAGGTACGTGATTGTAATGATTGAGGGAGGACCTATCACGGTAGGACAGTCTTACTCGAGATGATAGTATGCTATCTGGTTTACCTTTATCATCGTGTACTGTTTTAAGTGACATGACACGTCGCTATTACACGTTGATAAAGCCCCTAGGATTCTTGCTTGACCACCAGCAGTATGAGGGCGATCATATAAGTGGGAGCTGAGGGTCTACAAGCTTATCCTTAAAAGGTCCCTAGTCGTGGGAGTTTCGTGACTGGGCATCGATACTCCATTAGTAGACTAGTGTATACAGTCGAGACCCCGACGAGGGGCGGTGGCCAGTCTCACAAGCCACTGGTGTCAGTTGGATCACCTAAGATGTATACAGGTGCTCATTGGGATATGAGTACACCGGACAGGACTCGCCGGGAACATGCTAGTTGGTCATATACCAGACGTCAGATGGCAGTTCCCTGGTGACATGTGTGCAGGTTAGTTCATCGACCTGGGGATCGTCATTTGTCTCGTGTGAGTTCCCACTGTACTTTGATTACTACCCTACCACGGCTCAAAGGAGTCGTGCAAACAGGTTTTAGTTGGGTACAGTCCCGAGCCACATGGAGGCAGTGAGCGTATCTTCAGGGGTTCGTCTCTCCCGGTATTGGGGGTGAGGTCGTGCTGTGTCTAGGAGAGCCATTACACAAAGTCCTTGGCCAAGGCAAGGAGATTTTCTGGTAGGTATTCCAGTAGTATCTCAGGGTGTTCTGGGCTACACTCCGACACGACTTGTACCGCTTTTGGGGGTCTGACTTTTACCAACCCCCTAGGCCCGCCATGCGATACTCATAGACGAACGGACCGGACTGCACGGATATTGTCACTGACAGGCTCAGTAGGGTTGTCAGGCTGAGTTCACTCACAGACGTCCCTTTTAGTCAGTACCTGGTAGCCCGTCACGTATTGGCTTATACCTCTGACGTGCTAAGTGGTTAAATCCACAACCGAGGTGTTGACGAGTCTTTAGAGTCCCCCACATTCAGTTACTCAGCTTTCGGGCGAAACGCTGTAGAGGCCGTATGGAGATATGGCAGGGTCCGATCAGATACATGCGGTATTGCACGGATCAGGATCGGACGGTTTGTACTAGTAGCCGTATAGGTATATGGCAGGGTTCGATCAGATACGTGCGGCATTGCACGGATCAGGATCGAACGGATATTACTAGCCGGCTTTGGTTTAAGCCGGTCCTAGTTTAGTACAGTGTAGATTTTGTCTCTTTGCATTTGTATCCGGACGGAATACAGATGCGGGTGTGTATGCACAGTATCGGGGTTTTCCTGTAATTTATTATGGGACCAGTTTTCTGGAGTTGCCAGTTTGCATTCCGTTCCGGCCGGTTTTCCTTTGTTCTTTCCCGGCCGGACTTTTCCGATGGAGGGTGTTATTTGCAAGTTTGCAAATAACACATTTGTGGAGGGGTTTTTTGTAAAAGATTGATTATGATAGCATCATTATCCTTTGCTCCATCCCTTGCATTTATTATGATTAGAGAGGGTATGGGCTTTTGAACATTTGTGTTGGAAATTGGATATGGGGGGGCCGGCCACTGTTGGAATGATGGTTTTGAGGCATTATTTTAATGTTAATTTATAATGAGGCTGCTGGAATTGTGTTTGATAAATTAATATTTGTATGATTGCATTGTGGGAAATTGAGTGTGCTGGAGTGTACATATAATGGGATGAGGATTAATTTATCAGAGAGCTCATTTTGGTTTCATTTTTCCAGTGAGCATAAAAATGGCCGAGCTCATTTGCTAGTAGGCTCTATTTTTTTTCATCAAAGTATTCATCAAAAATTCTTGTGCAAAATTCCTCCATAAATGGCAATCTCCTAAACCCCAAAGAGACAACTATTCTACACTATTCTACAGCAAATCTTGGACGCGTCGGCCAGCCAACTTCGCGCCCGAGTTACCTCGGTATTGAGGTGGGAGCCCGTAAAAGATGCAGGCGATGTGGTGCCCTTCCGGCGAGGAGGCGACGACCGGAGTTTCCGCGGGAGATCGGGACGATGACGAGAAGACCGGAGGACTCGGATCACTCGGTACATCTCTTCCCTTTCTTGTTAGTTGCTTGGACTTGTTAATGGTTACGATCCGGAGTTTAGTGCGCGGTGGTGCCGGTTTGCAAAGTCCGCAAAAATTAAAGTTTATCACCGCTTCCGCATTCCGGCGTCGGATTGACGGCCGGGGCGCCGCCGTGCACTTACAGTGGTATCAGAGACTCGCCATTAACTTCGTCTAGCTTCGTTTAATGTGTTTTTCAGTTCCGATCGACCAAAATTCCAAAAACCGTATTTTTCCTTCACATCAGTTTCTGTTGAAATTTTTTGAAGTCTAAAAATTTTTCAGGTGATCTCAGAATGATGTGCAGGGAGTTCTAAGAACTCTGGGAAAAAACGATACAGTGAACCATTACCTCGAGCGCGGAAGCGCGGCAATACCCCCCATTCTGCCGCCCTTCCGCGGCAACTTGGTCTGGTCAATGCTTCGTATTTTTCCAGTGGGCTTCTGGGCTTATTTTAGGGCTTTTGGGATATTAAAATTGGGCCAATTATTTCTGTGAGTGCTACAGTTTTCTTTGGGGCCTACTTGTTAATTGTTTGATCGATCGGATATTTTTAAACACATTTTTCACAGTATTTACAATATATCTGCGACCGTGAATGTCACTCGATCGGTAAATCCGGTCTAACTGCTATAGCCCGGTTAGACGGATTTGCGAACGTGATTTTCACGTTGATGTTCTATGTATTTGTTGTGTTGTTGCGGATTGGTCATGGGGGATAGCCTGGATGCAATGCTAGTACAGTTTTGTTGTATCATGTACATTTGATATTGCGGGGCGAGCGTCCGACATGTGGACTGCCGTCACTGCCTGTTTGTATTATTCTTTTAGGGCACGACCTGGTTGCGGTCGATGTACCCGGTGTATGTATATTTTACTTTCTGTACTAGGATTACCCCGCGGAGGGGTGCACGGATAGCCGGGTTCTAGAGGGCAACGGGCCCGCATCTCAGGGCATTGAGACGGAGGGGCTTCAGTCTGGAATTGGCGGGCTATTCGCCGCACTCGTAGGGGGTACAGGTTGACCCAGGAGGGGTGCCCAAGTTGCCGGATTCCGTGAAGTGCTGGGTGGTCCATTCACGGTGCTGGAGGGGGCTGCCTCGCTTCAGGTTTTGGCAGGTGACTTGCCGCGCCCGTAGGGGTCTAGGTTTTCATTGCACAGGCTATCCACACGACCAGGGGAACGTCGGGTTTCAGTAGTGGCTCTGTGAAACCCGGGGATCCCAGATATCTGTATTGTTTCTGTGATGCTGTTCATTCTCTGTGATGTTGCATTTCTATCACGCCTTGAGCGAATATAATATATTGGTATATATATTAGTAGATGTTGTATATGTTTTGCATCCGCGCTAGTCCAGTCCCCGCTCTGTCGTTAGTTAGCTAACCTAACGGGTAATGACGGGACCCAGTGGCGAATGCGGATGGCATATACGTACATCAGTATATTTTCGTTCTTTGTGGTGTGATCAATTGATGGGACTGCGTTGATTCGGATCAATGCAAGTTAAAAACAAACCTAATCTGATGCTGTTGGAACACTTTTCAAAAAGCTGTTATTGGAAGGACGTTTACTTTTGTTTTGCATCGTGGTATTCATTGGAATATCCTGCTCCTCAGTCGACGAGGCAAGGGCCGAGATCCCTTCACCGGGAGTGACCCCTTGGACAGAAGTTTGCGTCAGGGCATTAACTTCACTATAGCCGATTACTTTTGCTTTGCATCGCGGTATTCATTTGGAATATCCTGCACCTCATTCTATGGGGAAAGAGCCGAGATCCCTTCACCGGGAGTGACCTCTTTAGTAAAGGTTTTCGTCACTATATTTTCTAAAAAGCTATCCGTTCCTTCAACGATATCAAGTTCATTACGTTAAAGGTTTTCGCCAGAAACCATTCGTAACCCTCCGTCGTTTCATATGGATAGTCAATAGTATTCAAGCTGTGTATGTTGGCCAAAGTCAAGGCACAGTGATTGGTAGCTATTGGGTATTCATATGCAGCATAGATAGATGCGTTGGTTTGGGACAGTCGTACTGCCATTTTGGCCAAAGTCAAGGGTAGGTACGGGTGGATTCAAATTAACCTGGAGAATGACGGGTTGAACTTGACATGTGACTTATGATATGTTGGCCAAAGTCAAGGTCATAAGAGCATGGGGTAAAAATCAAATCGGGAGTTTCAAAAGAACTGAAACTTGCCAGATATGCGCATACCTTCTGGAGTGTGATACCGTGAGCAGATTCCGTCACGTTGTCATGCGATGAGAGTTGGATCCCGATTCCCACTGATGAGTTAGTTTACTCCTCGGGTGACCCCGACTAATTCTTCTTTCAGGTTTGGAGGAGAATTTGAGGTACAGTGGGAGGTTTCCAGATTAGATAAATTGGTAACCATTCTGATCTAGGATAGAGTGCACGCTGAGTGTTTCTTCTCTCTCTCTCTCTGGCAGCGACCATTGACCCGACCCTAAGACTTTGACTCAGTGACCAAGTTGACCGAACCTTCTTAACACTGGCTTTTGGATTGTCAGAGTTGCAGACCTCATTGCCACTCCTACTTTTACCCTTTTCTCCAGGACACCCCGTATTACTACGAACGTCCACTTCCATTGGACAAAACCATCGTATGGTTAGATACGAACTCGAAGGAATTCGAGGATGGTTTCCGGTTCTGGAGAAAACGAATAGGATTATTCAGTTGTCTTTTCTTTTCACCTTCTCTCAGGTTGCGAGTACTCCTTGGTTTAGGAGTAGTACACCTATTACGCAAATTGGATAGTCTTCTTCCAAACCATAGGCTGGTGCCGACCGGTAGGGAATGAAGAAAACCAGTTAGCCTAAACGGTGTACAGAAGGTATTAAGTTCAGACAAAACAAGGGATTAGTAAGAGGGCAAAGTAAATTGCGACTGCTATTCACGACCGAACCAAGTATTTCTTCGCCAATCCTAAATCACCTTTGTATTTCTCCAGGACACTCTGTATCACTACGAAGATCCCATTTTATTGGATAATCCATCGTATGGTTATATACGAACTCGAAAGGAACTTGTTCCAGTTCGGGGATGGATCCTGGTTCAGGAGAAATAGGAATAAAGTACATTCAGGTGTCTTTTATCTTCACCTTCTCTCGCATTGCGAGTGCTCCTAGGACTAGGACAGTACACCCATTATGCTTATTGGATAGTCTTCTTCCAAACCATAGGCTGGTGCCGAACGGTAGGGAAGGAAGAAAACCATTTGGCCCAAAGGGGTGTACAGAAGGTAATGACTAAAGACATGTGAAGGGATTTGGAGAGGTGGCAAAGAATTATACGGTTATAGTTGTGAATCTGGATAATGGTAGAGGCATTACTAGGAATACCAGGATACCCCATCGAAACATTTCAATGTTTCAGGTTCAACTGTGTACTGTTAAAAGAAAACTGATTTCCCGATTGGACACTTGCTCCAGGGTATGTATTTACCAAGTTTGATTCTCACATCTGTATAGTTTTACAGATGATGAGTGGGAGTAAGTTATTGGGAATTGGGTGATCATCCTCATTATATCGGGATTCGTTGTAATCGGTGATATTTGAGGAGATCATCTGGGCTGTTTGCCGGTCGGCAAATATTTGGTTTTGAATATCCGCTGTTATGCACCAATTTCAAATTGATATATCTGTACGTCTATTTCCATAGAGTGAGATATACCTTTTGATATTATGTCGATGACATTTACCTATATCAGTGGATGGTTAGGTAAGGAGCATTAAACAGCGGTGTAATTCTTCTTAACCATAAGTACAGTTTTCAACCTACGACACACAGTGAAAGAGTTGTTAGACTCAGCGGACTTATACAGAGTATTGTATGTTGTCCAGTGTCCATTAGGACAGAGGGGTTGGTCCTCATACTATATTCTGTTTACTTTTAACTTCTCTACTTCTTAGACATGTGTTTCGTAGAAACACAGGGTCTAAGTTTTGTGGAGTTATAGGTATTTGAATAGAGTAGAGAACCAGGTGTAGCAAGTATCGGGATTCTTCAAGGTGATCGAAGATGTAGATACTTGTGTATGGTATTCAGTTAATAGTAATGATAAAGAGAAATTACTTCTCTTTCAGATTACTCATAATTGGAAGCATTCCTAAGTTGAGTAACGCTGATCGGCCTCCTTCCATTTAGTTGACATGCGCTGGGGACAGCTGCATGATTTGAATCTGGTTCAATTAAATCAGTGCCTCTGTTTTTATATTGGATATAGAACAGTTCATATCTTAACGATGTTAAGGTACGGGGAGTTGTCCGGTTTATGATTAAAACCAGACACTGGATAACTCAAGGCACGTTTCTGTAATGGCTGTTTGTGGGTTGACCCAGGCTATGACGCGGGTTGACTTTCTACCATCTGGATGAACAATAGCAATATTGTTCTAGACTCGCCACAGTTTTATTAAAAATGGATTTTTTCAGAAAACAGTAGTGGGAGTATGGTAGAACTGGAAGTAATTCCAGAACCACAAACGATTACTGAAGATTTGATAAGGAACCTAAAGATTCAATCTGGATTGACATTCCATTGGCCACTCCGCAGATAAGGTGGGTAACTTCAGGCACCCGAGAGGCACTACGGTGGCCTCAAGGACGGTGACAGGGAAGTTCTTGTTTACCCACAATTGCCATTGCTGTTGTTCCAGGTTACGAGACCCGGCGGGAGGATGAGTATAGCGTCGTTCTAAAACTAGTTTTAGAAGTGTACGTGTATATGACTCTGCCAGAGGGTTGTCGTAGTCAGTGGGAGCAGCGAAAGCATTGGTGGACAGGTAGCTTATGTCTATTTATAGACTAAAGCAGATGTAGCGGAGATAGATCATCTATTTCTGACGTGACAGTCATAGGTTTGACTTCATCAGAATAGGAGATGGATCTGTTGAGAAGGTAGTAGGATGTGATGTCATGGTATTTGGATGACATACACAAAGTAGGAAAAGAAACTCCTATACTACGATCGGTTATACTTTGGTCGTCACACAGTGGTTTCTCCACAAAGGAAATGGATTTTATATCTGACATACTGGTTACTGGATCTATGGTTTTTTGGATCTAGATTTGGGTGGTTTCCCAATCAGGGTACTTGACAGCATTCTAAGAGTATTTAGGATGGACGACTCCTGGCACGGTAGTGTACCTGCAGATAAAGGAGTCACCCTCTCCAAAGGTGTCTTACAGACTAAAAGGGAGAGGGACGGGCATGATTGGCAGATCACTTGCTCAGGCAATTGAGTCAATCGTGAGATGTCAAGTACCACACCAGATATTGTTCTTGCACAAGATGCAATAAGTTGACATTAATCCAATCCTGGAGAAACAGTCGGAAGCAGTTCTAGAACATAAGTGGATGTTCTAGGGATATGATAACGACAGCCTCATTCAGGAGACAGTTATCATTCCAGGCTTCCAAGGTGACATGGACGACAAGGAGGTTGTCAGAGTTATAGTTTTCCTTCTGATGAGGGGCAGTATTTTGGACAGGTGGTCCAAGGCAATACTGAGGGAGGCATAGCGCGCAGGATACTGATTAAGTTCAGTTGACGATACAGTCTAAGAAGTTTGGATTTGGAGTTCATTTATGAGCTAGGTCCCATCAGACATCCAGACATATTCTGAGACTGGTATTACTCTTTTCGGGAGATGGTTTTCTCCGCGAACTTGAGATATAGAGAGACATAGAAAGAAACAACTAAGCGGATCCACTCACTGAGGCTATTCCTCGAACGCAATAGTTTCGCAAACGAGCTTTGTGAGACTGACTAGTAGAGGAGTTGGATGTTCGGTATCACACGGGCTGTGAGTATGCGACATCGCAATAATTAGCCTTGAGTGCAAGTGGGAGATTGTTGGAGATAGTGCCCTCAGAGTCAATTATTAGGTCACAGGTACGTGATTGTAATGATTGAGGGAGGACCTATCCCGGTAGGACAGTCTTACTCGAGATGATAGTATGCTATCTGGTTTACCTTTATCATCGTGTACTGTTTTAAGTGACATGACACGTCGCTATTACACGTTGATAAAGCCCCTAGGATTCTTGCTTGACCACCAGCAGTATGAGGGCGATCATATAAGTGGGAGCTGAGGGTCTACAAGCTTATCCTTAAAAGGTCCCTAGTCGTGGGAGTTTCGTGACTGGGCATCGATACTCCATTAGTAGACTAGTGTATACAGTCGAGACCCCGACGAGGGGCGGTGGCCAGTCTCACAAGCCACTGGTGTCAGTTGGATCACCTAAGATGTATACAGGTGCTCATTGGGATATGAGTACACCGGACAGGACTCGCCGGGAACATGCTAGTTGGTCATATACCAGACGTCAGATGGCAGTTCCCTGGTGACATGTGTGCAGGTTAGTTCATCGACCTGGGGATCGTCATTTGTCTCGTGTGAGTTCCCACTGTACTTTGATTACTACCCTACCACGGCTCAAAGGAGTCGTGCAAACAGGTTTTAGTTGGGTACAGTCCCGAGCCACATGGAGGCAGTGAGCGTATCTTCAGGGGTTCGTCTCTCCCGGTATTGGGGGTGAGGTCGTGCTGTGTCTAGGAGAGCCATTACACAAAGTCCTTGGCCAAGGCAAGGAGATTTTCTGGTAGGTATTCCAGTAGTATCTCAGGGTGTTCTGGGCTACACTCCGACACGACTTGTACCGCTTTTGGGGGTCTGACTTTTACCAACCCCCTAGGCCCGCCATGCGATACTCATAGACGAACGGACCGGACTGCACGGATATTGTCACTGACAGGCTCAGTAGGGTTGTCAGGCTGAGTTCACTCACAGACGTCCCTTTTAGTCAGTACCTGGTAGCCCGTCACGTATTGGCTTATACCTCTGACGTGCTAAGTGGTTAAATCCACAACCGAGGTGTTGACGAGTCTTTAGAGTCCCCCACATTCAGTTACTCAGCTTTCGGGCGAAACGCTGTAGAGGCCGTATGGAGATATGGCAGGGTCCGATCAGATACATGCGGTATTGCACGGATCAGGATCGGACGGTTTGTACTAGTAGCCGTATAGGTATATGGCAGGGTTCGATCAGATACGTGCGGCATTGCACGGATCAGGATCGAACGGATATTACTAGCCGGCTTTGGTTTAAGCCGGTCCTAGTTTAGTACAGTGTAGATTTTGTCTCTTTGCATTTGTATCCGGACGGAATACAGATGCGGGTGTGTATGCACAGTATCGGGGTTTTCCTGTAATTTATTATGGGACCAGTTTTCTGGAGTTGCCAGTTTGCATTCCGTTCCGGCCGGTTTTCCTTTGTTCTTTCCCGGCCGGACTTTTCCGATGGAGGGTGTTATTTGCAAGTTTACAAATAACACATTTGTGGAGGGGTTTTTTGTAAAAGATTGATTATGATAGCATCATTATCCTTTGCTCCATCCCTTGCATTTATTATGATTAGAGAGGGTATGGGCTTTTGAACATTTGTGTTGGAAATTGGATATGGGGGGGCCGGCCACTGTTGGAATGATGGTTTTGAGGCATTATTTTAATGTTAATTTATAATGAGGCTGCTGGAATTGTGTTTGATAAATTAATATTTGTATGATTGCATTGTGGGAAATTGAGTGTGCTGGAGTGTACATATAATGGGATGAGGATTAATTTATCAGAGAGCTCATTTTGGTTTCATTTTTCCAGTGAGCATAAAAATGGCCGAGCTCATTTGCTAGTAGGCTCTATTTTTTTTCATCAAAGTATTCATCAAAAATTCTTGTGCAAAATTCCTCCATAAATGGCAATCTCCTAAACCCCAAAGAGACAACTATTCTACACTATTCTACAGCAAATCTTGGACGCGTCGGCCAGCCAACTTCGCGCCCGAGTTACCTCGGTATTGAGGTGGGAGCCCGTAAAAGATGCAGGCGATGTGGTGCCCTTCCGGCGAGGAGGCGACGACCGGAGTTTCCGCGGGAGATCGGGACGATGACGAGAAGACCGGAGGACTCGGATCACTCGGTACATCTCTTCCCTTTCTTGTTAGTTGCTTGGACTTGTTAATAGTTACGATCCGGAGTTTAGTGCGCGGTGGTGCCGGTTTGCAAAGTCCGCAAAAATTAAAGTTTATCACCGCTTCCGCATTCCGGCGTCGGATTGACGGCCGGGGCGCCGCCGTGCACTTACACTTAGCACGAGACCACGATGAGTAGATTTAATATCTACGGGGAAATCGCCCGTATGGCGTTATGCGTCAGGGCTTGATAGGTTATAGTAATTGCATATTTGCATTCATATACCTTGGTTGCATACTGTATTTCCTGCTATATATATGTATATGGACTTAGAATTAATAACACAACGCACTGTTACTAACGGTTCATGTTGCACGAGCACTAATCTGCATGTTACACACACCGTTAGTAATTGCCATGACACTCACACTATAGAATTGCCATGAACAATATATTGTAGCTCACCTCCTATATGATTCGACATGATAATGTTACTTGTGCACATACTCATTTACATATCCATACTTACGCATATACAATTGTACCTACCTAGATAAGCTGATTTTTGGTAAAACTGGGGACCGCATGATACCTTTTAAAAACCGAATCTACTTAAAGAGCGGTTTCTTCCTTTTACTCATAGTACGACTTATGATGCATATATTACATCGCATGGATTTACGCATTGGCTTTGGATTTCATATGATTTCTGGATTTGAGAACCGTGGTATTTTTCAAGAAAGCATGCATTGTTTTACAAACCCGGTTCCTCTTGATATGATATTTTGGTGCGTCCACCACGCGTTTTCTCGGTTCTGAGACGTGTGCTTGAAACCCGATTCGAGAAGTTGGATGATCCGTTTGCGGGTTCGTGGTGGACCCGGTATGGTTCCCTGGGGCGAGAAATGTTTTTCGTGGAGCAGACGATGAGCCTGGCAGGGTGGCTAGTACCTACCGGTGATTGGTTGGACCTGGCGGTTGTCCGGAGGATACTGACCAGAGTCGATAGATGGATACGGGATGACCCGTACTGCCGGGGCCGAGGGCCGATTCCACAGACGGAGCCCGTGGGCCGATCCGGACTGACAGAGCCCGATATATGAGGATTTGCGTGTCGATGCTGGACACGATTATTTCATGATATTTTCGAGTGCCGATGTTGGGCACTCACGATTCTCAGAGATTTACAGGATTTGAGGGCCGATGAGGGTGACGGCGCCTGAGTTTTATTGGGATTTGGGTGCATTGAAGGACACCGGTTATTTTTTTCCACGTTGACATTCCGTGTAGATGTTATTTTATCCTATACTCAGCATTCATTATTATGCATTTCATCCTGTAGTCGTATTACCTGATAGAGTACTTATGCATGATTATTGCACATCCTGCTCAAAGCATATAGATGTTATCTACTGGCATATGTTGGAGTATCGCAGTACGTGCATACTCGTGATTATCTTTATATGTTATCTTCTATTCACGAGTTGGCAACTCACCCCCGTTGTGCCACAGTGTTTGCAGGTTGCCCATCAGAGTAGTCGCGGCAGGCTGCTTTCTTGTATCTTTTTGGCTACGGATACCACGGCAGTTGGTGTGTGAGCTGTTTGCTGCTAGGTGAGTTTGTGGTATCCAGTTACTTTCCATTTGTACACACTTTTGTATCTAGTACTCTCCATCTACTATTTCATGTATTGACTTAGAGACCAGTGTGAGGACGATGATGTATATTATTTGTACTCTGGTGTCGAGCTCGCGTGAGCCGACTTTACTTACTCAGTTTTTTTCATTTGTAATATTTTTCACTTATTGCTCATTTCTTCGCTACGGCGTCATATATTACTCTTATAGTGATTGTTTCCGCCGTTAGGCGTGATTGCTCCCGTTTGGGATGCTTTATTTTTATTATATATCATTTTACTCATATCTTGTCTTGTACCCGATTTCGGGGTTAGTTTTTACAAAGGAAATGCTGCCAAAATTTTTAAGATAATAACTTGAACTTTAAAGAAAGTTACTAAACTACTTAAGGTTTTCCAAATGTTTTTAAACAAATGTTTTCAACACTCACTACTTTTAATGGTTTTGATTTCTGGGTTTCGGCTTACTTAGTCGTGTTACGCCTGTAGACGTTACGTGGTTAAATGCCGGTCACGGGTCGAACTTCGGGTCGTGACAGAATCACACAAGACTCTATGACGATTTCGGGTCTACAGACTAACCTGTACCAGTGTCACCAGAGAACTGCCATCTGACGTTAGGTATAATACCATCTGGGAGTTCTCGGCGAGTCCGTCCAGTGTACCCAGTCTCCACTTAGCACCCGTATACTGTCTCTGATGTCAAACACCAATGGATATGGGATCATCCATCGCCCATCTACATGGGTCGAGAAGTTATACGCTAGTCTACTCTGGTATATCGATGTCCTGTCTCGATACACCCTCGACTAGGCATATTTGAAGGATGTACTTAACGACTACTCTGTCCCCACTAGTATGATCTGCATCATAGTCCTGGTAGTCAAGTACTCATTCTAAAGGCTTTATCAACATGTAACATAGAGACAATCATTGTACATGTTAAGATAAAGTGCAACCAGATAGCATACTAACATGTCGAGCAAAAAAGTCCTCCATGTATATGTCCAAGCATCCACTACAATATACATCATATGTATAGTAATGGCCTCTAGGGTATACATATAACTAACAAGTTACATAAAAATGGATATTTGAATCCGTTCGAATTTTCATCTTATAATATTTGCCAGTCATGTCTCAAAAGCAAGATGACCAAAACTCCGTTTAGTGGATACAGAGAAAAAGTTACGGAACTCTTAGGACTGATACATAGTGATGTATGTGGTCCTATGTCTACACATGCCAGGAATGGTTCCTCATACTTCATTACATTCACTGACGATCTCTCAAGATACGGACATGTGTTCCTATTGAAACACAAGTCTGAAGCTTTTAAGAAATTCAAAGAATATAAGCACGAAGTAGAGAACCAAACGGGTAAAAGTATTAAGATCCTTCGATCTGATCGAGGAGAAGAATACTTAAGCAATGAGTTCCTGGACTATCTAAAAGAGAATGGGATTCTCTCTCAGCTTACTCCTCCATATACACCACAGCACAACGGTGTATCAGAACGAAGGAATCACACCCTATTAGATATGGTGCGCTCTATGATGAGCACAGCTGAGTTGCCTATTTCCTTTTGGGGATATGCACTGGAGATAGCTGCAGACCTATTGAATATGGTTCCCACCTAATCTGTGTCAACCACTCCATATGAGATATGAAAAGGAAAGAGACCATATCTTAATTATGTTAAGATATGGGGTTGTCCGGCATATGTGAAAACACAGAATCCGGACAAGCTCGAGACAAGGACTTTTCTGTGTAAGTTTATTGGATATACCAAACATTCGCGCGGGTATATCTTCTACCACACCGAGGAACAAAAGGTGTTTGTTTCTCGACATGTCATCTTTTTAGAAAAGGAATTTCTTGAAAAAGAAATTAGTGGCAAAGAGGTAGAACTGGAAGAAGTTCCAGCAACACAAACTGCAATAGAAGATTTGGTGGAACCAGAGCATTCAGTAGTTCCCGACGAACCTCAGCCGCTCCGCCGATCTAGTATGGTTCCTCATCCACCTGAGAGATACTACGATTTTCTCATTGATGGTGGGAGTGAAGATTGCATAATAGAAGATGATGACCCAACTAGCTTCGAGCAGGCCATCACGAGTGGGGACTCTGTGAAATGGCTGGATGCAATGCGATCTGAGATGGAATCCATGTACACCAACAAAGTATGGACTTTGGAAGTTGCTCCTGAAGGGGTAAAACCCATTGGGAGCAAATGGATCTTTAAGAAGAAACTTGGTGTAGATGGAAAAGTTGAGACTTTCAAAGCTAGACTTGTTGCAAAGGGTTTTCGTCAACGACCAGATGTGGATTATGACGAAACCTTTTCTCCAGTGGCTATGCTTAAGTCCATCCGGATCTTACTTGCCATTGCTGCATACCATGACTACGAAATCTGGCAAATGGATGTTAAGACCGCCTTTCTAAATGGTGATTTAGAGGAATGCGTGTACATGACTCAGCCAGAAGGCTTCGTAGACAGTGGGAGCAGCGAAAAGGTGTGCAAGCTGCTTAAATCTATCTACGGGTTAAAGCAGGCATCACGGAGTTGGAACATCTGTTTTGATGTTGTAGTCAAAGAGTTTGACTTCATCAAGAACGTAGATGAACCTTGTATATACAAGAAGGTGTCAGAGAGTAAGGTTGTCTTCCTCGTATTGTACGTAGATGACATACTCTTGATAGGAAATGATGTTTCTATGCTGCACTCGGTCAAGCTCTTCTTATCACAAAGATTCTCAATGAAAGATATAGATGATGCCTCCTACATTTTGGAGATTAAGATCTATAGAGATAGATATAAGTGGATACTGGGATTGTCCCAATCCAGGTACATTGACACCATACTAAAGAGGTTTAGTATGGAAGAATCCAAGCGTGGGAATTTACCCACGATCTCTGGACTCACTCTCTCCAAAGAGATGTCTCCTAAGACTGATTTGGAGAGAGCTCGCATGCAAGGGATACCCTATGCTTCGGCAGTAAGCTCTATCATGTACACGATGCTATGTACCAGACCCGATGTAGCATACTCACTAAGTGTAGTGAGTAGGTATCAAGCAGATCCAGGAGAGAGTCACTGGATAGCTATGAAGAACATTCTCAAGTACTTGAGAAGGACTAAAGAGATGTTCTTGGTGTATGGTAACGGAGAACTCCAAGTTGAGTCCTTTACCGATTCAAACTTCCAAAGTGATAAGGACGACTCTAAGTCGCACACGGGATTTGTCTTTACCCTGAATGGAGGGGCGGTTTGTTGGAAGAGTTCCAAACAGGAAACCGTGGCAGACTCGATGATGGAGGCTGAATACATCGCTGCCAACGATGCTGCCAAAGAGGTTGTCTGGATGAAAAAGTTCACTACCGAACTTGGAGTGGTTCCGTCCATTGAGCATCCAATACCTTTGTTTTGTGATAACAATGGAGCTGTGGCTTTGGCCAAGGAACCCAGATCCCATCAGTGATCCAGACATATTCTGAGGCGGTATCACCTGATCCGGGAGATAGTTGATCGCCGAGAGATCGAGGTCAGGAGAGTAGACACGAAGCATAACACTGCGGATCCATTCACGAAGGCCATTCCCCAGATACAATTTGAGAAACTCTTCGAGATGTTGGGTATGAGATACTACAACAGCTGGCCTTAGTGCAAGCGGGAGATTGTTAGTTATGTATATGCCCTAGAGGCCATTGTTGTACATATGATGTATATTATAGTGGATGCTTGGATATATATTGAGAGGACTTTCTTGCTCGATATGATAGTATACTATCTGGTTGCTCTTTGTCTTAACATGTTGACTTATATTGGTTTACTGTCTTGCTATCACATGTTGATAAAGCCCTTAGGATATGTACTTGACTACTAGGACTATGATGCAGATCATACTAGTGGGGCCAGGGTAGTCCACAAGTACATCCTATAACTGTTTCTAGTCGAGGGTATATCGAGACAGGGCATCGATACTCTAGAGTAGACTAGCGTATACGCATCATGACCCATATGATCGGCGATGGATGATCTCACATCCATTGGTGTTTGATATCAAAGATGTTATACGGGTGCTCAGTGGAGAATGGGTACACTGAGCGGACTCGCCGAGAACTCCTTGTTAGTATTATACCTATCGTCAGATAGCAGTTCTCTGGTGACACTGGTACAGGTTAGTTTGTAGACCCGAGATCGTCATAGAGTCTTGTGTGATTCCCACTGTACTTTGATTTCCACCTTACCACGTTCAAGAGAACATGCAAAACGGTGGCTTTTAGGTACAGTCCCAAATCACATGGAGGCAATGAGCGATAGGAGGGGTTTCGTCTCTCCCGATATTGGGGGTTGATGTTGCGCTGTGTTCGATTGGCTATAACTGGAAGTCCCTGGCCATGGCTACTTTGGAGATCTACTGGTAAGTGTTATCAGTAGTTTCTCGACCTGTTATGAGCCTCACATCGACACGACTTATCGGTTATTGGGATCTGACGTTTACCACCCCTAGACTGGATATGCAACATATCAGACGAAGAGACTGGACTGTACGGTAGTGTTAATGATTGGATTTACAGGAGTTAGCGCAGACTTGCTTGTTGATCTTCTGATCGCTCAATACTCGGGTGGCCATTACGTTTAGCTGACCGCTTGCGGCTTGTTGGTATTTGATATGATCATCACTTACTGCCGGCGTATTGACAAGTCTTTAGAGTCCCACATGGCTCAGGCAAAACGGAGTAGGAGCACATATGCGATATGTGCGGGAACGAGATTGATACGCGTATGTGATACCGTATTCTATTCTCGCGATATGTGATATCGGCCAGTTATATGTGATATAGTCGGGTTATCGGATCAAGTGTTGATTCGATGAAATAATATATATATATATATATATATATTATGCTCACTTAAATATTTATTATTCTCACTTATGATACATTTAACATATATATGATATATGTTTATTGTATTGTTTTCTATTGTTACATAAATATTATATATATGATATATAATATTATAACATGCTAGGTTATACATGCAATAAGGATGTATGAGAATTATACCATGCTACATATAATGTTTGGGTTTAAATTCTTAAGTAAATCAAAATTGTGGAAATGAGTCATAGTGGAAGCTTCATGAAACTTGTTGATAACCATTGACAAAGTCCATACTTTTTGTTTTGCTTAAAATATTTTCTAACACAACCATGACACATAGCCATGGTTAACTCTCTACATGGATTAGGTTTTGACATATACTAACCCATGGTTGTATTTCTAACCTTATCTCATTGATTCATCTTCTTCTTCCTCATCTAATTTTTGCTCTCTAGATTTTGAGATCAAGAAGAAAAATAGTGTGAAATTAAATACTAAAATTAGCTAAATTCCTACTTCATTATCCTCTTCTATACTAGCCATATAGATTAGTGTGTTAGCTTCACTAATTCCGTATTAGTGAAGAGTGAGCTTGAGTCCGTGTTTCCTCGACATAGATCATCACAGACTTTGAAGACTTCAAGCAAGGATGCACCATACATCTTGTGGAGCCTCTCAAGAGTTCGGGAGCTCATTGATCGCAGCGAAGGGACCACTACTTGGAGCTTGTGAAGTGAAGGAGCGGACTTCAAAGGTTGTAATCCCTAATCACTTAGTTGTAAAGTTGTTTACATACTTGTTAACCCTAATTCTCTAGTTCGATTACTTGGTTGGTTTGTTTAGCACCCCAAAATTTTTAAAATAGCATGATTGATGCTTGCCAAAACCTTGCTAAGGTGCTAAGCTAACCCTACAGTATAGGTCATCCCTCAATCATCACAATCGCCTGCCTACGATTACAATAATTGACTTGAGAGCACTATAGCCAACAAGCACGATATTAAGCCACCTTTACGGTGGCCTAATGCCCAGCCAGACTCGAGAGCACCTTTATGAGTGCTCTCGGATCAACAACCACCCCCAGAGCACTCATGAGTGCTCCCGGGTATGGTTGGTCCCCTCTAACCCCTTTTTGAGCGATATAAATCCGTATAGATCATATCTGTGATGCCCGGACGCGAAAAATTGAGCCGAAAAGAATCGATTTTAGTTCATGTTTGAAAAAAAGTGAACACCTCACATTGATTCATGGTTTTGGATTTCAAATTGGCCAAAAACAATTGCTAAGTTATTCGATTTGGCTCTGATACCATGTTGGTGGACAAGGACTAGGGTCGCGACGCTCGCGTCTGCGGCGGAATTGCACACAAAAAAAATAGTAGCAAGTATAGCCCCAATCCAAACAAGAATCTATCGAATAACAATGCAATTGACTAAAGTAATAAACTAGTGAACTAAAGGAGATGAGACTACAATCTTCGTAGCATCTTCACATGTTCTAATGGAGAATCCGGACTCGTACTAGAATTCGCAAGCCCCCGGAAGCATCCTCATGCCGACCACCTTGCCGTAGATGATCCGCGGTGAAGCCGTGATGCCCGTAGCTTTTACTCCACCACCTTGAAGGGTTACTCAACTCCGTCGCTTGCTATGCGCTAATGGAGGTAAATGGGTTAATGGGTACTCTCCAGATTTTAGTTTCTCCCACCAAGGCAACTTTTACCATTGGAGTAAAGAGCTGCAAGCTTTTGGTGAAGAGGAAGAAGAAGAAAATAGATGGTTCAAAAAGGAATTATCATTTTTCTTTTCTTAACTCACCTACTTTTAAAGAGGAGGGTCCCACCACTTATAATGTTAACATAACATATTATTATACATATTAATATATATAAAGATATATATATATATATATACACACACAATATGTATAATAACATTAAAGAGTAAGATACATACATACATACATACATAGATATATATATATATATATATATATATAATGAGATTTGTATATGTATCAGATACATACATGTCAGTGGTACTAGCTTTTAAACCGACTAGTATATTCGGTGACAATCTCCGTACAATCTGGTCAATTGCATTGTTATTGGTATATACGGAGGAGTAAGTTGAGAGAGAATCACATTCTCTTTTAAATAGTCTCTGAATTCCGTGCTCAAATATTCTCCTCCCCGATCAGATCGAAGGATTTTAATAATTTTATCCGTCTGGTTCTCAACTTCATACTTATATTTCTTGAATTTCTCAAAAGATTCAGACTTTTGTTTCAACAGGAACACATGTCCGAATCTTGAGAGATCATCGGTGAATTTAATAAAGTACGAGGAACCATTCCTGGCATGTGTAGACATAGGACCGCATACATCACTATGTATCAGTCCCAAGGATTCAGTAGCTAATTCTCCATGTCCAGTAAATGGGGTTTTGGTCATCTTGCCTTTTTGAGACATGACTGGCAAGTTTCATAAGATGAAAATTCGAACGGATTCAAATATCCATCCTTATGCAACATAGCCAGTCTCGTCGCATTGATATGACCTATCTACAATGCCACAAGAAGTCTTCGTTCATTTCTGAACTGTTTCTCTTGTGTGTATTTTGTATACTTAGAACTGTTTTATGATTTAGAACGTATATACCGTTATACAACGTACCATACCCAAACAACACATTCACAATATTTTTGGAACGAAATAACAGTCGCTCAGAATTATTGTATTACCACTTGGTAATACAAGGTGATATTCGCCAACTGCTTTGGCTGCAACAATTGCACCATTCCCTTCTCTGAGGAACATATCACATTTTCTCAGTTCTCTACATCTACTTAACCCATGTAACAAATTACATACGTGGGATCCTGATTCGGTATCCAATACCCAGGACGTAGAGCAAACTGAGAAACAGTTCTCGGTAACGAACACATGAAGAAGATGTATCATCATGCTCCTTCATATGGGTGGTGTGGGAATCCGGGTATTGTACTATTCCTTGCTCAGACTTATGACAGTCATAAGATAGAGCGGAACCTAGCCCAGTATAATAAGTGGGTTCGGTCAATACATCTATATTATTATCTTGATTAAGGCGTGTCATTGGTCGCTACTAGGAGAGAGAAAGATAATTACTTTTGCGTGCGCTCTTTGCAAGATTAGATTGGTTATTATCTTATCTAATCAGGATGTCTCCCCCTGTTTTTATCAAATCTTCCTTCAAACCCTAAAAGGTAACATTAGCCGGGATTAATTACACTCTACAAGTCCGCCAATAGTTCAGCCAGGCAGGTATTGGTACTCCGAGAGAGTATCCCCATACTTTCGCATGGAACTAATTAAATAACCTCATTTCCACAGGGGCATCACCGCGTTAACACCTTTCTTAGACATCTAATGGATCGGCTAATTGTAAAGTTGAAAACTATCCCTGGAGTAATACTTACTCGCAGTAGGTATTGGGATCCAACTATCATATAGAAGGTATGCAATCTCATTACAAATTTCAACACTTGAAATTCCCAATATCTGTTTTTACCCCTAGCAACTTATGACCTTAACAATGGTCAACAAATCATAAGCGCTAGCCAAATTCAACCCGTTCATTTCTTGATTGAATTAAACCCACCCGTACAACCCTTAACTATTGTCAATAAAGCCATACGAATTGTTGGGTTTGCCTAGCACCACACAAGGGTTTGTCTTGCATCAAACATGCTACAATAAAAATTTTGGGGTACTAAGTAAACTAACCTAGGATCAAAACTAGAAGTTTGGGGTAACAAAACGGTATCACATACTAGATCTAGTGTCTAACACTAAGAGAATAGTAATACAACCATTGTAGACTTCCCACTTTGACTCCTTGGATCAATTAAAGTTTGAATCGGTCCGCTTGAATCCTTCGTTGTCCACGACGATTCACCCGGAGTCCCTTTGCTCAAGCTCCAAGCTCCACTTGATCAAGGATGAAGATGAAGCAAACACTCCACACTAGTGGGCTAGAGTAAAGTAGAATGGTGATGTGGGTTTGGATCTCACTCAAAAACCTTTTCTTTTTAATTTCCTATCTTTCTTTTAAAACCTAAGAGAGCTTTGAGGAGAGAGAGGAAGAAGGAGATGGCTCAAGCTTGACTCAAATGAATAATATCAACAATAACCTAACATAATCCCAAGTCAATGAGAGTATGCCATGCTTAACTATGGTTACAAAATATCTAAATATTTTGTGACTTGAGTTTAAGCAAAACCATGGGCAATGAAACCATGGTATTGACTTTGTCAACACAAGAAATGAGGGTTGAATAGTCAACCATGATTTAATTGCCATTTTACTTTTCTCAAATAAACAAAATATAAAAATATGCAAACATGTGAGTCTTGCATTGCCACTACTAATGTATCATCAACCATGACACATGTATGCTTGCATGTGTGCATCCATATCAACATATACATACACTCATGCATGCATCATAAAGAAATAGGTTTTAAGTAAAAAGGCTAATGGTCATTAATATTAAATCAATAATTGATTTAATAAACCGGTCATATCACATACGACCCAACCAATAGAAACTGCCAGATTATAATGTGGTATCATATACACGCATTTAATCAAGCACCTGCGCATATCACCATATACACCCCCACATTGTTTCGCCTGAGCTAGGTAACCCCTTTGTGGGACTCTAAGACTCGTCAATACGCCGGCAGTAGGTGATGATCATATCAAACACCCACAAGCCGCAAGCGGTCAGCTAAACGTAACGGTCACCCGTGTATTGAGCAAGCAAAAGAAAAAACAAGCGAACCTGTCAAAACTCCTGTTGAGCCAACCGGTAACGCTTACCGTACAGTCCGTTCTCTTCGTCGTATATGCTGCATATCGAGTCTAGGGATGGCATCGTCGACCCCAATAACTCAATAAGTCATGCCGATGTATGGCCTATAACAGATCGAAAAACTACTGATAACACTTATCAGTAAATCTCATCAGCCCTGGCCAGGGACTTGCTGATATAGCCAATCGAGCACAACGCAACATTAACCCCCAATATCGGAAGAGACGAAACCCCTCCTATCGCTCATTGCCTCCATGTGTCTCGGGACTGTACCCAAAAACCACCTGTTTGCACGACTCGGTAGAGCCATGGTAGGGTGGAAATCAAAGCACAGTGAGAGAACACACAAGACTCTATGACGATCTCGGCTCTACAGACTAACCTGTACCAGTGTCACCTGAGAACTGCTATCCGGCGATAGATATAATACCATATAAGAGTTCTCAGCGAGTCCGTCCAGTGTATCCAGTCTCCACTGAGCACCCGTATACAATCTTAGTGTCAAACACCAATGGATATGGGATCATCCATCGCCCATCACATGGGTCAAGAATCATATACGCTAGTCTACTCTGGAATATCGATGCCCCGTCTCGATACACCCACGACTAGGGACATTTCAGGATATGCTTATAAACTACACACGTCCCACTTGTATGATCTGCATCATAATCACAGTAGTCAAGCAAATATCCTCAGGGCTTTATCAACATGTACCAAATGAATAAAAGCATGATCAAGAGAACATGTCAGGATAAAGAGTAACCAGATAGCATACTATCATGTCGAGCAAGAATGTCCTCTGAATACACACACACACACACACACACACACACACACACGTAAAAATACATCCACTATCAAATAATGGCCTCTAGGGCATACATATATCCAACAATCTCCTACTTGCACTAAGCCCAATTATTGGCGTATCTCATACCCAACATCTCAAAAAGTCGCTCATGTTGCGGCTGAGGGAGGGCCTTGGTGAGTGGATCTGCGGTGTTATTCTTTGTATCTACTCTCCGAATCTCGATCTCGCAGCGATCAACTATCTCCCGGATCAGATGAAATCGCCTCAGGATGTGTCTGGATCGCTGATGGGACGTGGGCTCCTTGGCTAACGCTATAGCCCCATTATTGTCACAATACAATGGTATTGGATCAATAATGATTGGAACTACTCCTAGCTCCGAGACAAACTTCCTCATCCAGACGGCTTTCTTGGCGGCATCATTTGCAGCAATGTACTCAGCTTCCAACGTAAAGTCTGCAACGGTATCCTATTTGAAACTCTTCCAACACACCGCCCCTCCGTTGAAGGTAAATACAAACCCAGATATAGATTTTATGTCGTCCTTATCACTCTGGAAGCTCGAATCGGTAAAGGCCTCCATTTGGAGATCTCCATTACCATACACCAAGAATAATTCTTTAGTTCTTCGTAAGTACTTAAGAATGTTCTTCACAGCTGTCCAGTGATTCTCCCCTGGGTTGGATTGATACCTAATTACTACACCTAGTGCATAAGCTATATCAGGACGTGTACACGACATCGCATACATTATAGATCCTACGGCTGAAACGTAGGAAATAATGCTCATGCGAGCTCTCTCTTCATCAGTCTTTGGGCAAAAGTCCTTGGAGAGAGTGACTCCATGAAAAGCGGGTAAGGCACCCCGTTTGGAGTCTTCTATACGAAACCTCTTTAGGATGGTGTTGATGTATCTGGTTTGGGACAATCCCAATAACCTTTTGGATCTATCCCTATAGATCCGAATGCCCAATATGTCCGTGGCATCAGCCAGGTCCTTCATGGAGAACCTTTGTGATAAGAATGATTTGACCGACTGTAGCATAGGAATATCATTTCCTATCAAAAGAACGGCATCCACGTACAATACGAGGAATGCGACAGTTCACCCTACAATCTTCTTATAAACACAAGGTTCATCTGGATTTTTGATGAAATCAAACTCTTTGATAACATCATCAAAACAGATGTTTTAACTCCGTGATGCCTGCTTTAATCCATAAATGGATTTAAGCAATCTACATGCTTTCCCGCTGCTCCCACTGTCAACAAAGCCCTCTGGTTGATCCATATAAACGCATTCTGTAGGGTTACTAGGCACTGTCATAAGGGTCTATAAGGCATCAACCATGCCCGATTTAAAATTTAGACGTACCGAACAACCCTAACCAAGATCTTAGACTAGAGATTAGGCGAAACAAAGCAAGTAAACAACTTTACTTCTAAGAGTTTGGGATTACAACCTTTGTAGTCCGTTCCTTCACTTCAAAAGCTCCGTGTTGAGGTCCCTTCGCCGCGATCATCATGTACCCGGACTCTAGAGAGGCTCCATGAAGAGAAAGATGTAACCTTGCTTCCGATCTTCGATAACAAAGATGATCTACCTTGAAGAAACTCAAACCCAAGCTCTTGCTTTACTAATCAAGTATTAGCAAAGCAAACACCCTAATTTAAGTGGCAAGAATAGATGAGGATGATGAAGTAGGAATTTAGCTCTCATTTGTTTTCAAAATCTCACTCAATATCATCATATATGAAAAAGCTAGAAAGCTTTTCAAGAACTCAAGGAAGAAGAAGAAGAATTTTCCTTTTGTGATGAATAATGAATCAAGTGTGAGGTTAGAAATGCAACCATGGGTTAAGTAAGAAGACTTAACCCATGTAAAGAATTAACTATGGTTAAAGGGTTGGGTTGGGTTAAAGAAATATCTTTGCAAAATATCACAAAATATCAAGGTCAAAGTCAAAGCTTCAAGAAGCTTCTTGAAAGCTTCATGAAAGTTTAACCCTAATCCAAACCCTAACCATATTTAAACTCCACAAATCATGCTGCATTTATAACCATAACATGTTGCAATATTATACATCACGTATACAATATTTATTGTAACAAAATAAAATAATACATTTAACATATATCACATATATATCAATGTATTACCCGAGTGAGAAAAAGAATCAAGTGAGCTAATATTAGTTAATGTAATTTAATATATCAAATATATAATTATACATTAAATTATCGAATCAACACTTGATCCGATAATCCGGCTATTTCACAAATAACCGACTAATATAATCTGTATCAGTTCATCGAATCAACACTTGATCCGATGACCCGGCTATATCACATATACCCGGCCGATATCTCATATCGCGAGAATCAAATACGGTATCACATACACGTATTGTTCTCGGTCCTGCACATATCATATATGTGCTCCTACTCCGTTTTGCCTGAGCCAGGAAACCTCTGTGTAAACTCTAAAGAATCGTCTATACGCCGGCAGTAGGTGATGATCATATCAAACACCCACAAGCTGCAAACGGTCAGCTAAACGTAACAGCCACCCAGGTATTGAGCGCTCAGAAGATCAACAAGCAAGCATGTACATTCTCCCGTGAATCCAACCAGTAACACTCCCGTACAGTCCGGTCTCTTTGTCTGATATGTCGCATATCTCGCCTAGGGGTGGTAAACGTCAGACCTCGGTAGCTTGATAAGTCGTGTCGATATGAGGTCCATAACAGATCGAGAAACTACTAACAACACTTACCAGTAAATCTCAACAACCCTGGCCAGGGATTTCCAGTTATAGCCAATCGAACACAGCGCAACATCAACTCCCTAAACCCGGAGAGACGAAACCACTCCTATCGCTCATTGACTCCATGTGATTCGGGACTGTACCCAAAAGCCACCTTTTTGCACGCCCTCTTGGACGTGGTATGATGGAAATCAAAGCACAGTAGGAATCACACAAGACTCTATGACGATCTCGGGTCTACAGACTAACCTGTACCAGTGTCACCAGAGAACTACCATCTGACGTGAGGTATAATACCATCTGGGAGTTCTCGGCGAGTCCGTCAAGTGTACCCAGTCTCCACTGAGCACCCGTATACCTTCTCTGATGTCAAACACCAATGGATATGGGATCATCCATCGCCCATCATATGGGTCAAGAAGCGCATACGCTAGTCTACTCTGAAGTATCGATGCCCTGTCTCGGTACTCCCACGACTAGGAACATTTGAAGGATGTACCTGGCGACTACACTGTCCCCACTAGTATGATCTACATCATAGTCCTGGTAGTCAAGTACTCATCCTAAGGGCTTTATCAACATGTGACACAGAGACAATCGGTGTATATGTCAAGATAAAAAGTAACCAGATAGCATACTATCATGTCGAGCAAGAAAGTCCTCCCTATATATGTCCAAGCATCTACTACAATATACAACGTATGTACAGTAATGGCCTCTAGGGCATACATATAACTAACAATCTCCCACTTGCACTAGGGTCATCTGTTGTGGTATCGCATACCCAACAATCAGCTGTGGTTGAAGTATCTCATACTCAACCATCCCATAAAAGTCTCTACTGGGAATTAGGCCTTTGTGAGTGGATCCGCGCTGTTGTCCTCTGTGTTTACTCTCCTAACCTTGATCTTCCTGGAGATCAATCATCTCCATGATCAGGCGATACTGCCTAAGAATATGTCTGGATCTCTGATGGGACGGGGGTTCCTAAGCATAAGCCACAACTCCATTGTCATACAATGGCAGGAACGAAGTTCATGTCATGAACTAATATATATCCAGACTGCCTCTTTGGTAGCATCATTGGTAACGATGTATCTTGTCTTTAATCGTCTAGTAAGTCACGGTATCTAGCTTGGAACTCTTCCAACATACCGTCCCTCCACTGAGGGTAAAAACAATGCCTGTGACTGACATTCAGTCGACCTTACCACCCTGGAACCATTCCAGTGATTCTCCCCAGGATCGATTGATACCATCTCACTATAACTAGTGAGAATCCTAACATCCAATTAGATCTATCTCATAGATCCATAACCCAGGATTTAGGAGGTATCACCTTGATCCTATAGAGAATATTTGTGATAAGAGGAGATTGACCGAGCGTAGCATAGGAAACTACTTCCCTATCAAGAGTATGTAATCCATGTACTATACGAGGATCATCACCATACTCCCTACTACCTTCTTTTATATACTTGGTTCATCTACCATTTTGATGAAGTCAAACTCTTTGACTACCACATCAAAACAGACGTTCCAACTCCGCGATGCCTGATTTATCCCATAAAACATCATGCTCACGTTTCCGCTGCTCCCATTGTCTACGAAGCCCTCTGGCTGTGTACTTATAGACGCCCACTTCCAAATCAATATTTAGAAAAGCAGTCATGACACCCAACCGCCAGATATCGTAGTCATGGTATGTAGCCGTGGCAAGTAGGATCTGGATGGACTTAAGCATAGCTTTGAAAGTCTCAACCTTTCTATGTACACCAAGTAATCTTCTCAAGATACACTTGCTCTTGATGGGGATTTAACCCTTCAGATAAAGCAACCAAAGTCCATACTTTGTTGGTGTATAAGGATTCCATCTCAGATCGCTAAGCATTCAGCCATTCTTACAGAGTCCCACTCCTGATGGCCTGCTCGAAACTAGTTGGGTCATCATCTCATGATGCAATCCTCTCTCCCACTGTCATAGAGAAACCGAAGTATCTCTCAGGTGGATGAGGAACCCTACTAGATCGGCGGAGAGGCTGAGATTCGTTGGGATCTATTGAATCCTCCAGGTTTACCAAATCATTAGCTGCAGTTTGTATAGCTGGAACTCCTTCCAGTTCTACCTCATGACCACTAATTTCTTCACAAGAAATTCCCTTTCACAAAGGTGGCATGCTGAGAAACAAAAACACCTTTTGTTCCCCAGTTTGGTAGAAGATATTCCCTTACGAATACTTGGGATATCCAACAAATTTCCACAGAACTGACATTGCCTCGAGCTTGTCCGAATTTTGCTTTTGACATGGGCCGGACAACCCCAAATCTTAACTTCCTTAAGAGATGGGCTCTTCCCATACCATATCACATATGGAGTGGTAGGCATCTGATTTGGTTGGAATCCTATTCAATAGGTATGCAACTTCTCAAGTGCATAACCCCAAAAGAAAATAGGCTACTCAGTAATACTCATCATAGAGCACACCATATCACATAGGGTGTGATTGCTTCGCCCCGATACACCGACGTGCTGTGGTGTATTTGGAGGAGTAATGCTGAGAGAGAATCTCATTCTCCTTTAGAATAGTCCAGGAATTCCGTGCTCAAGTATTCTCCTCCTTGATCACATCAAAGGATATAATACTTATACCCAGTTTTTGGTTCTCTACTTCTAACTTATATTCATTGAATTTCTCAAAAGTTCCAGACTTGTGTTTCAACAGGAACATATGTCCGGATCTTGAGAGATAATCAGTGAATGTAATGAAGTACAAAAAAACCGGTCTTGGCATGTGTAGACAGGGGACCTTCATACATCAGCATGTATCAATCCCAAGAGTTCACTAAATCTTTCTCTGTTTCCAATAAACGGAGCTATGGTCATCTTATCTTTGTGACATGACTGGCAAGTTTTACAAGATGTAAATCCAAACTAATTTAAATATGCATCTTTATGTAACTTCAGCTAGTCGGGTCGTATTGATATGACCTAGTCTACAATGCCTCAAGAAGGATTCGTTCATTTCTGAACTCTTCCTCTTGTCTGTGTTCTGTACGTTAAGAACTGTGGTTTGATTTAGAACGTCTATGCTTTTAGATAACGTGCCTGAACCGATCAACTCCTGATATAGGAAATGTTTAAAACATTATCCAACAATACAAAATTATATCTTTCTTTACTACAATAAAGAGACTGATATGATATTGTATATCAGGTTCGGTATCTAATAACATTTGTTCAGAATCAATGTATTCTGATAATACAGGATGATAACTGCCAACAGTCTTGGCTGCAACACTTGCATCATTTCCAACTCTTGAAACTTATCACCCGTTCTCAGTTCTCTACCTTTCTGTAGCCCATGTAACAAATTACATTTGCGGGATCCTGATCCGGTATCTTATACCCAGGACATAAAGGATACTGAGAAACAGTTCTCGGTAATGAACACACTCGAAGAAGATGCATCAACATGTACTTTCTTCGTTTGGGCGGCAGGGGAATTCTGGTAATCCCCTATTTCCTACTCTGTCTTATAACAATTATAAGTTGGAGCGGGACCAACGTTCCCTAGCGCGGTATAACAAGCGGGTTCGGTCAATACATCCGTATTATTATCTTGATTTAAGGCGTGACATAGTCGCTACCTGGAGAGAGATAGAAGAAAACACTCAGCGTATGCTCTTGCAAGATTAGATTGGTTATTAATATATCTAATCAGGATGTCTCCTACTGTTTTAGTCAAATCTTCCTTCAAACCCTAAAAGGAAAGACTAGCCGGGATTAATTACACTCTACAAGTTCGCCAATCTTTCAGCCAGGCCAGTGCCGGTACTTTGAGGGAGGTTCCCCGCGCTTTCGCACGGACCTAATTAAAGTAAACCTCGTTTTCCCAGAGGCGTAACCCCGTTGACACCTTTCTAGACACCTACTTGATCGGCTAATTGTAATGTGTAAAACTCTCCCAGGAGTAACTATTACTTTCAGCGGGTATCGGGATCCAACTATCTCATAGGAGGTATGCAATCTCATTGCAAATTTCAACACTTGAAATTCCCAATAATATTTTGCCCCTAGCGTCCTATGACCTTGACGCAGGCCAACAAACCATAGTCCGCTAGTCAAGTTCAACCCGTACATTTCCTGATTGAATTAAACCCACCTGCACGACCCTTGACGCAGGCCAACAAAGTCGCAAGACTACCCTAATCCAATCGCATCGTATGCTGCAGATAAGCACTAGTTAGCTACCGCACACTACGCCTTGACGCAGGCCAACAAACGTAGCACGAATACTAAGTAGTACTTATCTGAAATGACGGAGGGCTACGACAGGTTTTTAAGAAAACCCTTTGCGTAATGAACTTGATATCGTGGTAGTATCGAGTGATTTTTAATGGAATGTTTTTTATGCCTTTTCTAGTTTTGCTAAAGAGGTCACTCCCGGTGAAGAGATCTCGGCTATTTCCTCATCGAATAATGTGCAGGATATTTCACAAATATCACTATGCAAAGCAAAAACTATAAAAACAATCAAAAGACAAACCGAGTTTGTAGTATCTGCTAGTTTCGCTAAAGAGGTCACTTCCGGTGAAGGGATCTCGGCTCTTTCCTTATCGAATAAGGTGCTGGATGTTCTACAAGGAACACCGCTATGCAAAGCAAGAACTAGAGCTACCAGTTTTTGAGACAAGTTTCTACAACATCTTTAGGTTTCTTTTAGTTTCATCAATCTCATAATGAAGTCCCATTTTGTTATGCTTCACAAGCATCACATTTGAAACGAAATCAGCAATATAACATATATCTCATATATATAATATTAAACATTCGTCTCAGGCGGTAATATGATCTCATCACAGAACATTGCAGCAGAAGAACATATATGAAATATTGGATATACAAGAAGGTCCATGTTTTAATACGAGCCTGTATAAAACACGGATTCCACGGTCGTGATGAATAGCCAAACCCACATCCCTAGACCCATATGAGAGCGGCAAGTAACACTGCCAATTCTAGGGTTAGGAGACCCGGTCTCGACTCCTCGAGATGGTCTCCCACTGGACCCTAGAACCCGGTTACTTGTGCTCCCCGCCTTGGGTCTATCCTAATGCGGAAAAGTAAATAATATACAATGGTGACATCATCCTCAGCCCGGAAGTGCCCCAATAAAAGAATATTACATACAATAAATTTTACATGAATGAAAATAAAAACCCTCGGCTATTCAAAACGCGACGATCTAATATAACATATCACAGCAACACATAACATCACATGTCATCAACGTAAGTAAATATGTGTATCCCAATTGTCGTTGATGTATAGTAACGAAACCGGCGATACACCACATATTACACTTACGGTCGCAGAAAAGAAAGTGTAAAACTACAACAGTTGGAATCCGCAACCTCCTTAGACATCGCATGCCTAACCAAATGAATTCCTTAGACATCGCATGCCTAACAATTATAAACCTCGCATTTTAGTATCATTATCGAAAACACTTTTCAATATCTAGTCGGGCAATTCAACAAGATTCCCGACATCCTGATCGAATGCTCGTCGAAAACTTTAGTAGACGGCCGCATCCCCGATGCCGTCGACGAAGTGCACTAAGGCGGAACACCGCTGCCGCGAGCATCCGAACGGATGGTTTTGGCGACGGGGTTCTCCTACAGTCACTTGGTCGGGGCTATGGGGTGTGGCTGTCTATTAAGTTTACCCGGCGAGTATCCGCGTAAGCTACATGATTGCGACGGACTTTTGATCGCATCAAAATCCCGTGGCAACCGATCATCTGAGACTAAACTGCTAGATTTATAACATTCAAATTAGTTATCTCATAACTAGATGTGGATTCCAAATATTGTATCACATTCCAGATAAATAGACAATGTTAAACTTTCCGATCGAATAAACAAACACCCAAGATTTCCTAAATAGCTCAACACTTGAGCGGAGTTCAAAAAGTATCCATCACATGCCACAGTACCAATGGTCCAGCCGTAGAAGGGTCAAACCAACGCTTCACATGTGGCAACGCCGTACTGCCCCAAACCCTAAGGTTTAGAGGCGGTTCAGACGGTCACATAATCGAGTTAAGGTTTGTGTTCTTCTAGAGGGTCCACCGTGTTACTTGCACGACTATGAATGTTCTTTAATTAGGGAAAAAATCCAACACTTGGAAATTTTCCGGCAGGGGAAAAAGTGAATTATTGATATCCGTTCGAACTTTTCAGCACGTTCTAAATTACCCGGAAAAAACTTAAACGAAGTTAAACTTTCCGATCGAATCAACGAATACAAAAGATCTCCAGAAAACTCAACACTTGAGTAAAATTAAAAATTCCCAGAAGCATTCAAAATTAACCAAGAATAAACCCCAGAAGTGGTGGCCCCTAATTCCCAAGGGTGGTCGCGGAACCGCCGCCAAACCCATGGTTTGGCCGCGGTTCCGCGCTCCCTTAAGGGAGTTATGGGCTCGTACTTCACAGTAATTCTTATATTTCCCTGCTTATTTTTTTGAGTATTTTTAATACAGAAAAAATCAACATTTTAAAAAAATTTCAGAGAGGGGTTATATATCGACGTTTCGGGGTTCGATCGGACTTTAAACTTCGTCTAGATTTCGCCTAAAGCTCTAGCTTGGCTCTGATACCATTGTAGGGTACTTGGCACTGTCACAAGGGTCTATAAGGTATCAACCATACCCGATTTAAAATTTAGACGTGCCGAACAACCCTAACCAAGATCTTAGACTAGAGATTAGGCGAAACAAAGCAAGTAAACAACTTTACTTCTAAAAGTTTGGGATTACAACCTTTGTAGTCCGTTCCTTCACTTCAAAAGCTCCGTGTTGAGGTCCCTTCGCCGCGATCATCATGTACCCGGACTCTAGAGAGGCTCCATGAAGAGAAAGATGCAAGCTTGCTTCCGATCTTCGATAACAAAGATGATCTACCTTGAAGAAACTCAAACCCAAGCTCTTTCTTTACTAATCAAGTATTAGCAAAGCAAACACCCTAATTTAAGTGGCAAGAATAGATTAGGATGATGAAGTAGAAATTTAGCTCTCATTTGTTTTCAAAATCTCACTCAATATCATCATATATGAAAAAGCTAGAAAGCTTTTCAAGAACTCAAGGAAGAAGAAAAAGAATTTTCCTTTTGTGATGAATAATGAATCAAGTGTGAGGTTAGAAATGCAACCATGGGTTAAGTAAGAAGACTTAACCCATGTAGAGAATTAACTATGGTTAAAGGGTTGGGTTGGGTTAAAGAAATATCTTTGCAAAATATCACAAAATATCAAGGTCAAAGTCAAAGCTTCAAGAAGCTTCTTGAAAGCTTCATGAAAGTTTAACCCTAATCCAAACCCAAACCATATTTAAACTCTACAAATCATGTTGCATTTATAACCATAACATGTTACAATATTATATATCACATATACAATATTTATTGTAACAAAATAAAATAATACATTTAACATATATCACATATATATCAATGTATTACCCGAGTGAGAAAAAGAATCTTCAAGTGAGCTAATATTAGTTAATGTAATTTAATATATCAAATATATAATTATACATTAAATTATCGAATCAACACTTGATCCGATAATCCGGCTATTTCACAAATAACCGACTAATATAATCTGTATCAGTTCATCGAATCAACACTTGATCCGATGACCCGGCTATATCACATATACCCGGCCGGTATCTCATATCGCGAGAATTAAATACGGTATCGCATACACGTATTGTTCTCGGTCCCGCACATATCATATATGTGCTCCTACTCCGTTTTTCCTGAGCCAGGAAACCTCTGTGTAAACTCTAAAGAATCGTCTATACGCCGGCAGTAGGTGATGATCATATCAAACACCCACAAGCTGCAAGCGGTCAGCTAAACGTAACAGCCACCCAGGTATTGAGCGCTCAGAAGATCAACAAGCAAGCATGTACATTCTCCCGTGAATCCAACCAGTAACACTCCCGTACAGTCCGATCCCTTCGTCTGATATGTCGCATATCTCGCCTAGGGGTGGTAAACGTCAGACCTCGGTAGCTTGATAAGTCATGTCGATATGAGGTCCATAACAGATCGAGAAACTACTAACAACACTTACCAGTAAATCTCAACAACCCTGGCCAGGGATTTCCAGTTATAACCAATCGAACACAGCGCAACATCAACTCCTATACCGGGAGAGACGAAACCACTCCTATCACTCATTGGCTCCATGTGATTTGGGACTGTACCCAAAAGCCACCTTTTTGCACGCCCTCTTGGACGTGGTATGATGGAAATCAAAGCACAGTGGGAATCACACAAGACTCTATAACGATCTCGGGTCAACAGACTAACCTGTACCAGTGTCACCAGAGAACTGCCATCTGACGTGAGGTATAATACCATCTGGGAGCTATCGGCGAGTCCGTCCAGTGTACCCAGTCTCCACTGAGCACCCGTATACCTTCTCTGATGTCAAACACCAATGGATATGGGATCATCCATCGCCCATCATATGGGTCAAGAAGCGCATACGCTAGTCTACTCTGGAGTATCGATGCCCTGTCTCGGTACTCACACGACTAGAAACATTTGAAGGATGTACTTGGCGACTACACTGTCCCCACTAGTATGATCTGCATCATAGTCCTGATAGTCAAGTACTCGTCCTAAGGGTTTTATCAACATGTGACACAGAGACAATCAGTGTATATGTTAAGATAAAGAGTAACCAGATAGCATACTATCATGTCGAGCAAGAAAGTCCTCCCTATATATGTACAAGCATCCACTACAATATACAACGTACGTACAGTAATGGCCTCTAGGGCATACATATAACTAACACATTCTTCTAAATCACCATTTAGAAATGCAGTTTTAACGTCCATCTGCCAGATTTCATAGTCGTAGTGAGCAGCAATAGCAAGTAGGATCCGGATGGATTTAAGCATGGCTACGAGAGAAAAAGTTTCGTCATAATCCAGACCTGGTCTTTGACGAAATCCTTTCGCCACAAGTCTTGCCATATAGGTCTCCATCTGCCCATCTACACCAATCTTTCTTTTAAAGATCCATTTGCACCCTATGGGTTTTATCCCAGAGGGTACAACGTCCAAAGTCCATACTTTGTTGGTGTACATAGACTCCATTTCAGATCTCATAACATCCAGCCACTTCACAGAGTCACCACTCGTGATAGCTTGTTTAAAACTTGTAGGATCATCATCCTCCATGATGCAATCTTCTCTATCACCATCAATGAGGAAACCGTAGTACCTCTCCGGTGGACGAGAAGTCCAACTAGATCCACGGAATGGCTGAGGTTCATTAGTTTCTGTTGCAACATTAGGTTCAACCAAGTCGTCATTTGTAACTTGTGCCTCTAGAACCTCTTCTAGATCTACCACATTGCCATCTGTATTTGTAAAAATTTCATTTTCAAAAAATGTGGCATATTGAGAAACAAACACCTTTTGTTCCTCCTTGTGGTAAAAAAAATATCCAAACGAATGTTTTGGATATCCCTCAAATATACACTTGACCGATCGTGTCTCGAGTTTGTCTGGATTCTGCTTTTTGACAAAAACCGGACAACCCCAAATCTTAACTCGTTTAAGAGATGGTCTCTTCCCATACTATATCTCATATGGAGTGACAGACACGGCCATGGTTGGAACATTGTTCAACAGAAAAGCTGCAGTCTCCAATGCATGCCCCTAAAATGAGACAGGTAACTCAGCATCACTCATCATGGAACGTACCATATCTAATAGGGTCCGATTCCGTCGTTCTGACACACCATTGTGCTGTGGTGTGTAAGGAGGAGTGAGCTGAGAGAGAATCTCATTCTCTTTTAGAAAGTCTGAAAACTCTGTACTGAGATACTCTCCACCTCGATCTGATCGAAGTAACTTAATGCTCATTCCTGTTTATTTTTCTACTTCAAGTTTGTACTCCTTGAATTTGTCGAAAGCTTCAGACTTATGCTTCAATAAAAACACATGATCGAATCTTGAGAAATCATCAGTAAAAGTTATGAAGTAAGAAAAACCGTCTATTGCATGTGTAGACATTGGCCCACATACATCACTATGTATAAGGCCCAAGAGATCTGTAGCTCTTTCTCCATGTCCAGGAGTTTTGGTCATTTTCCCTTTAATACAAGACTGACAAGTCGCATAAGATTTATACTCAAAAGGATTTAAATATCCATTTTTATGAAGCTTGTTTAGTCTTGTTTCATTAATATGACCAAGTCTACAATGCCAAAGAAAAGCTTCATTTATATCTGAAAATTTTCTTTTATTAGTGTGTTTGTATGCTGAAAACTGTGTGTTCGTTTAGGACGTATATCCCGTTATTAAGTGTACCATACCCAACCAACATTTGATTCAGGTTAATGTTCATAACATTGTTCTGCAATACAAAATTATATCTTTCATTGTCTAACAAAGAAACGGATATTATATTACAAAGCATACTAGGTACATAATAACATGGGTTCAAAACCAATATACACCCTGATGGCAACCCCAGGTGATACTCTCCCACTGAAACCGCATGTACATTGGAATCATTTCCAACCCGGAGAGTATGGTCATCTGTCTTCAAAACTCTGCTATTTCTCAGCCCCTGCATAGAATTGCATATGTGAGAAGCTGAACCGGTATCAAAAACTCAGGAAGTAGAGTTTATAGAAAAACAGTTTTCTGTCACAAACACACCTGAAGCAGAAGTATCACTATGCTTCTTCTCCTTGAGATCCAGATACTCAGCACAGTTGCGCTTCCAGTGTCCCGCTTTGTGTCAGTAATAACACTCCCCTTTCCCTGATTCCCCAGCCGTGGACTTGTCTTTCCTCTTAACCTTTTTAACTCCACCTCTAGGTTTGGTGGGTTTCTTCTTCATCTTTTCCTTGGCCTTGGCCTTTGGGCGAGAGGAGGAAGATGGCCCAGCAATCAAAGCGGGAGTCTTCACTGCTTCGAGTGTGCTCTCTGCACTTTTCAACAAATTGAGAAGTTTAGGTAATGACTTCTCCATGTTGTGCATGTTGAAATTTACTACAAATTGAGCAAAGGCAATGGGGAGAGACTGTAGAACAATATCAACATATTGTTCATTCTCCATTGTCCATCCAAGGTCCTCAAGCTCTTCAATAAGAGCTATCTTCTTCAAAACGTGGTCACCTACTGGTGTGCCAGGAGCCATCCGCATCTGAAACAACTTTCGTGATGTTTCGTATCGTAGGACATGAGATTGCTCCCCATTCAAGCCTTTTGTATGGAGAAAGATGGATTGAACATCCATCTGCTCGTGCTGCTTTTGATGTGTGTTGTCCATCGATACAAGCGCGAGGCATTTGGCCGTAGCACGGTCAATATCCCATGTTTTACGGATCTCCCGATCCGCAACTGAAGATTCAGGGCCTGGGACGGGTGGGGCTGGAGCTGTGAAGACATATGATACCTTATCATAAGTTAGGGAAATGTTAATGTTCCTCAGCCAGTCTTTATAATTGGTCACATTCAGTTTATTTTTCTCTAGTAGAAGCTTAAGTCCTGTCATTGGTATCTGCCATTAAGAGAGAAAAAAGAATACACTCAGCGAAAGCTCTTGCAAAGATCAGATTGGTTATTATCTTATCTAATCGATGTCTCCCATTACTTTTATCAAATTTTCCTTCAAACCTTAAAAAGAAAACTAGCCAGGATTTATTACATTCTACAACTTCGCTAACCGTTCAGCCAGGCCAGTGTCGGTACTTTGAGGGAGGTTCTCCGTGCTTTCGCACGGACCTAATTAAAATAAACCTCGTTTTCCCAAAGGCGTAGCCCCGTAGACACCTTTCTAGACACCTAATGGGTTAGCTAATTGCAAAGTGTAAAACTCTCCTAAGAGCAACTCTTACTCACAGTGGAATCGGGATCCTACTATCAGATAGATGGTATGCAATCTCATTGCAAATTTCAACTCTTGAAATTCCCGATATGGTTTTTACCCCTAGCATTCATGACCTTAACTATAGTCAACATATCATAAGTACTAATCAGTTCTTCCCGTCATTTCGTGATTAATTAGACCCACCCATATGACCATTAACTATAGTCAACATAATCATATGAATGTCCTAATTAATCGCATCATATGCGGTGTAGGAAAACATCTTAGCTACCGTACACTGCACCTTAACTATAGTCAAAATACGCAGCACGAATACTAAGTACTCTACTTTCTAAAATGACGGAGGGCTGCGAATAGTTTTTAAGAAAACCTTTAACGCTTTGAACTTGATATCGGTATAGAATCAAATGGTTTTCAAAATGAGTGGTTTAAGCTCCGCAATTTTGAAATGTAGCTTTTTCGTAAAAAGCCGAGTGGGTTTCAAATTCGATTCTACAACATCTTTTAGGTTTATTTTTCTTTACATTAATCATATTAATGTAGTCCCATCATTTAAGTCCTTAAGCCATCACAGAAAAGAAACGAAAATAGAACGTACGCTTATGCCATTCGCATTCGCCAGAGTGTCCCGTTATGCACCGTTAGGTTACTTAACTAACGGCATAACGGGGCGGGACTAACGCAAATGTAAAACATAAGCAATGCTTATTATATATCATATATATAATAATACCATTCGTCTCATCATATAAAATGATCACATCACAGAATATCAACAGCAGAAGCACATATATGAATATAGAGGATATACTAGGAATTCCGTATTTTGTATTTAGCCAACGATAGAAAATACGGGTTCCACGGTCGTGATGAATAGCCAATCCCACACCCTAGACCCCTACGAGAGCGGCAAGTGACCCTACCAATTCTAGAGTTAGTAGACCCGGTCTCGACTCCTCGAGATGGCCTCCCACTGTACTCTAGAACCCGGTCACTTGTGCTCTCCACCTTGGGTCTATCCTAATGTGGAAAAGTAAATAATATACATCATAAGTAACATCATCCTCAACCCGGTTGTGCCCCAATAAAAGAATATTACATGCAATGAATTTTACATGAATGAAAAGGAAAACTCTTATCTCACATAAAAAAAAACCCGGCCATTCAATCACGACAATCCTATACACCATGTCACAGCAACACATAACATCACATGTTATCAACGTAAGCAAGTATGCGTACCCTAATTGTCGTTGACATATAGCAACGAAATCGGCGACACACCACATACTACACTTACAGTTGCAGAAATAAGTATCATATATCAAGACGATATTAAACGTTTCGATCGAATCAACAAACACCCACAAATTATCCCGAGAGCTCAACACTGGAGCAAATTTAAAATACCAAAAAAATGTGCTACAGTGTCTATGGACCAACCGTAGAAGGGCCAACTCTTGCCCCACTTATGGCACCACAGGACTACGGTAAACCCTAAGGTTTGGTCGCGGTTCCATGGTCATAATGTCGAGTTAAGGTTACATTCTTCTAGAGGGTCCATAGGGATACTTGCACAACTATTCGAATATTTTTAACTTGGAAAATTTCAACACTTGGAAAAATTCAGCGAGAGTAATGAGGTGGTGTGTGACATTCGTTCGAATAGTTAAACGTCGTCCAAGTGATCAATACAATGTTAAAACATACGACTACGAAACACTCCGAATAAGCCCCTAAGCAAAATTAGCATCACATGAAATCTTGGCTTAAACAAACAACACCTGGAACCCCAAAACCTACAGACCAGAGCACCGGAGCAATACGAGGCAATTCAGAGGGAGGGAGGCCTGGCCGGAATTTAGGGCTATGTGCTCGGCCAAAAACCGATGGAATCCCCTCGTTTTTCTCTGGTGTTCTCACTGTATCACATACAAGCTTCTGCAGTTATTTAAAAAAAAATCGAGCCTATTTTAAAATCGAAAGAGAGCTAAATTTCAGGGTTACAGAAATTGTAAATTCGGAGTTGTTTCGGTTTCGTAATTAATCTAACATCGTCTAAGTTTCTAGCTTGGCTCCGATACCACTGTTGGGCTTGCCTAGCACCACACAAGGATTTGTCTTGCATCAAACATGCTACAATAAAAAATTTGGGGTGCTAAGTAAACTAACCTATGATCAAAACTAGAAGTTTAAAGTAACAAAAAGGTATCACATACTAGATCTAGTGTCTAACACTAAGAGGATAGTAATACAACCTTTGTAGACTTCCCTTTTTGACTCCTTGGATCAATTAGAGTTTGAACCGGTCCGCATGAATTCTTCGTTGTCCACGACGATCCAACCGGAGTCCCTTTGCTCAAGCTCCAAGCTCCACTTGATCAAGGATGAAGATGAAGCAAACACTCCACACTAGTGGGCTAGACTAAAGTAGAATGGTGATGTGGATTTGGATCTCACTCAAAAACCTTTTCTTTTTAATTTCTTATCTTTCTTTTAAAACCCTAGAGAGCTTTGAGGAGAGAGAGGAAGAAGGAGATGGCTCAAGCTTGACTCAAATGAATAATATCAATAATAACCTAACATAATCCCAAGTCAATGAGAGTATGCCATGCTTAACTATGATTACAAAATATCTAGATATTTTGTGACTTGAGTTTAAGCAAAACCATGGGCAATGAAACCATGGTATTGACTTTGTCAACACTAGAAATGAGGGTTGAATAGTCAACCATGAAATCTAACTAAGTGAAGAGAGGCTACAACCTTTATAGTCTAGTCCTTCACTTCAAAAGCTCCAAGTAGTAGTCTCTAGAACTCTTGTTAGTGCTCCACTTGAAGAAAGGAACGAGCTTTCTCGATATCTTCTTCGTCGAAGATGATCCACCTTGAAGCTTCTCACACTCAAGTTCACACTTCACTAATCAATGAATTTGTGAAGAGAAAACCCTAAACTTATTTGCTAGATAGGTTTAAGTTGATGAAGTAGGGTTTTTGCTCACTTAAAATCTTTCATTTTTCTTTTTCTCTTGAGTGAATAACCTCACAAGAGAAGAAGTGAAGAAGATAAGGATGAGCAAGTGTGTTGATGATAAGGATAAATAATTAAGTTTTATCATTTAAAAAGAAAGAAGGAATTAGTCATTGTCTTTACAATCTTCCATTGTAACGACTCATTCTTTTCTTAATTAAATGAAATAACTAAATCATTATCAGCGGCACTCATACTCAATGTGATTCTCATACACCCATCTTCCATGTATCATTAACCATGATGCACAATTATATATCATTCATATCACATATAAATAATATATAAAGATAAGAGAAATTATAGTGAGCATAATATTAGTTTATATATATATATATATATATATATATCAAATTATTAAATCAACACTTAATTCAATAATCCGGTTATATCATATATAACCAAGCTAATATTAATTAACGCTAGATTAGAATACAGTATCATATACTCGTTTTTAATCAAGCTCTCGTATATGTCTCCATACATACCCTGCTTTATTTCGCTTGAGCTAGGAAACTTCTATGTGGGACTCTAAAGACTCGCCAATATGCTAGCAGTAGGTAATGATCACATCAAAGACCTACAAGCCGTCAGCGGTACTAGCTGGACGTAACGGCTACTCAGGTATTGAACGAATAGAAGATCAACAGCTGAACTTGTCCAAACTCCCGTAAAGCTAATAAGCAACACTTACCGTACAGTCCGGTCTCTTCGTCTGATCTGTCGCATATCGAGTCTGGGGGTGGAATCGTCAGACCCCAATAACTCGATAAGTCATGCCGACGTGTAGCCTATAACGAATCGAGAAACTACTGATAACACTTATCAGTAAATCTTAGCAGCCATGGCCAGGGATTTGCTGTTATAGCCAATCAAGCATAGCACAACATCAACTCCCAATACCGAGAGAGACGAAATCTTTCCTATTGCTCACTGCCTCTATGTGACTCCGGACTGTACCCAAAAACCATCTGTTTGCACGCCTCAGTAAAGCCGTGGTAAGGTGGAAATCAAATAACAGTGGAACCACACAAGACACTATGACGATCTCGGGTCTACAGACTAACCTGTACAAGTGTCACCAGAGAACTGCTATCTGACGATGGGTATGGTACCATCTAGCAGTTCTCGGCGAGTCATGTTCGGTGTACTCATTCTCCAATGAGCACATGTATACAATCTTTGATTTCAAACACCAATGGCTGTAGAATCAACCATCGTCCCATACAGGGTCAAAAAACGTACACACTAGTCTATTCTGGAATATCGATGCCCTGCCTCGATACTCTCTCGACTAGGAACACTTCAAGGATATACTTATGGACTACACAAGCCCCACTAATATGATCTACATTATAGTCTTGGTAGTCAAGCAAACATCCTAAGGGCTTTATCAACATATATCAGTGAAATAGTAAACTACAACAAATGTACATGCTAAGATAAAAAGTAACCAGATAGCATATGTTAGGAATATGTATGCCCTAGAGGCCATTATTGTATATTATAGTGGATGCTTGGACATATATATATAGAGGACTTTCTTGCTCGACATGATAGTATGTTATCTTGTTGCTTTTTATCTTAACACGTACACTTGTTTTAGTTTACTGTCTCTTTGATACATGTTGATAAAGCCCTTAGGATATTGGCTTGACTGCCAGGACTATGATGCAGATCATACTAGTGAGGCTTATGTAGTCCATAAGCACATCCTTTAACAGTTCCTATCAGAGAGAGTATCGAGACAGAGCATCGATATTCCAGAGTAGACTAGTGTGTACGTTTCTTGACCCTGTATGGGGCTATAGTTGATCCCATAACCATTGGTGTTTGACATTAAAGATTGTACACAGGTGCTCATTGGAGAATGGGTACACCAAACAGGACTCGCCGAGAACTCATATATGGTACCATACCTATCGTCAGATAGCAGTTCTCTGGTGACACTTGTATAAGGTAGTCTGTAGACTCGAGATCGTCATAGTGTCTTGTGTGGTTCGCACTGTGCTTTGATTTCCTCCCTACCACGGTTCAAAAGAGTCGTGCAAACAGGTGGATTTTGGGTACAGTCCCGAGTCACATGAAGGCAGTGAGCGATAGGAGGGGTTTCGTCTCTTCCTGTATTGGGAGTTAATGTTACGCTACGCTCGATCAGCAAGTCCTTGACCAGGGTTGATGAGATTTACTGGTAAGTTTATCAGTAGTTTCTCGAAAGGTTATAGGCCACACATCGGCATGACTTATCAAGTTAGTGGTGTCTGACGATTCCACCCCCTCCAGACTCGATATGCGACATATCAGACGAAGAGACCGGATTGTACGGTAAGTGCTGCTTATAGGTTTTACGGGAGTTTGGACAAGTTTGCTTATTGTGTTGGAGATAGTGCCCTCAGAGTCAATTATTGGATCACAGGCACGTGATTGCAATGATTGATGGAGGACCTATGCCGGTAGGACAGTCTTACTCAAGATGATAGTATGCTATCTGGTTTACCTTTATCATCGTGTACTGCTTCAGGTGACCTTACAGGTCACTATTACACGTTGATAGAACCCTTAGGATTCTTGCTTGACGACCAGCAGTATGAGGGCGATCATATACGTGGGAGCTGGGGTCTATAAGCACATCCTTAAAAATCCCTAGTCGTGGGAGTTTCGAGACAGGGCATCGATACTCCAGAGTAGACTAGTGTATACAGTCGAGACCCCGACGAGGGGCGGTGGCCGGTCTCACAAGCCACTGGTGTCAGTTGGTTCACCTAAGATGTATACAGGTGCTCATTGGGTTATGAGTACACCGGACAGGACTCGCCGGGAACATGCTAGTTTGATATCCAAAAACTGCTTAGCAACAGTCAGATAACAGTTCCCTGGTGACATGTGTACAGGTTAGTTCATCGACCTGAGATCGTCATTTGTCTCGTGTGGGTTCCCACTGTACTTTGATTACTACCCTACCACGCTCAAAGGAGACGTGCAAACAGGTTTTAGTTGGGTACAGTCCCGAGCCACATGGAGGCAGTGAGCGGATCTGCAGGGGTTCGTCTCTCCCGGTATTGGGGGTGAGGTCGCGCTGTGTCTAGGAGAGCCATTACACGAAGTCCTTGGCCAAGGCAGGAGATTTACTGGTAGGTATTCCAGTAGTATCTCAGGGTGTTCTGGGCTACACTCCGACACGACTTGTACCGCTTTTGGGGGTCTGACTTTTACCAACCCCCTAGGCCCGCCATGCGATGCTCATAGACGAACGGACCGGACTGTATGTCTATTGTCACTGACAGGCTCAGTAGGGTGTCAGGATGAGTTCACTCATCGACGTCCCTTTTGGTCAATACCTGGTAACCCGTTACGTATGGCTAATACCTCTGACGTGCTAGTGGTTAAATCCACAGCCAAAGTGTTGACGAGTCTTTAGAGTCCCCCACAGACCGTTTCTCAAGTTTCGGGGGAAACGCTGTAGAGGCCGTATGGAGATATTGCAGGGTTCGATCATGTACGTGCGGTATTGCACGGATCATGATCGGACGGATAATACTAGCGGGCTTTGGTTTAAGCCGGATCCTAGTATTGTACAGTGTAGATTTTGTCTCATTGCATTTGTATTCGGTCGGAATACAAATGCGGGTATGTATATACAGTAGCGGGGTTTTCCTGTAATTTATTACGGGATCAGTTTTTTGGAGTTGCCAGTTTGCTTTCCATTTCGGCCATTTTCCTTTGTTTCTTTCCTTGGCTGAAAATTGGTGGAGGAGGGCTTATTTGCAAATGTGCAAATTAGCATTGTGGAGGGTGGTCTTTGTATATTGTTGCTTCATGGTGGTTCTTGCTTCCATTGACTTCTTTTGCTCATGATTGCTTTATATGATGGGAGTAAGTTGAGACTTTTTTGTGTGATCATGACTCCTCATCATCACTCATCCTTGTCTCTTGCTTGCACGATGGCTCCCCCCCCCCCGACTTTTCCACTCTCCCATTCCTTTGATGCAAGGGCCGGCCACACTTGTGTGGGGTTGTCACAATTTTTGGTGGTGTGGCATTTTTGTTTCTCATTTGCTTGCAAAGGCTCTCTAGTTCATCTCCATATCTCATTCCTCCACCAAAACCATGGCAACTTCACATCCCATTGAGACAAAGAGTACTACACTTAGCCTACAGCATTCTTGGACACGTCGGCTCGCCAACTTCGTGCCCGAGTTGCCTCGGTCCAGAGGTGGGAGCCCGTAAAAGAACCCGGCGATGTGGTGCCCTTTCGACGAGGAGATGAAGACCGGAGATTCCGCGGGGAGATCGGGACGACGACGAGAAGACCGAAGGACACGGATCGCTCGGTATATCTCTATACCCCTTCTCTTGTTAGCTAGGAGTAGGTTAATGGCCCGATCCGGGTTTATAGTGCGCGGTGGTACCGGTTTTAAAGTTTAAAGAAAAGTATCGTTACCGCATTTTGGCCTCGGATTGACGGCCGGGGCGCCGCCGTGCACTTACATGTTGATCTTCTATTCATTCAATACATGGGTAGCCGTTATGACCAGCTAGTACTGCTGACGGCTTATGGGTATCTGATGTGATCATTACCTACTACTGGCATATTGACGAGTCTTTAGAGTCCCACATAAAGGTTTCCTAGCTCAAGCGAAACGAAGTAGGGCACGTATGGAGATATATGCGGGAACTTGATTAAATACGAGTATGTGATACCGTATTCTAATCTAGCGTTTATGATATCAGCCAAGTTATATGTGATACAACCGGATTATTGAATCAAGTATTGATTCAATGATTTGATTAATGTATGTGTGTGTGTGTTTATATATTTGATATTGGCCGGTTATATATATGATATAACCGGATTATTGAATCAAGTGTTGATTTAATAATTTGATATATATTTATTGAATCAAGTGTTGATTTAATAATTTGATATATATATATATATATATATATATATATATATATATATATATATTAGCCGGGTTATATATGATATAACCGGATTATTGAATCAAGTGTTGATTTAATAATTTGATATATATTTATATATTTGATATATACATATATTAACTAATATTAAGCTCACTTAAGATTTTCTTCTCTTTATATATATTTATATATATGTCTGATATATATATTCATATATATGTATTTATTTTTGTATCTTGGTTGATGATACATAGAACTAGGATGTACACAAAAGGAAAAGATGAGTAGATAAAGATTTATATTTATGAATTAAAGATTAATAAGAATGAGTCATGATTTAGATGCTTGTAGAAGCATGTAAAAGCCATGACTCACCTTGTAATCTTGTTTTATTCATAAATATTTATGTTTTCTCCCAACCTCATATTATCTCTAGCTCATGGTTCATTCTCACATCCAAGTCCATCTCCTTCTTCAACTCCTCACTAGATTTTTTTTGAGTTGATAAAAGAAAAAGAGAAAAATATTTTTGGTGGGCAAATCTCCTACTTCATCAACCTACACTAATCTAGCACATTAGTTTAGGTTGTTAACTTCACTAATATCTTGATTAGTGAAGTGTGAGCTTGAGTGAGAGAGACTTCAAGATGGATCATCTTCGGCAACGAAGACAACAAGCAGCTCGATCCTTTCTTCAAGTGGAACCTTAAGAAGGGTTCTAGGGACTCAACTCGGAGCTTTAAAAATGAAGGACTAGACTACAAAGGTTATAGTTTCCCATCACTTAGTTTAGAACATTACTTGATTACTTAAAAACCCTAATTCTCTAGTTCGATTCTTGTTTAGTATACTTAGACCTCTAGATTTTTTAAAATTGCATACTTGATGCTCATATAACCCTAATAAAGGTGCTAAGACATACTTTCATAGTATCAGAGCCAAACTAGAGACTTAGGCAAAGTCTAGACGACGTTAAAGTGTTCGATCGAAGTTTTAAACCCGTATTTTACATGTTTCTGTCAATTTTTTCAAACGTTGAGATTTTTTATATTAAAAATGCTCAAAAATTCATGCAGGATTTTCTATGGAGGCACAAGAAAAACGAAGACCTAATTCCTCTAAGTGGCCGTAGAACCGCCGCCTAGACCATGTCTTGGCTGCGGTTCCGCCGCCGACTTGATGAATTAGTGCCTCGCTCTTCTTCTGGTGCTTCATGTTAACATTTTTGGTTTTCTGGATATTTTTAATGAGGCTCAAGTTGTCGAGGTATCTGTGAATTGGTATTGTTTGAAATATCGATCGAAATGTTTAATATCGTCTAGATAGTTTTGGATATGTGATACAATTTTTGGAATCCACATTGATTAGTTTTGCGAAAACAAGTTAACGAAATGTAAATCTCGCATTTTAGTCTAAAATGATGGATTACCACGGAGTTTGGATTTGGGTCGAAACTCCATCGCAATCTCGTATCGTACGTGAATACTCGCCGGGAGACATTAAGGAAAACCCCCATGGCCAAAAGCATCCACTCGGGTGCTTGCGGCTACGGTGTACCACCCAAGTGCACTTCGTTGAAGTGCCTCGGGGGTGCGGCCATCTACTAAAGTTCCCGACGAGCATTCGATCATTTAATCGGAAATCTTATTGAATTACCCGACTTAATTTTTGAAAAGTGTTTTCAATTCAAAACTTAAATGTAAGGTTTACAGGGTTAGGCATAAAATTCGGAATATGTGACAATCTGGATTTATGATGTCTAAAAATGATGTGGATTCTAATTATTGTAGTTTTCATTTCTTTCTGCGACCGTAAGTGTAAGATGTGGCGGTATCCCCGATCTCGTTGCTATACGACAACGACATTAGGGATACGCATATTTACTTACGTTGAGATGACATATGACGTTATTGTGTTGCTATCGATATGTTATATTGGATCGTCGTGATTGAATAGCCGGGGGTTTTATGTGAGATGAGAGTTTTTCTATTTTCATTCATGTAAATATTTTTATGTAATATTCTTTTATTGGGACACTTTCGGGTTGAGGTTGTTGTCTCCATTTGATGTATAGTATTTACTTTTCCACATTAGGATAGACCCAAGACGGGGAGCACAAGTAACCGGGTTCTAGAGTCCAGTGGGAGGCCATCTCGAGGAGTCGAGACCGGTCGCCTAACTCTAGAATTGGCAGGGTTACTTGCCGCTCTCGTAAGGGTCTAGGGGTGTGGGCTTGGGTATTCATCACGACCGTGGAATCCGTGTTTTTCATTACTGGCTTAATCTAAAACACGGACCTCCTAGTATATCCTATATTTCATATATCTGCTTCTGCAGTTTCTGTGATGTGATCATATAACTGTGTGAGATGAATGTTACTTATATATATGATATACTAGTAGACACTATATATGTTTTGCATCCGCGATAGTCCTGACCCCTCTCTGCCGTAAGTTAAGTAACCTTACAGTGAAAACCCGGGTCCCTGTAGCGAATGCGGATGGCATATATGTGTGTTTTATTTTCGTTTCTTCTGTGATGTTTAGGAAACGTAAATGATGGGACGTCATTAATAAGATTAATGAAATGAAAAGAAACCTAAAAGATATTGTAGAATCAAATTTTTCAAAAAGATAGCTCTAGTTCTTGCTTTGCATAGCGGTATTCCATTATGAATATCCAGCACCTCATTCGATGAGGAAAGAGCCTAGATCTCTTCACCGGGAATGACCTCTTTAGCAAAACTAGCATACGCTACAACCCACTCGGTTTATTTTGAAAACTACTCGATTTTAAAGCGGAGTTTAAACCACTCCTTTTCAAATCACTAGATTCTACAACGATATCAAGTTCATTACGCTAAAGGTTTTCTTCAAAACCAGTCATAACCCTCCGTCATTTCAGATAGATACTATTTAGTATTCGTGTTGCATTTGTTGACCTTGTCAAGACGTAGTGTTCAGTAGCTGATTAGTGCTTTTCTGCCGCATGTTGATGTGATTGGTTAGGCTAGTCGTACGGCCTTGTTGACCTTGTCAAGGGTCGTGCGGATGGGTCTAATTCAATCACGAAATGACGGGTTGAACTTAACTTGCGGTTTATGGTTTGTTGACCTTGTCAAGATCATAAACCACATGGGGTAAAAACAGGTATCGGGAATTTCAAGTGTAGAAATTTACAATGAGATTGCATACCTTCTATATGAGATAGTTGGATCCCAATATCCAATGCGAGTAAGTGTTACTCCTGAGAGAGTTTTCCACTTTAAAATTAGCTAATCCAGTAATTGTCTAAGAAAGGTGTTGACAGGATTATGCCCCTGCGGAAACGATATTATTTAATTAGTTTCATGCAAAAGCACGGGGAGACTCTCTCGGAGTACCAACACCTGCCTGGCTGACCGAATAGCGAACTTGTAGGGTGTAATTAATCCCGACCAATCTTACATTTTAGGGTTTGAAGGAAGATTTGATAAAAACAGTAGGAGCCAACCTGATTAGATAAGATAATAACCAGTCTAATCTTACAAGAGCGCACGCTAAACTGTTTTCTTCTCTCTCTCTCCAGATAGCGACCATGTCACGCCTTAATAAAAATAATAATATGGATGTATTGACCGAACCAGCTTATTATACTAGGCTGGGGAATGTTGGTTCCGCCCTATCTTATGACAACTGTCATAAGTTTGGGTAAGAGATAGGAGAATGCAAGGATTCCCACGCAACTCGAATGAAAAAAAGCATTTTGATGCATCTTCTTCGGGTGTGTTAGTTATTGAGAATTGTTTCTCAATATGCTCTACGACGTGGGTATTAGATACCGGATCAGGATCCGACATTTGTAATCTATTACAAGGGTTAAAGAGAAGTAGAGAACTGGGAAAGGGTGATGTCTCTCAGAGTAAGGAACGGAGCAATTGTTGTTGCCGAAGCGGTCGGCGAATATCGCCTAGTATTACCAAATGGTAATACATTGATTTTGAACGACTGTTATTTCGTACCATCAATGATATGCAATATAATACATGTTTCTTTATTAGATAAAGAAGGATATAACTTTGCATTAGAAAAAAATATTATGAACATTTTCCTAAATCAAGTGTTAATTGGGTTTGGTACGTTATGTAATGGTATATACGTTCTAAATCAAAATACAGTTCTGAATATACAGAACACACACAAGAGAAAAAGTTCAGAAATGAACGAAACCTTCTTGTGGCACTGTAGGCTTAGTCATATCAATGCGACAAGACTAGCTAAGCTGCATAAAGATGGATATTTGAATCCGTTCGAATTTACAACTTATGAAACTTGTCAGTCATGTCTCAAAGGCAAGATGACCAAAACTCCGTTTACGGGGCACGGAGAAAGAGCTACTGAATTCTTGGGACTAATACATAGTAATGTATGTGGTCCTATTTCTACACATGCCAGGAATGGTTCCTCGTACTTCATTACATTCACCGATGATCTATCAAAATTCGGACATGTGTTCCTGTTGAAACATAAATCTGAAACTTTTGAGAAATTCAAGGAATATAAGAGCGAAGTGGAGAACCAGACGGGTAAAAGTATTAAAATCCTTCGATCTGATCGAGGAAAAGAATACTTAAGCACGGAATTCCGAGATTATCTAAAAGAGAATGGGATTCTCTCTCAGCTTACTCCTCCATATACACCACAGCACAATAGAGTATCGGAGCGGGGAAATGGCACCCTATTAGATATGGTGCGCTCTATGATGAGTACTGACAAGTTACCTATTTCCTTTTGGAGTTATGCACTTGAGACAGTTGCATACCTATTGAATCAAGTTCCATCAAAATCTGTGTCTAAAACACAATATGAGATATGGAATGGAAAGAGACCATATCTTAAACGAGTTAAGATATGGGGTTGTCCGGCCTATGTTAAAAAAAGAATCCAGACAAAATCGAAGCATGATCAGTAGTTTGCAAGTTTGTGAGATATCCAAAGAATTCACATGGATATCTATTCTACCACAGTGAGGAACAAAAAGTGTTTGTTGCTCAACATGCCACCTTTTTAGAAAAGGAATTTCTTGTAAAAAAAATTAGCGATAATGAGATAGAGCTGGAAAAAGTTACATATACACAAACTACAACTGAAGATTTGGTAGAACCGGAGGATTCGATAGTCCCAGATGAACCTCAGCCACACCGCAGATCTAGTAGGATTCCTCATCTATCTGAAAGATACTACGGTTTTCTCATAAACGGTGGGAGCGAGGATTGCATCATGGAAGATGATGACCCAACTAGTTTCAAGCAGGCCATCACAAGTGGGGACTCTGTGAAATGACTAGATGCTATGCACTCTGAGATGGAATCCATGTACACCAACAAAGTATGGACTTTGGAAGTTGCTCCTGAAAAGGTAAAACCCATTGGGAGCAAGTGGATCTTCAAGAAGAAAATTGGTGTAGATGGAAAGGTTGAAACCTTCAAAACTAGACTTGTAGCAAAAGGTTTACGTCAACGATCAGGTGTCGACTATGATGAAACCTTTCTCCAGTGGCTATGTTTAAGTCCATCAGGATCCTACTTGCCATTGCTGCATACCATGACAATGAAATCTGGAAGATGGACGTCAAAACCGTTTTTCTAAATGGCGATTTAAAAAAGAGCGTGTATATGACACAGCCAGAGGGCTTCGTAGACAGTGGGAGCAGCGGAAAGGTGTGCAAACTGCTTAAATCAATTTACGGATTAAAGCAAGGGTCGCGGAGTTGGAACATCTGTTTTGATGTAGCAGTCAAAGAGTTTGACTTCATCAAAAACATAGATGAACCATATATATATATAAAAAGATTGTAAAGAGTAAGGTTGTATTTCTCGTATTGTACGTGGATGACATACTCTTGATAGGAAATGATATTCCTATACTGCATTCGGTCAAACTGTTCCTATCACAAAAGTTCTCCATGAAAAATCTGGATGATGCCTCCTACATCCTGAGAATAAAGATCTATAGAAATTTTTTGCATGATTTCTTTTGTAATCTGGAATTCTCTCCGATTATTCTCGACCTTAATTCCAACGATCTTCAAGGGCCAATTCCTCTTCCCCCGAGAAATACCATCCTCATCGAGTACTCAAACAACAACTTCTCTTCTATTATTCCGTTCAACATATCCTACTATCTCAACTCCACCATTTTCTTCTCACTTGCAAATAATAAGTCTCATCGGAAATATCCCTAAAACAATTTGCAATGCGACCTCTCTCCAAGTCATCGACTTATCTGACAACTATTTAAGTGGGCCAATCCCATCATGCATTTTAGAGCATAAAAGCAATCTCATTGTGCTAAACTTGAGAGGAAACAAGCTTTAAGGGATAATTCCTCACATTATAAGCAAAGAATGTGGTTTGAAGACTCTAAACTTCAATAGCAACAATTTAGAAGGGGGAGGGTTCCCTTTTCTTTGGTCAGTTGCAATAAACTCGAGGTTATCGACTTTGGCAACAACCATATAGTCGATATCTTTCCCTATTGGCTAGGAAGCATATATGTTCTCCAAATCCTTGTTCTAAAATCAAATGGATTCTATGGCTCGATGGTGCTTCCCCCAGAAATCCCACACAGCAATTACACATTCATAGAGCTCCAAATATTAGATCTCTCATCCAACAATTTTAGTGGAAATTTACCAATTGATTGCTTCCCAAATCTAAAGGCAATGACAGTTAAATCTCAACACAACATTTCAATCGTTGGGGAATTTGTACACCCGCAACTCGAGCTTTTATTTGAAGGATTTTTTTATCAGGACACAGTCATGGTCACATGCAAAGGTTGAGAAACCGAGCTAGTAAAAATTTGACAATTTACAACTATCTTGAATTCTCCAACAATAACTTTGACGGAGAGATCCCTGCTATCCTCGGGTACTCCAAACTCTTTGTGTGCTTAACTTATCTCACAATGCACTGACAGGTCGGATACCTACGACATTTGGGAACTTGATGCAGCTGGAGTCATTGGATCTCCAACAATAACAAGCTAGTAAAAATTTGTACACCCGCAACTCGAGCTTTTATTTGAAGGATTTTTTTATCAGGACACAGTCATGGTCACAAGCAAAGGTTGAGAAACCGAGCTAGTAAAAATTTGACAATTTACAACTATCTTGAATTCTCCAACAATAACTTTGACGGAGAGATCCCTGCTATCCTCGGGTACTCCAAACTCTTTGTGTGCTTAACTTATCTCACAATGCACTGACAGGTCGGATACCTACGACATTTGGGAACTTGATGCAGCTGGAGTCATTGGATCTCTCAGCAAACCATTTATCAGGAGAGATTCCGCAAGAGTTAACTTCTCTAACCTTTTTATCGTTCATCAACCTCTCAAATAACGATTTGAGTGGGAGAATACCACAAGGGAATCAGCTTTCTACATTCACAAACACTTCGTATCAAGGCAATAGAGGTTTGTGTGGAAGCCCGTTGTCAAGAAAATGCATCAACACAAGTCCTGAAAGCACTTTAACAGAACTGTCTATTTCAAAATCTGATTATGATATTGGGTTTGCTTTAGCTATAGGGATTGGATAAGGATTTGGTATAGGGCTGGTATTTGTGATTCAGACTGTGTCGGTTAGAGAATGGTGGTTATTGGTACAGAGTAGGGAAGATAAAGTATCGGGTCCGGATCGTGTAACTGCCATGCCCATATTTGTATCCGATAAGTTTGAGAGTGCTGCAGGTGGGATGAGATTTAGTAGTGGGGTCAGTAAGAGTGTTTTAATTCTAAGTTGCAGTGAGAAGAAGATGGAACAAATGTATTTGAGATAAATATGTGTGTGTTATCATGTACCAAACAGAATCGTTCAGTCTTATCTTGTAATATACAGAATTGTTTTACCTGCTTGTGGTGTGTGTGTGTGTGTGTGTGTGTGTGTGTGTGACCTTTTTGTGGCTATAATACAAGAGAAACACATTTCATTCAGGCTCCATTACCAGATATAACCAGTTCATCGGAAAATTCTCAAGTTGATTGGTTCTAACCATGATGAAGGTAGGACTTTATGCCAATCAAATATTTGCAAATGGTCATAAATTTGTTGAAGAAGATAGCCACACAAGCTAACTTCAACCAGAGGGTAACCTTAAGTCTTTTATGTAAAGTTTTTCAACCTATTATCATAAATATAAATCTCTAATCTTCTAATGCAAACTCGGTTCTCTCTTCATGTTTGATATTGTTCCATCATACAAAATCTTTTACCATGCAAAAATACAAGTCTATAACATATATTCAAAGAAAAATTATAATGATCTGAAAGCATTTGCAACTCACAAGGGATGTGCAGAGAAGCACCAGAGAACTATAGAACTGAAATCCCTCTACTATAGCAATGCTGATGCAGCCTAGAAATCAAGAAGCAATTGCGGAAGTATCCTCTCCAAATGGGTAGCTTCGATTTTCATAATCCCCTCCGCCTCTGCAATTATAGCAGCACGTTGCACAGCCTCTGTCACGGGAAGATATCTTAGAACAGATGGTCGGAACACATCAGAGAACTCAAAATATAGTAATCAGAAATATTTATGCATACCAGTGACAAAGATCCGAAGAAGTTCACAGCTCACCTTGAGAGCAGTTGAGTTAGCTGAATGCATGAACAAATAACAAATGAAAGGACAAACAATCAGGTTGACAGAATTATAACAGAAAACACACAGGATTTACCAATGTTTAAGAAAAATATTTGCAAACCATTTATTCAGCATTCCAAGAGAAACAAATGTAAAATATGCTACCTGGTAACTAAATTCATGCACTTCCAGGTTTGATTTACAAACTACTGTTTTTTTTTTTAATTATACATGTAATGTAAAATTGTATGTGGCAACAAAATAAATTGCCACATAAATTTCTATCAAAGCTGGTCATCCTTCAAGCAACAACATATAAAGCATTCACCTTCAGCTTCTCCAATTCTAAGTTATTATTGCGTACAGAAAAAAATGACGATGACCTAGATAAATGAACAACAAATCATAGCTTCAACAACTACTAATGACAGCATCTAACCATGTTACATGTTTCTTTTATTTCCGTAGTGTTCAAGTTAGTTTTGAGTTTGATTAGCATTCAACTACAGAAATACTTTCCCGACAAACTAGTTTTCAGCCAAATTTTTTTGTTAAGACTTTAAGAGATAAGTTTTCAATCCTATTTGTTGTTGTAAAATGACCCATAAACCATTTTAAAGACCTTTTCGAAGAAAATGTCCATGAAGCGTTTTCTTTTAGATGCGACCCTTTCAGGAATTAAACCAGCAACCTCTCACTTTGAGAGGAAAGTTTTACCAGAAGAGTGATACTCCTTTGGTGCCATGAAACACTTTGCTTTAGCAGAATCCAATGGTATAAAGCCTTGTGCTGAGGGTAGCTTGAGTCCTAGCCAACAACCTTTCAATGCCTTGAAGATCCGCTTAAATTCACGTTTTAGCATTTCAAAATGGGATAGGGCTCTTATATTAAAATTGTGATCTAAATATCTTTCTATACCTTATACCGATGATGTATTTGATAATGTTGTCTTGAAATGCTACAATACTTTTTCTATTACTGCATAGAAACTTTATAAAAACCATTAAAAAAAACATCTGTTTTATATTTATTTTCATGGTGCGGTAGACCAAGCAACGGAGTGAGCGCCTAGCGCGAAAGCCGTTGCGCTGTGCGAAAAGACAGTGCAAGCTTTGTTATGCCGAAACCTAAATGTCAAGTCAGCAACACTTCTAAATGCCACTTCTTCCCGTCGCATCCGTCTTCAGGACGATATAGTCACAGGTTTTCACTTCTCAGTGAGTGAAAGATTTGTCCCCGGGTGTGAGACTTCCGCATCATACGGCTCCGTCCCGAGCTTCCGTCGTCGGCCCTTGTCATTAGACCACTATGCTTGTATCCTACGGCCTTGACTCTCTTTTCTTTTGCTTCTCGGGTGGTGGCGAAAGCCACCTGGCGATTGAGGGGCAGTCATATGCTTCTGTGAAAAAATGCTCCTCTCATCGATGTTCCACCGAACTAAGAAGACTTTCTCATTTAGAAAGAATGGCGAAAGAGGCCTCCTTACGGGTGGTTGATAGTGAACACCTCTCGCAGCCATACGATCATACACTTTCCAAAGTAAACCATACCTTTGGAACTCTGGATCGTCAATTTCTGGACTTTTCCAGTGATTAGCGCAGACTGGGCCTGAAAATAGACCCTTCTTTAAAGTCTCCTTTTGTCTTCGATATTGTAGTTGATCTCTTCGAACCTGGTTTAGGTGCATCAAGAAGACTATTCCTCGGGACCGCGGTCTCAGGTGCTATCAGACACTCCCATGTACCGATCAAAGGGTTGGTATTCTCAATCGCCGAAGGCTCGCTCAGTACTCTCAAGCGCCGAGGGCTAGGTGCGCAGTTGGGGCCCCAAAGGACTAAGTTCATTATCCTTACCCTAACGCACGAGTAAGCAAACGTCGCGCTTCTGCTTAGTATGTCGTTTATATGCTTCTTAAGCCTGAGGTCAGTTTAATTGATCTTCTCATAGGTGCCTGTCATTAGCAATTCTCCTCTTTTTCACAAGAGAATCCGCGAAAGGAAAGGACACTTTGAGGGAGAGGGATATGGAATCAGCTGCACATGAAGCTGTGGACCCCGTTATTTCATCTCCTTGCCTTTCTTTTAGTCCAAACAGAACTGGAATCTTTTAAGGCTTAGAAAAAGGTAGTAAATACTTGCTTACTTTAACGAGTAAGGGAAGCCTCACTGGATTGAACGACGTCGAGTAAGTTTAGGGAGGAACGTGGTACAGAGCCCTCCCCGTCGATTGAGGAGGTTTACCTACTCGGAAAGCGGAAATGAAGGCCCTTGAAAAAAAAAAAGAAGTAGCTTCTTTCATTCTCAAATCTTCCGTCTCAAATGAAACTATTCAGGGCGCTAGCTATTTTATTTTCAGCCTCCGTTCCCGACGGGCCAATCCCTCAAGGTATGTTCTTTCTATCCCGCGCCCTGCCTTTCGATCGATACACAGTTGAGGAGGCCGATCACGAACGCTACAGGTATGGGAGCGATCCTGGTCAGGGAAGCTGATCAAGTATATGTTTTTGACGATCGATAAGGAGGGAGGAAAAAAGAAAGGGCGAAAGAGAAAGATGAAGCAGTAAAGTCGGTCTCCGGTGGATGCCTCTGAGCCTGCGGCGATAGATTCGAAATCGACGTTCCAACACAGAGTCTGAAGAGGCAATTCGTTTTGGACTTGATCCCAGAGAGGGGCTAACGTTTCCTTTTTAGGTCCCACTTATTGGCTTTTAGGGTTAGCTTTCGAGCTAGGTGGTACAACACAAAACAAAGTCATCCTTACAAATGAGAAGCCAGGCCAGGAAAAGGTAAGACCACACTTTTCTTTCGACTAGACCGCTCAAGAGTGCTTGATTTGATAAATGACGAGGCCGTAGACATCTAGGACTTTGACTCCTCGTTCGATCGCCATTCGAAGCGTGTTGCGTAACAAGGGCAAGAGGACCAAGAAAACGGATGCGCATTCGCCTACTTTGATAAGCAAGGCATTGCCTTCCCGATCCGAACTAGAACGTCGATGCCGTCTCTTCCACTTTTTGATTTACCTGCGGACTCCGGAACACATTCGGTAGGCTGTGTCCCTTCGACACTCTGTTCAGCAGCCTTTTCTGGATCTACCATTTGGATCGAAAAAAATCCATTCACTCGTCGGCTATAGCATCTCGGCCTGTTATCGAGGACCCATCTTCTCTCTCCAAGCTTCTAATGATCTTCTCTTCCTTCTAATCGTTGTGGAGCAGTGGAAGAACCGGGTCTTTGAATCCATCCGGTCGGCTACGTGTCCTTTGGACCAAAAAGCCCGCTTAGAAGAGGATTCGAACGGAGCTCTCTCTTTTTCATCTCGTGCCAGATGCAACAAAAGATTAGTCCTTTTTCCTTCTCGCGAACCACGGGAGCGCCCAGCGTCCAGAAGAGCAAAGCTGCCCGAGCTTTTTCTCTTCTGTGTCGGAAACAGCGTTTGGTTCATCTGCTTCATCTCGTGCTTTTTATGAGTTAGGAACTGTCCCCACCATGAGGTGCTGATTCTTCGGATTGAAGATCTGAAGGAAGTAAGTAGGAGTTTGGGATCGTCGGGGCAAGCAGGAATTCTGAAAAGAAGGAATGTCTGGCTTTTCCTATTCTAGTGCAGGTTCTTGCTCGGTATAAATCGCTCAAAATCTTAGTCGGGAGGGAAGGAAGTCTTCGAGCGCTCTCTGCCTCGAGTGCGGCTTAACGTGAACTAACCAGAAGACGTAAACGACACGTTACGTGGTTCACTCAACACCCCGACACTTGACTCAAGAGAAAGCTCAAAAGCCCGTTCACTACGTTCACTGACAACACCCTTTTGGAAGTAGGTTTGATTCCAACTTCGGCTTGATATTTCCTCTTCAATATATCTAGTTGTAGCCTTATTCGTTTGCTTTGCTGAGACTGTTTCAACGACGGTTGACTGGAAGCTGTCTGTGGACTAGAAGGATGCGCAACTTGTATTGTATTGTCTTTTTGACTCGAAGGACGTTCAGGAGATCCGCTGCTTACTGCTCACGGAAGCATCCGACCTTCAAGATATGAGTTTCCGTCTCCTAGGAAAGTTGCTCCCAATTTGACAGTTTCCTTCCGAAAATTGTATACTTCCGCTGGGAAATGAAGATCCCTTTCTGTGAGCGAGGTAAAGTCAAAGCCGACAAGAAGAGAGATTTTTTACTATTCAACAACGAATCTTAAGATTTAGGGACTGAACCGGGGTTAGTTGTTCTCTCCGTGAAATTCGACTACTTTTTTGCAGTTGTTTTTGAATTTATTGCTCGAGAAGGCATTGATGGAGCACTCCTGGGCTAAGAAAGAGGGAGAAAGCCAGGTCCAGGGGACGGGAAGAGAAAGACTTGGATTTTTCCTTAGGGCTTGATCGAGTCAAGCCAAGGACGCCACAAGACAAGGCCGCAAGCTGTTGGGAAGGGAATTCTTTGATAGTGACTTTTGCCAGGTTCTAGGAGGGCTACTCTACTCCTCTTTTTTGTCGATCGATCGTTCGTTCAATGTCGCATTCGGACTAGAATCGGATTGGTAAAAGAAAGCACTAATTCTGTACCTGTTCTTCGAATCAATCTCACATCTTTAAACGTAGTCTCCTCTGACCCTACGCTTCGAGAGGAAAGCTGAAGAAAGTTTCTCACAGGCTGCTACATAGGGGCGAGAGCGGGTCCCCAAAGAGAAGGGTCTCTTACTGATGAACATCAACCAGAACGAAGCCTAAACCTGCCTATATCTATTCTGACCTCATTCCGCCGCTTTTCCTCGGGAGTGGTGTCTTGGCCCGGTACGGAGTCAAGCACCGCAGCCGGCACACCACAGTAGGACATGGCTACGATGGGTGTAGCCATAACAACCGACATATTAGTAGTAGTATTATCATTTCTAAATTTCTACATTTTTCGATCATTATCATTGTATTATCTAAGAAAGCCTTGGAGTTTCTTGAAATCTAAACCCTGCCTTTCCGCTTTGCAACGCTTTCCGCTTATCACAACATTGGTCCTATTGTCAAAGGAAATTTGGAGATAAAGATGTTTAAATTATATAGAACAAATCGCTCTTTAGATTCAGCTTTTTATCGGGGTTTCCCAACTTATTTTTGGTGAAAAAGGAGTTAAGCTGACTTACATTGATGAAATGAAATTATTGGTGATATGTAACGAAATACAGAGGGAAGAGAAGGAGGTTTTCAACACTCAATAAGAATACAAGCAATAGCTCCAGAGACGGAGTTTGCCGTCCTATTTTCATCTATGTAGGTATCATGGACACTTGTGGCAAGTAACTCTCTTAATACTTGATGACCCTTGTTATAAAAAGTAAGCAATTTGCCAATACACAGGTTCATCTTAGAATTTAAAGATTGGATAACCATAGACGCATCTCTTTGAATTTTAAAAACTATTTAGATTGTGGACTTGCACAATTTGATTGTTTCAAGGAAAGTCATAGCCTTGGCCTCTTCCAATCTCAGTTATTTATTTTTCCTAGCCACAACAAATAGAACCTGTCAAGGTTTGTTTTAATAAGGAAAGTTCCATGCTCCAATGCCAAATTTTCGCACTTTCATCTACATTAACCATCACTCAGTGTCAGAATATATTTACCAAGATCTATGTGCCTATGATGGAGCTGGACAAATTGTTAGCTGAGAGCAAGGATGAAGAAGTAGATTCACTTGTCTAGCTTTGTTGGTTGGTGTGTTCCAAAGAACACCCAAGTCACATCTTTCCTTCTATATTTGTCAAGCAACACATAAAAAGAAACTACTATATTATAATCCAAACATAACATCCTTATCCAACCAAGATTTCATCATTCCGTCTACATGAAGGATGAAATTGCATTGGAATTAAACCATGTTAAATTCCACACCTTTCTGCTAATGCTATGTTTGCAATTAAAGAGTAGATGAATATTGGTTTGAGCTACCTCCTCACAGTAAGGGCAACTACAATCCATCGAATGCAATATGGAAGAACAACAACTAGTGCAGAAGAGCATTGACGAACAATCACTATATAAAATGTTGTTCTTGGTAGTTGATAGCCCCACAAATAGAGCTGGAAAGCTTCCTTTAACAAAGCTTGAAGCTCATTGAACAATACCACCTAACTGATTGCAGTATCAATTAAAATGTTGATGGTCTGCGAACGGCACAAGTCTAATTTTAGGAGAAATCTTTAGGAATTATAAAGTAAATGTGATATTTGTTAAATTTCATATTAGAACCATGAGAAGTACTAAATGGCCTGACATAGTCATTACGGACATGATAGTACATAGTAATATAATGATTGTTACAAATCACAAGACATAATAGTGGAATAAAATGAATTGATGATTGTAAGTTTCTATTCCACAAGAAACCTCGACTTCCTTTGATGTACTTCAATTGTGGGTTTAGATCTTTTATGTAAGTTATCTGCTCCTTGTAATGTGTAGAGAGAATATAAAGGAGGCACAAATGTTAGGCAATAACTAAAGAAATAAGCAATGTGGTTAATAGAGTACTTAAAAAGTCCAAAAATTCCATACAATAAACAGAAAACCAAATTGTATCTTACATGGTAGGCATCATCCTATATGTCCTGAGATAACGGTATATGCAGCTTACAAAAAGATTTTTACACACTGTATTTCTAAGTGGCGTGAAACAAATTCAAAAGGATATTTTGGGTTCGAATACAAGTTGAGATTTGTTTGGGAGACTGGTAGTCTATCAATTAAGAAAAGATCCAAACCAAGGATACATATTTCATTAATAGAAAAATAAACAAAGCAATCGTTGTGATCGGTTCTCTTTTTGTGCTTCTTAATAAGAACACACAAATCTTAAATCCCTATTTCAAATTTGACAAAACTAATCTCTGCCAGAATAGTTTGAAATCAAATCGCAAAGGTTTGCACATGCTGAACTTCTTTTGAATTAGTTTCCATTGAAATGCTGTGTTTGGTTTTTTTAATTTATAGAAATCAACTTCCTGAAAATTTATTCACGAAAATTGCCCTATAGCTCGCATTATCAGATTACAACATAAAATATCTTTCTAATTAGTTGATTAAAACCCGAGTTGGGAATCCCAATTCTAAACTTTTCACAAACAGGGCTTCACGAATTAGGCTACAAGCTTATTCATCATTGCAACCATGTTGTTTGCTGGGAAGCCAAGGAAGATGAGCAAATTTCTGCAACACAATTGAACATGATATTGTTATCTACTCCTGTCAATTAAGGATCAACCCCCACCCCACCCCCACCCCTTCTGGAATCATTAATCACACAGGGAGGACCATGTAAAGAAACCCAATACCTAATAATGAAGGGGAAGAGAAGACCCCCCCCCCCCCCCAAAATCACCAACTGAGAAATTAAGAAATTGAAAAAAGCAAATAAATAGAAAGTTGATTTAGACAGAAGAAAGAAGAGGAGGAAATTCCTTTTTGTTGTCAATGGAACGTTTCAAGATAATTGCATGTCCATATTAAGAAAAACAAGAAGCTATATTTGTTCACAGCTCCATTTTAAGGCAAACAAGAAGTTATCTGCATCAGACTCTCTATTTGCATCATATTCTTCTCATTGTAGAATTACTAACTGTGCCTCCTCCTCCAAAGAGAATCATAGGAGCAAATTAAGAGAAGAGAAACCACATTATTATACCACTATTTTCTTTTACTAGTTATCTCTTTTAACTTGTTTTGATTCCTTTTATTTTTTTGGGGAGAAAAGTAATCTTCAGCAAGCTCTTGTTTTGTTTTCTATCCCTTCCATTTCTCATTGGATCCCAACACCTGTATATACTAGGAATCCAGCTACAGCAATAGGCAAGGACAAAAAAATTATTGAACTATCAAACACTAAATTGAACAAAGAGTAAAACATGCTTATTTTCTTTTTATCAACCTGGATTAAGATTAAAGTAATTAACTCAATAAATATGGCGTTTAAGGCATCAGAATCTAGCCCAGTGGGTATTAACAATTTATAAAATTCCGAGGTCCATTTCTTAAGTAAAATATAATGAGATTTCTTTTACAAAAAATGTCCTTTGGTTAATTATGAATAAGGAATAATATTCACAAAACAAACTAAAAATAGAGGACAAGATTCAACTAAAGAACCGAGAAAAATAATTTTAAAAGTAATAAATCATTGTTGGTTCTAAAAGAAATAAACTATCTAGTAAGTGACAAGAAAAAGTACCGGTAGTTGATCGATTCCTCTTTGATGTTCCGGCACCAAATTGCTATTCAACAAAGAAATAAATGTCGATATAGAATTAGGGTTTTCTTTCTTGTTAATAAATTAAAAAGGGAAATAGGAAAAGAAATTTAGAACAACTCCACATCAATCACTTCGATTTCGTCGTTCTTGTCAGCTCTTCTACTCCAAACGAGTTTGAAAATGGTGTGTATCAAATCCTGTGTATAAAGAGATTGTAGTGAAATAATCTTGTGTAGAAAGGAAGAGAAAGAAAGGGTTAGAGAAATTACGGGGTCAAATTCGGAACTGTCCGTCATTCTAAAGAGGTCGCTCCAAAATTCAGATTCCAAGTTTGCTTCGGGTCTAGTTGCTTCGTAAATTTAATTTATTAGGCTGCAAGTATCAATTAAATACCATTAGCTTTCAAAGTTTCATACAAATTAACTTTATAAAGGTAAATATTTTATTAGACACCGTCGATGATGGAGGTCAGAATCTCTCTCAGATGTTGCCCTCAGTCGTTCTGCTTGCGAGCGGTTGAGCTTGGATATAAGAATTGTTGTGTGAACCTCAATGAGTTGTTGGATGTTGTCGACGCCGAGCTACCTGCAAGGGAAGTCCCGGGATGGGAAACCACCGTAGGACCCTGTTGGAAATTCACCCGCACACGCAAACGCATATATTTTGGAAAATATGTATGTTTTAATGAACGGAATGCGCACGCGAGATCGTTCTCGTTTTACTATTTATAACCGCAAGTGCACAGCACGTTGTAGCGAGCCGGCAAGCACGGGTCGATCCGCAGGGAATTGTGTATTAAGTATTGTGATTTAAGGTTCAACAAATTAACGAATTGGGGTTTGTCACAAAAAATATAAAAAGAATACGAAAGCAAGAAGAAGAAAGAAAAACAAGTAAGAAAGCATGGTTGCGGTTTTGGTTTGGAAGATCGAATCGCGACGTTTATCTCTACACTCCCTTGGTCATGAGTTGTCCTGCCTTACCTTGATCCCGGCATGAGGCACGACTTGTCAACACGGTTGCGGAACACAAACCGTCAAATTCCGATATTCGCCGCAAAGCACGAAACGAGTCCTTTTGGTCACTTACCGTTTGTATGTCCGCGTTTGGGGTATCAACACTAAATACAAGGGTTAGCAAGTATACCGCAACAACAAAAACACAAAGTGGTTAGTGAGAGCAAATGATTTTGGTGTTGAGTTTGTGTAACATTTTGGAAAATTAAGAATATTTAATTATATTTTTTATTATAAAAATAATATAATTGATAAGTTTACGAAAATGATATCGCTTATGAAATTGGGTATCGGAATCATATCCGAAAAATGTAGTTATTTTGATAAATATGAATAAGTGGGTGATATCAAGAAAATGATATTTTAATTATTTTATCATGACATTGTATTTGTCATTAAGCTAATGATAATTAAGTAATAGATTTATCATTTCATATCTTTTATGTTATATGGATTTGGATTTATGATATGAAGGTTCTTACTTATTGTTATATTTTATCATAGATGGCATATATCATTCTATGTTAATCTTCACACAAAACACCTCACTTAAACTCTTACTTATAATATTACTCCTCCTCCTTCATACCTTTACACCTTCTTCTTCAAATCCAACACCTCTTCCTTGCATGAATCAATCATGCTTCATCAAGTGACACAACCTCCTTCCTCTCATGACACCTCCATCTCTCATCATACACCTCATGATTTCTCTACAAAGCTCATCAACCTAATTACATCTAATATTTATGAAATTCAGTAGCTATTCCAACTGAAAAACTATACTCTTCAGCCCCAAACCAAGAAAATTTTCTAAGTGTTCATACCAAAGAGTGAGAGCAATGAATCCCTTCATCAACTTGTGCACATCATCCAAGCTTGATCTATTACTAATCCTAGATGTTTCTACATACAAATTAGGAGCTGGTGTTCTTCTATATACAATCTCCATAGGTATATCTTCCACTCTTTTTAATTTAATCAATTCGGTCCAATATCAGTTTTGTTAAGAAAAACAGGAAACATGAACTTTTGATGTTAAACCTGTTGGAGATAGTGCCCTCAGAGTCAATTATTAGGTCACAGGTACGTGATTGTAATGATTGAGGGAGGACCTATCCCGGTAGGACAGTCTTACTCGAGATGATAGTATGCTATCTGGTTTACCTTTATCATCGTGTACTGCTTTAGGTGACCTGACACGTCGCTATTACACGTTGATAGAGCCCCTAGGATTCTTGCTTGGCCACCAGCAGTATGAGGGCGATCATATAAGTGGGAGCTGGGGTCTATAAGCTTATCCTTAAAAGGTCCCTAGTCGTAGGAGTTTCGAGACTGGGCATCGATACTCCATTAGTAGACTAGTGTATACAGTCGAGACCCCGACGAGGGGCGGTGGCCGGTCTCACAAGCCACTGGTGTCAGTTGGATCACCTAAGATGTATACAGGTGCTCATTGGGTTATGAGTACACCGGACAGGACTCGCCGGGAACATGCTAGTTGGTCATATACCAGACGTCAGATGGCAGTTCCCTGGTGACATGTGTGCAGGTTAGTTCATCGACCTGGGGATCGTCATTTGTCTCGTGTGAGTTCCCACTGTACTTTGATTACTACCCTACCACGGCTCAAAGGAGTCGTGCAAACAGGTTTTAGTTGGGTACAGTCCCGAGCCACATGGAGGCAGTGAGCGTATCTTCAGGGGTTCGTCTCTCCCGGTATTGGGGGTGAGGTCGTGCTGTGTCTAGGAGAGCCATTACACAAAGTCCTTGGCCAAGGCAAGGAGATTTACTGGTAGGTATTCCAGTAGTATCTCAGGGTGTTCTGGGCTACACTTCCACACGACTTGTACCGCTTTTGGGGGTCTGACTTTTACCAACCCCCTAGGCCCGCCATGCGATACTCATAGACGAACGGACCGGACTGCACGGATATTGTCACTGACAGGCTCAGTTGGGTGTCGGGGTGAGCTTCCTCATCGACGTCCCATTTGGTCAGTACCTGGTAGCCCGTCACGTATTGGCTTATACCTCTGACGTGCTAGTGGTTAAATCCACAAACCAAGGTATTGACGAGTCTTTAGAGTCCCCCACATTCAGTTACTCAGCTTTCGGGCGAAAGGTTGTAGAGGCCGTATGGAGATATGGCAAGGTCCGACCAAATACGTGCGGTATTGCACGGATCGGGATCGGACAGTTTGTACTATAGGCCGTATGGGTATATGGCAGGGTTCGATCAGATACGTGCGGTATTGCACGGATCAGGATCGAACAGATATTACTAGCCGGTTTTGGTATAAGTCGGATCCTAGTATAGTACAGTGTAGATTTTGTCTCATTGCATTTGTATTTCGGTCGAAATACAGATGCGGGTGTGTATGCACAGTATCGGGGTTTTCCTGTAATTTATTACGGGACCAGTTTTCTGGAGTTGCCAGTTTGCTTTTCGTTTCGGCCAATTTCCATTGTTCCGTTCATTGGCCGAAGATTGGTGGAGGAGAGCTTATTTGCATTGTTGCAAATAGGCATTTGCGGAGGGGGTATTTGCTTATTGTTGTATCATGATAGCACCATCCTTTGACTTGATTTCTTCATGATGGCTTGACTTCACAACCTCATCATGGCTTGACTTATGTATGATGATGGAGGGTCATGATGGTTGTTGATGATGAGGGGTGAGGTTGGTGGAGTGTTAGTTTACACTTGTGATCATTTCCTTTTGGATGATAACCTTTCCTCTCTCTCTCTCTTGGATGGGGATGAATTTTGGCCTCTCTTATATTCTTTTGATACAACCTCCTCATTCTCACTCTCCCAATTGTAGTGGCCGGCCCAAGCTTGAGTGGGGCTGTCCAAATTTTGTGGAGTGGGGTTTTTGCTCATTTGATGTTCCAAAATCCCCAAAGTCCCTCGATATAGTTCTTGTATCTTTTCCTCCACCATATGGCAACTCCTCCAACCCCAATAGAGACAATAGCTTACTACACATTCTACAGCAAACCTTGGGCACGTCGAGTAGCCGGCTTCGTGCCCGAGTTGCCTCGGCATTGAGGTGGGAGCCCGTAAACAAAGTAGGCGATGTGGTGCACTTCCGGCGACGAGGAGGAGACGGGACTTTTCCGCAGGAGATCGGGACCATGACGAGAAGACCGGAGGACTTGGATCGTCGGTATATCTCTTTCCCATCTTGTAGATAGCTAGGACTTGTTAATGGTAACGATCCGGGTGTTTAGTGCGCGGTGGTGCCGGTTTGCTAAGTCCGCAAAATTAAAGTTTTTCACCGCTTCCGCATTCCGGCGTCGGATTGACGGCCGGGGCGCCGCCGTGCACTTACAGTGGTATCAGAGCCACGCCATTAACTTAGTCTAGCTTGGTTTAATGTGTTTGCATTTCCGATCGATCAAAAAGTTCCAAAACCGTGTTTTTCCTATCGACAGTTTTCTGTTGAAAATTTTTGGTCTCGAAAATTTTTTCAGGTTGTAAAATATTGATGTACTGGAAAATCTAAGAGCTCTGTAAAAATTCGATGAAGTGATTCCACTGTGGGAGCGCGGAACCGCCGCACAAACCCCCTTTTCGCCGCTGTTCCGCCGCGCACTGTGGAGATCACTGCACCAAATTTCTACAGTGTCTTTGTGGGCTTAAAATTGGGGCTTTGGAACATTAATATTGGGCCCAGAATTTCTTGATCTGCTACAGTATTGTTTGGGGGCCCACTTGTTAAAATTTGATCGATCGGATATTTTAAACACATTATTTCACAGTATTTACATTATATCTGCGACCGTGAATGTCACTCGATCGGTAAATCCGGTCTAACTGCTATAGCCCGGTTAGACGGATTTGCGAACGTGACTTTCACGTTGATGTTCTGTTTTTGCTGTGATGTTGCGGATCGGTCGTGGGGGATAGCCTGGATGCAATGCTAGTACAGTTGTGATTGTATTATGTACATTTGATATTGCGGGGCGAGCGTCCGACATGTGGACTGCCGTCACTGCCTGTTTGTATTATTATTTTGGGGCACGACCTGGTTGCGGTCGATGTACCCGTTGTATGTATATTTTACTTTCTGTACTAGGATTGCCCCGCGGAGGGGTGCACGGATAGCCGGGTTCTGGAGGGCAACAAGCCCGCATCTCATGGCATTGGGACGGAGGGGGCTTCACTCTAGGATTGGCGGGCTATTCGCTGCACTCGTAGGGGGTACAGGTTGACCCAGGAGGGGTGCCCAAGTTACCGGATTCCGTGAAGTGCTGGGTGGTCCATTCACGGTGCTGAAGGGGGCTGCCTCGCTTCAGGTTTTGGCGGGTAACTTGCCGCGCCCGTAGGGGTCTAGGATTTCATTGCACAGGCTATCCACACGACCAGGGGAACGTCGGGTTTCAGCGGCTCTATGAAACCCGGGGATCCCAGATATCTGTATTGTTTCTGTGATGCTGTACATTTCTGTGATGTTGCATTTTTTTCACGCCTTGAGCGAAATATAATATATTGGTATATATATTAGTAGATGTTGTATATGTTTTGCATCCGCGCTAGTCCAGTCCCCGCTCTGTCGTTAGTTAGCTAACCTAACGGGTAATGACGGGACCCAGTGGCGAATGCGGATGGCATATACGTACGTCAGTATATTTTCGTTCTTTGTGGTGTGATCAATTGATGGGACTGCATTGATTCGGATCAATGCAAGTTAAAACAAACCTTTTCTGATGTTGTTGGAACACTTTTCATAAAGCTGTTATTGCAAGGACGTTCACTTTTGTTTTGCATCGTGGTATTCATTTGGAATATCCTGCTCCTCAGTCGACGAGGCAAGGGCCGAGATCCCTTCACCGGGAGTGACCCCTTGGACAGAAGTCTGCGTCAGGGCATTAACTTCACTATAGCCGAATACTTTTGCTTTGCACCGTGGTATTCAGTTGGAATATCCTGCACCCCATTCTACGGGGAAAGAGCCGAGATCCCTTCACTGGGAGTGACCTCTTTAGTAAAGGTTTTCGTCACTATATTTTCTAAAAAGCTATCAGTTCCTTCAACGATATCAAGTTCACTACGTTAAAGGTTTTCGCCAGAAACCATTCGTAGCCCTCCGTCGTTTCATATGGGTAGTCAATAGTATTCAAGCTGTGTTTGTTGGCCAAAGTCAAGGCACAGTGTTTGGTAGCTGTTGGTTATTCATATGCAGCATAGATAGATGCGTTGGTTTGGGACAGTCGTATAGCCTTGTTGGCCAAAGTCAAGGGCTTGTGCGGGTGGATTCGAATCAACCTGGAGAATGACGGGTAGAACTTGACATGTGACTTATGATTTGTTGGCCAAAGTCAAGGTCATAAGAGCTTGGGGCAAAAATCACATCGGGAGTTTCAAAAGTACTGAAACTTGCCAGATATGCGCATACCTTCTGGAGTGTGATACCGTGAGCGGATTCCGTCACGTTATCATGCAATGATAGTTGGATCCCGATTCCCACTGATGAGTTGGTTTACTCCTCGGGTGACCCCGACTAATTCTTCTTTCAGGTTTGGAGGAGAATTTGAGGTACAGTGGGAGGATTCCAGATTAGATAAATTGGTGACCATTCTGATCTAGGTTAGAGTGCACGCTGAGTGTTTCTTTTCTCTCTCTCTTTGGTAGCGACCATTGACCCGACCCTAAGACTATGACTCAGTGACCAAGTTGACCGAACCTACTTAACACTGGCTTTTGGATTGTCAGAGTTGCAGACCTCATTGCCACTCCTACTTTTACCCTTTTCTCCAGGACACCCCGTATTACTACGAACGTCCACTTCCATTGGACAAAACCATCGTATGGTTATATACGAACTCGAAGGACTTCGAGGATGGTTTCTGGTTCTGGAGAAAACGGATAGGATTATTCAGTTGTCTTTTCTTTTCACCTTCTCTCAGGTTGCGAGTACTCCTTGGTTTAGGAGTAGTACACCTATTACGCAAATTGGACAGTCTTCTTCCAAACCATAGGATGGTGCCGACCGGTAGGGAATGAAGAAAACCAATTAGCCTAAACGGTGTGCAGAAGGTATTAAGATTAAGACAAAGCAAGGGATTAGTAAGAGGGCATAGTAAACTGCGACTGATATTCACGACCAAACCAAGTATTTCTTCGCCAATCCTAAATCACCTTTGTATTTCTCCAGGACACTCCGTATCACTACGAAGATCCACAGTTTATTGGATACTCCATCGTATGGTTATATACGAACTCGAAAGGAACTTGTTCCAGTTCGGGGATGGATTCTGGTCCAGGAGAAATAGGAATAAAGTACATTCAGGTGTCTTTTATCTTCACCTTCTCTCGCGTTGCGAGTGTTCCTAGGATTGGGACAGTACACCCATTATGCTTATTGGATAGTCTTCTTCCAAACCATAGGCTGGTGCCGAACGGTAGGGAAGGAAGAAAACCATTTGGCCTAAAGGGGTGTACAGAAGGTAAAGACTAAAGACATATGAAGGGATATGGAGAGGTGGCAAAGAACTATACGGTTATAGTCGTGAATCTGGAAGAGGCATTACTAGGAATACCAGGATACCCCATCGAAATATTTCAATGTTTCAGTCTCACTGTGTACTGTTAAAAGAAAACTGATTTCCCGATTAGACACTTGCTCCAGGGTATGTATTTACCAGGTATGATTCTCACATCTGTATGGTTTTACAGATGATGAGTGGGAGTAAGTTATTGGGAATTGGGTGATCATCCTCATTATGTCGGGATTCGTTGTAATCGGTGATATTTGAGGAAATCACCTGGGCTGTTTGCCGGTCGGCAAATATTTGGTTTTGAATATCCGCTGTTATGCACCAATTTCAAATTGATATATCTGAACGTCTATTTTCATAGAGTGAGATATACCTTTCTGAAATTATGTCTACGACATTTACCTATATCAGTGGATGGTTAGGTAAGGAGCATTAAACAGCGGTGTAATTCTTCTTAACCATAAGTACAGTTTTCAACCTACGACACACAGTGAAAGAGTTATTAGACTCAGTGGACTTATACAGAGTATTGTATGTTGTCCAGTGTCCATTAGGACAGAGGGGTTGGTCCTCATACTATATTCTGTTTACTTTTAACTTCTCTAGTTCTTAGACATGTGTTTCGTTGAAACACAGGGTCTAAGTTTTGAGGAGTTATAGGTATTTGAATAGAGTAGAGAACCAGGTGTAGCAAGTATCGGGATTCTTCAAAGTGATCGAAGATGTAGATACTTATGAATGGTATTCAGTTGATAGTAATAATAAAGAGAAATTGCTTCTCTTTCAGGTTACTCATAATTGGAAGCATTCCTAAGTTGAGTAACGCTGATCGGCCTCTCTCCAGTTAGTTCACATGCACTGGAGACAGCTGCATGATTTGAATCTGGTTAAATTAAATCAGTGCCTCTGGTTCTATATTGGATGTAGAACAGTTCATATCTTAACATTGTTAAGGTACGGGGAGTTGTCTGGCTTATGCCTAAAACCAGACACTGGACAACTCAAGGCACGTTTCTGTAATGGCTGTTTGTGGGTTGACCCAGGCTATGACGCGGGTTGACTTTCTACCATCTGGATGAACAATAGCAATATTGTTCTAGACTCGCCACAGTTTTGTTAAAAATGGATTTTTCAGAAAACAGTAGTGGGGGTATAGTAGAACTGGAAGTGATTCCAGAACCACAAACGATTACTGAAGATTTGATAAGGAACCTAAAGATTCAATCTGGATTGACATTCCATTGGCCACTCCGCAGATAAGGTGGGTAACTTCAGGCACCCGAGAGGCACTACGGTAGCCTCAAGGACGGTGACAGGGAAGTTCTTGTTTACCCACAATTGCCATTGCTGTTGTTCCAGGTTACGAGACCCGGCGGAAGGATGAGTATAGCGTCGTTCTAAACCAGTTTTAGAAGTGTGCGTCTATATGACTCTGCCAGAGGGTTGTCGTAGTCAGTGGGAGCAGCGGAAGCATTGGTGGACAGGTAGCTTATGTCTATTTATAGACTAGAGCAGATGTAGCGGAGATAGATCATCTATTTCTGACGTGACAGTCATGGGTTTGACTTCATCAGAATAGGGGATGGATCTGTTGAGAAGGTAGTAGGGTGTGATATCCTGGTATTTGGATGATATACACAGAGTAGGAAAAGAAACTCCTACACTACGATCGGTTATACTTTGGTCGTCACACAGTTGTTTCTCCACAAAGGAAATGGATTTTATATCAGACATACTGGTTACTAGATCTATGGTCTTAGATCTAGATTTGGGTGGTTTCCCAATCAGGGTACTTGACAGCATTCTAAGAGTATTTAGGATGGACGACTCCTGGCACGGTAGTGTACCTGCAGGTAATGGAGTCACCCTCTCCAAAGGTGTCTTACAGACTAAAGGGGAGAGGGACGGGCATGATTGGCAGACCACTTGCTCAGGCAATTGAGTCAATCGTGAGATGTCAAGTACCACACCAGATGTTGTTCTTGCACTAGATGCAATAAGTTGACATTAATCCAATCCTGGAGAAACAGTCGGAAGCAGTTTTAGAACATAAGTGGATGTTCTAGGGATATGATAACGACAGCCTCATTCAGGAGACAGTTATCATTCCAGGCTTCCAAGGTAACATGGACGACAAGGAGGTTGTCAGAGTTATAGTTTTCCTTCTGATGAGGGGCAGTATTTTGGACAGGTGGTCCAAGGCAATACTGAGGGAGGCATGGCGCGCAGGACACTGATTAAGTTCAGTTGTCAATACAGTCTAAGAAGTTTGGATTTGGAGTTCATTTATGAGCTACGTCCCATCAGACATCCAGACATATTCTAAGACTGATATTGCTCATTTCGGGAGATGGCTTTCTCCGTGAACTTGAGATATAGAGAGACAAAGGAAGAAACAACTATGCGGATCCACTCACTGAGGCTATTCCTCGAACACAATAGTTCCGCAAACGAGCTTTGTGAGACTGACTAGTAGAGGAGTTGGATGTTCGGTATCACACGGGCTGTGAGTATGCGACATCGCAATAATTAGCCTTGAGTGCAAGTGGGAGATTGTTGGAGATAGTGCCCTCAGAGTCAATTATTAGGTCACAGGTACGTGATTGTAATGATTGAGGGAGGACCTATCCCGGTAGGACAGTCTTACTCGAGATGATAGTATGCTATCTGGTTTACCTTTATCATCGTGTACTGCTTTAGGTGACCTGACACGTCGCTATTACACGTTGATAGAGCCCCTAGGATTCTTGCTTGGCCACCAGCAGTATGAGGGCGATCATATAAGTGGGAGCTGGGGTCTATAAGCTTATCCTTAAAAGGTCCCTAGTCGTAGGAGTTTCGAGACTGGGCATCGATACTCCATTAGTAGACTAGTGTATACAGTCGAGACCCCGACGAGGGGCGGTGGCCGGTCTCACAAGCCACTGGTGTCAGTTGGATCACCTAAGATGTATACAGGTGCTCATTGGGTTATGAGTACACCGGACAGGACTCGCCGGGAACATGCTAGTTGGTCATATACCAGACGTCAGATGGCAGTTCCCTGGTGACATGTGTGCAGGTTAGTTCATCGACCTGGGGATCGTCATTTGTCTCGTGTGAGTTCCCACTGTACTTTGATTACTACCCTACCACGGCTCAAAGGAGTCGTGCAAACAGGTTTTAGTTGGGTACAGTCCCGAGCCACATGGAGGCAGTGAGCGTATCTTCAGGGGTTCGTCTCTCCCGGTATTGGGGGTGAGGTCGTGCTGTGTCTAGGAGAGCCATTACACAAAGTCCTTGGCCAAGGCAAGGAGATTTACTGGTAGGTATTCCAGTAGTATCTCAGGGTGTTCTGGGCTACACTCCGACACGACTTGTACCGCTTTTGGGGGTCTGACTTTTACCAACCCCCTAGGCCCGCCATGCGATACTCATAGACGAACGGACCGGATTGCACGGATATTGTCACTGACAGGCTCAGTTGGGTGTCGGGGTGAGCTTCCTCATCGACGTCCCATTTGGTCAGTACCTGGTAGCCCGTCACGTATTGGCTTATACCTCTGACGTGCTAGTGGTTAAATCCACAAACCAAGGTATTGACGAGTCTTTAGAGTCCCCCACATTCAGTTACTCAGCTTTCGGGCGAAAGGTTGTAGAGGCCGTATGGAGATATGGCAAGGTCCGACCAAATACGTGCGGTATTGCACGGATCGGGATCGGACAGTTTGTACTATAGGCCGTATGGGTATATGGCAGGGTTCGATCAGATACGTGCGGTATTGCACGGATCAGGATCGAACAGATATTACTAGCCGGTTTTGGTATAAGTCAGATCCTAGTATAGTACAGTGTAGATTTTGTCTCATTGCATTTGTATTTCGGTCGAAATACAGATGCGGGTGTGTATGCACAGTATCGGGGTTTTCCTGTAATTTATTACGGGACCAGTTTTCTGGAGTTGCCAGTTTGCTTTTCGTTTCGGCCAATTTCCATTGTTCCGTTCATTGGCCGAAGATTGGTGGAGGAGGGCTTATTTGCATTGTTGCAAATAGGCATTTGCGGAGGGGGTATTTGCTTATTGTTGTATCATGATAGCACCATCCTTTGACTTGATTTCTTCATGATGGCTTGACTTCACAACCTCATCATGGCTTGACTTATGTATGATGATGGAGGGTCATGATGGTTGTTGATGATGAGGGGTGAGGTTGGTGGAGTGTTAGTTTACACTTGTGATCATTTCCTTTTGGATGATAACCTTTCCTCTCTCTCTCTCTTGGATGGGGATGAATTTTGGCCTCTCTTATATTCTTTTGATACAACCTCCTCATTCTCACTCTCCCAATTGTAGTGGCCGGCCCAAGCTTGAGTGGGGCTGTCCAAATTTTGTGGAGTGGGGTTTTTGCTCATTTGATGTTCCAAAATCCCCAAAGTCCCTCGATATAGTTCTTGTATCTTTTCCTCCACCATATGGCAACTCCTCCAACCCCAATAGAGACAATAGCTTACTACACATTCTACAGCAAACCTTGGGCACGTCGAGTAGCCGGCTTCGTGCCCGAGTTGCCTCGGCATTGAGGTGGGAGCCCGTAAACAAAGTAGGCGATGTGGTGCACTTCCGGCGACGAGGAGGAGACGGGACTTTTCCGCAGGAGATCGGGACCATGACGAGAAGACCGGAGGACTTGGATCGTCGGTATATCTCTTTCCCATCTTGTAGATAGCTAGGACTTGTTAATGGTAACGATCCGGGTGTTTAGTGCGCGGTGGTGCCGGTTTGCTAAGTCCGCAAAATTAAAGTTTTTCACCGCTTCCGCATTCCGGCGTCGGATTGACGGCCGGGGCGCCGCCGTGCACTTACAAAACCTACTGCAAATGAATCTGGAACTAATACGTATAATCACTAGAAAAACTAGCAAGACCAAAAGTATAATGAGCCAACTAGAAGACTACACTTAAAACCTGAACCCCAAACTCCCCACAAAATCCGGCGAGGCAACCTTGAAATCCGGCGACGCCGGCCATCTTATGGGTTTTGGTGTTTATTCTTCTTCTGTAGCTTGGAGTTGGTATTTTACAAGTCTCTGTATTGTTTGTGTTGTCTAAATATTTACACAGTAAAATCTGGGAACGTCTTAATAATGGTTTTATCAAATTTTAGATATTTACGATACGGAGTTTTCGTATTTTGATGTTGCAGCTGAACCGTTAACGTTTATACGTTAACGACAGAAATATATTGTTGTTTTGGGTTAAGTGAGCTGTAGGTTCTAACCTACGGGCGTTTAGCTTGTTGTTTTGGTTTTCAATAGGATATTTACATCAATGCGATTTAAATACGAATATAGGTACGATTCGAGGATTCCGAGATGGATTTGGCGATATAGCAGCGTGGATTCAGCAATCTTATTAAGTTGGTGAGTAGATTTACATCTATAGGGGAGGTCGGGTGGATGGCGTATAGCACCCCCGCAACTTTATAAATATTATTATGATATCTAGTTAGTTTAGCATTTATTCAAGATATTGATATAGTATCGCATCTTGTATGCCTTTCATTTGCATAAGCACATATATAGTTTAAGTGAGATGCGTACGATCCGTACGACATGGATATGGGTTGATGGATTTGTATGAGAGATCATGCCGTACTTGTAATGATACAGATATAGTGATATGATAAAATTGTAGGGTTACTAGGCACACTAACAAGGTTCTACAAGGTATCAACCATGCCCGATTTAAAATTTAGCCGTGCCGAACAACCCTAAACCAAGATCTTAAACTAGAGATTAGGCGAAACGAAGCATGTTAAACACTTTAACACTAAGAGTTTGGGATTACAACCTTTGTAGTCCGGTCCTTCACTTCTAACGCTCCGTGTTGAGGTCCCTTTGCTGCGATCATCATGTTCCCCGACTCTAGAGAGGCTCCACGAAGAGAAAGATGCAAGCTTGCTTCCGATCTTCGATAGCTAAGATGATCTACCTTGAAGTTTCTTTAACACAAGCTCTAACTCACTAAATGAAGTGAACACCCTAATCTAAATGGCAAGGATAGATTAGGATGATGAAGTAGGATTTTAGCTCTCATTTGTTTTCTATTTCTCACTCATTTTCATCACCTTTGAAAAAGCTAGAAAGCTTTTCCATGAAGAACTCAAGGAAGAAGAAGAAGAAGAATACTTTGTGATGAATAATGAAAATGTAATAATGATTAATAATGCAACCATGGTAGACTATGAAGAGCCTAACCAATGTAGAGACATAACTAGGGTTAAAGGGTTGGGTTGGGTTAAGCAAAGATCACAAAATATCACAAACTATCCAAGTCAAAGTCAAAGCTTCAAGAAGCTTCTTGAAAGCTTCAGGCTTGCTTAACCCTAATCCAAACCCTAACCACAATTAAACTACACTGAACATGTTGCATTAGTAATCATATCATGTTACAATATTATATATCACATATACAATATTTATTGTAACAAAATAAAATAATACAATTAACATATATCACATATATATCAATGTATTACCCGAGTGAGAAAAAGAATCTTTTAGTGAGCTTATATCAATTAATGTAATTTAATATATCAAATACATAATTATACATTAAATTATCGAATCAACACTTGATCCGATAATCCGGCTATTTCACAAATAACCGACTAATATAATCTGTATCAGTTCATCGAATCAACACTTGATCCGATGACCCGGCTATATCTCATATACCCGGCCGATATCTCATATCGTGAGAATCTAATACGGTATCACATACACGTATTGTTCTCGGTCCCACATATATCACATATGGGCTCCTACTCCGTTTTGCCTGAGCCAAGAAACCTCTGTGTAGGACTCTAAAGAATCGTCAATACGCCGGCAGTAGGTGATAATCATATCAAACACCCACAAGCTGCAAGCGGTCAGCTAAACGTAACAGCCACCCAGGTATTGAGCGCTCAGAAGATCAACAAGCAAGCATGTACATTCTCCTGTGAATCCAGTCAGTAACACTCCCGTACAGTCCGGTCTCGTCGTCTGATATGTCGCATATCTCGCCTAGGGCTGGTAAACGTCAGACCCCAGTAGCTTGATAAGTCGTGTCGATATGAGGTCTATAACAGTTCGAGAAACTACTGATAACACTTACCAGTAAATCTCAGCAACCCTGGCCAGGGATTTCCAGTTATAGCCAATCGAACACAGCGCAACATCAACTTCCTATACCGGGAGAGACGAATCCCCTCCTATCGCTCATTGCCTCCATGTGATTCGGGACTATACCCAAAAGCCACCTTTTTGCACGCCCTCTTTGACGTGGTATGATGGAAATCAAAGCACAGTGGGAATCACACAAGACTCTATGACGATCTCGGGTCAACAGACTACTCTGTACCAGTGTCACTGGAGAACTGCCATCTAACGTAAGGTATAATACCATCTTGGAGTTCTCGGCAAGTTCGTCCAGTGTATGTAACGTTTTAAAAATAATTAAATAAATAATTAAATAAATAATTAAATGAATAAAAGTGTTTAAGTGAATTTTAGGATTTTCGGTAAAATAAAATGTATTTTTCGTAAAACCAAACCGTGATTGTTTTCATTATAATTTTTAATATATCTATTTTAATTATGAAATTACTAGTAAATGGTGTTTATTTAGCCACTTATAAATTTTTAGTTTAATAAAAATATTTTTCCTAAATTAATTATTTTAAATATTAACATAAGCTTTATTTTTACACTAAATTAGTGTAAATTACAAATTTAAATGGTTTTAATTTTTAAAAATGAACCATGGCATGTTAGAAATTAGTGTGTATCATGCAAAATTTATTTGCAAATTTTTCCTATTTTCTAGAGCTTTCTTGAGTTGCTATAGTAAACAAATAAATAAATAATTAAATAAACCATGAAAAGACCTTTAAGTGATATTTCTTCTCTTGAAACTTCTACACTTTTCCTTAATCATTTCTTTCTCTCCCTCACTCCCTCAAGGCCGGCCACAACCCCCCATGGCTGCCCCCCCCCCCATTTCCCACCTCATTTTTGCACAAAAATCCATCAAAATACATCAAAAATTCAACAAAAAATACACAAAATCCTAATCTCTTCATACCCTTTATTCTCTACCCTTTTTTATATGGATTTTGGAGTGGGAAAGCATGTATTTTGGAGGCTCATTTCTTGTTTGGACTTCACATTTTGGAGGTATAATTTTCTTTCTTTTGATTTATTGTTATTAGATGATCATTTAAGCTTAATTAGATTTAATGAATTAATTCTATGTTTTTTTAAAAAAAAATGCAAGTTAGGGTTGTAAATTCAAGTTAGGGTTTTTAATAATTAATTAGGGTTATAATAGTTAGTTTAACACTTTTAGAATTGGAAAATATTGCATGGTTGTTAAATTGTAAAATTTTCATTTAAAATTGTTTAAATAAGGAAATTAGCTAACTAGATTTTTCTAAAATGTGTTTGTGGGTAATATAAAATTCCAATTTAAGTTGCTATCATTATATGGTAGTTTTAATGAGAATATTAGCACATTAATTGAATGAAAAACTTAGTTTGATCACTAGATTACTTTGATAATTGGAAAAATAGTAATAAAATGCTATTATTTTGTAAACTAGATTTTAGGAATTTCCAAATAAATGTGATTAAAAATATAATTTATGGTTTCATTGAATCATTATCATTATGAATTGTGGTTTAATACATTAATTCATGCAAATCATGTTTTGTGGTGGAATTGTGGTGCTTTGCTTGAAAAATGTTGAAAATTGTTAAATGTTGCAAACTAGAAATTTCAAATTAATATAAATTTGTGTAATAAAAATATAGTAACGGTTTGTATAGTCTAGTTATGCTATATAATGAGTTTTATAACTATTGGTTTCATTTAAATGTCAAGTTTTGATGAAAAACGGTAAATTGGCAATTTCGGGTTTTACGAAATTGGACGGTTTGATGGATTTTAGGGTTTCGATGGATTTAATCGTGTTTTATGGTATAAGTAATGTGTTTTAAAACTACAAGTTGTTTGATGATGTTATCTTGATCCATCGGAGTTTGTACGCCGATATCGAGCGGTATTTGGTTCTTTTGCGTGGACGGGACATAGGTTTTAACCTATGCTTGCTCCTTTAAATCGTTTGACTTTCGTATGTGATTCAGTTTACGATAATATTTATATGTTTGCGTTTAGGTACCCTTCAAGTGGACTGCGGGCGATGAAGAGGAGGATGGCAACACCGTCGTCGGCAGACATGGACCAGGTGAGTAGATGCATATCTACGGGGGGAAGTCGGGTGGATGGCGTTTAGCACCCCCGTAACGTAGAAAAGGAATAGTACTTATTGATATTAGGAAACCCGATGTGACCCTAGATTCTTACTGAGCAGGACCCTAGTAATGACCCTAGGCGGGACTAGACTGATTTAGGAAAACCATACCTGAGGATGAATACTTTGGGAAAGGTTCGTAGGTTTCTGATAGAAACACACACGCACACACTAAAACTCGACATGGAGTATACGTATATGTGTATATGTATATAAAACTAGGTATAGGTGTATATATATATACAACACGTATATGGGATTCATTGATGTGATATGATATTTGAGGCATGATGAAACAGTATAACTGGGCTTGATGCCGTGATTCTTGACTATACAGTCGTATTAAAGTGTTAGCGGGTCATTAGAGAATGAGATAATGAACATGAATATATAAATTATAAAGAGTGGTGGTGATATTGATGTACATGGGACGCTAGAATAGTACCCGGACTGTAACTTGTGACTGATCACGATGTGATATATGTATAACTTGATTACGACATTATATTGGTGTGACCTGATGCCGATATCATATAAGTATGACCTAGTCATAATATGATACATATGACATGATATTTCTGAGGATAAACTAATGATGCTTATCGTGATGGCAATGATATATGATTGATGTATGCGATCACAGTTTAACTCCTTGATCATGAGATGTGCTGATGATGACATTATACGAATGAGGAGACACCTAGGAGATACTTGACCGTACCCCGATATTGGGATGCCGTACGATGGATTTTACCGTACGAGGTTTAGATTTGACGATTGATCCGCACTCTTGATTCGAGGAAGCCGTACTACGTACGTGACGCTATTGAGGCGGGATCGCTGACTATTAGAGATATTGATTCAGACCTTAGGTAGACTCTAGTTTCTTACTGACTAGTCTATTAGGTTTAGTTCCTTAGGATGTTAGATGGACACTGGTTTAGGTTCGACTCACATAGTGGTAGTTGTACTCGTATCTCGCAGAGGAGTGGATAATGCACATCTGTATTTACATTCATACTGTAATTATCATGGTGCATGTTCTTTTATATGTTGCTATAATCAGTATAAACTTTACCTGTTAGGACACCGGCACTATTACCGATGATGCGCATATTCCACGCACACTTATTTGCCGGCTCACACACATCATCATCGGTAATTGCTATGTCACGTACACTTTAGATCATATTGACTTTTATGGATAGAATCAGTTAACAACTAGACCGCTATAATATTGTGATTATTCTCTGACATTAGTACAGACATGATATTTATTGCTTAGACATTCATGCATTCATATTTTCATGTTATCATGCAGTAGTATGGGCATATGCCGACACTTATCATATGCTTACTCATGATTTTGAGATTTGGATTTCTATGAGATTTCTGGATTTTTGGGGAAAACCGCAAAAATATATAAAACTTCTCTCTCTCTCCTCTTCTCTTTTTAAAATAAGATGCGGTTTTCTCGTGATGTATGTGTCGTCCACCATGAGATTTCACGTTTTCTGTTGGATTTCAAGACCCGATTCGAGGAGTGGATGAACCGTCTCGGGTACATGGTGGGCCCGGTATGGTACCCCGGGGCAAGAAGATCGAGTTGTAGACGATGAGCCTGGCAGGGGAAGGCTACCTACCGGTGATGTCTGGCGCGGCGGATATCCGGAGGATACCGACCGTTGTCGTGAGATTTGATGATATGGGCCGATCCGGACTGACGGAGCCCGAGATATTGAGACTTGAGATTACATGTGTTGTGTCGATATTTGACACGGATTTCCATGGATTTCATTATTGAGATTTCAGATTCTTATACACATTCTACTATGATAACAGCTAAAGATTTCTTATACATATATATCTGGATTTCAGGATTTGTTACTTTACATTCATGGTGCATGCATTTCATTCATATGACATAGTATTATATGAGGTACTGACACGACACGGAGTAGTTGCACTTACACGTAGTATTACCCTGCTATTACTAGATGTTTGGGATATAGTAGTGTATTATTATGACCTAGGATAGCGTCGTGCATTCGATTTCTTTTCGTAGATGTCTTCTACTCACGAGTTGGCAACTCACCCCCGTTGTGCCAAATTCTTTACAGGTTCGATGTACAGGTTTCCGTGGCAGCTTGTTGGCACATCTTTTCTTCAGGGTGATTTGCACGGTAAGTTGGTTCACTTGTATCCGAACCACCATTGTACTTTTATTCATTCATTTGTATCTAGTAAGCTCCATCAACCATATTTGTATTACTTGATAAGTTTATAGGACCAGTCTTTTATTTCGACCTTAGAGTCGCGCATGTATTATTCAGATCTGGTGGTTTTGTTTTCTTTTGAGTTTTGAGCCTCGCCTATTGGCGTTGTATATTATTGTGCTTGCTGTGGTTGTTTCCGCCTGTTGGCGTTGATGCTAGCTCCCGTTTGGGGATGCTTTTTATTGTTTATGTATATTATACTTGTTGTACCCGTTTGGGGGCCAGTTTTTACAGAGGAGACTCTGCCGAAATTTTTGGTAAAATTTGCTGATGATTTTATACTTGTTTTCTTTTACTGCTTCTTCTTCTTTTTCATGGTTTAGATTTCTGGGCTTCGGCTTACTTAGGTTACGTGGCGCCTCTAGACGCTTCGTAATCTAAGTGCCGGTCACGTTCCGTACTTTCGGGTCGTGACAAAGTTGGTATCAGAGCGCTAGGTTTAACCTTGTATAAGTCTAGGTGACCCTTGGTTGATGGAGTAGGCAATTTAGGTAGAGTAACGTACCGTGGGTATGGTCCGCGACATACTTACGATACGCTACTCTGCTTAAGGAGCCCTAGGATTTACATTGTTTGCACCGTATTCCATTCGTTCTTTTAATCTATCTTCGTCAATGTCGGATGGTGGTTTCTGTTACCATGGGCGCACGGGCAGAGGAAGCTGGGCTCGAATGCGATAACCATTAGAGTATTGGTTGTTCTTGAGGATTGAAGAATTGCTTAGCGTGCGGACGAAGGGTATTCACATGCCGTCCGGATGAAGTTAAAGGGTTCGAACGATTATCAGAAAACCATTTTCCTAAGTTTAAAGTATTCGGAAGAACATGCAGGTATTTCGATGGACCCTCTAGAAGAATGAAACCCTAACTCGACATAATGACCACGAGAACGCCCTTGAACCTTAGGGTTTACGGCAGTTTCGCAGTGCCATTAGTGAGGCTTGGGTTTGCCCTTCTACAGCTGGATCATCGATGCTGGGGTATGTACCGGATATTTTTAAACTGTACTTGAGTGTTGAGCTCTCGGGGAATTATGGGATTTTGATGGATCGATCGAAAAGTTTAATGTAGTCCGGATATCAGGTGAAGGGATCGACTACGTGGGAGACTCTAGACATGAGTATTGCCGTTGGTAGCGCAGTCAGCACACCTATGAAAGAACGAGTTCGAAGCAGTCGACATCAGAGGAAAGAGGCGCACATTGACGATAGTGTTTACGATTGTGATTTAGTGATTTGAATTTCCTATTTTCGTTGATTGGATTTTTGTATTTTGAGGACTTTGTTCTACGATTGGTATTTCCTATGTGTACCTTCATTCTATCTGTGTTTCATATATCAGTTGTATTGATGTGGTTTAGTACGCACCCAGTACACTTGATTTGGTTTTATATATTTTGAGATTTTGATTTGATTTCGTGCATATGGGTTACACATGATTTTGATATATGCTTCGACCTAGTTTTTATCCATTATCGTACTGTGATTCGAGTCTGATATTCGATGTATGTTTTCGTGCTCCATGTGCACCTGATTAGGATTCTTGCGCATACTTGGCGCACTTGATGCGATTTTGTGCACACCAGATGCACTAAATCGGGGTTTTGTGCAGATTAGATACACCTGATTTTGAGTCGTGCACGCCCGTTGCACTTGACAGATGTTTTTGGTGCACACCTGTTGCACTTAGTTTTGTTTTGTGGGTATTCATGGTTTCTGCATTTGGTTTCGATTTCAGTGCGCACCGGACGCACATGACATTTTATTGATGTGATTGGGATTGATTTTAGTTTGAGCAGTATGTTTTCATAATCATTATTATTTGATTTAGTAACCAGGCGGGACGTGTATGTTAAATAAAAGATATATATATAGTTATTTTTTTTAAAAATTTAAACGTCCGCTACTTATGCCGTGACACGTGCATTGCACGGCGATTTTCAAGAGGGGTATTTGTATGCTTCTTTATTATGATGATTCGGCGATTTTACTAGGATACGAACTATATATAAGTTATAGATTGATGTATATTATGATGGTTTTCACATTGAGTTATGATATTTTATTATCGCCATAACTCCGATGATTGCGTCATGCTTGACGGAGTTGATTTTGTTATGTATTGATGATTTCAGAGCCCGACGATTTGAGTGTTTTGCTAAATGTTTTAGTATTTGGAAGGGGAGTTTTAATTTAAATTCGGGGACTGAATTTCTTAAAGGGGGGAAGATTGTAACGTTTTAAAAATAATTAAATAAATAATTAAATGAATAAAAGTGTTTAAGTGAATTTTAGGATTTTTGGTAAAGTAAAATGTATTTTTCGTAAAACCAAACCGTGATTGTTTTCATTATAATTTTTAATATATCTATTTTAATTATGAAATTACTAGTAAATGGTGTTTATTTAGCCACTTATAAATTTTTAGTTTAATAAAAATATTTTTCCTAAATTAATTATTTTAAATATTAACATAAGCTTTATTTTTACACTAAATTAGTGTAAATTACAAATTTAAATGGTTTTAATTTTTAAAAATGAACCATGGCATGTTAGAAATTAGTGTGTATCATGCAAAATTTATTTGCAAATTTTTCCTATTTTCTAGAGCTTTCTTGAGTTGCTATAGTAAACAAATAAATAAATAATTAAATAAACCATGAAAAGACCTTTAAGTGATATTTCTCCTCTTGAAACTTCTACACTTTTCCTTAATCATTTCTTTCTCTCCCTCACCCCCTCAAGGCCGGCCACAACCCCCCATGGCTGCCCCCCCCCATTTCCCACCTCATTTTTGCACAAAAATCCATCAAAATACATCAAAAATACAACAAAAAATACACAAAATCCTAATCTCTTCATACCCTTTATTCTCTACCATTTTTTATATGGATTTTGGAGTGGGCAAGCATGTATTTTGGAGGCTCATTTCTTGTTTGGACTTCACATTTTGGAGGTATAATTTTCTTTCTTTTGATTTATTGTTATTAGATGATCATTTAAGCTTAATTAGATTTAATGAATTAATTCTATGTTTTTAAAAAAAAATGCAAGTTAGGGTTGTAAATTCAAGTTAGGGTTTTTAATAATTAATTAGGGTTATAATAGTTAGTTTAACACTTTTAGAATTGGAAAATATTGTATGGTTGTTAAATTGTAAAATTTTCATTTAAAATTGTTTAAATAAGGAAATTAGCTAACTAGATTTTTCTAAAATGTGTTTGTGGGTAATATAAAATTCCAATTTAAGTTGCTATCATTAGATAGTAGTTTTAATGAGAATATTAGCACATTAATTGAATGAAAAACTTAGTTTGATCACTAGATTACTTTCATAATTGGAAAAATAGTAATAAAATGCTATTATTTTGTAAACTAGATTTTAGGAATTTCTAAATAAATGTGATTAAAAATATAATTTATGGTTTCATTGAATCATTATCATTATGAATTGTGGTTTAATACATTAATTCATGCAAATCATGTTTTGTGGTGGAATTGTGGTGCTTTGCTTGAAAAATGTTGAAAATTGTTAAATGTTGCAAACTAGAAATTTCAAATTAATATAAATTTGTGTAATAAAAATATAGTAACGGTTTGTATAGTCTAGTTATGCTATATAATGAGTTTTATAACTATTGGTTTCATTTAAATGTCAAGTTTTGATGAAAAACGGTAAATTGGCAATTTCGGGTTTTACGAAATTGGACGGTTTGATGGATTTTAGGGTTTCGATGGATTTAATCGTGTTTTATGGTATAAGTAATGTGTTTCAAAACTACAAGTTGTTTGATGATGTTATCTCGATCCATAGGAGTTTGTACGCCGATATCGAGCGGTATTTGGTTCTTTTGCGTGGACGGGACATAGGTTTTAACCTATGCTTGCTCCTTTAAATCGTTTGACTTTCGTATGTGATTCAGTTTACGATAATATTTATATGTTTGCGTTTAGGTACCCTTCAAGTGGACTGCGGGCGATGAAGAGGAGGATGGCGACACCGTCGTCGGCAGACATGGACCAGGTGAGTAGATGCATATCTACGGGGGGATGTCGGGTGGATGGCGTTTAGCACCCCCGTAACGTAGAATAGGAATAGTACTTATTGACATTAGGAAACCCGATGTGACCCTAGATTCTTACTGAGCAGGACCCTAGTAATGACCCTAGGCGGGACTAGACTGATTTAGGAAAACCATACCTGAGGATGAATACTTTGGGAAAGGTTCGTAGGTTTCTGATAGAAACACACACGCACACACTAAAACACGACATGGAGTATACGTATATGTGTATATGTATATAAAACTAGGTATAGGTGTATATATATATACAATACGTATATGGGATTCATTGATGTGATATGATATTTGAGGCATGATGAAACAGTATAACTGGGCTTGATGCCGTGATTCTTGACTATACAGTCGTATTAAAGTGTTAGCGGATCATTAGAGAATGAGATAATGAACATGAATATATAAATTATAAAGAGTGGTGGTGATATTGATGTACATGGGACGCTAGAATAGTACCCGGACTGTAACTTGTGACTGATCACGATATGATATATGTATAACTTGATTACGACATTATATTGGTGTGACCTGATGCCGATATCATATAAGTATGACCTAGTCACAATATGATACATATGACATGATATTTCTGAGGATAAACTAATGATGCTTATCGTGATGGCAATGATATATGATTGATGTATGCGATCACAGTTTAACTCCTTGATCATGAGATGTGCTGATGATGACATTATATGAATGAGGAGACACCTAGGAGATACTTGACCGTACCCCGATATTGGGATGCCGTACGAGGTTTAGATTTGACGATTGATCCACACTCTTGATTCGAGGAAGCCGTACTACGTACGTGACGCTATTGAGGCGGGATCGCCGACTATTAGAGATATTGATTCAGACCTTAGGTAAACTCTAGTTTCTTACTGACTAGTCTATTAGGTTTAGTTCCTTAGGATGTTAGATGGACACTGGTTTAGGTTCGACTCACATAGTGGTAGTTATACTCGTATCTCGCAGAGGAGTGGATAATGCACATCTGTATTTACATTCATACTGTAATTATCATGGTGCATGTTCTTTTATATGTTGCTATAATCAGTATAAACTTTACCTGTTAGGACACCAGCACTATTACCGATGATGCGCATATTCCACGCACACTTATTTGCCGGCTCACACACATCATCATCGGTAATTGCTATGTCACGTACACTTTAGATCATATTGACTTTTATGGATAGAATCAGTTAACAACTAGACCGCTATAATATTGTGATTATTCTCTGACATTAGTACAGACATGATATTTATTGCTTAGACATTCATGCATTCATATTTTCATGTTATCATGCAGTAGTATGGGCATATGCCGACACTTATCATATGCTTACTCATGATTTTGAGATTTGGATTTCTATGAGATTTCTGGATTTTTGGGGAAAACCGTAAAAATATATAAAACTTCTCTCTCTCTCCTCTTCTCTTTTTAAAATAAGATGCGGTTTTCTCGTGATGTATGTGTCGTCCACCATGAGATTTCACGTTTTCTGTTGGATTTCGAGACCCGATTCGAGGAGTGGATGAACCGTCTCGGGTACATGGTGGGCCCGGTATGGTACCCCGGGGCAAGAAGATCGAGTTGTAGACGATGAGCCTGGCAGGGGAAGGCTACCTACCGGTGATGTCTGGCGCGGCGGATATCCGGAGGATACCGACCGTTGTCGTGAGATTTGATGATATGGGCCGATCCGGACTGACGGAGCCCGAGATATTGAGACTTGAGATTACATGTGTTGTGTCGATATTTGACACGGATTTCCATGGATTTCATTATTGAGATTTCAGATTCTTATACACATTCTACTATGATAACAGCTAAAGATTTCTTATACATATATATCTGGATTTCAGGATTTGTTACTTTACATTCATGGTGCATGCATTTCATTCATATGACATAGTATTATATGAGGTACTGACACGACACGGAGTAGTTGCACTTACACGTAGTATTACCCTGCTATTACTAGATGTTTGGGATATAGTAGTGTATTATTATGACCTAGGATAGCGTCGTGCATTCGATTTCTTTTCGTAGATGTCTTCTACTCACGAGTTGGCAACTCACCCCCGTTGTGCCAAATTCTTTACAGGTTCGATGTACAGGTTTCCGTGGCAGCTTGTTGGCACATCTTTTCTTCAGGGTGATTTGCACGGTAGGTTGGTTCACTTGTATCCGAACCACCATTGTACTTTTATTCATTCATTTGTATCTAGTAAGCTCCATCAACCATATTTGTATTACTTGATAAGTTTATAGGACCAGTCTTTTATTTCGACCTTAGAGTCGCGCATGTATTATTCAGATCTGGTGGTTTTGTTTTCTTTTGAGTTTTGAGCCTCGCCTATTGGCGTTGTATATTATTGTGCTTGCTGTGGTTGTTTCCGCCTGTTGGCGTTGATGCTAGCTCCCGTTTGGGGATGCTTTTTATTGTTTATGTATATTATACTTGTTGTACCCGTTTGGGGGCCAGTTTTTACAGAGGAGACTCTGCCGAAATTTTTGGTAAAATTTGCTGATGATTTTATACTTGTTTTCTTTTACTGCTTCTTCTTCTTTTTCATGGTTTAGATTTCTGGGCTTCGGCTTACTTAGGTTACGTGGCGCCTCTAGACGCTTCGTAATCTAAGTGCCGGTCACGTTCCGTACTTTCGGGTCGTGACAGTGTACCCAGTCTCTACTGAGCACCCGTACACCATCCTTGATGTCAAACACCGATGGATATGGGATCATCCATCGCTCATCATATGGGACAAGATGCGTATACGCTAGTCTACTCTGGTGTATCGATGCCCTGTCTCGATACACCCTGGACTAGGAACAGTTATAGGATGTACTCGCCGACTACCGCGGCCCCACTAGTATGATCTCATCATAGTCCCAGTAGTCGAGTACATATCCTAAGGGCTTTATCAACATGTAACATAGAGACAATCAGAGTACGTGTTAAGATAAATTGCAACCAGATAGCGTACTATCATGTCGAGCAAGAAAGTCCTCCCTATATATGTCCAAGCATCCACTACAATATACATCGTATGTACAGTAATGGCCTCTAGGGCATACATATAACTAACAATCTCCCACTTGCACTAGGGCCATCTGTTGTGGTATCACATACCCAACAATTAGCTGTGGTTGAAGTATCTCATACTCAACCATCCTATAAAAGTCTCTACTGGGAAAAAGGCCTTTGTGAGTGGATCCGCGCTGTTGTCCTCTGTGTCTACTCTCCTAACCTCGATCTCCCTGGAGATCAACCATCTCCATGATCATGTGATACTGCTTAAGAATTATATCTGGATTTCTGATGGGACGGTAGTTCCTTGGCTAAAACCACAACTCCATTGTCACACAATGGTAGGAACAAAGTTCATCTCATGAACTTATATATATCCAGACTGCCTCTTTGGTAGCATCCTTAGTAACGATGTATCTTGCCTTTAATCATCTAGTATGTCACGGTATCTACCTTGGAACTCTTCCAACATACCGTCCCTCCACTGAGGGTAAAGACAATGCTTGCGACTGACATTCAGTCGTCCTTATCATCCTGGAACATTTCCAGTGATTCTCCCCAGGATCGATTGATACCATCTCACTACAACTAGTGAGAATCCTAACATCCAATTAGATCTATCTCATAGATCCAAAACCCAGGATTTAGGAGGTATCACTTTTGATCCTATATGGAGAATCTTTGTGATAAGAGGAGATTGACCGAGCGTAGCATAGGAAACTCCTTCCCTATCAAGAGTATGTCATTCACGTACTCTACGAGGATCACCACCATACTCTCTACTACCTTTTTGTATATACAAGGTTCATCTACCATTTTGATGAAGTCAAACTCTTTGACTACCACATCAAAACAGACGTTCCAACTCCGCGATGCCTGCTTTATCACATAAAACATTTTGCACACGTTTCCACTGCTCCCACTGTCTACGAAGCCCTCTGGTTGTGTACTTATAGACGCTCTCTTCTAAATCATCATTTAGAAAAGCAGTCATGACACCCAACCGCCAGATATCGTAGTCAGGGTATGTAGCCGTGATAAGTAGGATCTGGATGGACTTAAGCATAGCTTTGAAAGTTTCAACTTTTCCATGTACACCAAGTAATCTTTTCAAGATATACTTGCTCCTGATGGGGATTTAACCCTTCAGATAAAGTAACCAAAGTCCATACTTTGTTGGTGTATAAGAATTCCATCTCAGATCGCTCAGCATCCAGCCATTCTTACAGAGTTCCACTCCTGATGGCCTACTCGAAATAAGTTGGGTCATCATCTCATGATGCAATCCTCGCTCCCACTGTCATAGAGAAAACCGAAGTATCTTTCAGGTGGGTGAGGAACCCTACTAGATCGGCGGAGAGGCTGAGATTCGTTGGAAACTATTGAATCCTTTGGTTCTACCAAATCATCAGCTGCAGTTTGTATAGCTGGAACTCTTTCCAGTTCTACCTCATGACCAATAATTTCTTCACAAGAAATTCCCTTTCACAAAGGTGGTATGCTGAGAAACAAAACATCTTTTGTTCCTCGGTTTGGTAGAAGATACTCCCTTGCGAATGCTTGGGATATCCAACAAACTTCCACAGAACTGACTTTGCCTCGAGCTTGTCCGGATTATGCTTTTAGACATAGGCTGTACAACCCCAAATCTTAACAAACTTAAGATATGGGCTCTTCCCTTTCCATATCACATATGAAGTGGTAGGCGACTGATTTGATTTGAACCCTATTTAATAGGTATGCAGCTTCTCAAGTGCATAACTCCCAAAAGGAAATAGGAAACTCAGTAGCACTCATCATAGAGCGCACCATATCACATAGGGTGCTATTGCTCCACCCCGATATACCATCGTGCTATGGTGTATTCGGAGGAGTAATGCTGAGAGAGAATCTCATTCTCTTTTAGAATAGTCCAGGAATCCCGTGCTCAAGTATTCTCCTCCTTGATCTCATCAAAGGACATAATATTTTTACCCGTTTTTGGTTCTCTACTTCTAACTTATATTCTGTGATTATCTCAAAAGTTTTGGACTTGTGTTTCAACAGGAACATATGTCTGAATCTTGAGAGATCATCAGAGAATATAATGAAGTAAAAAGAACCGGTCTTGGCATGTGTAGACAGGGGACTTACATACATCATCATGTATCAATCCCAAGAGTTCACTAACTCTTTCTCTGTTTCCAATAAACAGAGCTGTGGTCATCTTATCTTTGTGAGATGACCGGCAAGTTTCACAAGATGTAAATTCAAACAGATTTAAATATGCATCTAAATGTAACTTAGCTAGTCGGGTCGCGTTGATATGACCTAGTCTACAATGCCTCAAGAAGGATTCGTTCATTTCTGAACTCTTCCTCTTGTGTGTGTTCTGTATACTAAGAACTGTAGTTTGATTTAGAACGTCAATGCTTTTAGATAACGTGCCTGAACCGATCAACTCGTGATATAGGAAATGTTCAAAACATTATCCAACAATACAAAATTATATCCTTCTTTACTAATAAAGAGACTGATATGATGTTGTATATCAGGTTCGGTATCTAATAACATTCGTTCAGAATCAATGTATTTGCTAATACAGGGTGATAACTACTAACAGACTTGGCTGCAACACTTGTACCGTTTCTATCTCATGAAACTTATCACCCGTTCTCAGTTCTCTACCTATCTGTATCCCATGTAACAAATTACATATGTGGGATCCTGATCCGGTATCTCATACCCAGGACGTAAAGGAAACTGAGAAACAGTTCTCTGTAATGAACACACCCGAAGAAGATGCATCAGCATGCACTTTCTTCGTTTGGGCGGCACGGGAATTCTGGTAATCCCCAATTTCCTGCTCTGTCTTATAACATTTATAAGTTGGAGCGGGACCAACGTTCCCCGGCTCGGTATAACAAGCGGGTTCGGTCAATACATCCGTATTATTATCTTGATTAAGGCGTGACATGGTCGCTACCTGGAGAGAGAGAGAAGAAAACACTCAGCGTATGCTCTTGCAAGATTAGATTGGTTATCTAATATATCTAATCAGGATGTCTCCCACTGTTTTAGTCAAATCTTCCTTCAAATCCTAAAAGGAAAGACTGGCCGGGATTAATTACACGCTACAAGTTCGCCAATCATTCAGCCAGGCCAGTGCCGGTACTTTGAGGGAGGTTCCCCGTGCTTTCGCACGGACCTAATTAAAGTAAAGCTCGTTTTCCCAGGAGCGTAACCCCGTTAACACCTTTCTAGACACCTACTTGATCGGCTAATTGTAATGAGAAAACTCTCTCAGGAGTAACTCTTACTCGTAGCGGGTATCGGGATCCAACTATCTCATAGAAGGTATGCAATCTCATTGCAAATTTCAACACTTGAAATTCCCAATAATATTTTACCCCTAGTGTCCTATGACCTTGACGAATGCCAACAAACCATAGGCTACTAGTTAAGTTCAACCCGTCATTTCCCGATTGAATTAAACCCACCCGCACGGCCCTTGACGAAAGCCAACAAAGTCGCACGACTACCCTAACTCAATCGCATCATATGCTTATACAGATAAGCATAAATAGCTACCGCACACTACGTCTTGACGAAAGCCAACAAACGTAGTACGAATACTATGAAGTATTTATCTGAAATGACGGAGGGCTACGACAGATTTTTAAGAAAACCCTTTGCGTAATGAACTTGATATCGTTGTAGAATCGAGTGATTTTAAATGGAATGTTTTTGAGGCCTTTTCTAGTTTTGCTAAAGAGGTCACTCCCGGTGAAGGGATCGTCGGCTCTTTCCTCATCGAATAAGGTGCAGGATATTTCACAAATATCACTATGCAAAGCAAAAACTATAGAAACAATCAAAAGACAAACCGAGTTTGTAGCATCTGCTAGCTTCGCTAAAGAGGTCACTCCCAGTGAAGGGATCTCGGCTCTTTCCTTATCGAATAAGGTGCTGGATGTTCTACAAGGAACACCGCTATGCAAAGCAAGAACTAGAGCTACCAGTTTTTAAACAAGTTTCTACAACATCTTTAGGTTTCTTTTATTTCATTAATCTCTTTAATGAAGTCCCATTTTAATATGCTTCACAAGCATCACATTTGAAACGAAATCTGCAATATAACATATATCTCATATATATAATATAAACATTCGTCTCAGGCAGTAATATGATCTCATCACAGAACATTGCAGCAGAAGAACATATATGAAATATTGGATATACTAGGACGTCCGTGTTTTAATACGAGCCTGTATAAAACACGGATTCCACGGTCGCGATGAATAGCCAAACCCACATCCCTAGACTCCTACGAGAGCGGCAAGCAACACTGCCAATTCTAGGGTTAGGAGACCCGGTCTCGACTCCTCGAGATGGTCTCCCACTGGACCCTCGAACCCGGTTACTTGTGCTCCCCGCCTTGGGTCTACCTAATGCGGAAAAGTAAATAATATACAATGGTAACATCATCCTCAGCCCGGAAGTGCCCCAATAAAAGAATATTACATACAAATGAATTTTACATGAATGAAAAAGAAAAACTCTCATCTCATATAAAACCCCCGGCTATTCAGAACATGACGATCCAATATAATATATCACAGCAACACATAATATCACATATCATCAACGTAAGCAAGTATGCGTATTCCGATTGCCGTTGATGTATAGCAACAAAGCCGGCGATACACCACATACTACACTTACGGTCACAGAAAAGAAAGTGTAAAACTACAACATTTGGAATCCACAATCTCTTTAGACATCGTAAATCCGAAATATCACATACTTCGCATTTCATGCCTAACTGCGTGAATTCCACATATTGTATCACATTCCAGATAAATAGACAATGTTAAACTTTCCGATCGAATAAACAAACACCCAACATTTCCCAAATAGTTCTCAACACTTGAAATTCGTTTAAAAACGTCCATCACATGCCACAGTACCAATGGTCCAGCCGTAGAAGGGTCAAGCCAACGCCTCACATGTGGCAATGCCGTACTGCCCCAAACCCTAAGGTTCAGAGGCAGTTCAAGACGGTCACATAATCGAGTTAAGGTTTGTTGTCTTCTAGAGGGTCCACCGCGTTACTTGCACGACTTAAAACGTTCTTAAACTACGGAAAAATCCAACACTTGGAAATTTTCCGGCAGAGGAAAAAGTGAGTTATTGATATCCGTTCGAACTTTTTAACACGTTCTAAAAATTACCCGGACAAAATAAACGAAGTTATATTATCCGATCGAATTAACGAGTCCCCAAAACAACCCAGAAAACTCAACACTTGAGTAAAATTAAAAATTCCCAGAAGAATCAGGAAGTACCTACGGTTATTACTGTATAAAAACTATCCCTCAATCAACAGTACTTGCCGCGGAACCGCCGCCAATACCCTAGTTTGGCCGCGGTTCCGCGGCGCTTTAGTGGATTTAGGGTGTCATTTTACACAGTAATTCCTAAAATACCCTGCTGATTTTTTTGAGTATTTTTAATATGAAAAAATCAACAGTTTTGAAAAATTTCCAGATACTAGGGTTTTATGGGTATCCGGAGTTCGATCGGACTTTAAACTTCGTCTAGACTTCGCCTAAAGCTCTAGCTTGGCTCTGATTCTACTGTAGGGTTACTAGGCACACTAACAAGGTTCTACAAGGCATCAACCATGCCCGATTTAAAATTTAGCCGTGCCAAACAACCCTAAACCAAGATCTTAAACTAGAGATTAGGCGAAACGAAGCATGTTAAACACTTTAACACTAAGAGTTTGGGATTACAACCTTTGTAGTCCGGTCCTTCACTTCTAAAGCTCCGTGTTGAGGTCCCTTCGCTGCGATCATCATGTTCCCCGACTCTAGAGAGGCTCCACGAAGAGAAAGATGCAAGCTTGTTTCCGATCTTCGATAGCTAAGATGATCTACCTTGAAGTTTCTTTAACACAAGCTCTCACTCACTAAATGAAGTGAACACCCTAATCTAAATGGCTAGGATAGATTAGGATGATGAAGTAGGATTTTAGCTCTCATTTGTTTTCTATTTCTCACTCATTTTCATCACCTTTGAAAAAGCTAGAAAGCTTTTCCATGAAGAACTCAAGGAAGAAGAAGAAGAATACTTTGTGATGAATAATGAAAATGTAATAATGATTAATAATGCAACCATGGTAGACTATGAAGAGGCTAACCCATGTAGAGACATAACTAGGGTTAAAGGGTTGGGTTGGGTTAAGCAAAGATCACAAAATATCACAAAATATCCAAGTCAAAGTCAAAGCTTCAAGAAGCTTCTTGAAAGCTTCATGCTTGCTTAACCCTAATCCAAACCCTAACCACAATTAAACTCTACTAAACATGTTGCATTAGTAATCATATCATGTTACAATATTATATATCACATATACAATATTTATTGTAACAAAATAAAATAATACAATTAACATATATCATATATATATATCAATGTATTACTCGAGTGAGAAAAATAATCTTTTAGTGAGCTTATATCAGTTAATGTAATTTAATATATCAAATACATAATTATACATTAAATTATCGAATCAACACTTGATCGGATAATCCGGCTATTTCACAAATAACCGACTAATATAATTTATATCAGCTCATCGAATCAACACTTGATCCGATGACCCGGCTATATCTCATATACCCGGCCGATATCTTATATCGTGAGAATCTAATACGGTATCACATACACGTATTGTTCTCGGTCCCGCATATATCACATATGGGCTCCTACTCCGTTTTGCCTGAGCCAAGAAACCTTTGTGTAGGCTCTAAAGAATCGTCAATACGCCGGCAGTAGGTGATGATCATATCAAACACCCACAAGCTGCAAGCAGTCAGCTAAACATAACAGCCACCCAGGTATTGAGTGCTCAGAAGATCAACAAGTAAGCCTGTACATTCTCCTGTGAATCCAGTCAGTAACACTCCCGTACAGTCCGGTCTCGTCGTCTGATATGTCGCATATCTCGCCTAGGGGTGGTAAACGTCAGACCCCAGTAGCTTGATAAGTCGTGTCGATATGAGGTCTATAACAGTTCGAGAAACTACTGATAACACTTACCAGTAAATCTCAGCAACCCTGGCCAGGGATTTCCGGTTATAGCCAATCGAACACAGCGCAACATCAACTCCCTATACCGGGAGAGACGAATCCCCTCCTATCGCTCATTGCCTCCATGTGATTCGGGACTGTACCCAAAAGCCAACTTTTTGCACGCCCTCTTGGACGTGGTATGATGGAAATCAAAGCACAGTGGGAATCACACAAGACTCTATAACGATCTCGGGTCAACAGACTACTCTGTACCAGTGTCACCGGAGAACTGCCATCTGACGCGAGGTATAATACCATCTGGGAGTTCTCGGCGAGTCCGTCCAGTGTACCCAGTCTCTACTGAGCACCCGTACACCATCCTTGATTTCAAACACCGATGGATATGGGATCATCCATCGCCCATCATATGGGTCAAGATGCGTATACGCTAGTCTACTCTGGTGTATCGATGCCCTGTCTTGATACACCCTCGACTAGGAACAGTTATAGGATGTACTCGCCGACTACCGCGGCCCCACTAGTATGATCTCATCATAGTCCCAGTAGTAGAGTACATATCCTAAGGGCTTTATCAACATGTAACATAGAGACAATCAGAGTACATGTTAAGATAAAGTGCAACCAGATAGCGTACTATCATGTCGAGCAAGAAAGTCCTCCCTATATATGTCCAAGCATCCACTACAATATACATCGTATGTACAGTAATGGCCTTAGAGCTTACATATAACTAACAAAGATATTATACAAGAATTATACATATTGGAAGTGATGAGATTCATATGCCGAATAACGACAAGGTTTTCCCTTTAGACTCATAGAGTTAGGTTATATTCCGTTTTATGATGTAATACTTGTGTGAGCTATATTCTTTTAAAAACTACGATTCGTTTCTCTTTTATATGACAAAAACAAGGATGCGGTGCCAATTTCCAAAACGAATATCTTTTTTAACCTAAGGCAGTTTCCTTATCTCAAAACCAGCGTTTCGTTCCCTTTTCAAAGATAATGGTATAGCTCATAGCAAGTAATTACAGTTATCAGTTACGCTTAGATTTACTTTACATGTTCGCGTTATATTTATCAATGTTATACGTTTCCGTGATACGAACACTCTGATAGAACACTGCACAACTACCAATGAGTACTATACTGCACAAGCACGTATACCTATGTTACACCACACCTCATTGGTACTGCCATGTCACTGTAGGACCGTTATGATATATTGCATATGTAGATGTCGATATGAGAAGGCTATTACACTTTTAGAACACTTGCACAAATACTAATGCTTGCCATGCTGCATGAGCACAGCGCGTATGCTACACTACACGTCATTAGTAGTGCCATGACACAGTACAATTGATATCATTATGCCTATATGATTTAATTAAGCTGTCTTTCTTTATTTCCTGTTGTAAATTACGAATATCAGTACTACAGATGTTGTATTTGATTCTTATGAATTTTCTGGATATTTTACTCCTGATGATATAAATCGGTGGTATGGGATACTGTTATATATGTATATATATAATATATCATCTGAATGGTCTATGCAAGTATTCTCATTCTTTATTTGATATTTCTGGATATGATGAGTAGGCGTCCACCATGAGTTTTATGTTTTCTGAGTATTTATTTCGAACCGAGTGGGGGAGCTATATGGTTTCGGATTTGTTACTTATCCAGACCGAGTGGGGGAGCTATACAGTCGGATACATGGTGGACCCAGTTCGAGACCGAGGGGCAGGGAAGCCGCATTATAGGCGGGGAGCCTAGCGAGGATACTTGCTACCGGAGATAGAGACGAGCACGTCAGATATCAGGGGATACTGGCCGGGGTTCGATTTGGGCACGGCGGATATCCAGGGGATACCGACCAGGGCCAGGGATATCGGGTGGCGATCATCTGTTGAGATGGTGCCAACGGTATCTGCATTTACGTGTCGGTGATGGACATGATAGATTGAGCATTTGCATGTCGGTGATGGACATGAGAGATTTCTGATTTCGGGTGTCGATACTGGACATCCATATATATTGATATGATTACTATCATGAGGTACACAGTAGATTATAGTATTGTAGATCCGGGGGGACAGTACCTGTATATATTTGCACGGACATTCATATACATAAACAGGATTTCAAACTCAAGCTATAGCCTCATTATTTTGACGTGTCTGAGATGACACTGAACTCTTGTAAACTGTAAACCTCTTAACACTATTTATTAAAATAGCAGGACGTATATCTTAAATAAGATACCTATTATGTTTCATACTTTCACGTCTGCTTTTATGTCGTGACATATCTATTCCACGGCTATTTTAAAGAAGAGGTTTTTATATATATAATTTCGGCTACATTGGGCTATACCTAGATACAGGTCTTTTGCATTGATATGTGTTACGAGGGATTACATAATAGATAGTGTTGCATTATGATACATATGCATATCATATAGTATATTAGTACAGATTATGATAGTATATATATGACCTAGGTATAGTCATGCATTTCGATTTCTACCTTTAGATGTACTTTTATTCATTGAGTTGGCAACTCATCCCCGTTGTGCCACAGTTTCTTGCAGGTTTTACCGCTTGGATTATCAGCGGTTTTGGGCACACATTCTTCTCGGCGATTGATGGATATGTGGGTTCTATTGTATCGTACTCACACTTGATTATTCATATATTTCTGTATCTAGTGAAAACTCTATCAACTTAGAAATGGTATAATATGGACTTAGAAGCGAGGATTAGAGTTTATGTATGGTGGTGTCGCACTCTTTGGAGTTGACTTCTGATTTAGATTGTTGGTTGCTCCGTCGTTTGGACGTGGAGATTAACTTCCGTTGGGATGCTATTTTATTATTTTGTTGTATCGGGTTTTACAAAAATATAGAGGAAGTGATGTCAAGTTTCAAAACGTCATAGATGTTTTTTAACATCCTTAGTTAAATTTAAATGTTATTTTTAAATTGATTTCATTGGATGACTATTTTAAACCTCACCTCCAATATTTTCAAAAAGGGTTTAGATTCCGGGTTTCAGCTTACTTGGATCACGTCGATGTCTTTAGATGTCACGTGATTTAAGTGCTGGTCACGTGTCACATTTGGGTCGTGACAGTTTGCTAAGTGTTTGTGATGGTATATCGTATATGAAAACAAAAGATTGTCAAGCAATTGATCACAAGATACGATATCTAAACTTAGCAAACTTAACACCAAATGGATTTTAACTTAAACATTGAAAATGGGGAAAGGGAATGAATACGGTATATGAGGAGGTTACAAGTAACCATGTGTCAAAATACCGTATCATATCAATACATAAACAATATTTAAGTTAGAATCATAAGTTAAGCACATGAAATATAAACAAGAGGTGGAGAAGGCAAAGCCTTGCATCTCACTTCCTCACCCAAACCACAACCAAATAAAAGATTAGTTAAGCATGGTAATAAAAGCAAGTAATAAAAGAAAGCAAGTAAAGAAACAACAATATATTATAAACACTTGAAGAAGAGGTACAATGTTTTGGTGGCTTGTTCAACCTCCTTAATGAAGCTCTCCAAAGAGAGCTTCAAGAGGGAAGAAGAAGAAGAAACCAATATGAAGCTCACTCACCCTCAAGCTAAACAAAAGAATTAAACTAAGAAATAGAAATGTATGTACATGGTAGCCTCCTTCTCTTGCCCACTGGTCTGTATTTATAGGCTCAAAAGGAAAATAAACAAACAATAAAAATGAGCTGACATGGCAGCAGGGGGGCCTACAGAAATTTGGTGCATGTTGGGGACATGGGGGCCAGCGAGCTCGGATCCAAGGGGGGCCTATAGTTTAGTATCTAAATTAGAAATTCTATCATCCTAAGTTAAAAATATTCAACCTTTATGTTTCACACCTCTTATCTATTTACCCTTAGATCCTATATGTTTTTACAGTTTAGAAAGATATTGGTATCTCCTGAGTTTTCCTTCTAAAGTGTGGTCTCCAATCATGGATTTTTATCATCATTACAGAAAACATAAGTCTTATTCTTTATCCCTATCTTTCCTCCAAATATCGATTGCATACCCCTACGTTGTTAGTTATATGTATGCCCTAGAGGCCATTACTATACATGTATTGTATATTGTAGTGGATGCTTGGACATATATAGGGAGGACTTTCTTGCTCGACATGATAGTATGCTATCTGGTTACTCTTTACCTTAACGTGTATACTGATTGTCTCTCTGTTACATGTTGGTAAAGCCCTTAGGATGTGTACTTGACTACCTGGACTATGATGCGGATCATACTAGTGGGGACTTGGTAGTCCATAAGTACATCCTTCAAGGTCCCTAGTCGTGGGTGTATCGAGACGGGGCATCGATATACCAGAGTAGACTAGCGTATGCCTTCACAACCCATATAGATGGGCGATGGATGATCCCATATCCATTGGTGTTTGACATCAGAGATGATATACGGGTGCTCAGTGGAGACTGGGTACACTGGACGGACTCGCCGAGAACTCCCAGATGGTATTATACCTTACGTCAGATGGCAGTTCTCTGGTGACACCGGTACAGGTTAGTCTGTAGACCCGAGATCGTCATAGAGTCTTGTGTGATTCCCACTGTGCTTTGATTTCCACCTTACCACGTCCAAGAGGGCGTGCAAAATGGTGGTTTTTAGGTACAGTCCCGAGTCACAGAGAGGAAATGAGCGGTAGGAGGGGTTTCGTCTCTCCCGGTATTGGGGGTTGATGTTGCGCTGTGCTCGATTGGCCATAACAGGGAAGTCCCTGGCCAGGGCTGGTTTAGAGATTTACTGGTAAGTGTTACCCGTAGTTTCTCGACCCGTTATGTGCCTCATATCGGCACGACTTATTGGTTATTGGGGTCTGACGTTTACCACCCCTAGACTTGATATGCGACATATCAGACGAGGAGACCGGACTGTACGGTAGTGTCACTGTCAGGCTTTTTGCAGGAGTTGGAGCGGGCTTGCTTGCTGATCTTCTGATCGCTCAATACCCGGGTAGCCGTTACGTCCATCTAGTTCTGCTGACGGCTTGTGGGTGCTTGATATGATCATCACCTATTGCCGGCGTATTGACGAGTCTTTAGAGTCCTACATAGAGGTTATACTGGCTTAGGCAAAACGAAATAGGAGCGCATATGTGATATGTGCAGGACCGAGAATAATGCGAGTATGTGATACCGTATTCTATTCTCGCGATGATTGTATCGATTGGTTGTATGCGATATAACCTAGTTATCGAATCAAGGATTGATTCGATAAGTCGATACATTGGATATTAGTCGGTTATATGCGATATGACCGGATCGTTAAATCAAGTGTTGATTTAATGATTTAATGTATAATTATATATTTGATATATTACTTTATATTAACTAGTATTGGTTCACTTAAGATTGATTTTCTCACTTGATGTGCACAAATTGTATATGTGATATATTTTTGTGCACACGTTTGTATCATGTTTGATGATACATGCAAACTTGGGTGTGTGTGTGACTTACACTATATTTAGGTTAATGGTAAAGGTTTTTAATTCATTTTGTAATTCAAAAATGGTGCTCATTTTTGAATTTGCTTGAAGCTTCATGAAGCTTTCAAGCATCTTTGACAAAGTCCACCATTTTTGTTTTGCATCACATTTTCATTATCCTAACCATTCACCTAAACTCTAGTTTAGTCTCTACAATGGTTTAACTCACCCATGGTTGCATTATGATAGACATCACTTGATAATTCATTTTATGATGATTTTTATTTTTTTCTTTTCTTCTTCTTCTTCTTGAAGAAAAGGAAAAGCTTGCTAGAAATTATCAAGTGAAGATTAAGTGTGAGAAATCAAAATCTAAAGAGTACCCATTTCCTATCTCACCATCCTCTACTAGACTAGCACTTTAGTTTAGGGTGTTTGCTTCACTAATTCTATGGTTAGTGAGGTAGAAGCTTGAGTCCGTATTTCCTTGACGTAGATCATCTTCGGCATCGAAGACTTCGAGCAATACCGTTGATATTTCTCATGGAGCCGTCCGAGAGTCCGTGATCCTAATGATCGCAGCGAAGGGGACATCCACACGGAGCTATTGAAGTGAAGGACCGGATCTACAAAGGTTGTAATCCTTTTCCTTTAGAGTAAAGTTGTTTACTTGCTATCTGTTTTGCCTAATCTCTAGTTAACGATCTTGCTTAGGGTTGTTAAGCATCTAAATTTTTTTAATCCGGCATGGTCGATGCCTTGTAGAGCCTCCTTAGTGTGCCTAGTAACCCCTACATACGTGTGTGTAAATTTTCACCTCTACACTTAATAATTCAATTCAAGCTATAGTACTCTTGCCTTAATACCTAATACTACTTCGTTTCATTAATGGATGGACGGTTTTGCTCACACATCTTTCATGCGATTATTAATGCTTCTTGAGGCACTAACAGCCGATTACTGAATGTATGAGCTTAAAGCGTAAATAGCAGTTTGCAGGTCTTGACTTTATTTATTTATTTTATTTTATTTTTATTTTTCTTTTCAAGACCGGATATATTTTTTAATGATGCTCTTATGGTGGTTAGGTTTAAATACCGTTTTTTCTTTCATACTAGGCTTTCAGGAAAGAGTATTTCTAGGTATGCTCTACTATCCCAATTTTCAAGGTGCGTGTATGTGCAGTTTGTAGGGTATATACTTTGTAAATTTGGACTTAAGAATAGAAACTATTTTTCAGACTTATCTTTCAGTAAAGATTCAATACTTTCCCTTTATCTTGACTTAACTAAAGAACTGAACTCAAGGTTACCTATTTCTCAAAAAAAAACTGTAAGGACATATAATTAACAAGGTTAAATAGAATGAGGGTTATTTTTAGGGTTTTCAATTTCTCAGCCTAGGATTTAGTTATTTTTAACGTATCAACTAAACGTTCGGAATAAAAATCTAAGTTACCCTATTAGCTAACTTGACGACAAAGTTTTTATATTTTTTTGAAAAAAAAAATTTCTTTCAATTTCTATGTTTTTTTTATGTATGCAATGCAGAATATACAATATACAATATTCAATATACACATGATACAGATAAACGTAGTGCTCACCCCCAAACCTGAGTTTTACGATGTCCTCATCCGACGATCAAGTTAGCACCGTGGAATAAGAGCAAGGTAGCGGCGTATTAGAATGGGTTTGAGTTGTCTTGGAAGCTCATGCCCGCTGTAAATGCGTCCAAATGGTCCTTCGGGTCGGACTACCCGTCAAAGATGGCCACTTTAGGCGGCTTGTTCCTGGATGAGACACGCTCAGCCACTAGCTAATCTGTAAAGGGCCTTGTGAGCGAATCGGCGGAGTACTTTGCCCCTTTGGCGGACATATAGCTATCTCGTCGTATGCCTTCAATTTTCTTTTCGAGGGCTTCGATCCGTTGGTGGTATCCCGAGAATTCAGCACAGTCGGAGCGCCGGCTATCCTCGCTCCGGGCCTGCGCGATGGTGCGGCTTCGATTCCGCTCTATCACATTTCTTAAATCCTTGGACGAGGCCCTTCTTGAGTAGTCCCGACGTTCGCCGTTTGCATGGACTCGACGGGAGTAGGGGCGCCGGTCGTGCCTGGAAGCAGGCGAACTAACCGACACCGCGGGTGTCGGAGCGACGGCCTGGTCTTCCCTAAGATCGGAGTGTGGAGCTGTCTGGCGCCCAGCAAGTCATGGAATCATTCGCCGCATGCGAGTCATTGCCGGAGTCGGCACACCGGCGTTCGGTGACGCTGAGATAAGCGTGAGTGAGATCGAGGACCCGAGCATGCCCATCTATCCTCCTGCGGACGTCGTCATCTCGGGGAGGGGGAACTGCGGTCTGGTGGGTAGGGCCCGCCGCTTGAACGCGGACGAGCACATCCACCATCACTATGAGTCTGTCAATCCGAGCGGATAAGGAGTTGATGACGTTAGGAGAGGGAGTAGAACCGCTCCCGCCTCCGTTATGGAGGGTGGGGCAGCTCACATTGGGATCGTCGCGGTTATTGCTCGCCATCGATCGAGAACGGAGGATCAACTTTATGGGTGGAGACTTCTAGGTTCCCACAGACGGCGCCAACTGATGGAGGTCGGAATCTCCCTCAGATGTTGTCCTCCGTCGATCTGGTTGTGAGCAGTTTCGAGCGGTTGAGGTTGGATATGAGAATTGTTGTGTGGACCTCAATGGGTTGTTGGATGTTGTCGACGCCGAGCTACCTGCAAGGGAAGTCCCGAGGTGGGAAACCTGTAAGTCGATGTCGTGCACCCTGCGGGTTCGCAGGGAGGCGTTATTTGCAAAAAACGATTTTTCATGCTTCACAACATCGACTAAACTCTAGAATCTTTACTTGAACCTTAACTAACTAAACTACTAGGAGGTTTAGCTACTCGGTAAGAGTGTTATACCTCCGTGTACTAGTCCTTCGGGTCTTCTTGTCCTCCTCTCCTTGGCTCCTAGAAGATCAGATCGAGCTTGCAAGGTCGACCTCCTCGCTTCAAAGACGATCCACCCGAGAGTATGTGCTTCAAGCTCCAACCTCTAAACCGAGGTAACTAGGGTATTCGCTAAACTAGATAGCCTAGATGATGTAGAGAATGATAATGGATTATTTTATCTCATGAGACTCTTTGTTTCACAACTCATGTGAGGGTAAAAGTCTAGAGGAAGAAGGAGATGAAACTTGGAGAGAGAATGAAGAATAGCAAATGAGCTAGGTTGTGTTAGGAATATGTATGCCCCAGAGGCTATTATTGTTGATATAGTGGATGCTTGGACATATATATAGAGGACTTTCTTGCTCGACATGATAGTATGCTATCAGGTTACCTTTATCTTGACATGTAGACTAGTATTTATACTGTCTATCTCTTACATGTTGATAAAGCCCTTAGGATATGTACTTGACTACCAGAATTATGATGAGATCATACCAGTGGGGCCAGGGTGGTCCAAAAGTACATCCTTTAATCAGTTCCTAGTCAAGGGAATATCGAGACTAGGGCATCGATATTCCAGAGTAGACTAGTGTGTACGTTTCTTGTCCCTTAGAGGGCGATGGTTTATCCCACAACCATTGGTGTGTGACATCAAAGATTGTATACATGTGCTCATTAGAGAATGGGTACACCGAACAGGACTCACCGAGGACTCCTAGTTTGTAGTATACCTATCGTCAGACAGCAGTCCTCTGGTGACACTGGTACAGGTTAGTCTGTAGACCCGAGATCGTCATAGAGTCTTGTGCGGCTCCCATTGTGCTTTGATTTCGTCCCTACCACTCTCAAAGGAGACATGCAAACAGGTGGATTTTGGGTACACTCCCGAGTCGCATGGAGACAATGAGCGATAGGAGGGGTTTCGTCTCTCCCGGTATTGGGGGTTGATGTTGCGCTATGCTCGATTGGCTATAGCTGGAAGTCCCAGGCCAGGGCTGCTTATGAGATTTACTGATAAGTGTTATCAGTAGTTTCTCGAACCGTTATAGGACAGACATCGGCATGACTTATCATGTTACTGGGGTCTGACGTTAACCACCCCTAGACATGATATGCAACATATCAGACGAAGAGACCGGACTGTACGATAGTGTTACTGATAGGCTTCATGGAGACTATGGGAAAGCTTGCTTGTTGATTTTCATATCGCTCAATACCCGAGTAGCCGTTACGCCCAGCTAGTACCACTTACGGCTTGTAGGTGACTGATGTGATCATCACCTACTGCTGGTGTATTGACGAGTCTTTAGAGTCCGACAAAGAAGTTCCCTGGTTCAAGTGAAACGAAGTAGGACACATATGTGATATGTGTGTGGGCCTGATTAAATACGTGTGTGTGTGATATCGTATTGTAATCTGGCAGTTATCTGTTATCGGTTCGGTTATATGTGATATAACCAGATTGTCGAATCAAGTATTGATTTGATAATGTGATATACAGATAAATGATATTAGTCGGTCATATGTGATATAACCGGATTATTAAATCAAGTGTTGATTTAATAATGTTATATATATTATATTTGATATAATTATATCTTAACTAATATCATTAGCTCACTAAATATTTTATTATATGTATTAATATATATATATATATATATATATAGATTGACATAAATTTCTATTTTATGAAAATAGAAATGAGGTGGAAAATGGGAAGACTTTGGGAGCATGGTTGCAAGCATGCTCCCAAATCATTGTTTATTCATCTTGACTCACTATTCAAGCATGGGTGCAATTTTATATTGCAATAATTGCATGCTTGAATGAGTGAGGTCAATAGGTTAGCCATTCACTTGCTCAATCTAACACTTGGCCCTTTTTCTTGAGTTGCTCCCATTTTGCTCTTATATGCTCTCTAGCTTCATCTTCCTCATTGTCATGGTTCAAACTTCAACCCTCACATGTGATGTGAACCATGAAGCTTGAACACAAACTTGTGAGCTTTCTTATCCCCTACTTCATCATCCTACACTTGACTAGCGATCAAGTGTAGCGTGTTTCCTACACCAAAGAGTTTAGTGTAGAGATAGCTTGAGTTGGAGGGACTTCGTGTGGATCATCTTCGGCAAGAAGGTCATCGGAGGAAGCTCATCCAAATCCACAAGTGGAGCCTAGTGAAGTCACGAGACTACTACACGGAGCATGTGAAGTGAATGACTCGATCTACGAGGGTATAGCCATCTTCACTTCTTTATACTTTAGTTGAAATCAAACGTAAAACCCTAATCATCTAGCTAAAGATCTTGTTTAGTCTAGCTTAGCACATATAAAAATTTGAATTTGGCATGCTTGATGTCATTTGAAACTCATGGTAGTGCTAGGGTAGAATTTCAATGTGAGTGTAGAGAATGGCTCAAGTCTTCATTTATTGAAGCATGGATTATTTTCTCATAAAAAATAGCCACCATGCTTCAATAGAACACAAACTAATAAACAACTCATTGAGTCATGCTTCACACCCATGCCACACATGTCTCCAAATATCTGTAAGCCGATGTCGCGCACCCCGCGGGTTCGCTGGGAGGCGGAATTTTCAAAAAACGATTTTAACGAATTACGCAACACCGGCTAACTCCAGGATTTATTCGAAAACCTTAACTAACTAAACTAACTAGGAGGTTCTAACTACTCGGTAGAATGTTATACCTCTAAGAACTAGTAATTCAGGTCTTCTTTGCCTCCTCTCCTTGACTCCTCGGAGAATGGATGAAGGTTGCGACATCGGCCTCCTCACGTCAAAGATGATCCACCCGAGAGTTTGTGCTTCAAGCTCCAACCTCTAAACCGAGGTAATTAAGGTAAATGGTTTGCTAATCCAAGTAGCCTAGGTGATGTAGAGAATGTATAATGGATTGTATTATCTCACTAAACCCTTTGTTTCACAACACATGCGAGTGTAAGGGTTTAGCTTGAGGAAGAAAGAGATGAAATGAAGAGAGAGAAGGAGAAGTGAACAAATGAACTAGGATCCTCTAAAGAGTAGAGAATGGCTATGAAAATAAACTCACTTATTGAACCATGGAAATATCCCACAATATAAAATCCTCCCATGCTTCAATAGTGATCCCAAATCAATAAAATAATGCAATAGTCATGCTTTACACCATACCACAAAATGCCTCCTCCATTTCCACCTCATTAATCCATTTACCAAAAATGGATAATACCAAATAATGAGGTGTCTCCTTCTAGAAGCATTCTTGAGAAAATTACAAGAATACCCATCATCGTATATACATATCCATATCCGTATTCCGAAAAATACGAATACATTGAGACGATAATAATCCAATAATATAATACTAGGATCCGGCTTAAACCAAAGCCCACTAGTATTGTCCGCCCGAACATCATCCGTGTATAAGTACACGTATGTGATCGTAGCCCTGCCGTAAAACCATACAACCTCTACATATTTTGCCCGAAGCACGGAAACCCTCTGTGTGGGACTCTAAAGACTCGACAGTGTGCTGGCAGTTGGTTTAACCAGAAGCACGTCAGCGGTACTAGCTGCATGTAACGGCTACCCAGGTATCCGTCAATAAGAAGGTAGATGAGCAAACTCATCCGAACTCCCACTGAGCCTGTCTGTGACAATTTCCATACAGTCCGGTTTGTTCGTCTAAGATACTCTCATATCGGGCCTAGGAGGATGGTAAACGTCAGACCTCTAACAACCCAATAAGTAATGCCGGAGGAGAGCCCAATACACTCTGAGAAACTACTGGAGCGCCTACCAGTATTTCTCGACTGCCCTGGCCAGGGACTTTGTGTAATGGCTTTCCGAACAATGCGCGATATCAACCCCCAATACTGGGAGAGAAGAATCCTATCTGACCGCTACTGCCTCCAAGTGCTTCGGGACTACACCCAACTACTACCCGTTTGCACGACTCCTTTGAGCCGTGGTAGAATAGTAATCAAAGTGCAGTGGGAACACACTTGAGACAAAGTAGCGATGGCAAGTCAACGGACTAACCTGTACTCATGTCACCTGGGAACTGCTTCCTAATGATAGGTATAATACCAACCAGCAGTTCCCGATGAGTCATGTCCAGTGTAACTCATAACCTAATGAGAACCTGCATACTATCTCCAGTAGTCATACTAATGGATGTGGGACAACCATATCCCCTGCTAGGATGAGAAGCGAATACACTAGTCTACTTCGGAGTATCGATGCCCCGTCTCGATAATCCTATGATTAGGGACCTGTATAAGGATGTGCTTATAGACTACCCAGCCCCCACTAGTGCGACTGCTATCACAACGCTGGTAGTCAAGCAAAATCCTACAGGCTCTACCAATATGTATAAGCGATATGCTAAAAGAAACACATGCACATATTGAGGTATAATCAAACCAGGTAGCATACTACCATTTTGAGTAAGACTGTTATTATAACTGTGAATATCCCAAGCTTCCAATATGTGTCACGCCCCGCTTCCCGGTGTACGGCGAAGGGGACGTGACGAGGTCCGCTACGTATTTACTGTGAAGTAAATACGCTAAGCGTATCTAAGCAATATAAAGGTAAATCACAAGAGACAAGAGATATAAAATTAACATCAACTTTATTAATAACATTCTTTTGTACAATGCATGAAAAGTAAATACATCTGAAATAAAAGCGATGCCTAAACAATGGCATAACAGGAAATGAAAAATACTGAATAGAACAAGGTACAATGTCTAGAGCTCGGGGTCTTCGTGGAACTGATCCAAGTCTTCACCGGTGGGCTCGATCTCTGACGGGTCCAAAACACCTGACGACATTCAAAGAAGAAAGAAATAGAATGTCGTCAGCGAACAGGTCGCTCGGTAAGTCCCAAAGATAAGGAAGAATTAGAAAAGACAGAATAAGATGTATCTTCTAAAGTTGTATAATATTGCAGAATATTGTGTTTACGCTGTTGTTTGTAGTTTGGTACGGAAGGATGCCAGAGTATACGAGAGGGGTCTCAGTATGCTAGAGACCAGGGCAAACGGAATGTACAAGGAACCGTTAAGCCACGGTATAACAGCAACAGAATATAGGTTAGGTGTCTTAATCTTCCCGTCTCATGCCACTTCTAACACCTTCCGCACCAATCTACCCCTTAAACCCTATGGTGTTTTGATTGTATTGTTGTATTGTATTGTATAGTTGGATGACTGACCAAAACCATGATATCAGTAAACAGATTGTAACTGCATAATCAGGTAAATGGAATAACTGGATGATGGATGTATATCCATGGTTTGATTCAGTCAATTTGTATAGATTGATAACTGGATTCTTGGATTCATGTGTTCATATTGAATTGGAATATTATAGATTTATATAGTACTTGAATCGTATTCAAGTTGGATTATGATCAGACTCAAACCCGAGTCGGATAACCCGAGTCGGATAGAAGAAATGTAAATCGAAGTCCTATATTTACTAGGGTTCTTATTGTAATTTATAAAACTTGAGGGTTTTTTTTATGTAAAAATACTTTTGTATAGTTTTCAAGATACACCCCAAGTATTTATTATTCATCTTTAGAGTTGTAATGATGGTGGATTTTATATTGTGACATTTCTAGTGAAAATATCCTAGTTTTATAAATAAAGGTATTTATCTGTAATATTGATTTATTTGAAATTCATGGTATTTTAATGTAAAATTTATTCTTGTGATTTTTAGAAAAAGTGGAATATTTATATTATAATAAAATAGATATTTTAATGAAAAATATACATATATTTATACAAAAATAATTTCAATAAGTATTTTATATTCTAAAAATCTCATTTTCTTAAGATGTCGTATTTTAAACCTTTCGAGACCGAATGCTCCTTGCGGAGGTCTGAATCTCGCACTACTAAGCCCGAGGTGTTGGAGATAGTGCCCTCAGAGTCAATTATTGGATCACAGGCACGTGATTGCAATGATTGAGGGAGGACCTATCCCGGTAGGACAGTCTTACTCGAGATGATAGTATGCTATCTGGTTTATCTTTATCATCGTGTACTGCTTTAGGTGACCTTATAGGTCACTGTTACACGTTGATAGAGCCCCTAGGATTCTTGCTTGACTTCCAGCAGTATGAGGGCGATCATATACGTGAGAGCTGGAGTCTATAAGAACATCCTTAAAAGGTCCCTAGTCGTGGGAGTTTCGAGACAGGGCATCGATACTCCAGAGTAGACTAGTGTATACAGTCGAGACCCCGACGAGGATCGGTGGCCGGTCTCACAAGCCACTGGTGTCAGTTGGTTCACCTAAGATATATACAGGTGCTCATTGGGTTATGAGTACACCGGACAGGACTCGCCGGGAACCTGCTAGTTGGTATTATACCTGACGTCAGATAGCAGTTCCCTGGTGACATGTGTACAGGTTAGTTCATCAACCTGAGATCATCGTTTGTCTCGTGTGAGTTCCCACTGTGCTTTGATTACTACCCTACCATGGCTCAAAGGAGTCGTGCAAACAGGTTTTAGTTGGGTACAGTCCCGAGCCACATGGAGGCAGTGAGCGGATCTGCAGGGGTTCGTCTCTCCCGGTATTGGGGGTGAGGTCGCGCTGTGTCTAGGAGATCCAGGACATGAAAAGTTCTTGGCCAAGGCAGGAGATTTGCTGGTAGGTATTCCAGTAGTATCTCAGGGTGTTCTGGGCTACACTCCGACACGACTTGTACCGCTTTTGGGGGTCTGACTTTTACCAACCCCCTAGGCCCGCCATGCGATGCTCATAGACGAACGGACCGGACTGTACGGATATTGTCACTGACAGGCTCAGTAGGGTGTCAGGATGAGTTCGCTCATCGACGTCCCTTTTGGTCAATAGCTGGTGGCCCGTCACGTATGGCTAATACCTCTGACGTGCTAGTGGTTAAATCCACAGCCATAGTATTGACGAGTCTTTAGAGTCCACCACACACGCAGTTACTCAAGTTTCGGGCGAAACGCTGTAGAGCCCGTATGGAGATATGGCAGGGTTCGATCAGATACGTGCGGTATTGCACGGATCATGATCGGACGGTTTTTACTAGCCGGCTTTGGCTTAAGCCGGATCCTAGTATTAGATAGTGTAGATTTTGTCTCTTTGCATTTGTGTTCAGTGGGAATACAAATGCGGGCATGTATATGCAGTAGCGGGTTTTTCCTGTAATTTATTACGGGATCAGTTTTCTGAAGTTGCCAGTTTGCATTCCGTTCCGGCCGGTTTTCCTTTGTTCCTTCGCGGCCGGACTTTTCCGATGGAGGGACTAATTTGTAATTGTGCAAATTAGTTTTTGTGGAGGGGTTTCTTGCAATTTGTGGCATCATGATGGTTCTTTAATCATTAGATTTCATTTTCATCTTATCCTTTGATTAGAATGGATTAGAGTTGATTTGAATGGAAATGACATTGTTATCATTGCCTTTTTGATATGGTCACCCCTTTTGCTTTTACTACCATCACCTCCCTTCTTGTTGTTGATTAATTTCCCTCCACCATTTCAAAAAAAAAGAAGGGGTCGGCCACATTTTGTGAGGATGAGGGAATTCATTTTGTGATGAGGAAAATTTCTTGTTCTCATTTTTGCATACACCAAAGTTCATCTCCATTTGTTCATTTTTCCCTCCATCCAAAGACAACTTCAAAACCCCAAGAGACAAGTTTCATACACTATTCTACAGCAAATCTTTGACGCGTCGGCTAGCCAACTTCGTGCCCGAGTTGCCTCGGTCCAGAGGTGGGAGACCGTAAAAGATTCCGGCTACGTGGTGCCCTTTCCGACGAGAAGTTGACGGACGAAGTATCCGCGGGAGATCGGAGTGGAGACGAAGACCGAAGGACACGGATCGCTTGGTATAGCTTCTCTACTCTTTTCCTGTTTGCTAGTATCTAGGTTAATGGCCCGATCCGGGTGATAAGTGCGCGGTGGTGCCGGTTTGCTAGTTTGCAAAGTTTTTTGTTTCCGCGTTTTCGGCGCCGGATCGACAGCCGGGGCGCCGCCGCGGACTTACATTGGTATTAGAGCCACGCCATTAACCATGCCTAGCTTGCTCTAGTATGTTTAAAACCCGATCGAACAAAAATCGCAAAAAACCGTATTTTCAGTGCATGTGTTTTCTGTCGAAATTTTTTTTGCTCCAAAAATTTTTCAGGTTGTTGCAGAATACTGTGCATAGAATTCTAAGCAATCTGTGAAAAATTGGTCATGTGATCTCACTATATCACCGCGGAACCGCGGCCAAACCCATGCTTGGGCCGCGGTTCTGCCGCGCTTTTGATTGATCACTTGACCAAAATTTTGCAGATATCTTATGAGTTAAAAATAGGGTTTTGGGATATTCTTTTTGGGCCCAGATTTTCTGTAAGTGCTACAGTACTGCTTGGGGCCCATTTCGGTAAATTTGTTCGATCGGATATTTTAAACATGCTAGTTCACAGTATTTACATTATATCTGCGACCGTGAATGTCACTCGATCGGTAAATCCAGTCTATATGCTATAGCCCTTTTAGACGGATTTGCGAACGTGACATTCACGTTGATGTTCTATGTTGTGCTGTGATGTTGCGGATCGGTCGTGGGGATAGCCTGGTTGCAGTGGTAGTACAGTTTTGTTCTATATGTACATTTGATATTGCGGGGCGAGCGTCCGACATGTGGACTGCCGTCACTGCCTGTTTGTATTATTATTTTGGGGCACGACCAGGTTGCGGTCGATGTACCCGTTGTATGTATATTTTACTTTCTGTACTAGGATTACCCTGCGGAGGGGTGCACGGATAGCCGGGTTCTAGAATGTAACGAGCCCGCATCTCATGGCATTGAGACGGAGGGGGCTTTACTCTAGAATTGGCGGGCTATTCGCCGCACTCGTAGGGGGTATAGGTTGACCCAGGAGGGTTGCCCAAGTTACCGGATTCCGTGAAGTGCTGGGTGGTCCATTCACGTTGCTGAAGGGGGCTGCTTCGCTTCAGGTTTTGGCGGGTAACTTGCCGCGCCCGTAGGGGTCTAGGTTTTTCATTGCACAGGCTATCCACACGACCAGGGGAACGTCGGGTTTCAGCAGCGGCTCTGTGAAACCCGGGGATCCCAGATATCTAGATTGATCTGTGTTGCTATACATTTCTGTGATGTTGCATTTTTCATGCCTTGAGCGAAAATTATATATTATATATATACTAGTAGATGTTGTATATGTTTTGCATCCGCGCTAGTCCAGTCCCCGCTCTGTCGTTAGTTAAGTAACCTAACGGGGGATGACGGGACCCAGTGGCGAATGCGGATGGCATATACGTACATCATTATTTTCGTTCTTTTGTGGTGTGATCAATTGATGGGACTGCGTTGATTCGGATCAATGCAAGATTAACAAACCTATTCTGATGTTGTTGGAACACTTTTTCAAAAAGCTGTTATTTCAAGGGCGTTCTCTTTTGTTTTGCATCGTGGTATTCAGTTGGAATATCCTGCTCCTCAGTCGACGAGGCAAGGGCCGAGATCCCTTCACCGGGAGTGACCCCTTGGACAGAAGTTTGCGTCAGGGCAATAATTTCACTATAGCCGATTACTTTTGCTTTGCATCGTGGTATGCAGTTGGAATATCCTGCACCTCATTCTACGGGGAAAGAGCCGAGATCCCTTCACCGGGAGTGACCTCTTTAGCAAAGATTTTCGTCACTATATTTTTTAAAAAGCTATCCGTTCCTTCAACGATATCAAGTTCATTACGTTAAGGGTTTTCGCCAGAAACCATTCGTAGCCCTCCATCATTTCGGTTAAATATTCGGTAGTATTCAAGCTATGTATTTTGACCTCACGCCAAGGCATAGTGATTGGTAGCTGCCGGATATTTATCTGTTGCATAGATAGATGCGTTGGTTTGGGACAGTCGTACTACTATTTTGGCCTACGTCAAGGGTATGTGCGGGTGGGTTCAAATTAACCTGGATAATGATGGGTAGAACTTGACATGTGACTTATGATATTTTGACCTCACGCCAGGTCATAAGAGCATGGGGCAAAAATCCACATCGGGAGTTTCAAAAGAACTGAAACTTGCCAGATATGCGCATACCTTCTGGAGTGTGGTGATGTGAGCGGATTCCGTCATGTTATCATGCTATGATAGTTGGATCCCGATTCCCACTGATGAGTTAGTTTACTCCTCGGGTGATCCCGGCTAATTCTTTTTTCAGGTTTGGGGAAGAATTTGACGTTACAGTGGGAGGTTTCCAGATTAGATAAAGTGATAACCATTCTGATCTAGGTTAGAGTGCACGCTGAGTGTTTCTTTTCTCTCTCTCTTTGGCAGCAACCATTGACCCGACCCTAGACTATGACTCAGTGACCAAGTTGACCGAACCTTCTTAACACTGGCTTTTGGATTGTCAGAGTTGCAGACCTCATTGCCACTCCTACTTTTACCCTTTTCTCCAGGACACCCCGTAATTACTACGAACGTCCACTTCCATTGGACAAAACCATCGTATGGTTATATACGAACTCGAAGGAATTCGAGAATGGTTTCCGGTTCTGGAGAAAATGAATAGGACTATTCAGTTGTCTTTTCTTTTTACCTTCTCTCTCAGATTGTGAGTACTCCTTGGTTTAGGAGATAGTACACCTATTACGCAAATTAGACAGTCTTCTTCCAAACCATAGGCAGGTGCCGACCGGTAGGGAGTGAAGAAAACCAATTAGCCTAAACGGTGTACAGAAGGTATTAAGTTAAGACAAAGAAAGGGATTGGTAAGAGGGCAAAGTAAATTGTGACTGCTATTCACGACCAAACCAAGTATTTCTTCGCCAATCCTAAATCACCTTTGTATTTCTCCATGACACTCCGTATTACTACGAAGATCCACAGTTTATTGGATAATCCATCGTATGGTTATATACGAACTCGAAAGGAACTTGTTCCAGTTCGGGGATGGATCCTGGTTCAGGAGAAATAGGAATAAGGTTTATTCGGTTGTCTTTTATCTTCACCTTCTCTTGCATTGCGAGTGCTCCCAGGATTATGACAGTACACCCATTATGCTTATTGGATAGTCTTCTTCCAAACCATAGGCCGGTGCCGAACGGTAGGGAAGGAAGAAAACCATTTGGCCTAAAGGGGTGTACAGAAGGTATTGACTAAAGACATATAAAGGGATTTGGAGAGGTGGCAAAGAATTATACGGTTACAGTTGTGAATCTGGATAATGGAAGAGGCATTACTAGGAATACAGGGATACCCCATCGAAACATTTCAATATTTCAGTTTCACTGTGTATTGTTAAAAGAAAACTGATTTCCCAATTAGACACTTACTCCAGGGTATGTATTTACCAGGTTTGATTCTCACATCTGTATGGTTTTACAGATGATGAGTGGGAGTAAGTTATTGGGAATTAGGTGATCATCCTCATTATATCGGGGTTCGTTGTAATTGGTGATGTTTGAGGAAGTCACCTGAGTTGTTTGCCGGTCGGCAAATATATGGTTTTGAATATCTGTTGTTATGCACCAATTTTAAATTGATATATCTGTACGTCTATTTTTATAGAGTGAGATGTACCTTTTTGAAATTATGTCTATGACATTTACCTATATCAGTGGATGGTTAGGTAAGGAGTATTGAACAGCGGTGTAATTCTTCTTAACCATAAGTACAGTTTTCAACCTACGACACACAATAAATGAGTTATTAGACTCAAGGGGACTTATACAGAGTATTGTATATTGTCCAGTGTCCATTAGGACAGAAGGGATGGTCCTCGTACTATATTCGGTTTACTTATGATTTCTCTAGTTCTTAGACATGTGTTTCGTAGAAACACAGGGTCTGAGTTTTGAGGAGTTATAGGTATAAGAATAAAGTAGAGAACCAGGTATTGCAAGTATCGGGATTCTTCAAGGTGATCGAAGATGTAGATACTTGTATATGGTATTCAGTTGATAGTAATGGTTAAGAGAACTTGCTTCTCTTTCAGGTTACTCATAATTGGAAGTACTCCTAAGTTGAGTAACGCTGATCGGCCTCCTTCCATTCAGTTGACATGCACTGGAGACAGCTGCATAATTTGAATCTGGTTCAATTAAATCAGTGCCTCTGTTTCTATATTGGATATAGAACAGTTCATATCTTGACATTGTTAAGGTACGGGGAGTTGTCCAGCTTATGCTTAAAACCAGACTCTGGATAACTCAAGGCACGTTTTCGTAATGGCTGTTTGTGGGTTGACCCGGGCTATGACGAGGGTTGATATTCTACCATCTGGAAGATCAATAGTGATATTGTTCTTAACTCGCCACAATTTTAATTAAAAATGGATTTTTTTTCAGAAAACAGTAGTGGGAGTATGGTAGAACTGGAAGTGATTCTAGAACCGCAAACGATTACTGAAGATTTGATAAGAACCTAAAGATTCAATCTGGTTTTACATTCCATTGGCCACTCCGCAGATAAGGTGGGTAACCTCAGGCGCTCGAGAGATACTTCGGTATGCTCAAGGACGGTGACAGGGAGGTTCTTGTTTACCCAGACTTACCATTGCTGTTGTTCCAGACTGTGAGACCCGGCAGGAGGATGAGTATAGCGTCGTTCTGAACTAGCTTTAGAAGTGCACGTCTATATGACTCTGCCAGAGGGTTGTCGTAGTCAGTGGGAGCAGCGGAAGCATTGGTGGACATCAGGCTTATGTCTATTTATAGACTAAAGCAGAAATAGCGGAGATAGATCATCTATTTCTGATGTGACAGTCATAGGTTTGACTTCATCAGAATAGGGGATGGATCTGTTAAGAAGGTAGTAGGGTGTGATGTCCTGGTATTTGATGACATACACAGAGTAGGAAGTGATATTCCTATACTACGATCGGTTATACTTTGGTCGTCACACAGTGTTTTCTCCACATAGGACTTGGGTATTATATCAGACATTCTGGTCACTAGATCTATGGTTTTAGATCTAGATTTGGGTGGTTTCCCAATCAGGGCACTTTGACAGCATTCTATGAGTATTTAGAATGGACGACTCCTGGCACGGTGGTGTACCTGCAGGTGATGGAGTCACCCTCTCTAAAGGCGTCTTACAGACTAAAGGGGAGAGGGATGTGCATGATTGGCAGATCACTTGCTCAGGTAATTGAGTCAATCATGAGATGTCAAGTACCACACCAGATGTTGTTCTTGCACTAGATGCAAAAAGTTGGTATTGATCCAATTCTGGAGAAGCAGTCGGAAGCAGTTTTAGAACATAAGTAGATATTCTAGGGATATGATAACAGCATTCTCCTTCAGGAGACAGTTATCATTCCAGGCTTCCAAGGTGACCTGGATGGCAGAGTGGCTGTCAGAGTTATAGTTTTCCCTCTGACGAGGGGCAGTATTTTGGACAGACGGTCCAAGTAGATACTGAGGGAAGGCATGGCGCAGGATACTGATTAAGTTCAGTTGACGATACAGTCTAAGAAGTTTGGATTTGGAGTTCATTTATGAGGTAGGTCCCATCAGACATCCAGACACATTCTAAGACAGGTATTGCTCATTTCGGGAGATGGCTTTCTCCGCGAACTTGAGATATAGAGAGACATAGAAAGAAACACCAGAGCGGATCCACTCACTGAGGCTATTCCTCGGACGCAATAGTTTCGCAAACGAGCTTTGTGAGACTGACTAGTAGAGGAATTGGGTGTTCGGTATCACACGGGCTGTGAGCATGCGACATCGCAATAATTAGCCTTGAGTGCAAGTGGGAGATTGTTGGAGATAGTGCCCTCAGAGTCAATTATTGGATCACAGGCACGTGATTGCAATGATTGAGGGAGGACCTATCCCGGTAGGACAGTCTTACTCGAGATGACAGTATGCTATCTGGTTTATCTTTATCATCGTGTACTGCTTTAGGTGACCTTATAGGTCACTGTTACACATTGATAGAGTCCCTAGGATTCTTGCTTGACTTCCAGCAGTATGAGGGCGATCATATACGTGGGAGCTGGAGTCTATAAGCACATCCTTAAAAGGTCCCTAGTCGTGGGAGTTTCGAGACAGGGCATCGATACTCCAGAGTAGACTAGTGTATACAGTCGAGACCCCGACGAGGGTCGGTGGCCGGTCTCATAAGCCACTGGTGTCAGTTGGTTCACCTAAGATGTATACAGGTGCTCATTGGGTTTTGAGTATACCGGACAGGACTCGCCGGGAACCTGCTAGTTGGTATTATACCTGACGTCAGATAGCAGTTCCCTGGTGACATG